>JARHVA010007617.1:0-627500 GCA_037957365.1 Torreya grandis | reverse complement strand
TGAATGTCATATGACATCATCTCCAACCATCCCATGTGGCTTAATGCCACCCTCTTAATCATAGTCCTCTATGCATTAGACAAAGGCAAAGCATATATTATCCCCATCATTAAACCATGTCAGAACTCTCTACATTGAATATCCTCCCACAACAAATAAGAGTCACAAATTTTACATTAAAAATGATGAAATCTAAGTCTCAAGGTAATAACATCTAACATCTAATGATTTATTTTGAAATGCAAGACAAAAAAGACACTACCACTACGCAAAGGACATTAGCACTAAACAAGTTCGTAAGATTTTTGAAAAATTTGCATGGAGTCTAGACACTACTAGCACATCGAGGATGGTGTTGTGCTTGAAAAATCCAATTTCAAAATTTAAAATTAAAAAATAAATAAAAATAACGTAAATAATTTTTTAAAAAACTTCTAAGATTAGATTTTGATACTCACTAGTCTGACATCCTCCACTGCCTAGATCAGGGCCTCAAACTCTTTGTATTGGCTACAAGTGATTACTCACTTTTGAGGCATTTTTCTAACCCAAAGCTCAAAAATATAAATATTTTTAATATTCAAATGAATATTAATTTTGAAATTTCAAAATTTTATTTATATTGTAAAAAAACTCATACGACTATGGTACTACCTCAATATTATCAAAATACATGGCTTATTGTACTGAATCGCATGTATCTGGTTATTCATAGCTCCTTTTCAAACCCCATTTCTTCCATGCAAAAGATGATTATGTGGTTTTAATATTACTTATGTTTTTAATTCATGTTGACCTTTTTGATATATCATTATATCATACTTGTTTTTATATTGCAATGATTTGATTGCTATGACTACTCACATAAGTTCAAATTCAATACAATCTTTTGCTAATAAAAAGATTGGTAATAAATGTTGTCAAATCGTAAACTAAATCAATAATCACAAATATGTTGGCTATTAATTTTGGTTTGATCTATTTATACCAGTATCATCCCTCTCACCAAAAAGGGGCATACATAATTACTTTTTCTACAAACATAGTAAACAGGGGGCAGTTGACTCAATAAATATTTACTACACATTAGATTTGGACTCATATTATAATTTAGCTTACTCAATACATACATAGTATATATTGGTTTTTCTCAAACTATGTTTCAATTTATATAGATTTTGATTAGTACATTATAGTTTCACTTAGATTATGCATAGTTGATACAACTTATGCTCAAATTATATAAAATTATGCATAGTATGACACAAGTTATTTATAGTTTAATACAATATAATCATAACATGCTCAGTTGATCTCATATTTTACCCATATTTTTTGTAATCACATAGATTTGCACCCTAGATACAATAGCACATATGTATTACTATCCAAAACAATGCAATATCATCCAAATTCACATGGAAATAATTATTTCAAACTCTCACAAATTATTACATTTACTACAATGTTTTTCTCTAAAAAACTAGATAAGATTTGGAAGATTTTTATAAAAATCACCAGTAATAGGGCATTTGTATAGCATATGTTCACATTTTGCACAATTTAACTCAGTTTTTATGTAGACTATGATAATTAGGATATGTTCACAACACATACCACATAACTACAAAAGTATTTCGTGGAATTCAAATTTATCTCTCAAATTGTATGACTCAATATGCTCAATTACTAGATTGGGGCATGTGCATGGCATATGGTCTTATCTCTCAGTTTTACATCAGATTCTACATAAGGAATGGCAATTCATATCATTTTCTATGTTGTTTACACCAAATTCAGTTCAAATTATGTCTTCACCAGTTTTTACACCAGGAATTTCACCAATTTTACACCAAAATGAATCTTACAGTTGTTTGTAGTGGTTGATTTAGTTTTTAAACTAGTACCTAGCATATTGAGTTGTGTAGGGTTGAATTTAGATAATGTTTTAAATTCTAGGCATATCTCTAAAAAGTATGGATGAGGAGCAAGCTCAGCTTGGATTTTTACACCACAAGGATTTAGTCATATTCTACATATGGACTCCACATTAGGGTTCGTATCTATAGGTAGCACTCAAAGTCTTATTCAATTCTTTTGCTAATAAGATATCAAGATGAGAGACCATCTTATCTCTTCATGTGTTGATTGTATTGTACCCATGGCATCTCCACTTACAAATAAGCATATGCAACATATGTAAGCTCAGGTATCACTTTTCTTCCTTTTACTCTAGTACTTTCATTATATTACATTAATATAATAAAAGGGGGGAAAATGTAAACACCCAAATAGGGTTAAACAACACAAGTACTATGTTTTTTTTTGTGACTTTACATCTAGAAGCTCCTAATTATAAGCAAGACTCTATTGGCCCATCTTGTATTGGTCATATGTCTCTTCCTCTTGTATTTTACATTAATATTTTTATTTCAAAAGTGTTATTATTTTACTCAAATTATTATTCCCATCACAAATCCCTAGTCCATTAATGAGTTCTAAATTGTACAATTTTCTTATTTCTAGATATAACTAATCTTTATGGATAAAAATGCTCTTCATAGTTGTTTGTAAAATCTAATCTTGTCCCAACATCTTTTATGGTTGTTTCAAGTCATGTTTCATTTGGGTCTCTTTTTATGACTATTTTATTCCTTTTGATTCAATTTTACATGCCATTAAGTTTTCATATTCGAATTGGAAGTCTTCTATTTATAACTCCTCAAAGGAATTTTTACATCTAGCACTTACCTATCTAGTAAGTATAATTAAATAAAATGCATATCACAAAAAGCTCAACACATGTATATTAGATATATTTGAAATTTATATTATTTTTTAATTGCATACTTAGACCAAAGGAGAACCTAGGCAAAATAACACTTATATTCACGGTGCATATGATCAAATCACACACACAAAATAAAGGGAGAACTATATGTAGTTTGAGGCCCTCTTTGAAGTATTGGATATGTAGGTAGTGCTTAGTTACAAGGGGTTTCTGAGGCCAAGTCAACTCAATGCTCTCATTGAACCAATTTTATGTCTCATCTCTATTGTATGGGATTGCTAGGTTTTTTAAATAAGAGAAGATAAACACAGGCTAAAACACATGATCACATATTTACAATAGGCTAAAACACATCTACAGTCAATTTTGCATACTTTCACAGTTCATATATTATATTCACAGTTAGAAAAATAAAAATGTGCCCTAGGGAAAATGTCATAGGTCTTAGTTGTCAAGATTTATTAAACGCATCTTCATTATTCAGAGAGCCACTCCTACAAATTCAAAATAATCTCAATGTGTGTTACAATTAGTTGTAATCATCTACATACCTACATATCCACTTTATAGATACGTGTTCATCTTCCTTTTATGCTTTTGGTTAAAAAACCTAATTTTTTATATGTTTACAAAATAGATTCGTGTGTATATACTTATTAGCTCAAAATCTATCTTACTCAGTTGTTTGTCTTATTTATATTGATACCCCTTAATCCTAATTTTGATAAAACAATATGTGTGTGTATGTGGTTCTCATTGGGAAGTCCACATAAGGTTTTGGAATGAGATGAAATATTAAATGGGCAAGGTTCAAGGGGAAAAAACAATAAACATAAATTAAGGGGATCAAAACAAGGAAATTAAAACTAGAAAAACGAGAGAAGGCAAAACCATAAATATCAAGATGATAAGAAGCATGAAGCAAGGTGAAACTCAAGGGAGGAAAGTAATGAAGTTATAAAGGAAGCACGATGTGCCCAAAAGCAAAATGTGACCCTAGAAGAAGGAACATGAAAGGTATGATACATAGAGAAAAGGATAAAATGAAGTTATGTATAGTAGATTATATCATCAAAGTGCACAAGATAGGCTAGAAATGATAATCAATAATCTTGTCTACTTGTTCATATTAGGCTACTCACTCCTCTTCATGATAAAAAATTAAAGATCTTGTGGATCATGGATATTAGGAGTCAGATGTGCAACTAGAAGTATAAGAAATATAATCATGAGATGCATAATATCCTAAATGATCACTTGTAGTATCAGAGATGTAATCACAAGGTGTATAGTAACCTAAATCATCATCATGAAGAGAGTCATCATGGTGATAGGCAAGAGAGGATGGACCATATAATGGAAACTACGTGAGTTGATTAGCTTTAACACACTTAAAATGTTGCAATAAAGGTATCTTGTGATGTAAAGGAGTAGGCACTATAACTAGATGGTGTAATTATAGGATTTGAAACTCTAGACACTGTAAATCTAGGGACTGTAGTTGGAGATGGTGTAATTATAGATTTTATAACTATAAGGACCATAAATATAGGAGTTGTAACTCTGGATGCTTTAAATTGATGTATTATTTTTTGTTTAATAAGAACTTTAGGTAACACATCAAGTTGTAGTCAATGATTTTGTATACGTAACTCAGAAGATATGTCACAAGTAGTAAACACTTTGTTATCATGCACAAACCTAAGACATTAGTAAAATTTGGATGAGATAGCTCTCATTTTATTTATCCACATGTATCTGTAATAGATCATATGTCTCATTATTTGAAAATAGATGAAACCATACTAAAAGGGTCTTACGACCTATGTAATTATTGTTGAGTGTGCCCTCTTCTAACAATATATGACATTGTACATAAGTTTAACCTAAAAGCATTATCAACCATATATATATATGTAATATTATGATGTGAAGTAATGAAAGTGATACCTAAAAATGTCTTTGAAGTAGTGAAACAAATTTTGATGGCTCTTATTTCACCAAAGGATGTCAAACATGTAGTCCTCAGCTTAGGGGTAGAAAAGGCTCCTGGACAAAATAGATTTCAAGCTCGGTTTTTCAAGCACCTTTGGGATGATTTAGGATTAAAAATGGTTGAAGTAATTGAAGAGTGTAGATGAAGGAAGACTGTATTCAAATAATGGAACTACTTCTTATCTCTCTTACCCAAGAAAGAGGATTGCCCCTATTTTGATGCCTTTCTCCCCATATCCTTGTTCAACTCAATCTATAATTTTGTGACAAAGGTCATAGAAACATTTAATGAAATTAATTCGAGAATAAAATAGAATCACAAGAATATATCAAAATATGATTGAAATATAGAAGATTATATGGATAAATGATGAACCACTTTAAGGGGGAAACCTCAACAACCTTAAAATAAGACCATCAATCACAATATCATGATAACACAAGTAACCACTAACTCCTATGTATACCATAGTTATGTTATGTGAACACTCTAGGCCAACCCTACTACTAATATGAATCTAAATAAATAATCATGTGACTTAATTAAAGCTTATGATAGCCACAAGTCAGCCAAACATATCCCAATACACACTATATAATAAGGGTGTAACATGCCCCTCCCTTTCAAACCAATGCCATCCTCAATGTTGAAAATCACTAGATGCTTTTGTAGGAATGTTTAATGCTCCCATGTCACATTTTATTTGATAAATTCTTCCACTTGATTAGATATTATGTAATAACCCTTCTCTATAACCTCTTAGTGTATGTCTGAATTATTCCCTCAGATTTTAAAATGTTTCTTCCCTCCTCATCAAGATCTACTAACTCTATTTTTGGCCATTTCTAAAAAAAACATATTGATGTTCTTTGATGACATTTTAATATATAGAAAAACATGGGAGGAACACTTGCATCATGTGAATCATGCTTTGGATATTCCTAAACAACACCATATTTATGCCAACCTTTCCAAATGCGATTTTAAAGGCAAAATATGATACCTCTTGTAATGAAATTACTTCACCAATAAAGTAGAAACACAACAATATATCATAATATGACTAAGTTATATTAGAATATATAAATAAAAGATGAGCCAATTCAATGGAGAAACATCCACAACCTTATGATAAGAACATAATTTACAATATCATTAAAAAAATACTAACCACTACCTCCTATATATAATCTAATTATGATATGGAAACATCCTAGGTTGATTCTACTACTAACATGAATCCAAAGAAATGTTCATATGACTTAATTAAAGTTATGATAGCCAAAATTCAACCAAAAATATATAATATGTGCAATAGGCTAAGGGCATAACATAAATCATTTGAAGAAATGATTAGAAGATATCATCTCTAAGGGATAAGGGGGATGTGTATTGGGCAAAGAAATTTTCGATGGGATAGTGGTTACCCATGAAGAAATCCATTCCATAAATTATTTTAAGAGATTTGATATGATCATCAAATTAGATATGGTGAAATCTTATGATAGAGTCAATTAGAATAGACTAAATAATGGGGAAATTAAAATTCAATAAAGATTAAAGAAAGCAGGTATGAAATTGCATATCAACCTTCTTAGTCTTAATCAACAATGTGTTGATCGGGTTCTTTAAATCCTCTATAGATTAAGACAAAGGGACCCTCTTTCCCCCTAACTCGTCATCATCCTAATAGATTCCCTTAATAGCGAAAGCAAAGCAATTGTTGTGGAATGAAATATGAAGGGTTTAGCTATCAGTGCCAATCTAGGTACATTATCACATCTGTAGTTTTTTGATGATATGGTTATGTTAGGATAACCTACTGAGCAAGATTCAGGAGTGCTTAAGGAAATTTTGGACAAATATGAGATAAATGTTGATAAAAAGTTAATCCCTCCTAGTCTCATATATATTTTTATTATATTTGAGTTCCTTGATGAATGATAGAATCAAAATATCTTGGGTTTTGATTAAGGCACCCTACCAAGTCATTATTTTGGAATGCCTTTGTTTGTTGGGAGACACACCATGTGGGCATGGAAACCTATGTTTAACATAATTCAAAGCAAACTTGTGGCATATAAAGGTAAATGGATTTCCTTGGTAGGCCAAGCTCAATGAATACATTCTACTCACCAAGCAATTCCCACATACTTAATTTTAGTCTTTAGTGCACCAAAAAAAAGTGTTAGACATAATAATGAGACTACAAAGAACAATGGAAAAAAATAAAATGAGTTTGGTTTCATGGGAAAAGGTCTGTAGAAAAAAAGAGTGGGAGGCCTTAGCTTAAGGTGGCTCAAAAACATAAATACATCCTTAGGCTCTAAACTATTATGGAGAATATATTTAAATAAGGGTGTAGAGCGCCAAACCCCTATGGGAAGGAAAGGTTAAATCAAGGGAAGTCTTTCTTCTGTTTCTAGTTGTATTAGATGTTGACTGTCCTTAGGTTATTATTGGTTCATGGCTTGGTGTCTATTTACTTATTGCAAATTTTTGGATGTAGCATATGTGTTAAGAAAACATGAACTAGAACTGTCACTTGATGCTTTAATTAGACTTAGAATACTATTTGCTTGTTTATCATGATAATGGATTCCTTTAGAGTAGAAACTATGTAAAACAAAAAAAATGGTAAAAGCAAGCTTTTCCAAGGTAAAAATACCAGCCATTCTTTTCACAACTCGCATCTTTTCATTAAAACATCCAGATTGTATGACATTTTGCATTTATAATACCTACACCAAATGAAATGTTGTTGCATTTAAAATAAACATAAATAGGATGTACGTAAATGGATTTAATCATTGAAAATTCCAAAAATAAAAATTAATAGACTAAAAAGCATTGAAGTAGATTTAAAGGATATTTGGTCAAGGTTATGAATGTCTAATTTACTAAAGTTTTAGCTAGTAGATTATATTTTGAATGCCTTAGAATTTTTCCTCTAATTCTAATTTTCTCATTCTTTTTTACCATTTGATGTTACACCCTCACGTGGAGGTTTAAGTTAATAGGGATTTGGTAAAATGACTTTTAATATGAAAATAGATCAAATCATTGAAACAAATGCAAGAAAAAGCATGTTAAGGTTACAAGCTTGGAAAGTAGTCCTAAGGTTTCCACATCCTCTAGGATATTACTTTGCTTATTAGTAACAAACAAAAAATACAAAGATTTTATATGCTGGTACAGAACACAAATTCTCTATCTCGATATATGTATGTTGCTTTTCAATGCTGACCAATTTGGGGAAAGTTACAAGTAACCCTTTGATCCTGATTCTAGAAATGTCAACAAACTCTTTGGACACCAGGGCTGAAATTACACACAGTTGAGGGATGTGTTTAAAAATTAGATTTGTATAAGAGAGTACACACCCATTATGAAATACTTCAAGATTTGTATAAACCATATGTTGAAATATTTACATAAACTTTATAACTTCAGTGTAACACAACAAGTTTCAGGTATTAAAATAATTACTGGATTAAGTCCTCTACATTTGAAATCAAAAAATATCCATTCCCAAGAAACATACCTTCATGTAGGATGACTAAATTATTAATTCATTTTATACCTTGCCCTATTTTGTAATAATGGATGCTACTACAACCACCTAAATGAAGAAAACAAAGTATACATCCAAAGCAAAACAAGATACTACATTTCATGGATAAAAGTGACATAATTCCTAATTAAACCATTAAAATTTTACGTCTACAAAGCATCTCTAGCCAAAATTTCAAAACTTGTAGAAGGAATTGACCATGGTTACCATAAATATTTAAATATGATCTATAAAATCCCCTTAAAGTTTCACATATATGTGCTTACTACATAGGCACAATGAGTTACAAATGTTTGTTATCTATTTAGAACAAAAGAATACTAGTACGTTTGTGATATCATAAATAAATTAGATATGTCAAGAGGCATTTTACAATGGCAACAAGGAAGAGAGGCATACGATATTGTACCTATTGGAAAATATCTGACTTCATTTTTTAAATTTATTTTGAATTAAAAAAATACTTCATATTAAATAAAATTGGATGATATTATTTAAACATTATTTTAAGACATTTTTTAAATATAAAAAAATTACCCTGAAATATGAGATAAGAAAAGAACCGAAGCAATGTTTTTAAATTTAAATAGAAGATACACTTACAAATGTTTACAAATCATGTAAGTCATGTAAATATGGCGGATGGGAAAATTAATTGAGGTGGCACAATGGAGAATGGACATGTAGAATGTTTAGTTTCACTAAGTAGTATATTTAAGGTCAATATAAAGTTAATTATTCACTGTCTTTTTATGAATTTATATTATAATTAGTTTGATCTTATTGCCTTTTTAATGTAACTTATATGGTTTGGTCACACAAAATTAGGATAATTATTTTTTATTGTCTTTATAATATAAGTCATATGGTTTGGTGTTCTAGTGTGGACTTACATTTATAAGTAAATGATTTGAGTTCAAATATTATAATGGTTAAATGTAAAGTTTAGTTCTAAACATAGCTAAAATCTTATTGGTCCAACATTATTTGATTTCTATGTCTTTTTTATTTAGCCAAGTTTCATTTTATTTTGAACGTTATTTTATAATTTATTTTGCACATGCAACATCTAACAATATCAAGATAAGTGTTTTCTATTACTTTTTAATCTAAGTCATATGGTTTAGTGTTTTGGTGTGGGCTTACATTTATAAGTGAATTGATTCGATTTCAAATCCCACAATGATCAAATACAATGTTTGATTGCAAGCAACCTAAAAACTTATTATTTTAAAAAATGGTGTAGATGAAAAACATTCACACACAACCATATCAAGATGAACAATATGTATTTCAAAAAAATATTACAAAGACAAATTTGTTAATATAAATTTATTGAGGTAGAAAGACAACACAAACAAGAACTTCATTATGAAGCATCACAAAGGCACTATCATCGATCGATTACTAATGTTGACATTAATTCTAAAGAAGTAAATTCAATATCAATAGATTGTATGCTTGAAACACCAGAGAATGTAACTCAAGATGCAATGGATGCCAATATTGCAAAAATGTACAAAATAATGATATACAATAACAAACATCACAACCTAGAAAAAGAGGATAAATGAAAAATAATGATTTATAAGAAGAGTAAACATCATAACCTAGGAGAAGAAGACGAATACAAGATACATAAATTGAAAAATAATAAAATATAACTAATCCCAATGGAATGCTTGGAAGATATTTGAATAATTTTCAAGTGACTTTTTGACATGATCTAGATAATATTGCTTCATGAAGTATGTGTTATATTTTTCAAGAAAGATACATTGGAATGAATGTTTATTAAACACTTGAAGGCCTTATATGCAATATATGTCACCAAGAGAAAGGCCATCATTGATTCAACATTAGACAGTATGGATCCTAGGCCACAAACACCATAACTTAAAAACTTAACATAGGTTGAGGAAATTTTAGTAGCTCTTGTCAACCCAATCCCACAATTCACACACATAAATAGAGGTCAATATAAATATAAAGGACATACAATAAGTTTTCCACAATAAAGAAAATAAATAACTAAAATTTTGCCATAATGAATAAAAGATTTATGAACAATTATAGTTGGGAAGTAATGCAAAACAAATTACAACTTTACTGTCAATAAAGAGCGAGTTTTTAAGACACTTTAATACAAAATAGAACATGACAGGTTCTGTTTAGATGTTTATATGGATGAAAATTCTCTTAGTGAACTTCCACTTGAATTTCATGAAAATGTCTTTAACCGGTTGAACTCTGTCCATATGCAGTTTGATTCTAATGCAAATGAAGTTGTATATATGGGTCTAGTGATGGAGATTGATCAATTAAATATCATTAATCACACAACATCAATGGCCTCCAAACCAATAAATGCCCCAAGAGAGATGGAATTAATCTAGGCATGGGTAAATAATCCTAATGAAGATCCTTGAACACTGAATGATTAGTTGAGGATTGAAGCATCTCTTATCAATGAGTATGTCACATTAGGATTGTTTGATATGGCATTTCCAACATTGATAGAACCATGATTTATGATTACATCTTCATAAATTTGTAAAACATATATTTAGATATAAGGATCATTGTTTTGACTAACATCCATGGTCAATATAATGCATTATGAATACAATCATGAAACATCACACAAAATGTTCTTCATCAATGTTTGTGAAAAAAAGGCATTTGAGATATGTAAATCAACTTCAATGAGTTATGTGAGCATATGGACAATGTGCCCCACTCACATTTATCTGATCATTTGATGTGGTTTGGGACCACCTTGAGGGGTACAAAGTCCTATTCAGAAAATGTCATGGTGAATTGATTGACATACTGCATCAACTTCAATTGCCTACCATTTTATTCACTTTAAGTGGAGTTGATATGTGTTGACCTAATCTATATGCATTAATTCCAAGAACATAACCAATAAATCATAAGAAACCCAAAACTTGGAAATACATTGATTATCCTCATTGTTTTAGTGAATTTTAGCTTATATTTTGAGAAAGGAAGAAGAAGAAACTAAATATAGGTATGGTTGAAAACCCTGTTTGATTGTGCATGCATTTAATCAAGTGATTGTGAAGAACTCTTATTTGGCTTGGGAGGATGACCTGCAAATAAGACAACACTAAAGCAAATGGTTGGTTAGATAAATAATTGGGTGGATTGCTTAGCGCTGGCTAAATCCTGGAAGCATGAGCTTTTTTGAGGGCTATCAATCCACATATTTTAAAAAATTAAGTTCAAAAAATAGAAGATAAATTACTTGTATCAATAATCAAAAGCTACTAAAATTGAACACAAGAAATGTTTGATAAAGAAATAGACTAGAAATGACTAATATAATAATAAGAAAGTCAATACTAATGCTAAATAGATCAGGTGTGCTTCAAAAAATAGAATAGGGGTCTATGAATAGGTAGGGACACAAAAAGTTGAGTTTAATTAAGGGCAAGTAGGTGAAAATAGATTTTTTGTATTCCCTACCATAGTGACCATCGACAGTTGATATGACCATTGACGGTTAGGGTGACCATCAGTGGTTAAGGCAACTATTGGTGGTTGGACAGACCGTTGGTGGTCAAGCTAACTGTCAATGATTACTGTGTGTAGATTGTGGGTAATAGATAGCTAATTGATGAGATTCTAGAAGGAAATCCTAGGAGATGGGTTTATGTTGGACTGATTATGAAATACAAATAAAGTAATTGAATACTAGAAAACAAATACTTAGATTGCAAAAGATTGATCGGATAAGTGATTGAGGTGGTTGGCTCATTATTTGAGTCTGATGTGATTCCAATAGAGTAACAATACCTAGTTATCGATCAAAGGGTAGCAACAAGTCAACTCTTTGATGTGATGGATAGATCATTAGATTGTTGGAAGAACACTTGTAAAATAAAGCTCTGGATGTAAAATATCTTGATCATTGTGGATCCATTTCACCTCCTGTTCTTCTCTTCTTATAGGCAAAGAAGGAGAGGTGCAACAAGATGTTTACTAGGATTTTTAATTATAAATCGTGCATGCAATGGTTCATAGGTGGATTTAGACAAGTTATTTAAAAAAAATAAAGGTAGAGTTGATGGTGAGTTAAGTTGGTTTAGATGATGGAACCTGACTGTCAATGGTCAAGGTGATCATCAATGGTCACCCTAACTATTGATGGTTAGGGGTCAAAGACAAGGTTGGTTAAAAGGTGTGTTTTAGCTAGTAGGTCATCTGACTTAGGCTAGATGGGTTAGGTTGGAGTAGGAATCAAAGAGGTCAAGGTTAGGCCTAAAGGGGTCCTGAGGTGGTATAGGGGAATTGTGACGTTCAAAACCATCATGTGCAGAACTTTAGTGTCTACATTTTTCCCCTTCTTGTTATGTAGCTTTGAATCAACGAGCTGCAAAGCAAATATGGATTTGTTGGTTGAAGGTCTATTTACTCCAAGTATGGGAGGAGGTGTTCCCCCTCAAATTGATAAGTGATGAGGTGAAATAGAATTGGGTGCAGGTTTAATGAGTGGGTGAGTAGATGATGAAATAGGTGGATGATAGGTTGGATGCCGAAGCACAAACATGTGCACAAAATGTGACAAAAAGTGCGATGGTCAAGATCATGCATAGACTAAGTTGTCATGGTAAAAATTAATGTCGATGCTAGGAATACAAGTGATAAGTGGACCATGTGATTGCATTTAGGCATGGAAGCTAGGTACACTCATAAATACAAGTCTCCTAGGAAATGTCTATGTTTCTATGGGTATCCAAGGTAGGAAGTGCTCTTGAGAAAAATAGAAACTGGTCAAGTATCATGGGTATCTGAGGTAGGAAGTGCTCCCAAGAAGACACAAGTAGGTTTGGTATATGTGAGGTGGCGTAAGTTCAAAAAGTGGTCAACATGGCAAATGTTATTTTTACGATCTAAGGACCAGGCAAAAGTCATCACAAAATTCATGCTAGTTGGGCTGAAATGGACCAATGGCGAGGTGACAAAGTGTTGGGGTGGGTGGAGAAGGTAGTCTCCATGGGTGGGTGTTTTGATTTGGGTCTGCTCTAAAAGGGCTGCTTGAGGTAAGAGAAAAAAAGTTGAGCAGCCTAACCATCAACAATTAGGGTGCTTAAGGTTGATTGTCAATAGTCACTGTGAGCATCGATGGTTAGGTAAAACCCTAAAAGCCATGAAGGTAAAAAGGTGAAAAAGTGAATCAATTTCACTCATTTGTGTATTTGACCTAGAGCTTTAGACATTTATCATACTTGGGCAAATTTTTTTGACAATGAGTGCTTGTTAGTGAGGTTGATTGGTGAGTGGACCGAAGGGACTGAGATTGATAGAGTTTGATCAAGTCAGGATGAAATGCAGATGTGGATGAGGATGGGTAGGGGGTTCCAAGATTCCTCCTCGATGGCAATCATGAAATGAAGTAGGGGTTGATATTCAAATTAGTAGAGCAATTTGTCTTTGTAATTGGAAATAGTTTGTAATTAGCAACCTGATTGCTAGGGGTAAACTTGGGTTTTGCTTGGTTATGCCCTAGGTAGGGTTTTATTTAATTTTGATAAAATGGGTGGGTGATTTCCAAATTGGGGAGGGTAGGCTAGTTAGGTGTAGGAATGGGTGAGAGGAGAATTATAACTATGATGATGATGGCAATGTCATGCTTTGACCTTCCCAAATCGAGTAGTGGGAGGTTACCATACTTGCTACTGGGGGTGTTGATTGAGATGTTGTTGGGTTGGACAGTGTTTGGATGGGTACCTATCTATGATTTTGGTGTAAATATATAGGGAGTCATGGGGTTTCAGGGCCCATAAGATATATGGCATCAGTGTCGATCATGTTATACACTATTGGGCTTATGAGCACATCCAAGTGTTGAGGCCAGTGGGGATGTCATGGACGGGATACACTTAGATTTCTTGGTGGGTTACATGTGGTGGAGATTTGGCTTTACTAATTTAGGAGTAGGTGGAGGGGCTCACAATGTAGATTGGTTTAGGGGTGCACTGGTGATTAGTGATATTATTTGGAGACCATATGTTGGGTTCCTAAAGTGGGCTATCTATAGGAGGCAGACTCTATCCTTACAGATTTATAGGTGGATTTTTGACTGAAGGGAGGGAGAGGTATAGCTCATCCCATTCAATAGGGTTTAGAGATAGTTCAGCTTGGTTTAGGGGATCTCAGGCCCATTCTTGAGATATAGACATGAGGATGTAGAGAACCTTCTACTAGACCTAACTAGTGTAAATATTGCTTGATCATGAGGAGCTAGAAAGGGGGCAAACAATTGATGATGTGGGCTTTTTTGATGGGTACCCTATGTAGTGGCAAGATCTATATGTAATAATGGATTTTGGTAGAGATGATGGTAACTAGAGGTAGATTGATGTGGACCCAACTGGTAGAGGAGGCTAGAGGGCACATGTACAAATGCATGCCCTAGATGCATAGGTATGAGTGACATTAGCCATTACATAAGCATAGGTCACAACACTATAGGGTCAGGTGGTATCCTTATAAGGCTAGGTGGCTACACTCATATGTGATAGGGACCAGGCTAGAGCTTCACTAACCTTGGTTATACAGGAGATAGAATCTTTGAGGAAGAGAAGAGGGGCCATGACATTTACAGGACCACTAAGCACCATCCCCATGGCATGATATCTGGCCACAGTGGAGGAGTTATGATAATATGAGGCTATAGTCTTGAGGCGGTGTCATAATGAGCCTTGATAGGGTGAGAATAGAGTGAGTTTGGTAGGTGGTGTCAGTGAGGTGATACTAGGGCAATGGGTTGCATTTGTCGATGGACAGACAGGTACTTTAGGGGGACATGTACTAGGAGATAATGGTGTGCTAAGAGATAGTGGTGCCTTAGGGGCATAGCCATGATAGAGTTTAGATATATTATATTTTGTTGTATATCATTTTGATACTGACCTATGAGCCGATGTGGTGAGAAATACATTTTTAGAGAGAGAGACATGTATACTAGTGTGTACATTATTATGTTAGACTCATGATTTATATATATGACCCTTGTTTATTGCTCATGGTCCATGCCTTGCTTTGATGTTTATGGGATGATGTTTATATTGATTATGCACTGGTTATATTGATTATGCTTATGTTATGGATATTGGATACTGATTAAGACTCAGCTAGCTAGTTATGCGATGGATTTTATTTATGGTTATGCTTTATGACATGCTAAATTTTAATGAGTATATGCTTCATTATTTAGAGTTAGACATGTGGTGAAAATGGTTTATTGCTTTCTTGTTCATGGATGCTTTACTTTGACATGTTGATGGATATGCTAATGATGTATGTTTATGCTTATGATATATGTTGATGCGTGGTGTTTATGATTATGGTTATTATTTTTTTTGGAGGTAGAGCACATAAAGTAAGCTGATTAATAACATTAGATGTGAGAACAAAGGATATAATCAAGATACAAATGTCTTAGTGAATATATCAGCTAGTCATGATAGGATAGGAAGAGGGTGCGATGCTTCTTCTTTGACAAGGACTAAAATAAAACTGAAGTTGGATTGGCTTGAGGAACATAAGCTCTTTGAATGCTTTGTATTAGCATTCGTTAATTGGTTAAAAAGGTGTCTTGATCACATAATGCCAAGTAATCTCAAAAATCCCTAGCTTATAGTGTATAAAGGGGAAATGGATGAAAGGTGGAACCTTCTTTTGAGACTAGTATGCCTTTTTTTTAAGTTTTTTAAGAGTTAGTATAAACAAGTCTATGTCATAAAAAGTGTAGACTGATCAATGTGAAAAGTCTACCTAAGTGAGTCAATTTCACCTTTCAAAAATAGTTTGAATATGAGATCCAATTGTAGCTTTCAATTTTTTTTAAAATTTTGCTATTGCTTGAAAATGGGTTTTTTGCTTATTTGCTTAGGATGGTTGGAGAAGCTTATCGATGTAGGAAGCTTCCAAAAAATTTCTTGTTTTGACAAAATCTTTACTCAACCATCCTTTGAAGGAGTGGTCTAAGTTTGTGTGCTTATTTTATTGCCTTTGATAGTTGTCTTTTGAGGGAGTAGTCCACCTTATTTGGAGTAATTTCAACTATGTTTTAAATAACTATCCTTCTAAGGAGCAATTTGTGAATGCTAGGAATGGCCCATTATTGCTATTTGTTTAGATTTTACTTTTGTTTTGATTTGTTTGGTTTTTCTTGACATATACATGCTTATATAGGCTTGAAAGGTTCACCTTTATGAAGGCAAAACTAAAATCACAATAAGATTGATTAGGTGTAAAGGGGTGTAGGTGACAATGATCATGTGAATCCATTCTTGTGAAAAGAGGTTGAAAGTACCATGAGAATCATGCCATGGGTTGCACTGTGGTACCCATTGTTCAATATTAGGCTATGATTGTGACAAATAATCACATGATTAATTTTTAATCAGTTGCCCCTAAAATAGGGAGATGAATGTGGTTTGTAAGCAAAGGATGAGCTTAAGTTAGATAGAAGGTGAGTTTGATCCTTTTTAATAAAAGAAAGGATGTAAATGTGAAGCATTGAAGGGCTCAAGTTCTGGGTTTCCTTTAAGAGAAGACAATCGATAAGCTCCTGATGCATACTTGTGGGTTATGATATAAGGTCTAAACCAATTAAAAACAAACTTACCCCACTTGCTTTTCTCCATATTGGTGACATGTTGATTTTTCTTTAGGACAAGGTCTTCGATGTTGAACTTGCACTTGAAGGTGTTTGTTATAGGCACATTTGATACACTCTTGATAAACATGAAGATGGGTAAGGGTGATAAAGTGATGCTCGTCAAGTAGCTTAAGCTGAGTTAAATGGTACTAATGATAATCATCCTCAATAATTAGATCTTGTAGAGATATGCGAAGAGATGGGATTTGGACTTCGAGAGGTAAGATGGCCTCAGATCTAAACACAAGGGAGAATGGGGTAGCACCCATAGGGATTTGTATTCTAGTGCGATATGCCCATAAGGCAAAGGGGATGTGCAAATGCCAATCCCATCTAGATACATTGACCATTTTAGTGAGCATGTTGTTAAGAGTTTTGTTAGAGGCTTTTGCTTGTCCATTCGCTAGAGAGCGATAGGGCGATGAGAAACTTAACTTGATATTGAATGCATCATAAAGACCCTAAACTTGCTTATTTTAAAAATATTTACCATTTTTGGTGATAATCTTGTGGGGAACACCAAAACGACAGATGATGTGATGGTTGATAAAGTTGACAATCTTTTTCACTTTGGTTGAGACTAGAGGGATAGCCTCTACCCATTTGGTAAAATACTCGATCGCAGTGATGATAGAGTGTTGTTGATGTGAAGAATGGAGATTAATCTTGCCAATGAGGTCCAAGCCCCATAGTGAGAAGGGCAAAAAATTAGTAGAAATATAAAGACTATGGCTAGGTGCATGATGTAGATTGGTGTGTTGTTGACACTTAACACACTTTTTCACATAATCACAATAGTTTTGGTTAAGGTAGGCTAGTAGTGATAGTTGAGTCGAAGGATGTGTTTAGTTATGATGAGGCCACTAAAGTGTCCCCCATAGATATCATCATGCATTTACTTGATTACATGAGAGGCTTCATGATTTCATAGGCAACAGAAGTGGAGACCATAAAAGCTATGTTTATAAAGAATTCCTCCCATAATTTTATAATGTGAGGTACTCTGGATAAACACTCTTTGAGCATTATGAGAAAAACCAAAAGGAATGATGGTAAGTTTGAGATAGTCAAAGGTCTACTAATACCAAAGGTCAGGTTGGGTTTCCTTCATATTGAAGATGGTGAGAGAATCTAGTTTGACATAAGAATGTTGGGTAAGTTTGTGGATAATGATAGATAGCTTAGAGTTAAAGGGTGTAGATAGGATCTGATAGGCAAAGGAAGCCATGGTGTCAACAAACTTATTGGTAGATCGTAGGGTTGATTGGATGTAGTAGTGTTTAAATGATGCTAAGAGTTCATTAACTAGTTGTTTGTACTATTGCAAAACATCATTCTTACACTGGTAAGAGCCATTGATTTGATTGACCACAAGTTGGGAGTCACCAAATATGTTGATAATTTTTTTCCCAAGGCTAACTTAGTTTGAATGCCTATGACTAGGGATTCGTACTCAGCCATATTGTTGGTATATTTAAAGTCAAGATTGAAGGATAAAGGAATAGGTTCACCAGTAAAGGGAATAAGGATGATACTAACTTTGCTACCTCATTGACACTTTGATTTGTTAAAGAACATGGTGACTTGATAAGTGAAGTCCACTTGAGAGAGGGCCAGATAGACTCATCAAGAAACTCAAGAGGAGGAGGTTGGTTGTCTACTAACGATGATTTAACCAATTGGTCAGTAATGAATTACCCTCTAATTGACTTTTATTGATGAACTCAAGGTCAAAATCCACTAAAATCATGAGTCACTTGGCTATACATTGGTTTTGGTATGGCTTAGAGTGCATATACTTGAGTGGGTAGGTATTGGTTATGACATAAGTTTTGTCTTTAAGAAGGTAGTGGCAAAGATTGGTGGCCATGAAGACTAGAGCTAAGAAAATTTTCTTGGTATGAGTGTACCACATCTCATACTCTACAAGTGTGCAACTAATGTAGTAAATGGCTTTCTATTTATGTTATTCATCTTGATGAGCAAGCATTACCTTTAGGGAGTGGTCGGTGGTGGAGATATAAAGGTAGAAAGGTTGGTCATCCTTGGGAGGGGTGAGGACAGGTGGAGACAAAAGGTACTTTTTGAGTGACTTGACCTTTTAACAATAGTTATTCCACTTAAAAGATACATCCTTCTTCATTGGTTTGAGATCTCAGAGATAAAGAAACGAATGGATTGGAGCTTCCCATGCAAACTACAAAGTTGACGATGGATTTGATTTTTGTAGGATCAACTTTGATCCCTCGAAGGGAAATGATAAATCCAAGGAGCTTTCCTGACAAGACCCTAAAAATGCATTTTTTGCTATTAAGGAGGATGTGGTAATGGATGAGGTGCTCAAAGATAATCTTGAGAATGATCAGATGGTCTTTACAATATTTGGATTTCCCAAGAAGGTCATCTACGTAGTCTTTGACAATCTTGTGGATAAGGTCATGGAAGATGTCAGTCATGGCACATTGGTAGGTTTCACTAGTGTTCTTTAGTCCAAAAGGCATGACTCTATAGTAGAAGGTCCCCCATGGGGTGATAAAGGTGGTTTTGTATTGATCTTTGGGGGGAATTAGGATCTAATTATAACTTAAGAGTCTATCCATGAGATAGAACATCTCATGGTTAGCTATAAGATCAACTAGCTGGTCAATGCTTGGTAGAGGGAACTCGTCTTTTGGGAAATCAAGGTTGAGGTCATGAAAGTCCACACAAATGCATAGTCCCCTTGTGGCTTTGGTAATAGGTAAGATATTTGAGACCCATTGGGGATAGTCAATAGGTTGAATGAAATTGATAGATGAAAGGCACTGAAGCTCTGCTTTGATGAGAAGGGCTTTGTGAGGGTGCATTCACCAAAGTTTTTGCTTGATAGGCTTGGCACCACAGTTGGTGACTATGTTATGGGTGGCAATGACAAGTTCAATTCTTGGCATGTCACTATAAGACCAAGAAAATGTTATGATACAATCTTGGAGGAAAGAGGGGAAGTCCCAAAGTTCCTCAAAATTCAATGATTGACCAATTTTGATAATGTGGGGGTTATCTGAAGTGCCCAAGTTGATATCCATGGTGAACTCATTCAACATTATTGAAGTCTTAGGAGGAAGGGATTTATGGATGGAAGAATTTGGGGCACCAAGGTAGGTGAGAATAGAATCATCATCCTAGCACTGAATGATATTAATGGTAAGAGGGTCATATCCTATCATATCAAGATGGGTCAAAGGGATGGTTACAGTTACCCCCTCCTTTTGATAAGTCAAGGGTTTGAGGGTAATCATGTTGATGAATTTTTTTTTAGGGGGATGATGTCCTCATCCTCACATGTAGGTGGAGGAGAGGTTGGTGAGGAAGGGATGTCTTCCTCAATAATGGTTACGATAGGTGTTTTCACTTGAATTTTCACCCTTTGAGGAGATGCCTCATCTCTCCTAATCGAAGTGGCACAATTGAAACATGTCTAGGCTGTGGGTAGCCTAGGAATGAGTTGAATTTATAGATAGGGATAACTCCCTTGATGTATCACTTTTAGATCACTATTATACCTATGCTTGTAAGGAAAAGGGAGAGAAATCTGAAAGTAAACTATCCTAAAGGTGGTGATACACCAAATCGATTGATGACTACCAACTAGTTGCATGTCACACATGAGACCAAGAGACTAACTAGTCATAAACTTCTCTCATCTGAATCTTCTCACATTAGTATTTCATTATGAAGTTGTGATGAATGTGTAGGTTAGGAGGACTAGACAAGAGGCACAGAATGGGACTATTGAATAGACTAACTCAATATTGACACTTTATATAACACTTCACATGACCTACAAGAAGAAGCTTTCAAGCTGAAAATAGGTGAGAAAATGAGACAACAATGCTAAGGAAACAACAATCATCACTAAGAAAGATCCATAATTCAAGTGAACACACTATGAATAATCATAGAAGAGGTAAAATTAGTAGTCTTTATTGATCTATGGTATGCAAATGAGTAGGGCTTCACTATCTTTAGGTGGAGCCTCCTTACAATATCCAAAATAACTAATTCTTATAGAACCTAAGAGAGAGAAGAGAAGAAACAAGTCCAAAGGTCACAAGGACACTTGTCAAGCTGATAAAAGGAGTTACATGTGCATGAGAAGATATTGTGAAACTGATCATGCAAAGTTAGAAAAGACAAGTGCCAATCCAAGGCATGAAACTCTTGAAATGTGGCATGAAATTACTTTTACTATCTCAAAAAACTTTCATCATTCACCCCTATTGGAACATCCCAAAACTAACTAGGGATATGTCTAATGATTGGATTGAGAGGGAAAGGTTTTAGATATGCTTCTCCATGCATTGGCTGCAATCCTAATCACCTAGATTCCTCTGAAAGTGAGCCATCACTGCATGCAATCAAAGAACCTCCTCTTTCACACATCTTGCACATTTGGATTCCAAAATGGATCTCATGTAAATCCATACAAGTGGGTGTCAAGGCCATCCATGGCCTTGGAGGGATCAGGCACAACTTAAAATTAGCTTACTTGAAGTTTTTCACCCTTCTCATTATCATGTTCACTATGCCAATTTTGAATGGCTAAGATGGAGCTACTGTAAGCACACTTAGGAGTTTTGATGAATCATGAAATGACCATAGTGAGTTATAATAAGTCATAATCTCACTCCCAAAGTTGATTTCATTTATTTAAAGTCCTTATAACCTACACAATGCAAAAAACAATCAAAGAGGGAAATCTTGTACCCTATCTGTACAGGGATGAAACACCTCAAGTGGATGGGAAGGGTCATTGGAGAGTATAATATAGGTTTAAATCATTTACCTATCGATTCCATCTTATCTGGATAGCCCTCCAACCTTGTTTTCTCAGTTGGGTCATTTCCTAGGGTTTTGTAGGGTTTTAGATAGTTTTTACCTTTAGTGATGTTTCATAAAGGTCTAACATTCAAACCTTGAACAAATCCTTCAAGAATAAAGTTAAGGTCCCTATCTAACATTTTATATCTCCTTGGGCTCTCATGCAAAGTTTCAAAGGAGATGTGAGCATCCCAAATTGCCCACTCAAGCCCTTTTCTCCATTTCCTGCAGGCTTGAAATGGTCCTAAGCCAAAAGTGGCCTTATTGTGAACCTTTATGCATACCAATAGCTTTGAAACATTTTTTATTCTTCTATAAACATTTCTTGGTCCATTAGAGTACCTTCTTAAAGTTATAAGTGACATTGGTATCCCATTTGGTCTTTAGGCCTAAACCTTGCCTAATAGACCTGTATGCATATTTGGGGTTTTGGAATACCCTATTAAGTTCCCTCATTATGTGTAGGGTATTAAATTTTTTCCACACCTACCACATCTACTTACACCTTCTGCAAGGTCTCATTAGCCCTTGAACTCACCTGATCATTCCCTTTCTAAAAACTGAAGGGTTTGTGCCCCTAAGGAAGTACCCTCTGTTTGAGACAAAATAGAGGGAACTTCCCATATTTTTTAAAACAAATTGAATGTTGGATAGGCTTATTCAATTAATATATATGATTTATACCAATTTTAATGCTTTGGTATTAATAACAAATCCCCTAACTCTTTATATCTCAAAGACAGATGCCTAGAAAAGGGGCTGTACAAGGTCTTACCATATGGGCTGAGTGATGCATTCTTAAGGTCCTCTTTCTACTTGTTTTCAATTTTTAAGATACTATATAGACCATCATGGTCATGATGAAGTTTTTCTAGGTCTATGAACCATTTCAAATCCCTACATACCTCTCATTGCATAACCCTTCATTTCACTGTCTTGGACTGCATACTGTATTCTTATTTGAGAATGACCCCTGTAGATGATCTTGCATAGTTGGACCTTGAACATGGTGTTCCAAGACCTCCTTGAAACCTTCTAAGGCAATTTATAAATTATTTGGATCAATTTTCTTCTTATTCATGTTATTTCCACTTGAGAGCACTGCTTTCCTGTTCATTATCAACAATAGTCAATAGTAGCTGACTTTTTTGAGGCAAAAGACTTGTAGTTGAATTTTTTGAGGCAATAGTATTTAGAAATGATTTGGATAAATTTTATTCTAAGATATTTGGGAGTCACTTTCCATCAAAAAAGTTAGTATCTTCATGCTCAAACCCTTACCATGGATGATGCAAGAATTTGTACCTAGCTGTAGGTGAATATTTTCAAGTAGGTACCTATCAATGTATATGGGGCCTAAAACATAGTCTATCATCCTATCTTGATGGTCATTATGATCCTTGATATGAAATTTACTTTAATAGATAGCTAAAACATGAAGACATACCCCAATTTCACTTTAAGATGCTAGAATCACTTTGGAGTTTCAAAATCTTGCAGATGGCACTGTCTGAGTTTAGTATATAAAAGTGTAATTTTGAGACTCCTAAAAACTACCTTACACTAAACATATACCTCCAAAATTTTGCATAAATCTTGTCCTATATTGAGGCTTCAAGGTTTGTCATCAAGATGCATAATATTCATTGGCAACCTTGTTGTATAACCTTCACCAAATGGTTCAAACTTCTGTTTTGTGCTTTTAGGGATTTGATCCATGAACATAGTCATTGGGTCTTTGAATAATTCATCACTCCTCACCTACCACTTAACATACCAATAATGTATGTTAGGGTATCCTCATCATGCTAGGATTTCATGAAGGGTTCCAATTTGCTTAATGTTTCAAAATGACTCCTCAACTCCCTGTTAACACCACTTGTAGGTGTACATTATAATGTGTATATGTAATGAAAATGAATGTGGATAATGTGCATGAGATGTAGATATTACATTGATCCTTAGGCCTATCTCAAATATTAAAAATATACTCTTTTCATCGTCAAGATTAGATCAATGTTATGATTTGTCCTATAATGGCACTTGTAGGTGCATTTTGAGTTGTATGCAAGTAGTGAACAAGATTAGAGCAATGTGCATAGTGAATGGTTTCATGAACAAACATGAGGTCCTTAATAATTATTTAAATGAATATTCATCACTATCAAGGTATTGAAACAAATCTCAAAACCTCTATTCCAACATGATATCCTTCTAAGAGATGCATGTAGATGTACATTCATGGCTGATTGTGTAGAAGTACTGCATGCAGTCAACTATAGTGGACTCCTTATCATTTGGAAACTCAAAACATTACCTCATGTTGATAGAGGATATTACAAAGCTTTGAAACCTTCATTATACTTCTATGGATGTTCTTAGAGCCTTTACAAATCATGACTGAGACTGAGGATGAGCTGGGAGGTGACTGTGCATGCCAATGGACTGTGACCTCAATGGTGCTCATCTTGGAGGTTGAAAATTGTGAAATATGTATATTACCATGACCATTAAAATGAGTGAAACACCTTGTTACATGATATCAAATCCCTTGTAGAGAAAGAGGCTTTCTGCAAATGGTAGAATTTGAATGCAAGTTCAACGTCAACACCCTCCTATAAAGTGAGTTATTTGAGCTATCAAAGCCTTTCCAAATGTGAAACCAAACATGGAAAACATGAGAGGATATAGTCCACATCATTTGGAATCAATCTCAATAGCTAGATTGTATGAACTTCTCCAAACCAAAGCAAAACATATAGGGTGCAGGAAAAAGTGAACAAAAGAACATAGTCAACTTGTTAGAGATGATTTCATAAAGCATAGATGACCAATATTCAAACTCTTGTTATGGAAATGGATCTCTATGAGTGTAACTTTACCTCTCAAATGTGTTTGACCTAAACTTCTCCAATTGGTCATACCAAACATAAACCTACTAACCATTTCTATATGTCTAGAAGGGAGAAGAAGGAGCAGAACAATTTTAGCTCAAATCTGGCAATTCCAAAGTATGTCAAGCATGGAAATGAGTTTTAAGAAGTTGAAGAGCCATTAAATGATCTTTTTTCCACATGTCACTCTCTCTCATGAGCTTTACAAGTGCCAAACTCCTCCCTTTTCAGTTGGTTTCTCAATTTTTAGTTAGATAACTTACAAATTTTAGATGGGATAGACATTCTTGATAGGGAATCTAACCTCTTGGACATTTGAAGGAAAATGAAGACACTTGGACACATTGTAAACTATGCCACTTACATTTATGACCCCCAAATGGATCCTAAATGACTCAAAATGACATATAGATTAATAAGACCATGATCAAGGCTAAAATGGCATTAAAATACATCAAATAAACTATAACACACCTTATAAAAAAATATTAGTTACCTATAAACACCTAAAGATCAAGTTTTTACCTATAGGGGTCTTAATTTGACCTGTAGGGTCAAATTTGGTCAACAATAGGTGGTTCGGTTGTCCTCTTGTTGGGTATAATGAAACCAAGTCTATGTTTTTCATGAGGCTTTTTGATGTCAATCGAAATCAACTTGTGTAGACCATGCTAATATCATCCAAGACCAAATCCTTTCCAGGCACAATTGTGGAGGTATGTCTTGGCAAAGCTTGGGTTGTCTAAATAAGAGAATCTAGAGGTGAATGGCTGAGGTGAAGAGGAGGTGGTAGAAGCATCAAGTGGTTTGTAAAGTCCCACATAGATGAAATGGGTTTGATATTATGAAGGTCCAAAGGGAATAATGGCTCTGATGTTGGGTCATACTCAGGTTGGTGGTCAATTTCCCATACTCTTATGGAGTATAGAAAGCATCAAGGGTGAAGAGGTGATATTCCACCAGTGAAAGATGTTGGAATGTGGATTCCATGGGGTTTGTGGTAGAGATCTAATTGGAGGGGATAAATGAGCTAGTTGATTCCTCATTGGTAGAAGAAGGTATGGATTCCTCTTTCATGGTTGAGGGTTTATCTTTGGCTGATGAGGGTGTGCTAGATGGAGGTAGGAGGACATCATTGGATTGGTAAGTCATGTTTCATGATGAAAAGGGGCTTGGGTCAGCTTGTATAGTGAGAACCTAACCTTTATGCTCAAATTTAATACAATGATGAAGGGTAGAGGGGACATAACCCATGGAGTGAATCCAAGTTCATCCTAGCAAGAAACTGTATTAGAATTCACCTTCCACTACATAGAAGAGTTCGAGGAGCATGCAGGGTCCTAAATGGATATGAAGGACAAAAGTTCCTAGGGTAGTGTCCATGGTGTCATTGAAAGATCAAATGATGGTTGAAGTTTCAAACATGAAATTGTTAGGTAGGTTGAGTTGGTCATATACATGAGAAGAGATGATATTAATACTAGCTGCTCCATAAATCATGACCCATTTGACATAGGTTTGGTTGATGTAGGCAATGATGAAAAGAGAGGGCTCTGGGTCATCAGGATGGATTGAAGGCATTCCCAAATCCTCAAAGGTGATAAGGTTGGAAATTTGGAGAGCACCAACAAAGGTTGTCAGAGGTTAAGGGTCTTTAGGTTGGACCTCTACTAATTACAATGTCTCTATCATCGCTTGGTGATAATGAGGTGAAGTAGAAATTAAATCATATAATCTTATCTTCATCAGGGTTTGGTGGAGTTGTTTGAGCACCACTCCCTTGATTGATTTAGAGGTGTTGGATTGGGAGGTACCCAAGATAGATACATTGGGTTTGGCTAAAGGTGAAAGTGTTTGAATTAGACTTGGTTGGGAGGTGGAAGATGGGTATTCCCATGTGATGGACACTTTGGCCTTCCCCTTATCCTTTTGTTGAGCATGTGATTGTGTGACCACATGGATAGTATGGATAGAGGGAAGAGTTTAGGTAGGAGATTGGTTTGGTTCCTCGTCACTCTAAAGTGAGAGTGGGGGAGTAGACAGGCATTGGGCAGTGGTTGTTGGTTGTTGGATTGGTAACGAGCCCATGGGAGGTTCCTCTATTAATAGACCAGCATCATTATAGAGTCGATGGATAATGGTTTATAGAGCTTTGCAATTCTTCGTGTCATGGCCTAGTGTCCTATGATAGAAACACACTTGGTGATCATTATACCAGATTGGTTTTAGACTAAGAGGGTCAAACAGACTGATAGGGGGTAAGGTCAAGCAAGAAGCTTCCAATAACCTTTGGAAGATTACTGAGTAAGGCTCAACTAAAGGTGGAGAGGGTTTAGAAGTTTTGGTCTTGGTTGGTAAGATGGGAGTATTTTAGGAAATGGGCTTGGTTGTAGGAGGTTTGGGTAAGGTAGTGTTTTTAGGTGATGGTTTTATTTTTGGTAAGTTGGAAGTTGATAAAGTGGAGGTAGGAGGTTTCAGGGTGGGTAGTTTGGTTATTGATGACTCAGTGAAGATAGGTGTGTGAGAAAACACGTGTGTTGGTGTAATCAACATCAGTGATTGGGTTTTGGTTGAGATAATTAGCTTCCTAATCAAAGTGGAGGGATGAGGTACCAAAATAGAGGGCAAGGTTAAGGGAGGAAGAAGTTTGGCCCTCTAGCCTTTTGGTGGTTTTATTTCCTTGGTTGATTTGGTTTGGCACTCAATTGTTGGGTTTAGTGAGGTTATCTCCACTTTCACAGATGGGTGATTAAGGGTCTATGTAGGGAAAGTGTCAAGGTTTTTGGTTGGTTTGGTCAGTTTGGTTGGAGAGGGTGATTTAGTTTGTTTGGGGTTTGGGTGCATTAGACGGTTGAGGTATTGTTGGGTTGGTAGAGGTTTTTATCAATTTGGTTGGTAAGATAGGGGTTTGGATAATAGGAGTGGTGGGTTTTTTTACCAAAGTGGGGGTTATATATTCCTATTTGGTGATATAAGGGAGTCCCAATTACTACCAAAAGGTGGCTTGATCCATGTCAGGGTTGGAGACAAATTCCAATATCTACACTAACCCAAAAAATGGTTTGTAGACTAGTTTTGTTCTTAGATAGTGGACTTGAACAATAAGCCCATAGGTTGAGAAAGGGGAATGATGACCTCATCACTTTTATCAAACAAATGATGCAAGGTTTGGATGGGTGACTCGTCTATGGGAGGTGCAAACATGGTGGCTTCCTCTTTGGGAATAATATTCAAAGGGGCAGTGAGTTGTTTGGTGGTTGAGGGAGAAGGTAAAATGGTTGCTTGCTCTGGTATGTTATTTGAAGGAGTGATAGGTGACTCCACTACCTTAATAAGTGAAGGAGGGGAAAAGGTTACTCCCCTGGCTTGGGTCTCCAAAAGAGGAGTAGGTAACTCCACTACCTCAATAAGTGGAGAGGGCAAAGAACAGATAAATGGATGGTAGGTTCTTCAACAATGAGGGTGTCAAGAACCATATTGACAATGTGGGTGTCATGAGAACACTCAATTTTATTGCTCTCATTTTTGATAGGTGCATGACTGGGAAAAGGTTGCCTAAAAATGCTAAGGGCTTGGTTCAAAGGTGCATTGGGGTTATCCAATACAAGCTCTCCTTTGTCAATGAGAGATTGGATAATGCTTTTGAAGGTATTACACCTACTAACAACATGCCCTCCTAATTGATGGAAATCACATAGATCATTTTTGTTGTACCAACTAGGTACAACACAAGAAGAATCAAATTGTTGAGGAGGCTTGATAGGAGGAAGTTGTATTATATTAGCCTTTAGCAAATTGTTTAGGATCGAAGCGTAGGATTCCCCAAGTGGGGTGAATTTATTCTTATTATTTTGGTTTCGGTTTCTTATGTTTTGTTTTGAGGAGTTAGAGGAATTTGGTTGGTTGATAGATAGTGGAGGAGTGGTGTTAAGGAAAATCACATTTGCTATTCCCTTACTCTTGACATTGGTATTGGTTTGGTTTCTTGGTTTAGAGGAGGAAACCTCATTGATTTTGTAGGTAATGCTCTTTTTTTTCAACTATAGCTTTCCTTCATCGATTGCTTTATTTTTGAGCTTTTGCACCATGATAAAATCTTCATCAAAGGTTCTAAAGGTCTGAACATGCAATGTAGAAGAGATATGCTTGGCACATTCTTGAGTAAAAAGTTCTATCAATTTGGGTTGGGGTAAGGAGAAGGAAAGCTGATTGATTAGGCTCCTCCAACGAGCTACAAAATCAGTAATAGATTCATCATCAAATTGTTGAATAGAGTAAAGGTCAGTGATGGAAACCTCCTTGGAGATGTTTATTGAAAAGTGATCCAAGAAAATTTGGGCCAGCTAGGTGAAGGAAAACAAAGAGTGTTTGGTTATGGCACTATACTAGTCTAAGGCTGGATTGGACAAGGACATAGGGAAGGTATAAAGTAGGAGGGCATCATCATAGGTAATCAAATAACATACATACCTAAATACCCTTAAGGTGTTTTTGGGGATCCTCCTTACTCTGAAACTTAGAGAACTTGGGAAGTTCTCACTGAGGAGGATATGGTCTGATAAGGACAAATGGATGGATGGGCTCAATGCAAATCTGGTCATATGATAAGATGTTATGAAATCCAAAATTAGATGACTCTAAGGTAGTCATTTTTTCCATGAGAATCTTCATTAGATCTGCTTGGGGTTGTGCACCTGAAGGTTTGTAAGGTGCATATTGTTATGGTGGTTGGGTGACATACTAGTAACTAGTAGGGGGTTGAGGAGATGTTACATATATGTACATGGACACCGATGATTGGTTGGAGGTTATGTAGGGGTAGGTGGATGCAGGTGGTTGAGTAGTAGATAGAGGTACATGCCCTTGTGGGCTAGGGTAGGTAACTTGGGTTTGGTGCAATGGGAATATTTTGGGTAGGAGCAATGGTTAGGTTGGTGATCAAAGGAAGGGTAGTGACCTTTGTACTAATCGGTGGTAAGGTAGAAGGTGTAGACACCACAATATTTTGAAGTGGGGTAATAGTTAGCAGATTGGGGGTAGCCGAAGGAAGGTTGGTAATGATAATGGTAGGTAATCCCATGGTGAGGGGAGTATAGGTGACTAGTGGTTGGGTTCTTCCTAAGGTAGAGGAGTTATTGGAGGGGGTGGAAGGTATAAGGGTGTTTGTAGGTTAGGCATGTTGGTTTTCCATAGTAGTATCAAAGGGACTATTAGTGGATGAGGAAGCTTGGGTAGTCAATGGTTGGGTGGTGACTGTGGCAATAGAAGTGTTTCCAACAAGATGGGAAGACATACCATAAGGTGGGTCCACAGGTGGAACCGAAGTAGGTGTATGATGGGGCATAGTGTTAAGATAATATTGAAGGGCCACATGATTATTATTTAAGAATATGGCAAAGTCTGTATCTCCTTGGGGAAATTTTTGAGGGAAAGAAAGGGTTCCTAAAGGACAAAGAGAGTTTTTTGGTTTAGAAACATTCTCCATGGATGAGGAGGTAGAAGGGGTTGATTAGTTTGGTGATGGGTTTTATTCCACTAGATTCTTTCCTTGATGATGAGTTAGAACCATCCAAGGTAAGGGAAAGAGAATACACAAACAATCTCACCACTCAAATAGAGAGAAGACCAAAAATGATCAAGGAAAGCAATCAAGCTCTAAAAAGTATGTTAAGTCCTAAAAGTTCTTTTTAATCTCTCTTTTGGCTGATGCCTTAAGCTTTCAATAAATTGTGTGACTGAAATTGGTTTATAGAGCAGGTACTAGAAAAGAAGTCTATGGTTGGTTTTGGGTTGTTCAAGTTCTCAAAAAGAATATGTATTGGAAATCAATACGTGGATTGGTATTGGGGCCTATCCCCTCACTTCACACATTGTAACGATAAGGGTGTCAGGGGCTTAGCCAATATATATGAATTTTCAAATTTTATACTCAACCAGAGAGTTGAGTTGGTTCTTCCCTTGGTAATGACCTCCAAGTAGGATCATTGAGAAAGGGTAAGGTGACCACTAGGTGATGAAATCCTAGTTGGGCCTTATCTCAAGTTTGTTTGATGTTTGATTGATGTAGGTGGTTTGGTTTAGTGTGTGAAACAAAAGTGATACTATGATTGGATTAATTTGCTTTAACTTAACCTATGTGAGCTAAAATTGCAAGCAATCAATGTTTGTAGTTAATTTTAAGCCAAAAAAACATTTGATGTCATTTATGAGCACAAAATAGAGAGAACATATAGATGCAAACAAGAGAAAACCAAGTAGAGATTCAAGGGTCCCATCGGGCATGCCAAAATATTTCAGTGAATTTCAAATTATATTTTGAGAAAGGAAGAAGAAGAAACTAAATACGGGTATGGTTGAAAAACCTATTCGATTATGCGTATGTTGAATTAGGTGATTATGAAGAACTCCTCTTTGGTTTGGGAGGATGACCTATAAATAAGACAACACTAAAGAAAATGGTTAGTTAGATAAATATATGGGTGGATTGCATAGCGCTAGCTAGATCCCCATAAGTAGGAGCTTCCTTAGGGTTTGTCAATCCACACATTTTAAATAATTAAGTTTACAAAACAGAAGATAAAGTACTTGCATCAATAATCAAAAGCTACTAAAATTGAACAAAAGAAATGCTTGATGAAGAAATAGACTATAAATGACTAATATAACAATAAACAAGTCAATACTTGTTGGGGATCAACCAACAAACTTGATTACTATGTGAAAGCAACTAAACACGGAATTAAACCAGAATGATAAGTAACTAGAATCAGAAATAGCAAAGAATAAGAGATAGAAGAAACCACCCTGAAAACTTGTATTAAACTCTTCCAAAAGGAAATACAATGAAGAAAATCACACTTTCTTCTCACACCTCTCAGATGTACAGATCTCTTTCCCTCAAGAGTTCTCTCTCTTAATTACAAACACAATTCAGCTACTTGAATTGTCTATCTTACATCTTACTACTTGCCCCCTCTAAGCTATGAAGATCTATCCCTATATATAGAATTAAGAATCATGAGCAATGCATTCTCAACCGTCAGATAAAACTCTTAATCAAGGGTTCAAAATAGTCCTACCAAATATAGAAATGCAGACTTACAACTAACAGCGAATCTAATCATGCAAACAATCTGTTTCATCCATAAAAATAGACTTTCTAGACGCACAGGTAACTGATGTCGGTCCCTGTCTATTTGCACATGACCAACGTTGGCTGATCCATAACCGATGCCAGCAGCTCCCAGTCAACCACTGACTGACGTCAGTCACTCCTGACCGACGCTAGAGATTGTGTAACTCCAGCAACTTGCAATTTACTCATCTGTGAAGCTTTTAGCTCCACACCTTAACAATCTCCCACTTGGAGATAAACAGTTGCACTAGTACCTGTACAACAACATTTTTTAGCTTCTCCATCTTCAAACTCAATCTTGAAGACCAACAAAATTTGAATGAAAATTGAACTTCTCCTTTGTTACCAGCTTGGTTAACATATCAGCAGGGTTCTTATCTGTATGGATCTTTTCCAGCTTCAACTCACCATCCTCCAATACCTGTCTAATGAAGTGGTACCTAAGCTGTATATGTTTGGTTCTTGAGTGAAAGGCTGAATTGGTAGCCAAATGAATTACACTCTGACTATCACTATATAATCTACAACTCTCTTGCTCCTTTCCCAACTCTTCCATGAACCGTGTCATCCATATCATCTCTTTGCTAGCCTCCGTGACTGCAATGAATTCTGCCTCTATAGTAGACAAAGCAACGACCTTCTATGACTTTGAAATCTAGCTAACCGCCGTTCCACCAACAGTGAAAACATATCATGTGGTGCTTCTTCTGCCATCCAGGTCACCTGCGATATCCAAATCTACATAACCATGTAGAGAAGTGTTTGACCCACCATAGCACAAATGCCTACTGCTGGTCCTTCTCAGATATCTGAGAATCCACTGAACTACTTTCTAGTGTTCCTTCCCTGGATTGGCCATATACTTGATGACAACTCCCACTGCTTGGGTAATATCCGGTCTAGTACATACCACTGCATACATTAAACTTCCAACTGCAGAAGCAGATGGAACTCTACTCATGTACTCTACCTCATCATGTGAGTTAGGACACTAATCTTTACTCAACTTGAAATGTCCAGCCATAGGTGTGCTTATCAGTTTTGCATCCTGCATATTGAACCGTTTCAACACCTTGTTCACATAATCCTCTTGAGAAAAAATCAACCTGTGATTCTTCTTGTCTCTCTTAATACTCATGCCAAGGATTTTCTTTGTTGCTCCCAAATCCTTCATGGCAAATGTGTGAGCTAATTTCACCTTAAGCTCAAAGATATCCTGCATGTGTGATCCTGCAACTAGCATATCATCTACATATAACAATAGAATAATATATCTACCATTATCCAATCTCTTAAAATAAACACGATGGTCAGATTGACATCTACTATAGCCATGCTCAGTCATAAACCTGTCAAACTTCAAATACCATTGTCTAGGAGCTTGCTTGAGGCCATACAAGCTTTTCTTCAATTTGCACACAAGTTTCTCCTTACCTTTGACCTCAAATCCTTCTGGATGATCCATACATATTTCTTCATCCAAATCTCCATGAAGAAATGTTGTCTTAACATCAAGCTGCTCAAAATGCAAATCCTCAATAGCAACTAAAGACAATACAATCCGTATAGAAGTCATTTTAACTATAGGAGAAAAAATCTCACCAAAATCAATACCTAGTTTCTGTGCAAATCCTTTCACTACCAACCTGGCCTTATATCTCATCTGTCCAATCTCTCCTTCTTTCAATCTGTAGATCCATCTATTCTTCAGTGTCTTCTTTCCCGCTGGCAACTCAACCAAATCCCATGTTTGGTTCTCTTTCAAGGAATCAATTTCCTCATTTATGCATAGCTCCCACTGATTCTTGGATTCCACCTATATTGCTTCATCAAAACTCTCTGGTTCTCCACCATCAGTGACCAATAAATAGAATAATGAAGGGGAATATCAAATTAGAGGTTTACTTACCCTTTTTGACCTCCTGATGGGCGTCTGAGACTCATTCACAACACGCTGTCTGCCCAAATTCTCTGATAGTGACCGACCTCAGTCACTTCCAAGCCTGTAACTAATTGACGTCGATTCCACATGACCGACCTCGGTACCTTTTTGATCGACATTGATCACTGTTTAACTGACATCAGTTCCTATATTGCTAACATCGGTTCCTACCTGATTGACGTCAATCTCTGTGTTTTCCTGTCTGTGATTATTCTTTCTTGTGAGCTCATTTTGGACCATCACCTTGTCTAAATCTTCATTGCTCTACTCAGATTGATTTAGCTTCTTGAGCTGATCACTGTACATCACCTTCTCATTGAAAACAACATCACGGCTCCTAATTATTTTGTTAGTTCCTAGATTCCAAAACCAAAATCCAAAATCTTTAGAGCCATAACCAATAAACGTGCACCTCATAGACTTAACATCCAACTTCTTTCTATTTTCCTTATCAACGTGCAAAAATCTTCAGAACTAAAAACTCTAAGAAATGAAAGATCTACCTTTTTACCTGTCCATGCCTCTTCTGGAATTCCACCATCTAGAGCAGTAGAGGGTCCTCTGTTAATTAGGTAAACTACAGTATCTACAGCTTCTACTCAAAATTGTAAGGGCAAACCAACATGCAACCTCATACACCGTGCATGCTCTAATATTGTTCTGTTCATCCTTTCAGCAACTCCATTTTGCTGAGGTGTCCTTGGAACCGTCTTTTGCCTGCATATTCCATTCATATAACAATACCAGTTGAACTTATAGCTGCAAAACTCACCACCATTGTCAGATCTAAGGCACTTCAATCTCCTGCCTATTTCATTCTCAACTAAAGCTTTCCACATCTTAAAAGTGTCAAAAACATCAGATTTCTTCCTTATGCAATAAACCCATACCTTTCTTGTAGCATCATCAATGAAGGAAACAAAATATTGTGATCCTCCAATAGAAGCAACTTGAGCTGGTCTCCACACATCTGTGTGAACAAGCTCCAACTTGTGCTTCTTCTTTGTTGACCCAGTCTTGAGAAAACTCACTCTCTTTTGTTTCCCAAAAATACAGTGCTCACAGAAATCTAGATCTATGCTTTTCAAATTTGAAATCATACCTTTTGACTTAAGAATAGACATTCCCTTCTCACTCATGTGGCCAAGCCTATGGTGCCACAACTTTGCATCTACATCTGAATTAGATAATACATAAGGAGAATTATCAGTAATACAATTACATAAATAGAGAGTACCTACTCTCTTACCTCTAGCCAATACAAGTGCACCCTTGGTAACCTTCCAAGATTCAACTGTGAGAGTTAATGTACAACCCTCATCCCCCAACTTTCTTGCAGAAATCAAATTCCTCTTCAAGTTGGGTACATGCATGACGTCCCTCAACACCCATGTGTTGCCATTCTGCATTTTCAGTTGCACTTTTCCTTTGCCAACAATTTTACAAGGCTCATCATCCCCTAAATAAACTATTCCAAAATCTCCATGGACATAGTCACTAAAATATTCTCTATTTGGGGTAGCATGGAAAGAAACACTAGAATCTAAAACCCAAGATTCTATATTATTATGCAAAGAGAATATAAGAGCATCTTGTGTAACAATACCTACAACTTTTGCTTCTTCTTTACCTTCTTGCTGATTTTCTTCTTTAGGTTTTGACCAGCAATTTTTGCTTATATGCCCTATCTTTCCACAATTCCAGGAGGTTATCTTCCTGCCATTTTTGGATTTGGATCTACCTCTCATCTTTGACTTAGACCTTGATCTCCTTTACTTGCTCTTCACTTTTTGCCTTCCCCTGCTTTCAAAACTTAAAGCGTTCCTTGATGTTTCCTCTGTGTTTTTTCTACGAATTTCTTCATTCAAAATTACACTAACAACATCATCTAATTTAAAAATATTTGAAGCAAATGCAATATTACTAACTGCCATTACCAAGCTATGCCAGCTTTTAGGTAAAGAGCATAAGATTAATAGAGCCTTAATTTCATCATCCAAAACTATTTTGACTAAATTTAATTGATTTATAATTCCATGGAGATTATTTAGATGATTAGATACAGATCCACCTTCTTGCATTTGCAAATTAAACAATTGCTTCATAAGATATACCTTATTTGAAGTTGAGGGTTTTTCATTTAAATTTGCTAAAGTAGTCATTAACTCTACCGTTGACTTTGCTTGTGATAAATTAGATATCACAGTAGATGCCAGACTCAATCTTATAGATCCAAGAGCCTTTCTATCAAGAACTTGCCATTCTTCATCTTCTATGTCAGTGGGCTTCCTTGAAACCCCACCTAATGGTAAGTATAGATCTTTTTGATACAGATAATCTTCTATCTGCATTCTCTATAATTGGTAATTCTTGCCATTGAACTTCTCCATTCTCAGTTTACTTTCTTTTGCCATTGCTTCTCCCACTCAAACAAAAACCCCTGTGAGTGACCTATAATCAACAAACACTAACCAGATCTGAAACCCCTGTTAGTCAACCTGAGCTCTGATACCACTTGTTGGGGATCAACCAACAAACTTGATTACTATGTGAAAACAACTAAACACAAAATTAAACTAGAATGATACGTAACTAGAATCATAAATAGCAAAGAATAAGAGATACAAGAAACCACCCTGAAAACTTGTATTAAACTCTTCCAGAAGGAAATACAATGAAGAAAATCACACTTTCTTTTCACACCTCTCAGATGTACAGATCTCTTTCCCTCAAGAGTTCTCTCTCTCAATTAAAAACACAATTCAACTACTTGAATTGTCTATCTTACATCTTACTACTTGCCCCTTCTAAGCTATGAAGATCTATCCCTATATATAGAATTAGGGATCATGAGCAATGCATTCTCAACCGTCAGATAAACCTCTTAATCAAGGGTTCAAAAAAGTCTTACCAAAAATAGAAACGCGGACTTATAACTAACAACTAATCTAATCATGCAAACAATCTGTTTCATCCACAAAAATAGACTTTCTAGATGCACAGGTAATCGACGTCAGTCCCTGTCTGTCTGCACATGACTGACATCGGCCGGTCCATAACCGATGCCAATAGCTCCCAGTCGACCACTGATCGACGTCGATCGCTCCTGACCGACACCGGTGACTGTGTAACTCCAGCAACCTACAATTTACTCATCTGTGAAGCTTTTAGCTCCACACATTAACAATATTAATGTTAAATGGATTAAGTGTGCTTCAAAAAATAGGATAGGGGTCTGTGAATAGCTAGGGACACAAAAAGTTAGGTTTGATTAAAGGTAAGTGGGTGAAAATAGCTTGCTATTATTTCCTACCAAAGTGACCATCGATAGTTGATGTGACCATTGGTGGTTAGGGTGAATGTTGGTGGTTGAAGCAACCATCGATGGTTAGACAGACCATCGATGATCAAGCTGACCATCGACAGTTACTATATGTAGGCTGTGGGTAATAAATGAGTAATTGACAAGATTTTAAAAGGCAATTCCAAGAGATGGGTTTATGCTAGACTGATTGCAAAATAAAAATAAAGCAATTTAATATTAAAAAAAATACTTAGCTTGCAGAAGATTGATCGAATGAGTGATTGAGGTGGTTGGCTCATTAATGGAGTCTGACATGATTCCAACAGAGTAACGGTACTTGGTTGTTGATCGAGGGGTGGTGGAAAGTCAGTTCTCTGATGTGATGGCTATATCACTAGATTGTTGGAAGAACACCTGCAAAAGAAATATCTTGATGTAAAAGCTCTTGATCATTATGGATCTATTTCACCTCATGTCCCTCTCTTCTTATAGGCAAGGAAGGAGAGATGCAATAAGATGTTCACTCAGCTTTCTAATTATAACTCACACATGCAATGGCTCACACATGAATTTAAATGAGTTATTTTTAGAAAATCAAGGTAAAGTTGATGATGATTTAAGTTGGTTTAGATGGTGGAACCTGACTGTCGGTGGTCAAGGTAATCGTTGACAGTCACCCTAATCATCAATGATTAGGGGTCAAAGGTAAGGTGGGTTAAAAGGTGGGTTTTAGCCAGTAGGTCAATTGACTTAGGCTAGATGGGTTAGGTTGGAGTAGGAATCAAAGAGGTTAAGGTTGGGCCCAAGGGGCTCCTAAGGTGGTCCATGAGAGTTGTGACTTTCAAAACCATCATGTGTGGATTTTCGGTGTCTACACTCATATAGTGGCACACTGCATGCACTTGCAACATAATTTTTTTATAAGGAGATGTTGCAAAAATGAAAGAAAATAAAAGATTATTGGTTTAGATATGACAACATAGATGTTCACCACATGTGCATGGATTCATATGGTTAGATGAAGTACCAAATATGAACAACCTTGATTGGACAAATGACCATTGAATCTTGAGGGATCAAAATTATATTAAGACTCAAATACATGAGATAATTTGACTTGCAAGAAATGATGATAGACTCAATACACATAATCACTACGTACTACAACTATAGAGAGCAAACATAGATTGGTAACCCATTCATTCCAAACATTTTGTAATCAAGTACATTTCCAAGTATACATCAAAAGTAGAGAAGGTCTATGATACTTATCATTAAATGTTGATGTGGATTGCATATATTGAAAAGCCTAATGAATTAGCATCAAGAGCATTCAAGAGATTTCTAATTAAAATAATTTTTAAAAGAGACATTGGGGCATAAGAAACATATAACATGTTGTTGGAGCTTCCATTAGCAAAGATTAATAGAATATTTGTCAATTTGAATGTTATGCATGAGGTGTTCAAATCGGTAGCTAAGAAATAAGAATATGACCATGAAAAACAAATAAAATATTTCATTGATGGATACGAGAATAAGCCTTTTCCATGGAAAGTGTTTCACGTATTGAGGTAGCTAGATCTTGCATATATAATTCAAGGTGAAAAAGAGATTAAAAATGGGAGGCGGGGAGTATCGTAGCCATTGTGAGAGTATTCTCAAGGTTTGGCTTCATCCCACATGTGAATTATATAAATGGGTATATTTTTGTTGGCCAGATTTATTGCTTTACAAACCATTTATTGATATACAAAGAGACATTGGACTTGATGATGATGCAATAAAATCAAATAAGGATTCATTCAATTATAATCCTTGGCATGTCGAGCAAAGGACTATCCCATAAGATTTTAAAAGTCATAGTGATTTTGAACATGAGGATACTATCCCAATTCAATAAAACACAATGGAACATGAGTGGGCAAGCATATCTAGCCTACAATGTGGCCAAATAATGGAAGTTACTGAAATAAATATGTTGGAAAGAAGAGATATTGATATACAAACACCATGGAATAATGAATATCAAGGTGAAGAATACACAAATAAAGCAATAAATTTCATAAGTAACATGAACAATAATGGTTTTCTCATGGATGATGATATAACACCAAATATGAATTATGGAACCTTAAAAAATAATTAATTGAATATAATTACGACATAGGATCATCAAGGTCAAAATACTTTACCATTGTGCATGATAATTCAAGAATCATTAGGAATAGAAAAAATACTTCAATTTATATATTACACGTTAATTTTTTATATGAAATGCTTCATGTATTATATGTTGAGGAAAAATATAATCCCTGCAGATGCTACTAACATACCTATTTTAGATAAATCTATGTAAAGATGTCGAGAGATATCATTCTCAAGTCCAAATCTAATATAATATATGCACCTCGAGAATGATATCTCTTGATGTCTTTTATATAAATTTATCTAAGATAGATATCTAGTTAATGAAATTGTTTGAGAAAAATATTATGTAATATGATTTTAGGATTTAGTTGTAAAAAATCACTACAAATTAAAAAACAAATAAAGTGCAATTGTTTTTAAAAAAGTGTTAAATATATTCATATGTACTTAAGATTTATTAACATATAAGTGAAGTTTAAATGACAAGTCTTCATCATTATATAATACAATAAATTAATTTTCTTTTAATACAATTTTTATTTATAAATTTTTTTAAAGAATTTAATATAAAATGCTAAACAAATAAACAATTAGTATATAATAAACATTAACATTACAGGGTCATCTTTATCCATTAAAGAATGATAAGAATAAATATATTATAAAATATATAATTTAAATAAAATAGAAGATGAAAGACATTTTCTAGTTAAAATATTTTAGGAAAACTATGTTAAATATGTCCAACTTCACTGAGTAAAAACCGTATCATCATATAATACAATAAATTAGTTTAGAGGCATTTTTTATTTATCAAATTAATTTAAGGGGGAAGTCTTTATCATCATATAATAAAATATACAAGTATAGATATTTTATAGACATTTATTCAAAAAAGGTATAGAGATATGAATTTTGAGGCATTTATTTTGGATTTATCACATATTATGTATTGATTAATGACTTATTCTTTTCTTAGAAAATCTCTTAGAATCTGTCTAGAAAATAGGAAAAATGACATACAGGCTAGGAAACAGTCTTCAAATGATATAAAGTTGTATGGGCAAAGATTAAGAAGATCATGTGTAACAATAATAGAAACCTAGAAGTGTTGGGGCCATATAAGAGTACATGGATATGAGGAATGGTAAATAATAGTCATTTATGTGAGCTTAAGTCAAGTAGGTTAAGGTTTGGTCAAATTATACATTTTCAAGTGTCTAATACCAAATATGAGTGTCTATAGAAACCCACACACTCCAATGACTTCAGCCCTGAATTTTTTTAGAGCCCTTTAAGAAGTGGGGTATCAACTTTGTTGGTCTGAAAGATCTTCCTTCTAATCAAAGGGAACACATTTTAATTTGTACGTATTATCTCACTAAGTGGGTGGAGGTAAAGGCACTCAAACATGCATGAGATGAGAAGGTTGTTTAGTTTCTATGTGAAGAGATCTTTACACAATATGAAATTCTACATGCAATTATCAAAAATAAATGAGAATAGTTCACATCTACTTTGATTGTAGTTCTTGTCTATGAATATGAGTTTCACCATAGGAGATCCATTCCATACCATCCAAAATCCACTAGCCAAGTGGAATTTACTAACAAAGAATTGTATAACATCCCGATGAAGACAATAGCCTTACAAATTCAAAATTAGGTAAGCCATCTCTCAAAGGTTTTTTGGGCTTATAAAAATACATGGAATACCATCATATGGTTTACACTTTATGAATTTATCAATGGTACGAAGGCTTACCTCCCAATATAATTTTAAATCAAAACTTTAAGGATGCATTAAAGCTTAGTCTAGAATTATCTAATGCAGAGAAGCAAATAATCACTCAACCTAATGATTTATAAGAGTTTTGTTAGGAAGATCTTCATCACACATAAGTCAGTCAATATCAACAAGTCATTTGGCATGTCAAATTTATCAAGTCATGAAAATTTCAACCTAGAGACTAGGCTTTGCTTTAAGACTGAGAGTACAAGGATCATAATGGTAAACTACATATAATGTGGCTCACTTTGTATGAGTTTGAGATGATATTTGATAATGGATCTATGAAGTTGCACAAAATTGATATAGTAAGGTTTTCTTTAATGATTAATGGCCAAAACCTCATATTGTCCAAGAAACTACAAACAAAGGAGTTCATCTTGACCCTCAAGTCAAGAGCTAACTACTTAGGAGTTCAAAAAAATAAATAAATAAAAAAAATCAATCTATTGTACTAGATCATTGTCAATTATTTCAATTTTTTGTAGATGCATTACCCTATAATTTTAGGCCTACATATAATTTACATCTTTCCTACAAAGACTACATGTTAGTATTCCATTGCTATAGGTTCTTACTTGTAGCATTTGTAAACACATAATTATAAATGCCAATGATTTAAGTTCATATATAGGGGTTGTATATTTTAAAATTCATACCAACCTACCTTCCTATATATTTCTACTATCTATTCCAGATCTTCAAAACTGTGCTCTCACTATGACTATGTGGACCTACACTCTTTTGTCATTACAAATATGGGTTCCCAATCTAAACCTACAACAACTACTACCTAGTTTCCATTTTATATCTAGTACTTCAATTTTTGGGCTTGTAACCATTAATATTAGCTTGTTACCAGTTCTTTCTACCTTTGCATGTTCAACTATCGTTTTCTCATGTCAAGTTTGTAACATGTAACAAGCTTATTTCTTAGTCATGACATTCATAAACTAGTTACAACATAATTGGAAGATTCACTTCATGGCCATTAATTGAACATTATTTAAAAAATAATAATACATGTATATGATATTGATTTCCATATTCAACACCTAGTAGACGCCATGATGCCTTTCAATTCAATATGCTACATGACCTACCTTCAACATCAATAAAAATGGTGAACCAATAGTTTGAGTTAAGTAATTCTCTTAGTTATATAGGATAATCATGTTTTTTCATCTTAAATGTATGTACAATATTTATATGTTATGTGCCACATCCCTCACATTCTACAATGATTAAAAAGTACTAAATATTTGTGGCCATTGTCCACTCCACTTCACATGCCTTGTGTCATGTCCAACTCACACCTAGTCATCAACCTTTTGTCATGTTTCCTTACAAAGCCATCATGACTTCAAAAGTATATTTTTACATTAACCATGATGTCAAAAGGTTACATGTGTCACATTTACAACCCACTTTACATAAACCACCCAAGCACTTCACCTAAGGATAATTCCCAAATTATATTGAGGGGAGTAAGGAAATCAAATTTATTTATTTTCCTATATTTTCATGGTTTCCAACACTAATTTGGGGGGATATTGCTAATCAATGCCACACACATCAAAATGAAAAGACATGGTAATCATTATAAGGGATAGTACAAGGGGGATGTAAATATTTTGCCATAAAAACTCACTTTCTTAGCATATTACAAGATAAAAAGTAGTTGTATATGGTATCTTTCCATTACTTAACAAAAAAATTACAAAAACACTCTCTCGCTTTCTAAAACCAAAATTGTTGCTTCTACTTACCATTATAGTGTTGTAAGATTACAAATCTCTAACGTTTAAATCTATTGGGGGTTAGAATTAGGATTTGTGAAGGGTGATGTGGTACAAAATAAACCATATGATCATACATTTGTTGCAGAGACTATATATACTTACCATATTTCATAACACAAGTTGGATGGAGATAATTTAAAAATTCACAAGGTATGATATGGATATTGTGAGAGCTTTTGCAAACTTTACATAATGATTTTTCCATTATCAAAGGGCTAGAGGTTGTCCTTATAAAGAAGCTACTTACATAAGAAACTAAACTACCAACAAAGGGAGATCAATGGCTAGATAGACTTGTTTTAGTAGAAAGGAATTGATATTACGTTACAGATAAAGACTTAGGTTGAAAAACATAATGATCCCCTTTTTTTTCATAGTGGTAACATCAATAAGGATGTGGAGCTTATGACTGCATATTGGGAGACTGAAGCTCTCAAAGCAAAGATTCAGGTATTGGAGGCAAGGGATAGTAGTTTAGACACTCTAACAATGATTGTGAGGAGTCAAAGAATGGTGCTAAGAAAATAGTTGAAGAAGGACTTGCAACCATGAACATACCTCCACCTGGAGCTATGGAAGTCCCATTAGCTATCTCCATTAAGACAACTATAACCTCAAAACCATTCAAGGAATAAAGTAACTATAATGATAAGGCATGCACTTATGTTATTTAAGCAGCTTGATTTTGTCACTCATCCTAACTATAATGATAAGGTGTCCATTTGCTCTTTGAAACTAGGATTGTTCAAGTAATAGTAGCTTTTTATGCTTAAGATGTTCAAGATAGTTTTGGATAATGATAATGATGTAAATTAAGCTTCTATTAGATAATAAATTACTTTTGGAGTTGAGGGAATTATGGATTGGGTCAAGCCCTACAATGACTATTTACACATTTTTTATATTAACGCTCATTCTCTTTCCTTTTAGCCAATAAAAATAGAAATTTCATTTTATTCTCTTAACGATTTAACAAAATTGAAGTATCATAGATAATAAGGATTGACTACAAAAAAGTTGGATGGGAGAACTTCATATATCTAGTCATGCAAAATGAGTTATTGTCACTTGGAAGGAATCATTAATATTTTCTATAATTGACATGGTATGTAGGGTAAAAACATGCTTAACACCTATATTACCCAATCAAAATGAGATTATTCATGTAAAACTAGTAATGTGAAGGAAGTGGAGCTACAGAGTCAAGTATATGAGATTCCCACCATTTCTTAGCACCCTGATAAGGTCTCTATTCTCTTAGTTTTATAACACGTACAATTGAAGTGGCATTTAGAAGCTTGAATGCTCTAGGCATCCCAACAATGATCACATTGTAAAGAGTTGCATAATATTGGAAAAGGGGCTTACAAAAGATATGGGTTTTCTCAAGAGGCATTTACACTTTCTCCAAATTTCAACAATCAAGATAAACACAAAGAGGTTTTCTTAATGATCCCTAAAGTCTCTTACAAGAAGAGCTTCTACAAAATGTGGCCTCATGGTCAATTATCATTATGGATTTGCATAAACTAGGTTTGATAATTGGAGTAGTCTTTTAGTCTGACGTGTTAAAGCTATGATAAATAGTGAAGGAAAATACACATATTTTTCATTCTTGATATCTATTAGAATGACATTAATTGGTTGAAACTACTCTCCTAGTTATTATGATGATCTTTCTAATTTATCAAATTTAGAAGGGCGACACAAGGGTCTCATGAAAGGGGCTAATATTAAAAAAAAAGTGTGGATGATCCCATGCAACCTGTTTAGAATGAAAAACCCCTGTGGAGAAGGAAATAATGAATAATGATGATTTTGAGCCCACTGCTAATAGTGGGGAGATAAAACTTTGTAGTTGTTACATGAGATATTTTAGGGAACTTTTAGCACGTGAAACTTTACAATTTTTACATGAGATATTTTAGGGAATTTTTGTGTCAAATAGAAGATTATTTTAAATTAAAAAAATAAAAATAAATAATCCATGTTTTGAATTCCAAAAACATTGTAATAGCATAAGACATGATTTATACATGGGACCATTTTATAGGGAGAAAGCTCCTAATTTTTTTAAACAACAATGGCTGATTTTTTTTGGATAGCCTCCCACTAGGTGGTGGAATCATTGTAAACCCTCGTCGACCAAAAGAATTTTAATAAAAATAAAAAGTGTAAATCATGCACATCATATTAGTTGAACAAATTTCCCTGTTACATCATGATCCCAAATCTAAAAAACCATAATTGTTGAAAACCCTAAACAAACATAAAAGTAAAGTAAAAAATTATGGTTTTCTAAGTTTACCATTAATATTTGGTAGCTGATGCATGAAATATGCAAAGGATGATAATAGGCCAACAATACCATTTTTAGGGTTTGATTCAACCATTGACATGACTACCAACATTGATGAAATCATGTAATAAATATTCACTCATAGATTAAATTATTTATGTGAGAGCTTTCAAAATCAAAATATATGGTCATAGCCTAATAAAAAATTACATTCTTTTATAACTTCAATGAGGGCCCTAATAACTGAACATAAAAAAATAAGTACAATGATAAAATAATAAGCAACCTTGTCCAACTCTTGATACAAAAAAAAAACAAAACAATGACACCCTAGCCCAGAAAATAAAACCTAACCAATTGTAGCAATGAATTCCTAAAATAAGAAAAAAATATAAATAAGAAACCTTCTTAAGGGGAAAATCCTTATGCTTGGAGATGAAATCATAGTGGGTGTCACATTCTCTCCTAGCACAATGAAATGCATGTGCCTACATTTTTGATGGCATGTTTGTGACCCTGCCTCTGGAATTTACTTGTTATTTTATATAATATGTAATGTCATCCTCCACGTGCACATATTTGAGCTCGATCTCATGACCTCTCACATTTTGTGAGTCCTCAGTTTTCTTCATAGACTGCTTTGTTTCTAGTATTTCTATCACAACCAGGTCCGGGCTCTCTATGACCATGTCAAGAGGAAGAGGAGATTTCCTAGGATCCAAACTTGGATTCTTACCTCCTATTCATCCTCCTACATGTAATGAGCACCCTTTTTTGTAACCTATCTACAAAAATCCTTCTTATAGTGTGGTCCCATGGAGGGGGTTATTTTTCATATTACTTTCCTTTAGGGGCCCATGCAACTGCGAAACAAATAAAAATTCACAAATATATATCTTTTTCTTAAAATTAGAAGCAACCTAATATTACATTAAACATGTATTTTTAGTGCTATGTAGAGGTGGTGGGTTATGGCTTCAAATAATGGAAAGTATTTTTTCGAAAGTTAAAAATTAGTTTTAACCAATCAAAATTGTTTTATAAATATGTTGAAATCATTTTTCTTAAAAACAATCTCCTAAATTTTCTATGTAGGTAAAATTTTATAATCTTTTTTATTCATGGAGTATTTCATTAAGGATCTCCATTAGAATTATCTCTACAATCGCCACTTAATTTTTTTTAGGTAAACAACAACGTGGGACCATGGCATTAAAAACTCTATTAATATACATTCCTTTGGTGCTATTGCTATTGTTGTACCTTGCAATCCCCCTTGATTTTGTTTAAATGAGGTCTATTAGTTAACTAAATCCTGCGTATTCTTAGACATTGACAAAACTACCTAAAATAATCATTAAAATAAAACACCCAATGTAGAGTATTTATTTATTTTTCACTCTTGTAAAATATATCATTTTTTTAAAAAATAGTTTCATCATTATACTTTTATAGGAATTGATGAGGGCCTAGAAAAACTCTGCAATAATCATCCATCCATACAATAATGCTCAGATCATAGAATTAGATTCACCAATCATAGAATCAGATTCACCAATAATGAACATATTTTATTACAATAACTGAATATACATTGTACATGTGTGCAACCAACAATGGTTGCCCTAGAAAATAACTCTTAAATAGACTATTTCTCCACCAACACTAGAGATGACTCTAACTTTAGTCTAACTTTTGACAAGGACACAAATGGTTCTTATATATGATAAGCAAGAGGTGAGTGAGAGATTGTTATTGATTCAGTGAAATGTGGGATAATCATTATCCAAGTTACAACTCACTCTTCTTACACATGTGAGGATAACTACAACTTAAATAATGTTGTACACATAAACATTGCGCATAATTAATCACATTTTGGTAACACATCACCTAAGGTGGACTTTAGATCAAGTGTGAACATGACACACACCAACAGTCCCCCTAAATATTAGCTTTGGTGATGTAGAAAAGGAGAATAAATCTTGAGCTCAAATTATGGGTCTCGACAACTAAGCCTAATGAAGTACACATATACAATAATATAATAAAATAATAATGAAGTTGTTGATGTAAATGATTGTCGAATCTGATGAAGCGTCCAACATAATGAATTAAAAATTATTTTCTTAAATTTGGTTGTGTGAACATGAGTAACTATTTATATGTGTTCCATTCAAGTGAAATGCATGGTCAAAACCAAAGAGAGTTGGCTCAAAAATTGATTTGAATGTTTTAAAACCTCAAGTTGGCTCAATTACAAATTTGGGATTAAAAAAATACATAATAGAATTATGTTGGCTCAATAATAATTAAGTTTAAATAATATATTAAAATAAATCAAACCCAATTAATTTTCTAAATCCAAAAGAAATAAAGAATGAAAGAAATAATTTAAAGAGTTTATTTATTTTTAAGAAATTAAAAGATAGTCATTAGAAAATGATAGTACAAAATAGGCGAAAACAATAAAGATGAATCCAACCCAAAAAATCTGGAGGGGAGAACCTCCCCAAAATTGTATATAACATGTTTTTGGGTTTTAAGATTGTAAATAATGTAATTTTAGTAAATGACATGCATACACAATTTTTTTTGATAAATATGTTTATCAAAATTATGGCTCTAAAAATCTGAACCAAATTTTTAAAACTTTCTATTGAACATTAAATAATCGTACTTCTTTTTCAAACCCTAATATGATAATTAAATACTAAAGTACTTATTTTAGAAAAGCATTTTCTTGTTATATATATGCTTGTCTCAGGGTAAAGTTTTTTTTGTGGGGGCAAAACATCGAGTTGTATGTTATTAAAGTAAAACTATTACCGCATCCGAAAGAAAGCAGACATATTCGTTATATTGTAGTCCATATCAGAACCGATAGTATGTGAATTTTAATCACCGTCCAACTGGAAAGAAATCAATGATGCCCTATTTGAAGAAGCAGAAAGTTTCATAAGCATATATTGCATCCTAAAGGCATCGTAGGATACATACTAGTGAATTTTCTTAGTTTCCTTTGCTTTTCCAATTTCTTCATTTCCTAACTGATTACATTCAACACTCAGAATTTCATATTCCGCATATCTGTTTGAGACAATCTATGTCTGCCCCAACAAGGGGCAATACAATTATTACAGCTCCTCAGCCTTTTCTTGTTCTTAACACTCATCAAGACATTGGAGTATAAATGTTTATAAATCAGTACCTGCTATTCATACAACACACACGCAGGGCGTTAATGATCACAAAAGCAACTGATGTGTGATTCTACTTTACTATGTGACCTTGGCCAATGAATACGTTTTACAAGAGAGTTATCTATAATGACAGAAGCCTTTTATGGATATATAATAATACAAGTAGCAATCCTGCCTTAAAAAGAACTTTAAAGAGGAATGTTACAAATAATGCCATTAAAGAATTGCACGTGACCTATTTCTGAGTTCAGCACGAGACTATCTAAATTCTAGAGGACATTTATTCTCCCAGGGTCTTGGATTATTCTCCAAAAGAAGTTGAGTGATAGCGAAAATTAGCGAAAGAGAAAGCAATATATGCCGCCACCAAGTTTCCTCACAATAGTATCTAACTAAACCACATTTCAACCAATGGAAAACGACATAAGGTTTGTAAGAGATATCACATCAAAGTTCTTGGGCACGGCATGGAGATTGAAATGTGAAAACTCATACTTCGATCCCAGAAGCATGCAATAACCAAAACACTGCGAAAGCCTAAAACAATTTAAATTTTAAAAATACCTACAAGCTACATAATGTTGAATTAAGGTTGCACTTACAAATCTGTAAGTTAGCAGGTTAATCTCTTTACTAAATGTCTCCTGGCCCAAACACAGAGTATGTTGCTAAATCTCATTTCAACCAATGGAAAAACACATAAGGTTTGTAAGAGAGATCACATCAAAGTTCTTGGGCACGGCTCAGAGATTGAAATGTGAAAACTCATACTATGATCCCAGAAGTATGCAATCAAAAACACACAGAATAATTCTTCTAGATTCATGAATTACATCGGACTCCTAACAGGTCAAATCAGCCCAAAGTTGTGTCAGACTGGAGTGTGTTATGCCCTGCAAGTAAAAGAGAAGCTCCATGGCCTTTCCAACAAGCTTTTGGCACCCCAAACTAGTAAAAAATGAGAAAAGCATTTTTGAGGACGAAGCTCCATGGCCTTTCCAACAAGCTTTTGGCACCCCAAACTAGTAAAAAATGAGAAAAGCATTTTTGCGTCCTCGTTTGGAATGGTTATAGCTTGATTCTGTTGTAGAAAGCGAACAATAAATATGTTGTACTTCCCCTAGAGAGAAATCACTACTGAAGATGGCTAGAAAAATAACATAAGAGCATATCTGTGCCCTTGTTTGGAATGGTTATGGCCTGATCCGGCAACAGAAAACAAACAATAAATATGTTGTACTTCCTCCGACAAATCATATGGCTAGAAAAATAACATGAGAGCATTTTCAACTCTGTTTATGTAAAATAATAATTCAAACTTGGTACTGAACTTATAAGCTTATAGTGATGCATTATGCTTGTTGCGTGCTGAGGTTTTTGGGTGCATATTTCTCAAAGCTGATTTCAGTCTCAGATTTGGTTTGGGAGCACCAATGAAGTTTGACAACATGGTTATTTTGTTGATGGTAGACATGTTTTTGCAATATGGGGCGAGCCACACAAATGCAAATTGGTGAGCAATCATGAGTAAATGCATTTACAAATAAATGAGATTTTGGAAGGGGAATTGTTGGAATTAAGATAATGACCGTAGACAATGTACTTAACCTTAGACCAAAATTATTGAGGTAAAGATCCATAGGTACTTTAGTTGGTTAGCACTTCAAAACATTCAACACATAAACACCCACAACAGCGTGGAATGATAGGACAAATATAGAGAGAGAATGTTGGCCCATAAATTTTGACTAAGTGTTGTCCCATTTTGGCACGGGATCGGCATGGTGTGGAAGGACCATGGCGTGGGAGGACCATGGCGCATCACTGACAGGGGCAGAGGCACTATGGCACATAACCTATTGAGCGTAAAAGGACAATGGCGTGGAACGACCAATGCGAGAGGACCTAGTTAGAGGAGAATAAGTCACGAGGAACTCAAGAACATAGGACTCGGAACGGAAGCGAAAGACTAGGGGAGCGTGTGGGAAGCATGAAGCAATTGGAAGAACAATTAATACGAGTCACTCTGACCTTATTGATAGGAAGTTTTGCACTAGCCCGAAAGGAAAGGAACACATGCTCGTCGAGATATAGCATAGAGTGAGGATCTAGGGGGCGCTAAGGCTCGGGTCTCTAGGAAGAACCAGTTGTAAGTGCCACGACTCTCAGTTTGGTTAGGGAAAAAAAATTATAAATACCCCTGAAGTAAAGTATTGTGGTGTTGATTCAGAGGTAGACACATGGATGAATGAAGTATGGAATGATATTGTAATGCACTTTTCCTTAAAGTATAATATATGAGATCGCAGGTTTGATCAAACTTGTGTTATAAAGAACGATGGTGTGGACTAAGTGTGTAGACTTATATATGTGTTATACCATATCTTCTTTTCCTTTCTAGCTAACTAATGCTACTATAAGAAGATGGTGATATGTGTAGTAATAATAATCAAACCTAGAACGAGAATCGAGATAATCTATCTATGCATCTTCCCTGTTTAAATTACATAAAGAGATGGATATGAACATGTCATTAGCACTGTCATTAGCACTATGCATCAAAACCTACAGGAACTGGTCTTCTACTGTGCACTTTAGGTGAGCATGTGAGACCTAAAACCTCGTGTGAAAGGGCCAGTGCGCTAGCTCGTTGGGCTAGACTTTAGCGTCGGAGCTGGAATTAACTAAAAGAACCCAATATTTTGGAAGAACGATTCATACAGAGAACTAGTTTTGAAGGCAGAGGTATTTATACTTGTTTTACCTTGACCAAGTGTTACACTCATTTATGGCATGAAGAATTGGCACATAGACTCTCAACAAATTGAGAGTCATGACACTTACAACTAGTTCTTCCTAGAGACCCGAGCCTCAATGCCCCCTAGATCTTTGTTCTATGCTATATTTTGATGGCCATGTGTTCCTTTCCTTGCAGGCTCGTGTAGAAATTCCTATCAATAAGTTTGGAGTGACCCGTATGAATCGTTATTCCAATTGCTTCTCACTTCCCACGCGCTCCCCTAGTCTTCTGCTTTTGCTTCTGAGTCTTATGTTCTCGAGTTCCTCGTGACTTGTTCTCTAACTGGGTCCTCTTGTTCTGGTCCTTCTGCGCCATTGTCCTTTTGTGCTCAGTAAGTTTTGCACCATGGTGCTTCTATGCCTGTTAGTGACGCACCATGGTCCTTCCACGCTATGCCGATCCCACACCAAAATGGGACAACAATTAGTCAAAATTAAGGGGCCAACATCACCCCACACTATGCTCTTAATCTGTCCTAGACTAAGCTGTGCTAGCGTCCTCCAAAAATTTAGGCCCCTTCTACTTGAGTTCCTTCTTCATATTGTTCCAATGGGACAATGCCTCAAAAACATTCACAGTTATTCCTTCTATGGCCTCCTTTGATGCTTTTATTTCCTCGGATTGGGTTAGAGTCTCATTGGTCTTCTTGACCTGTTCGTCAAGGGCTGCGATGGCATCCTTTTGGATGTCTTTGAGTGTAGAGACCTCCTTGTCAACCTATCCTCAGAGAGTTGCAAAACTTGCATTTAGTTGTTGATGATGTTTATTAATGGCATCCTCCATCGTCTCTACAGCTATAAATGCTTTGGCATACTTGACGCGGTCTTTTATTAAGAGTGCAACATCAGTCGAGTGCTACCTCAAGACCTCTTCAGCTTAGAGCTGAGCCTCCAAGTCTTTATTAGAGTACGTGAGTCGTGCAAAAATGCCATCCAAAATGGGGATAACTTCCCCAACTCTCTCTAAAGTATGCTTGTAGATGTCAATGGCCATGGTGAACTGCTCAACTAATTCTAATTCCTCATCTCTTAGTACAGATCACTCCTTGAATTTCTTGAGCAATAGTTCCACCAGGATTTCTAGCTTTCCTATGATGTCCCTGTCAAGAGGTACGCCATCTGTTCACGCTAGATCTTCCTTCAAAATTGTTTTACAAAGGGTTATGACCCTTACTTTTGCCTTTGTAACTTCTTAGAGCTTTTGTTTCATTGAGGCTATTTACTCGATGAGTGCTTGTTTCTTTACAAGTATTTTATTATACATGCCTACAACTTTGGCATGTTTCCTCTTAGTCGTGCATGCATCAAAATCTAACAATATTCTAGTGCACAATCTCCATGCTTAGTTTTAAAAATGCAGTGTTTGCTATAAGAGGGGTGAGCTTTTGTGGATCTACCCACAATGGTTTCAACAACGCTAGAACATCTAGGCTGAAAGAGAGGCTTTCCTGTGGGAGTTCAAACTTGTGCTCCTCATTGTACATATCGAGTAGGAAGGACACTTGCTTCCTTGTTTCAAGAGTCGCCTCCTTGGGAAAGAAGTGCAGTCAAAGATAGAGCATTTTTTCCTCAACATCAAACTAGTAACATTCATGCGTATTGCCCATTGTACCTTCATCATCCTACCCTTTTGTCTTGACTAGTCCCTTCCCCTTATTTGGGTCACGCTTAAGCTCGGCCTCCTCATGGCCACCAGTGACCATCTCACAGTCTTCTTCACTGTCCTCCTCATTATACCCTGTTTCAACATCAAGCAGGGAATCATCAGAGGTGACCTCTTGCTGCACTAGGGAGGGTGTTTTCTCAAAATTTGAACCCAAACTATGGACTTGCACTTGAGGAACTTCTTGTTGGGGTGCTTGCCTTGGGGGCTAATTTTGGGCAATGCGTCTTCTTCTGGTATTGTTGGCAAATTTTCAAGTCTTTTGGCCTTTTTCTTAGGCTGCATTACCCTTTGAGGAGCTTGAATATTAACGTGTGACTATCCCATGTTTCTAAAAGAATACATGGATGCAGACTACTGCTTTGGCTTTTTGAGCTTAAGCACCTTTTTAATGGTGGACTTGTAACCTACAACTTCCAAAACTACCGCTTTGCCCAACGAACTAGACTTGGAAACTCTCTTCTCAATTGGGTAATGACCTGCGAGGTTTGCTAAAAATCTAAAAACTCTATGCTTTGCTCAGAATTTGATTGGCTTAGCTTTGGTGGTCACTTGATCTTCAGCTTTGGTAGTCACTTGATCTTAGCTCTAGTAATCGCTTGATATCAACTTTGGTAATTCAAAGTTAAATGCAAAGTGTGAAATTCATTTAACTTGCCTATTTATAGGCTCCAAGAGGGGTTTCCTTCATTACTTCCCCTTTGTCACCCATCACTTTGTAGCATTTAATACAGGGCTTTTAACGACCATCGTGTTTAGATCCTTGCCTTTTACAATTAATGACTTAATGGTATTGTCCCATCACGTTGTTGGCATGCTTCTTGCCATAACTAACCTCGTCATATTGATGACACATCTCATCTCATGCCTTTCTTGGAAGTGGGTGACAACTATATCCCGCACTTCTTGTGTGGTGGAAGACAATTGTTTCCTTTAAATTTCTTACTTATGGCAAGAACATTACCCCTTAGTACCTTTAATGACTCACACACCTTAGTACCTTGCACGCCCTTATCATGTGCACACCCATATAACTCATGCACCCAAGTAACTTGCACGTTTTTCATATTTTGCCTTTTATGCATGACTTTTTACCCCACACTAAAACATTTCATGGTCCTCCACGAAAAAAACAAGAACTTGGAAACAAAATTTCAATAAGGAAGAGTTGTGTGCAACAAAGGCAACACTTTTATTGAAAGAAGTAAATTCTAATCTAAATGGCATAAGCCTTATTGATTATAAAATTTTATCTATTCTGAAGTGAAATACGGTCAAAGCTGACTTCCATTATAGTGCCCCGGGAGGAACTAACTATCCATCCTTTGTAACCGACATGTTCTGATAGGTCGAATGCTATGTATTATAAATGGGTCATCCAAATGGATGTGGAACTTTTCAATTTGGTGCGTAAACTAAAAGTCATACAACAAGACCTTCATTCTTGGAGAAAAGATTTTATTCTTTCTATGGCAATCATGCCATGCCTTCTGCTTGCGTTTCTCTACATCTTGGCTCTAATGAACGAGGAACTGGGTGTCATCTAATTGCATTAAAGTGTCTAAGCATGCTCTCAAGGATGCTTCTTCATCTAGTTGTCCTACGTGTGCGATACAGAGGGATGGCACCAAGAACTCTACTGGCAAAACTACTTCTTTGCCATACACCAAGTTGAATGGATTGCTTTTGTTGAGGCACTTGTAGGTAGTTTGGTAAGCCCATAGTACTGTAGATACCCTATCATCCCAATCAATGTGGCCAACATTGCAAATTTTGGTTAAGTGGTACCTAAGATCTTATTGAAAGTCTCAATAGTTTTATTGGCTTGCAGGTGATATGGTGTTGTTTTATGGTGCATGATCATGAACTCGACCAACAAGATGTAATTTGTTTCATTCAAAAAGTGGGTACCACAATCACTAGTGAAACTCAGGGGAAATCCAAACTAAGTTATTATGTTCTCCTAGATAAACCAAGCAGCAGTACAATCTTTCATTGGCACAACGTTAGCCCAATGCGTAAAGTAGTCAGTTGCTGTAATAATATATCGAGAACCCATTCATCATCCCACTGGAGTGATGGGACCAACAAAATTAATAGCCCACTTTTTAAAGGGTTTATGAGAAGGAATGGATCATAAATGCATATCATCTCTTCAGTTAGGTTTGCGTACATGCTAACAAATGTCACATTGCCTAACATATACTTTAGCATCTTGGAATAGAGTTGGCCACCATAGTCTTGCTAGCAAAACCTTTCATGTGGTAGCTTCTCTAGCATAGTGCCCTCTAACAATACCCCCATGAACTTCTCGAAGTACCTCGAGTCACTCATGTAGCATTATACAATGTTGAAGGACTTCATCACGGTCCATTTTGTAAAGATCACCTGCTATGAGCTAGAAGGGTGCAATGCAAACTGTAAGTTGCTTTTTTTCCTTTGAGGTGAGAGATTCGAGAATGGATCCAGTGGTAAAAAATGTTGCAATGTCTTCCAGCCCTTTAGGTACATGTGTTACATGAAAGAGTTGTACATCAGGAAGATCATCTTCTATGGCACGTGATGGTTCTCTGTTCTCGATCTGAGATAGGGGTCAGGGCCACAGTTGGCCTTTCCATGTTTCACTATAACTAAAAACTAGAATTCATGAAATAATACAATCCAACAATAGAGCCATCCATGCAGTACGGGTTTGTTGACAAGGTACTTCAAAGCCTCACGATCTGTATAAAAAATAAAAGGAGTGGCTAGAAGGTACTACCTGAACTTCTGCAAAGCATAGACCATAGACAAAGCTTCGCGCTCCATAGTGGTATAGTTTCTTTCAGCTGGTGTAAGCTTCCCACTAGCAAAGTAAATTGGGTGATCTAGGTGACCTTCACTTGGTTGTGCAAGAATGGCATCAACGGCCATGCCAGATGCATCAACATGGAGATGAAATGGTTTTTTCCAATCGAGGAATTGGAGAATTGGAGTTGTGACCGATTTTTCTTTGAGTGTTTCAAAAGCCTCCTTACAAGAGTAAGTCCAAATGAAGTGCTCATTTTGTTTGAGAAGTTCTTCCAAGGGTACGACAATCTTTGCATAACCGGAATGAACTTTGTATAATTCCCCGTGTGGCCTAGAAAAGCATGGATCTCACCTTGAGTATTGGGTGCTGGGAGGTGAAGGATAACCAATACCTTTGTTAGGTATACTAAGAGTCCTTCCTTACAAATAATGTCTTAGTAGAATACCAAAAGGTGTTTCAAACATGCACTTCTTCAAGTTTAAGGAGATTTGTAATACCTGACAACGCTCAAGCATGAGTCTAAGGTTAGCACAATGGTCCTTGACCAAACCATATACCATCCAATCGTCTAAATAGACTTGGAGGAATTTGTGGATGAAGTCCTTAATGGCTTCAACTGCTATCCATGAGAACATTGTTGGAGCATTTTCAACCCAAAGGGCATAACAATAAATGCAAATGATCCCCATTTGGTGGTGAATATTGTCTTGGGTTGGTATTCTTTAGTTATATGGCTCTAATGGTAACCCGAGAAGCCATCTATAAAAGTATACACCTCACATCCAATAATTCCTTCGAGAATATCTTCTGTGAACAACGTTGGAAAGGGCTCTATTACACAAGATGTATTAAACACTTAGTAGTCTACGCAGGTACGAATGCGTCCATCCTTCTTGATACTAATCACCATGGGATTGACCCACTTAGATTCATCAATGGGTGTGATCACTCCAACACATAGCATACTGTCAATCTCCTCTTTGACGTGCGCTCAGAGATTAGGATTTATTCTATAAGGGATTTTTCTAACTGGTCAAGTGCCATCAACTAGCTTGATGTGCATCTTCCCCAAGGACGGGTGGACACCTTTCATCTCATTGTAGTTTTTGGGGAATACATCTTGATATTCTTTTAATAGTTCAAATATTTTTGAAATCTCTGTTTGGTCCAATAGTTTCCTACTGTAACCATTTTTGGCTCTTGTTTTGTGCCAATGTGGGTGGTGCATCTAAAGTGGGCCTAATAATACAATATATCCTAGGAACACCAAGAATTGGTGATCTAGGAGCTTGATAAGATTTATTTTCTGCTATGCCCCTAACCTATCACATGTATGAGGATAGTATTAGTCGACTTGTGGCTTACTTATCCCTCTTTGACATTATATTACATTTATCTATGCTTTCTTTAGATTAGTAGGTCGGCTTTCTTTAGATTAGTAGGTTGGCCTATGGAGTAACCATGGCCTAGTTAGACTATATATAGGAGGTAGTGGGTAATCATTTATCATCATATTGTGAATTTTGCTCTTATTGAAGCTTGTGGAGGTTGCCCCCTCGAAGTGGCTTATCTATTATCATATATTTGGATATATTTCAGTCATATTTGGATATAATTCTGCTGTTATACTTAATTATTGAAGTAATTTCATTACAAGTGGTATCAGAGCTGCGATTTGGGCAATCTTGTGGGCGAAACACTAAATTTTTTTAATTTTGTGATATATAAAAAGGGGTTGAGAATTTCTCTAAAAAATTTTTACTGGAGGTGCGAAATAATCACATTAAGATTTCATTAAACTTTTAGCTCATTTGGATCTGTTTTTAAAAGGTTATCGCTATTTTATGGTTTTTCATAAAATTGCTCTATCGTGCGCAATTCAAAGAATTTATCTAAGTTGTTTACATTTTTGGAAAGCTTAGAAAAATTTGGCTATGGTTTGTTCTTTGTATATTTTGAATTGAGGCTGAAATAATTTCAAAATCGCTTGGTCAAAGTTGGGTCAAAAGTGTCAATAAGGGTAGACATCGTAAAACCCTTTTATGGCAGGTCCACAAACTTAGGGCCGAGGAAAGGGTGCTGAAACTCTAGGAAAAACTCCTAAAAAGGATGAGATGGAGTCAGAAGGGGGGTGTAATAGACCTTTTGTACCAGGGTTTTATGACATAGATCACAAAGTGAGCCAGCTTGACTATAGTGTGCAAGGCATTCAGAGTGAGGTGCAAGACATATAATCTAATATGCAATCCATAAAAGATAGTTTGGGATATATCATGATGGATTTGAACATTAATCAATAAAATCATCAAGCTAACTCTATTTCACAAACCCACTAGGGTGGTTCTCCTAACTAGTCTACTTCAAATCCAACTCCATGGCCACAGAAGAACCTATTACCAAAAGTGGATATGTGCAAATTCGATGGAAAAGATCCACTCAATTGGCTCAACCAAATGGAGATTTTTTTTGACCTACATTAGATTCTAAGTGGATATAAGGTTACCATGGCATCCTTGTATCTTGAACCTGATCAATTCATTTGGTATCGATGGTTGTGTGCTCAAAAGGAAAAGATGAGTCTCAATGTCACCTGGTCAATTTTTACAGAGCAGCTACAATTACACTATGACAATAGTGTGACAGATAATTACTTCAGCCAACTGGCAAAATTGTGACAAACTAGCTCCGTCAAGGATTATATTCATCATTTTCAGAACCTATCCTTACGTGTGGAGACAATTTTTGATGCAAACTTGAATGACCTATTTTTGGGTGGACTCAAGGACCACATTCAACATGAGGTACGCATGTTTAATCCACTTAATATTTCTGAATCTATTATCCTAGCACGTAGAGCTGAGGAAAAATTCATATCCAACAAGAAGCAGCCATTCACTCACTTCAAAGATCCTAGCATATCATCATCAACATTTCCTCCACCTACTAGATTGACCCCTCAGCAAATTGAAGAAAAGCGTGCAAAAGGATTATGTTTTGGTTGTGATAGCAAGTGGAGTAAAGGATATAGATGTGCTGAGAAGAAGTTATTCTACATTGAGGGACCAAATGAAGATGAAGAAGCAGATGATGCCTCCAATGATGATGAGGAAGATATAGAGGAGGTACCTGAAGATTCCCAACCTATAATCTCTTGCAATGCACTTGCAGGTATTAGCACTCCACAAACTCTTAAGGTGGTGGGTTTCCTCAAGAAACAGAAGGTGACAGTGTTGATTGATTCAGGGAGCACACATAACTTTATAAACCATAAGTTGGCCACTCGATTGAATTGTTTCATCTACTCAGCACCAGAATTTTAGGTCATGATTGCAGATGGTGGCACAATTAATTGTTCAGGAAAATGCCATAGTATTAAGCTTACTATGGGTGGGTACAATCTTGACTCTCCTATGTTTGCTATTCCCATGGGTAACACAGACATTGTTTTGGGAGTCCAATGGCTCACGACCTTAGGTACCATTGAGATGAACTTCCAAGAACTATTCATGTGCTTTCATTCTGAAGGTAAGAATATTGAACTACATGGATTACATGCAAAATCTCCACAATTGGTTAGTTCACATCAGATGACCAAGATGCTAAAAAAGGGGGTAGAGGGAATTATTGCACGATTATGCTCCATAGAAGTTCAACCCCCAAAGGTATCTACACATCCTGATCTACAAATAATTCTTGAAGACCACTCATCTATTTTTGGGGCCATGCCAAAAGGACTACCACCAAAACAAGAACATGATCATGCCATTCAACTAATTCTAGGTAGTCAACCACCAAATATCAGACCATATAGATATCCATATGCACAAAAGAGTGAAATTGAAAAGATGGTCCATGAGATGCTGGAGGCAGGGATCATCAAGCATAGCCAAAGTGCATATTCATCACCAGTGGTCATGGTGAGGAAGAAGGATGACACATGGAGGATGTGCCCAGATTATAGGGAACTCAACAAGTATACCATCAAAGATAAGTTTCCTATTCCAGTAATTGATGATTTACTTGATGAGTTGCATGGTGCTAATTATTTCACAAAATTGGATCTTTGCTCGGGGTACCATCAAATTAGAATCAAGGATGAAGATGTTCATAAAACTGCTTTTAAAACACATGAGGGCCATTATGATTTTTTGGTAATGCCCTTTGGTCTTACAAATGCACCATCTACTTTTCAGAGCTTGATGAACACTATTTTTAGGCCTTTTTAAAGGAAGTTTGTGTTAGTTTTCTTTGATGACATATTGATTTATAGTTAGACATGGGAAGCACATCTGCAACATGTGAAACAGGTGTTGATAGTTTTGGAGAAGCACCAACTTTGTGTGAAGCCATCTAAATGTGCTTTTGGAGTACAAGAGGTAGAGTACCTTGGTCACATTATTTCCCATGAAGGGGTCAAAGTTGATCCTCAGAAGATCAAAGCGATAATGGAATGGCCCATGCCAAAAACTCTCAAAAACCTTCGAGGTTTTCTTGGACTAATAGGTTACTATAGAAGATTTGTGAAAGGTTATGGTAGCATAGCAGCTCCACTCACTGCATTTCTAAAGAAGGATGCTTTCCATTGGAATGATGATGCCACCAAAGCATTTGAGAAACTAAAAGTAGCTATGTGCACCACTCCGGTTTTGGCTACTCTAGACTTCTCACAAACATTCACTGTTGAATGTGATGCTTCGGGGTCTGGATTGGGGGAAGTATTAATGCAGGAAGGAAGACCCATTGCATTTGAAAGTTGTCAATTCAAAGGTAAGAATCTACAAAAACCTATCTACGAGAAAGAAATGATGGCTATTCTTCATGTAGTTAAACAATGGAGGCCTTATCTGATGGGTAGACACTTTAAGGTGAAAACGGATCATGATAGTCTCAAATACTTTTTGGAGAAAAGATTATCATCTAAGGAACAACAAAAATGGGTAACCAAAATGTTGGGTTATGATTTTGAAATCATCTACAAGAAGGGTAAAGATAATGTAGTAGCAGATGCACTATCTAGATGGGATGCATCCACAGAAGCATTACTTTGTGCAATGTCCATATTGCAAGCAAATTGGGTGGATGAAGCTAGGTTAGAATGGGAGCAAGACACGAATACACAGGTTCTAATTTAGAATCTCCAGCAAGATAATTTATCCTCTGACAAATTTGAATGGAAAGGTAATGTCTTATGGTATAAGGGTAGGTTATACTTGTGTAAAACTTCAGAGCTTAAGCATACGATTCTTGCAGAGTTACATGCATCTCCACTTGGGGGACACTCAGGGTTCTTAAAAACTTATCATAGAATTAAGAAAGAATTATTTTGGGAAGGACTCAAGGGAGATGTACAAAAGTTTGTGGAAGAATGCATGATATGCCAACAGAATAAAGGTGAAATAGTTAAGACCCCAGGTTTGTTACAACCATTAGCAATTCCTAGTCAAAGGTGGGAGGAGGTTTCCATGGATTTCATCACTGGGTTGCCTTGTTCTAAAGGTAATAATGTTATTTTGGTCATTGTGGATAGGCTTACAAAATATGCCCATTTTTGTGCTCTCTCACACCCATTTTCATCAAGTACAGTTGTGGCTATTTTTATGGAAGCAGTTCTCAAATTACATGGAACCCCAAAAATAATTGTAAGTGATCGTGATCCTATTTTCACTAGTAATTTCTGGACTGAACTATTTTCTTGTTTGGGTACTCAGCTAGCTCATAGCTCATCTTACCACCCCCAATCCGATGGACAAACTGAAGTGGTTAACAAATGTTTAGAGGGGTATCTCCGTTGTTTTGTATCAGATAAATAAGAACATTGGGTTAAATGGCTACCACTTGAAGAATGGTGGTTTAACACATCTTTCCATACCTCTTCTAAAATGTCTCCATTTATAGCACTATATGGTTACCATCCACCTTCCATCACTTCTTCATTAAAGGTGCACACAAAGGTTCGAGATGTGGAAGAGCACATTCAACATCAACAAGAGGTTTTGGCTAGTTTGAGAGAGATTTTGGCCTTGGCACAAAATAGGATGAAGCAATAAGCAGATCAACACCGGAGTGAGCAAAATTTTGAGGTGGGTGACTGGGTATTTGTTCGTTTGCAACCTTACAAGCAGATGTCCTTGAAGCAACAGAAAAAGGACAACAAACTTGCTCCAAAGTATTATGGCCCTTATCAGGTTCTACAAAAAATTGGAAGTGTGGCATACAAGCTCAAGTTACCTCATTCATCTCACATACACCCAGTATTTCATGTTTCTTGTTTGAAGAAGGTCATTGGACAGAAAGTTTCTGCCCAGACAGAGCTCCTAGAACTAGATGAAGAAGGACGAGTCATTTTGGAACTAGAGAAGATCCTCCAAACACGTACTAAGAGGTTGAGAACCAGAGAGATTAAGGAATATTTGATCAAGTGGAAAAACCAAAGCAGTGAAGATGCAACTTGGGAAGGTGAAGAATTTATGCAACAGCATCCACAATTGTTCAATGTTGAGGACAACATTGGTTTGAAGGGGAAGGGCATGCTACGCCCCTAACCTATCACATGTATGAGGATAGTATTAGCTAACTTGTGGCTTACTTATCCCTCTTTGACATTATATTACATTTATCTATGCTTTCTTTAGATTAGTAGGTTGGCTTTCTTTAGATTAGTAGGTCAGCCTATGGAGTAACCATGGCCTAGTTAGACTATATATAGGAGGTAGTGGGTAATCATTTATCATCATATTGTGAATTTTGCTCTTATTGAAGCTTGTGGAGGTTGCCCCCTCGAAGTGGCTTATCTATTATCATATATTTGGATATATTTCAGTCAGATTTGGATATAATTATGTTGTTATACTTAATTCTTGAAGTAATTTCATTACATTTTCTATAGGGTGAAACTAATGCACCAACAGGAATAACATGGACATAAAGATGACAAGGGGTTTTCATCTTAGAGATATGGATATGGTTTTGTAAATGACCACCTTCTCTATGGATATTATTGGGAAATTTAATTGAAATTGATGAAAACTAATTTTATACTAAAGATTCTAATTTAACTTTATCTTGAACAAATTCATTTTTGATATGTTTGAATTGACAGATATTTATAATAAAAAAAGGAAGTCACTGTTTATTTGTTTCAAATATATCTACTTGGATATTGCACTGCCTATTACTTGGTAAATTCGATTTTTTCGGTTGAAGGTCTTGCAGGGATTGATTATAGGCAAGTTTGTTCAATTTTGAAAGCAAGTTGACTTGCTTTGACAACAATTCATTGAAGGAATGTCTTAAATTCATATGAAAAACCATTGATACAGTTAGAAATCTCATGATCATGTTACCAGCAAGACAAATACTATGAAGTTGTTTCCTTTTAGAGTGCTTCGGGTGTGAGGAACCAACTTTTACATATAATAGATCAAAGACATCTATTGTGATTAAATTATTTTATTTGTTTTTCTAGGAAACGTTCAAGTTTAAAAAAAAAGCTGGATAGAATTGGAAAATACAAAATAAACCAACCTTTGGTTTAGACATACGTCTAGACAACACAACCAAGGAGAAATTTCAAGAAAACTTAAAGCTAAATTTAGATCTAGAAATCTAGCTACAACTTTACAATGTGAATGCATAGCCTAAAGAAAAGATAACTATAAAAGAGAGTAAATTAGTATACAGGTCCAAAGTTTTGGTTAAATTCAAACCAAACTACTTGTTTAGTTGTAGTGTATTTTGTGCATTAGGAAAAATTACTATAAATATATTGTTTTCATGCAACTGAGAAACCCTTTAGAGAATGAAGAACTAGAGCTACTACTTGCTAGATTTTCTTTGTAAAGAGGAATGCATAAAAAACTAAGTTAATTTTTCCCCATGATTTGTTTGATTCAATTGTTTGTTTTGTGAATAGAAGCTATTGGTGATGGTTTATCTTATTTTATAAATGAATAGTGATTTTAGAAGAAATATTTCCCTTAACATGGGTGACTCAAGAGGTGATTAATGAAACTCAAGTTGAAATTTTGTAAGAACTTTAGTCTCAGATGAAACTACTAAAATTAGATTTCTTATCATTTTTTGAAACAATTACTATCCCTTGTGGGACAAATAAGAGACACTCTATTTCTCTAGGATTGAAATAGATCACCAGATAGATTGAACAAATATGATTTGTCAGTTATGCAACATCTAGGAGATGGAGTCCGAGGAGCACTTCATCTTTCATTTCCCCATTTACTATGAGATTAGAGGGAGGTTTTATTGCCTATTTAGTTAGACACAGACTCTTTTGGATTTCTTCAGATATGAAGACCAAAGATGTTTGGCTTTATATATACAAGAAGCTACTAAACTTCATGATCATTTTATTTAGAGACCCACTAAACTAGTCTCCACTCAGTAGATTACTTCCTTTTTCATGGTGCTACCTTCAAGGAGAGGCACTAAGCAATAGATTGACATCAATATAACCCCACATTCTAGATCAGTCAAGCCCAGAGACACTATTCATAGTTCCCTGAGGTTTCATCAGCATATGCACCTTAGACCCAACATTAAGAGGGAGGCTAGATCCACTAGACCTTCATAGAGGACTTTCCTTCTAAGCAGAGGATTGGAAGACAAACGAGGGATCATACCTCCCCTTCTTCAGGTTAGACTTCTATTTAGAGCTTCTTCTCATTGGCCTTGGATGCTTGGAGAGCTGGATTGGGCTCTTGATGGGTTCCCTCCTAGTTCTTCTTTCTTAGGGATCATCCTCGTGCTCTTGATGTTTACATATTCTTGGAGATTGCTCATTTATTTTGCTCCCTTCTTTAGACCTGAGCGTCGTTGGGTCCTTTGGTGGTTTGGCTTTGAGCGTGGTCACTCTTTGCCATGTTTTTATATTATTTCTTTCCGCATTATTTTTCTTGTTTTCGGAGATCTTTTTGGTTTCCCACTTTTTCTCGACACATTTTTGTAATCTACAGTCCCTTTGACCTAATTTTGTGGTCATTAGTTGGAAATTAATGTATTTATCTTATCTTATCTTATATGCTTTTTTAAAAGTGATTTGCTTGGAGAAAAGCATTTATTGTGATTTTTTTCATTGCTTTGTATGAACCATTATAAATTTGTTCTCTAGAAGCGAATGCAAATGTCAAAGTTTAGTAAAAAAAATTGATACAGTCGTGCAGATAGAAGGCTCTTCATGATAGATCATAGTGTTTTATTAATGAAGTGAACAAGGTTAAATAAAATTACACTAAAATAATTAAATGACCACAATGGGCATATATATATATATATATATATATATATATATATATATATATATAGAGAGAGAGAGAGAGAGAGAGAGAGAGCAAAACCAGTAAATAAATCCTGCAATGCACTTAAAATAGATGAAAGAAAGTACTTTTTTTTCATAATTTACAAAGGGTGTTTTATAGATGTCACACCTGATTTCTAACCCACATTGACTCTGAGAAACATTGAAAGTATTGACAAAGAAAGTCCAAAAACAATGCAGATGAGAATCTAGAAAGATGACACTATTTGACATAGTGATTAGTATTACACTGTTCCAATAAAGGTAGACTAGTGTATTATTTTGATAGTGAGTCTATTTTGATAATGAAAAGTTTGTTTTGATAATGGTTGATTTGGTCTGTATGGTCTAAAATTTGTTAACCTATTCGTCAACACCTACCCAAAAAAAACCTCTATCAGATCAGAGAATTGATTTTCAAAAGTACCATAATGCCTTCTTTGCTCAATAGCTAATTCATTCCAAGATCCTTTGCAAGGAGATAAAAAATTGACGTTGTTTTGAGGGGACTATCTCAGTCACTTTCCTATTTGATGACAAGTTGAAAATCAACCCTCATACAAGTCAACAATCAAATTTTTGTATAGGAATATCTCATACCTTATCGTTATGTATGAGATGTAAGCAAGTGCTAGGCTCCATATATTCTCACTAATCATCCTTTTGGTTGCAATAATAACACTTCAATAGATTAAAAAATGCAATAAGGAACAAAATGCAAAAGAATCATTGTAATTGTGTGAGCATGTGGTGTACTTTGAATATGATCCCTTATGTATAAATGCATTAGGGTGTGTTTGTATACATGACTTCTCAAATTCAAATAAAGGACTTATTGATGGACAAGCCGGCATAGAAACTATCATGACAACTTTGGCCTCCCCTATTTTGCATCCATTTTATATGTATTTATTATTATGTTGTCTTAATTAGAGCTTATGATGGATCAATTATTTGATATATTCTATGATGGATATGTTGATTTGGATATGATCATGGTATGTTGTTATGTTACGATTCATTTCATGCCACTTATATGATATATTATAGGAAATGAATTACAAATACGAATGTGCACAGTTGTTGATTATCATTGATTGATTGGCTTAGGAGCACCAACGATCATATGATTTTTCTATTTATTAGAATGTGCATTAATATTTGATGCAACTTTGCTCCACATCTTATTTCATGGGAAAAGTATGTAAAATTTAGAAAAATAAATTACATTTGTACATGGAGCACAAGTTTTACGTGGAGTGAGATTTGGTACCCATGACGAGATCACAAAAGATTTTTATGTTGATTCTTTAATATGTTGTTTTTAGTGATATTTTATCATGGTTATTGGCATTACCAAGTTGCTTTGACATGTGCAATGAGTGTGTAGGAAACTAGTGAAAAGGGGTAAGCAAGGGAAGAACAAGAGGTGGCCGATTCTTAAATCACACACTGTCCCAATTCATGTTAAGTGATATTTATCCATGTGTGTGCACCCCCTAGTGGTTATGTATGTGTGTTCTTCTCCATTGTGTTAGTGTAGATTATTTTGGAGCCTTAGGTTTGGATGACACATAAGGACCTTTTAACTATCTAGTAATGTGTCCATACAATATTATTGTCTTAATTAATCCTTTGATCAAACATTGATTAAACTCTTTAATTTTAATTTTAGGATTTTTGGGGAAGCTAAAAATTGAAAGTCTCAAAATTTATTTCTAAAACATTATATTGGCTTAAAAAGGGGTTACATAGGTTAGGGTCCCAAGGGAACATTTCGGGAAGTAAACATTTTATGATTTCATCCTTCTAGGCACCTTAGGAAGGGGAGGAATTGCAACCCCAAAATGTGACATTTTTCTTCATTTGAATGGGAGAACAAGGCACCAACCTCCTTCCCCATATAAGTAAAAATTTATTTATTTTCTCTGAAATTCTAGACTGAGCAAAATTTTTGAGAAAAGGAAGCAAGATTGGAAGCTTGGAAGAGGAGCCAAAGGACAATTCAAGTGCAGAAAAATTCATAAGGGTAGTACATTTTTTCTTATTTTTAAGTAATTTTTTTATGCATGTCTTGTGTGAGTATTGTTGTTTCATATGAAATGGAAAGTGGATTGTGGGCATGGGTTAGGAAAATTTTTGCTTGTGATTGTGTGCAGAGTCTAGCATGTACTTGGAGACATGAATTTGTGAGTATTGTGATTTCAATCAAATAAGCACATTTTTTCTTATATGGGGAAGGAGGTTGTTTCCTTATTCCCCCATTCAAATGAGGACAAGTGTCCCATTTTGGGGTTGTAGCTCCTCCCCTTCCCAAGATGCCTAGAAGGATGAAATCATAAAATTTTTACTTCCCAAAATGTTCCCTTGGACGACTAATCTATGTGACCCCTTTTTTGGTCAATGGAAATTTTTAAAAATAGATTTTGAGACTTTCAAATTTTAGCTTCCCAAAAAAACTGAAAATTAAAATTAAAGATTTTAATCAATGTTTGATCAATTGATTAATTAACACAATAATGATGTATGGACACATTACTAGATAATTAAAAGGGCCTTATGTGTCATCAAAACCTAAGGCTCCAAAATAATCAACACAAAACTATGGAGAAGAACATACATACATAACCACTAGGGGGTGCACACACATGGCCAAATATCACTTAACATGGATTTGGACAATGTGTGGTTTAGGAATCGGCCACATTTTGTCCTTCCCTTGCTTATTCATTTTCATCAGTTTTCCACACACTCATTGCACATGTCAAAACATCTTGGTAATGACAATAACTATGATAACATATCACTAATAACAACATATTAAAGAATAATCATAAAAATCTTTTATGATCTCATCATGGGTGCCAGAGCTTGCTCCACATAAAACTTGTCCTCCATGCACAATTGTAATTTATTATTCCAATTTCAACTTTTCTTTTCCCATGCAATAATAAGTGGGATGAAGTTGCATCAAATATTATTGCACATTCTAATAATAACACAATCATATGATCATTAGTACCCCTAAGCTAATCAATCAATGATAATCAACAACCGTGCACATTCATATTTGTAATTCATTTCCTATAATATATCATATAAGTGGCATGAAATGAATTGTAACATAACAACATAACATGATCATATCCAAATCAACATGTACATCATAGAATATATCAGATAATTGATCTATCATAAGCCTTAATCAACACAACATAACAATAACTACATATAAAATGGATGCAAAATAGGGGAGACCAAAGCTGGCATGACATCTCCCTCCCCTAATAAAAACTTCCTCCTGAAATTCAACTGAAAAGTTACGAATACCACGTCTTAAGTGGTATTGTGTCCTCCCAAGTAGCTGCCTACTCATCATTCCAATGGACCTTAACTTGGTCTAGGTCCCACCCTTGAAAGGTCAGCGTCCATTGATCCAAACTCCTGATGGGCTCCAAGGAGATTTACCCATCCTCCACCACTTGTAAAGTAGGCCAATCCAATACATGTGATATATCAGGAATGTATTTCCATAAAACTAAAATATTAAAAACATCATGGACCCGTGATAGATTGGGTGGCAAGGACAGATGGTAAGCTATGGGTCCAATCCACTCCAAGATCTCAAAAGGTCCCAAAAAACATGGCATGAGCTTAGAGCCTTTTCCATAATGGATTGGGCTCTTGAGAGGTCACACACAGAGAAAGACCTTGCCCCCAACATCAAAATGTTGATCCAACCTCTTGGCATTGATGTACCTCTTCTATCACTCTTACACCTTTTGAAAGCGTTGAAGGATATGAACCACCTATTGCTCCATATCCTATAGTAGGGAAGGTCCTATGAACACACAGTCCTCAAAACAATCCCAACTTCGCAGAGTCCTGCACTTCTTGCCATATAATGCCTCAAAATTTGCCATGTTGATGGAGCTATGGCAACTATTATTATGCACAAAATATACTAGGTAGAGTTACTCCTCCCAATGGGACTATTGGTCCATCACATACATACGCAACATACCCTTAAGGACTTGATTAACTCGCTCAGTCTATCTATCCATCTTGGGATGGTACGTTGAGCCAAAATTAAGCTTTGTGCCTAAGGTTTACTGCAATGCAGTCCAAAATGAGAGGTGAAGATGGTATCTCTATTAGAAATGATCTTTCGGGGTATGCCATGCAACCTAACTATGTTATCCATAAAATGTGGGCTACTATAGTGGTATTATAGGTAGTCTTGATGGAAAAAAAGTGCATCACCTTGGTCAACTTGTCCATTATCATCATGATCGCATTATGATGGTAGGTAGACATAGGAATACCAACAACAAAATCCATGATAATGTTGTCTAATTTCTGCTCCAAAATCTCATGAGGATAGAGGAGCCCTACTAAATAATGTTGCTCAACCTCGACATGTTGGCATTCAAGCCATCTCGATACAAAATATGTGATATCTTTATGCATCCTCAGCCAAAAATACAACTCTCATAGTTTAATATGAACCTTATTTACCCTTGGATGCCCTGCATAAGGTGCTCTATGTGCCTCAGCTTTAATCAACTGCCTCAAATCACCAAAATTTGGCACATGAATGTGCTTTTTCTAGCACAACAAATCATCTTCCTCAAGGGTACACCCTAAAAATTTGCCCACAAGAGCCTTATGAGAATCAACTCGACATCTCAACTATTGGAAAAATGAGTCAAAAGGAAGTTGAGCCCTAATATGATCCTTTAATTCTATTCTGGCTCTCATGGCAACAATCTAATGTTGTCTCCTACTAAGGGCATTAGCTAAAACATTCTCCTTGCCCTGTAGATGCTCTATCTCAAAATGGTACTCGCATGCAAACTCCATCCAATGTTGTTACCGGGCATTGAGATTAGGTTGAGAGAAAATGTTCTTGAGGCTCAAATGAATTGTCCTCACAATGAAATGTTGTCCTAACAGAAAGTGTCACCACCGTACTAGAACATGAATGATGGCAACAAACTCTAAATCTTGTGTAGGATAGTGAAGCTCATAGTCCTTGAGCTTCCTAGATTCAAATGCCACCACCTTGCCACTATGCACAAGTACAACCCCAATGTCCTCCTTTGAGGCATCTGTACAAACCAAAAAGTCCTACATAAGATCTAAGACTACTAAAATAGGTGTGCTAGTGAGACGCTCTTTCAAGATATGAAAGGCCCTCTCACACTCCTCTGTCTAGATGAACTTCTTCCCTTTCTACTGAAGGGAGTAATGGGATGAGCAATCTATGAAAAGTCCAACATAAATATCTTATAATACCCTATTAATCCCATAAAGTTGTGCACCTCAGTGATTGAAGTAAGTGTTGACCACTCTATAATCACTGAATCTTTGAGGGATCTACTAAGATTCCCTCACCTAAAATGACATGTACCAAATACTAGATGTAAGTCTAGAAAAATGAACATTTGGCCAAACTGCCATATAGTTGATGCTCTCAAAGGCACTGAAGAATTTTTTGAAGGTGCTATTCATGCTCTTCTACAGTTCAGGAGTAAATCAATATGTCATCTAAGAAGATCAAAACAAATTGATCCAAATAACAATGAAACACATCATTTATGAGACTCGTGAACATTATCTGGGCATTGGTTAACCTAAAAGGTACTACTGTGAACTTATAGTGGCCATATCAAGTCTTGAAAGTTGTCTTATGGACGTTTGCCTCTGTTATCCTCAGCTATTGATACCCTAAATTTAGGTTGATCTTAGAAAACACCTTCGCCCCCTTGACTTGATCAAACAAGTCATCTATCCTCGATAATGGATAATGATTATTGATGGTCACTTTATTGAGCTACCTATAATTAATACAAAGGCAAAGTAAACCAACTTTTTTATCAACAAAAATCACCGATGCGCCTCAAGGGGACACACTAGGGAGAGTATGACCCTTTTTCAAGAGTTCTTAATTCTAAATCTTGAACTCATTAAGCTCAAGTGTAGTCATCCTATAGGGAGCCTTAGAGACCGGTTCCACTCTAGGTACAAGATCAATAGTAAAATCAATGTCTCATTGGGGAGGCATACTAGGTAACTCCTCAAGAAAAACATCAACAAACTCTTGCAAGGTAGGATAGGAATCAATAGTAGTCACCTCTATCTCATCATTAGATGTGTCACTCACCTGAATAACATACAACTGACATCCCTTACACATGTTTCACTTGCGCTGCATAGCGGATGTCACACATAGAAAAATGGGTCTCTAAAGTCTAGAGATCATCATCTCTATCCCTAAATAATCATGACAATGGACTATTTTAGAATAACAATTGATACAAGTTCTATGGTTCTCTAAACAATCCATGTGCAAAACTACATCATAGGATCCTAAGGGAAAAATGTGCAAGTCTAGGGTAGTAGGAAATACTTTTAGATCTAACACACAACTAGGGATCAATGAGCTCATGGGATTCTTAACCCAAATAGCCATCTCAACCAAGGGTCTGACTGCCTAGATGCCACTAGTCTACTACGGTCAACTACTAGTGGTAAAATAAAAGAATTAAATGCACCAGGGTCAAAGAGAATTGAAATTGACATCTTGCCAATCCTACTTGTTGCCTCCACCACTGTGGCTTGGTGTTCAACTTGGTGGTCATCAATCGTTGCATATAATCTATGTGCTTGATCGACATCTCCTATTGTTTGCTCAGATCCTGCCACCCTCTGTGCTATAGCTAAACCCCTTTGAGGACACTCCCTTGCAAAATGAGGTCCCCCACATATGAAACATCCACCTCGTGGCACTTGTCTTGATGGAGCCCTAAAAGTAGGTTGTTGTCTGAAGGTCCCTCCCCACCTAGACTATTAAGTCTAATCAAGGGCTTGACCTTGCCTTTGCCAGTGAGGTCCTTGTCCCTGGCCCTGTGCAGGGCCCTGACCTTATCATACTCTCTCTTCATCTCTCTATTGGCCTCGAGGAGGGTGTCATTTCCCTTGCCTTTGTTGTTGTCCCTTTGAGTGACCCTATTGTTGTCCCTCCTGTTGAGGTCTAAGCCCACCTCTAGGGAGTGGTGGGTTCCCCTATGACCTACTATCTCTCATCTGCTGCATGTTCCCCTTATGGCACTCTTGAGCCTCATGGGTTTGACCCCTATTCTCTTCTACTATCAAAGCCCTCTCAACTACAACCTGAAGTATCAGAAGGTCTAGAAGATGAATTTCACCTACCAAGTTATTATTAAGCCCTCTAAAGAACCATGCAATGAGTATCTCCACATCCTAAGAAAACTCTACATAAGGTAAGAGATCAATAAATCTAGCCTCATACTCTGCCATCGTACCTCCATGTTGCTGAAGAGAATGGAACTCATCAACCTTTTGGTGTCTGAAATGTCTCATAAGATATTGGTCATTGAATCGGTGTCAAAATTGCTCCCAAGTGAGGGTCTCAATATCTGAATCAGATTTAAGTTCTTCCTTCTCCCACCAAGCCAAGGATGGTCCTCTCATTAAGTATATGGCCAAGTAGGTGCGAGCATTATCTAGGTAACCACAAGTGTTGAATAATCTAGTGATGCTATGCAACCATGACTTAACTTCCACTCCTTTCACTAACTCAAAAAAGGTAGGTGGTTGTAACTTTGTGAACTCCCTAATGAGAGATATCCGAGTCTACCTTGCATGTTAGTCATGTCGAGGTGACCACAGTCTATGATGATCCCTCCCAAGGACTCTAAACCTCTGTTGTTGAACCTCATCTTTCGAATGGTTTTAAGAATCCTCGCGTGGGTGCATAGAACCATGAGCATCTCCCTATGACTACACTACCTGGTCACCAAGTCCCTTTGAATAACCCCAACTGATTGCTGAATGACTTATAATATTTGAAGTTCAAACTCGTTGGGGTCTCTCTAATGGTTTGGATGAGGATTTGCTAATGGAGTTGGGTACTCCTGCTAATGACCCAACTCTACCTCTCCGCTCTTAACTCCTCCAGTATACACTACTAACCTCTGTGGAGACAAATGACCTAGACACCCATGTGACAATTATCCTATCTCATGGACCGTCTGAATGAATGGAAGTAATTAACGATGGTTCATAACACTAAAGAAATGTATTAACATAGTCCCTAGAGTTCCTAGTGTTGTACCCTAGTTTTAATACCAAAGTGTGGTGCCCAAATCACTCAATCACAAAAACATAATTTTTCTTTTTTTTAGATTTCTATTATATGATCTAGCACATATTTGGTCCTCTCAAATAAAATAATAAATTTAAATTACCCCTAGTCAACTAGTGAATTAAATTTAACTAATAAATTTAATTTACCCCTAGTCAATTAGCCAATTAAATTTAACTAATAAAATAATTTGCCCTTATAAAACAATAATAATATATGGTAAAACTAATTAAACTCGCTATTTAACCTCTTAAGCAAATTTACCCATAGAAAACTAAATAAGTAATTCAAATTAATTAAACACCCATAAGCAAAACAATTTGGATCTAATTTCATTTAATTTAAGTTAAAATCACTACATAGAGATCATAACAATTTTAAAAATAAATTAAAAGTGTCTTTTTGGGCTTAATAAAATATTAAGGTCGAACTTTTGGATCAAGGGGCTCTCCACCCTTGATTCATAAAACCCTAGAGTACACATAAATAAAATTAATTTATTTAAAATAACTTTTTGAATAACTAAAAACCTCCACTCTAGGATTAAAATCATCTCCACCTTGGGATCTAGGTTTTCCGGTGAGGATTAAGAGGACTTAGGGCTTCATTTGTTTATTTGTTTACTCATTTTTTTCTTCTCTCTATTTTTTAAAAAACTCTCTATGTTATAGGTTAAAGATGAAGGTTCAAGGGTACATACTCATTAAGCATGCATCTGGATTTTGGAGATGCATATATGTTAATTTATTTGTTTTAATCTCTTTTTGTTGCTTGTTGTATATAGAACATTCCATATAAATGTTCAAGATTTTTTTATTTCTTATTCTCATCCAAGGTTTTCCTTCTTGTATATACAACATATTTTAATAGTGTATTTTTTTGTTTACTTGGATCTATGATAACCAAAAGTATATGTATATATACATATACAAAACTTGCAAGGATTCTCACACACACACACACACACATATACAATAAAGCGTTGCGACCGAGCCCTTGCCCTTTCCACATAGGGGGTGATTGTCACCCTGGTAGCCACCCTCCCTGTAAGGGAGTGGTTGCGACCATGGTTGCCGACATCTTTGTAGGTTGTCGATGGTTAGGGCCATTGCCTTTCCAAGGTTTTATATATATATATATATATATATATATATATATATATATATATATATATATATATATATAAATGAGGGGTACTAAAGAGTATTGCCATGTATTGTCTCATATGTTTAGATGATGACATCACAATTCACTCGACCACCTAGGGGATTTGAATGCGGCTCTACAACAGTCCATTTTTGTAAAAAAGAGGAGGATATAGGATATATATAGGAGGATTTAATAAATATATACTCTATTTTAACCCCAAAAAAAGTACATGGAAAATTTGTAATTTTATATATATATATATATATATATATACATGGAAAATTTGTAATTATATATATATATATATATGGTTAAAAAATAATATATATAACAAACCTTGGAAGGGCAGTGGCCAGGCTGCAATCCTTTACTGTATAATAAATAAATAAATATTCAATATACACACACACACACACATACATATATACCTATATGTCCATTTTTACAAGTTACACACACACACACACACACACACACACACACACACACACACACACACACACACACACACACACACACACACACACACACACACACACACACACACACACACACACACACACACACACACACACTTCTAGTTATTGTAGATCCAAGTAAACACAAAAAATAAACTATTGCAACATGGTGTATATGTAGAATGTAAAACCTTGGTTGAGAATGAGAAATAAAGAAATTTCTTGAACATTTACATGGAAAGATATATATACAAGAAGCAACAAAAAAAGAGTATAACAAATAAATTATCATATTTGCATCTTTAAAATTTAGATGCATACTCAACGAGTGTGTACCCTTGAACATTCATCTTCACCCTGTAACATGGAGAGTTTAAAAAAAATTGAGAGAAGAACAAAATGAGCAAACAAATGAAGCCCCAAGTCCTTTTGATCCTCACCAAAGAAAACACTAGGGTTTTCCTTGGAAAAATTAAACCTTAGGATGAAGATGATATTAATCATATGGTGGAGGTTTTTAGTTGCTTGTAGATTTTTTTTAAATAAATTAATTTTATTTATATGCACTTTAGGGTTTTATGAATCAAGAGTGGAGAGCCCCTTGATCCAAGGATGGGACTTAATGTCCCATTAAGCCCAAAAATATACTTTTAATTTCTTTTTTAAAATTATTATGTTCTCTATGTAATGGTCTTTATTTAAATTAAATGAAATTAGATCAGATAATTTTGCTTATAGGTGTTTAATTAATTTGAATTATTTATTTAGTTTTCTATAGGTAATTTTGCTTGAGAGATTGAATAAAGTTTAATTATTTTTACCGTAGATTATTGTTTTATAAGGGTAAATTAATTTATTAATTAAATTTAATTGCCTAGTTGATAAGAGTAATTTAAATTTATTAGTTAAATTTAATTCACTAGTTAACTAGGGGTAATTTAAATTTATTATTTTAATTGAGAGGACCAAATATGCAATGGATCATATAATATAATCTAAAAAAAAAGTGGTTTTGCAGTTGAGTGGTTTGGGCACCACAAAAACACAATATAAAAGCTAACAAAATAGGGGAAAAGCAATGGTAACTTTGACCAAAGGGCCAAAAATCCCCAAAAGCACAACAACCAATATCAAAAAATTATGATACAGGGTAGACCACTATAATAATGGTTATGATTTGCAAATGATAAATTCAAAAACCAAAAAATAAGAATATAGATCTTTAGAGTCAGAAAACGTAGAGGAATGAGAAAACCAAAAGAAGAGGAACAACACATGGCCACATGAAGAAGAATAGAGTAAAAAAATACTAGAGAAAGTGTCAATAAGAACCTAATATGAACCAATGATCCATATACACAAAAATATTCTAATGACATTGCAATTACAAGCTGTGAACATTCTACATAATGCCTCACTTTATTGTGTGCATGGGTATATAAATTAAAGTAAAATAAATAAATGCACATGGGAGGGCTTCATGAAGAAATTTCAACTAAAACTTTTGAGTTATGCTTGAAGTTAATATTGAATATTAAAGTGACTTGAAATTTAAAAGGATGAGAGACATTACCTTATATCAGAGTTTAGCTTTAACAACCTATAAAATAGAATAACCCTATTTCCTTGCTATCTGCATGAATGTCTTGACTGTCATTAAGTGTCCATGAACGATCATCAATTCTATTATGTCAATATCTTGAGTGTCCTTACAAGCAAAAAATATATTTTCAAGCATACCAATGTCTATAAACTAATAATAATGTAACCAATGAAATAATTGATAAATGAAAATAAACATTTTTAATGCATACACCTAGTGATATGCAAATCATGTTGTTGTCTCTGAAAAATCTTGAATTGTCATGAGTTCTAGTGACTCTGTTCAATGGTAAAATCTTTGAAATATGGATCTTATTGACCTTGCAAAGTGGCAAAATATGCTTCCCAACTAAAGAAGCAAATGTATGGTACCTTTACTTAATCTCTTGAAATCATGTAACCTCTTGAAATCATGTAACAAATAAAATATGTTGATCATGTGTCCCCTCTTTGAGGCAAGGGATGTAACTAAACATAAATGTTATAATAATTGTGAAATCTCATTTATAACACAGTTTGATACATAAACATAAAAATATATGGTCATGAAGGCTCAACAACACTATTTTAGCCAATACTTATATGTTCAAGCAAAAGCAATATAAGCTAACAGACAAAAGGAGGGCAAGTGATATACCTTGACGTAAGAAATATGCCCCAATATGTTAAGGTGTGGAGCTAAAAGCTTCACATATGAGCGTGTTTTGCAGGTTGCAGGTTTACACAGTCACCGACGTCGGTCAGGAGTGACCGACGTCAGTCAAGAGCAGACTAGGAGATGCCAGCGTCGGTAGGAATCGGCCGATGTCGGTCACAGGCAAACAGGTAAGAACCGACGTCGGTTACTTGTGTGTCCAAAAAGCTATTTCTGTGGATAGAATAGAGTGTTTGCATGTTAGGATTAAGTGATAGTCTTAAGTCCGCGTCTCTATTATTAGTAAGACTATTTAGAGCCCTTGATTAGGAAGTGCATCTAATGGCTATAGTTGTATGCTCATGTTTCCTAATTATTATATAATAGGATAGATCTTCTTAGCGTATTGTATGAGTAATGTTGAACAGTATAGAATTGTATATGTGAATCAATCCAGGTTGTTGGAGTTGATTGTAATTGAGAGAGAGAGCTCTTGAGGGAAAGAGATCTAGAGAGAGATATGTACATCTGAGAGAGGTGTGGAAGAAAAGAAGTTTCTTCAATTGTATTCCTTCTGTAAAGAGTTTAATACAAGTTTTTAGGGTGGTTTCTTGTATCTCTTATTCTTTGCTATTTATCATTCTTGTTACTTATCATTCTGATTTAGTTCCGCATTTTATTGCAGGTTTACACAGTCACCGACGTCGGTCAGGAGCAGACCAAGAGATGCCGGCATCGGTAGGAATTGGCTGATGTTGGTCACAGGCAAATAGGCAGGAATCGACGTCGGTTACCTGTGTGTTCAGAAAGCTATTTTCGTGGATAGAATAGAGTGTTTGCATGTTAGGATTAAGTGATAGTCTTAAGTCCACGTTTCTATTATTAGTAAGACTGTTTAGAGCCCTTGATTAGGAGGTGCATCTAATGGCTGTAGTTGTATGCTCATGTTTCTTAATTATTATATAATAGGATAGATCTTCTTAACTTATCGTATGAGTAATGTTGAACAGTACAGAATTGTATATGTGAATCAATCTAGGTTGTTGGAGTTGATTGTAATTGAGAGAGAGAGCTCTTGAGGGAAAGAGATCTAGAGAGAGATCTGTACATCTGAGAGAGGTGTGGAAGAAAAGAAGTTTCTTCAATTGTATTCCTTCTGTAAAGAGTTTAATACAAGTTTTTAGGGTGGTTTCTTGTATCTCTTGTTCTTTGCTATTTATCATTCTAGTTACTTATCATTTTGATTTAATTCCATGTTTATTGATTTCATAAGTGTAATCAACATTGTTGGTTGATCCCCAACAAGTGGTATCAGAGCTTAGCTTCACTAATAGGTGGTTCAGATCTGTGTAGTGTGTATTGATTATAGGTTACTCACAGGGGTTTCTGTAGGGATTTTTGTTTGATTGGGAGAAGCAATGGCAGAAGAAAGTAGACTGAGAATGGAGAAGTTTAATGGCAAAAATTATCAACATTAGAGAATGTAGATAGAGGATTATCTGTATCAGAAAGATCTATACTTACCATTAGGTGGGATTGCTAAGAAGCCCACAGACATGGATGATGAAGAATGGGAAGTTCTTGATAGAAAGGCTTTGGGGTCTATAAGACTGAGTCTGGCATCTACTGTGATATCTAATTTATCACAGGCAAAGTCTACGATAGAGTTAATGACTACTTTAGCAAATTTATATGAAAAACCCTCAGCTTCTAATAAGCTATATCGTATGAAGTAGTTATTTAATTTGCGAATGCAGGAAGGTGGATCTGTATCTAATCATCTAAATGATTTCCATGGAATTGTAAATCAATTAAGTTCAATCAAAATAGAGTTTGATGATGAAATTAAAGCTCTTTTAATATTATGTTCTTTGCCTGAAAGCTATCATAACTTAGTAATGGCAGTTAGTAATACTGCATCTGCTTCAAATATTTTAAAAGTAGAGGATGTTGTTAGTGTGATCTTGAATGAATAAATTCATAGGAAAAGCACAGAGGAAACATCAGGGAACGCTTTAAGTTTTGAGAGCAAGGGAAGGCAGAAAGAGAAGAGTAAGAAAGGGAGATCAAGGTCTAAGTCAAAGGTGAGAGGTAGATCCAAATCCAGAAATGACAGGAAGCCACAATGTTGGAGTTGTGGAAAGATAGGGCACATAAGCATAGATTGTTGGTTAAAGCCTAAGGAGGACAATCAACACGAAGGAAAAGAAGAAGCGAAGGTTTCAGGTATTGCACAAGATGCTTTAATATTCTCTTTGCATAATAATATAGAATCTTGGGTTTTAGATTTTGGTGCATCTTTTCATGCAACCCCTAATAGAGAATATTTTAGTGACTATGTCCATGGAGATTTTGGAATAGTGTATTTAGGGGATGATGAGCCTTGTAAAATTATTGGCAAAGGAAAAGTGCAGCTGAAAATGCAGAATGGCAACACATGGGTGTTGAGAGGCATCATGCATGTTCCTAGCTTGAAGAGGAATTTGATTTCTACAGGAAAGTTAGGGGATGAGGGTTGTACAGTAACTCTCATAGCTGAATCTTGGAAAGTGACCAAGGGTGCACTTGCAATGGCCAGAGGTAAGAGAGTAGGTACTCTCTATTTATGTAATTGTGTTACTAACAATTCTCCTTCTGTATTATCTACTTCAGATGTGGATGCAAAATTGTGGCGCTCTAGGCTCAGCCACATGAGTGAGAAGGGAATGTCAATTCTTAAGTCAAGAGGTAAGCTTTCAGATTTGAAAAGCATAGATCTAGATTTTTGTGAGCACTGTGTTTTTGGAAAACAGAAGAGAGTGAGTTTTCTCAAGACTGGGTCAACAAAGAAGAAGCATAAGTTGCAGCTTGTTCACACAGACGTGTGGGGACCGGCTCAGGTTGCTTCTATTGGAGGATCATAGTACTATGTTTTGTTCATAGATGATGCTACAAGAAAGGTATGGGTCTATTGTATTAAGAAGAAATCTGATGTATTTTAGACTTTTAAGATTTGGAAAGCTATGGTTGAGAATGAAACAAGTAGAAGATTGAAGTGCCTGAGATCTAACAATGGTGGTGAGTTTTGCAGCTATAAGTTCAACTGGTATTGTTATATGCACAAAATTTGTAGGCAAAGGACGGTTCCAAGGACACCTCAGCAAAATGGAGTTGTTGAAAGGATGAACATAATAATAATGGAGCGTGCAAGGTGTATGAGATTGCATGTTGGTTTGCCCTTAGAGTTTTAGGTAGAAGCTGTTGACACTGCAGTGTACCTGATTAATAGAGGACCCTCTACAGCTCTGGATGGTGGTATTCCAGAAGAGGCATGGATAGGTAAAAAGGTAGATCTCTCATTTCTCAAAGTTTTTGGTTGTGAAGCCTTTGTGCACATTGATAAGGAAAATAGAAAGAAGTTGGATGCTAAGTCTATGAGGTACACATTTATTGGCTATGGCTCTGATGATTTTGGATTCAGGTTTTGGAATCTAGGAACTAACAAGATAATTAGGAGCCGTGATGTTGTTTTCAATGAAAAAGTGATGTATAGTGATCAGCTGAAGAAGCTAAATCAATCTGAGTAGAGCAATGGAGAATTAGACAAGGTGACGGTCCAAGATGAGCTCGCAGGAAGAAGAAAAAATCACTTGCAGGAAAACACAGAGACTGATGTTAGCCAGGCAAGAACCGACATCGGCAGAACAGAAATCGATGTCGGTCATATAGTGATCGACGTTGGCCAAGAAGGAACCAACGTCAGTCAGGTAGAACCGACGTCGACCAGTTATAGGCCAGGAGGTGACAGAGGTTGGTCACTGTCAGAGAATTTTGGCAGACAGCGTGTTGTGGATGAGTCTCAGATGCCCATCAGGAGGTCAGAAAGGGTAAGTAGACCTCCAATTCGATATTCCCCTTCATTATTCTATTTATTGCTAACTGATGGTGGAGAACTAGAGAGTTTTGAAGAAGAAATACAGGTAGAATCCAAGAATCAGTGGGAGCATGGCATGGTTGAGGAAATGGAGTCCTTGAAAGAGAACCAAACATGGGATTTGGTTGAGTTACCAGCAGGTAAGAAGACACTAAAGAACAGATGGACCTACAGATTGAAAGAAGGTGAGAATGGATAGATGAGATATAAGGATAGGTTGGTAGTGAAAGTATTTGTACAAAGGCCAGGTATTGATTTTGGTGAGATTTTCTCTCTTGTTGTTAAAATGACTTCTATACGGACTGTATTGTCTTTAGTTGCTATTGAGGATTTGCATCTTTAGCAGCTTGATGTTAAGACAATGTTTCTTCATGGAGATTTGGATGAAGAAATATATATGGAACAGCCGAAAGGATTTGAGGTCAAAGGTAAGGAGAAGTTAGTGTGCAGATTGAAGAAAAGCTTGTATGGCCTCAAGCAAGCTCCTAGACAGTGGTATCTAAGATTTGACAGGTTTATGACTGAGCATGGCTATAGTAGGTGTCAATTTGACCATTGTGTGTATTTTAAGAGATTGGATAATGGTAGATATATTATCTTATTGTTGTATGTAGATGATATGTTGGTTGCAGGATCACACATGCAGGATATCTCTGAGCTTAAGGTGAAATTAGCTCAAACATTTTCCATGAAGGATTTGGGAGTAGCAAAGAAAATCCTTGGCATGAGCATTAAGAGAGATAGGAAAAATCACAGGTTGATTTTTTCTCAAGAAGATTATGTGAACAAGGTGTTGAAACGATTTAATATGCAGGATGCAAAACCGGTAAGCACACCTTTGGTTGGACATTTTAAGTTGAGTAAAGAACAATGTCCTAATTCACATGATGAGGTAGAGTACATGAGTAGAGTTCCATATTCTTCCGCAGTAGGGAGTTTAATGTATGCAATGGTTTGTACTAGACCAGATATTGCCCAAGCAGTGGGAGTTGTAAGTAAGTATATGGCCAATCCAGGGAAGGAACACTAGAAAGCAGTTCAGTGGATCCTTAGATATCTAAGAGGAACTAGCAGTAGGCATTTGTGCTATGGAGGTTCAGATACTTCTCTACATGGTTATGTAGATTCAGATATGGCAGGTGATTTGGATGGCAAAAGAAGCATCACAGGATATATTTTCACTATTGGTGGAATGACGGTTAGCTGGATATCTAAGTTGCAAAAGGTTGTTGCCTTGTCAACTATAAAAGCAGAGTATATTGCAGTCATAGAGGCTAGCAAAGAGATGATATGGATGACACGGTTCATGGAAGAGCTTGGAAAGGAGCAAGAGAGTTGCAAATTGTATAGTGACAGTCAGAGTGCAATTCATTTGGCTAAGAATTTAGCCTTTCACTCAAGAACCAAGCACATACAGCTAAGGTACCACTTCATACGACAGGTGTTGGAGGATGGTGAGTTGACGCTGGAGAAGATCCATACAGATAAGAATCTTGCAGATGTGTTAACCAAGCCAGTTACAAAGGAGAAGTTGAATCTTCATTCAACTTCTGTTGGTCTTCATGATTGAGTTGAAGATGGAGGAGCTAGAAGATGTTGCTGTACAGGTACTGGTGTAACTGTTTATCTCCAAGTGGGAGATTGTTAAGGTGTGGAGCTAAAAGCTTCACATATGAGCATGTTTTGTAGGTTGTAGGTTTACACAGTCACCGACATCGGTCAGGAGCGATCGACATCGGTCAGGAGCAGACTAGGAGATGCCGGCGTTGACAGGAATCAGTCGATGTCGATCACAGGCAAACAAGTAGGGACCAATGTTGGTTACTTGTGCATCCAAAAAGCTATTTTTGTGGACAAAATAGAGTGTTTGCATGTTAGGATTAAGTGATAGTCTTAAGTCTGCATCTCTATTATTAGTAAGACTGTTTAGAGCCCTTGATTAAGAGGTGCATCTAATGGCTGTAGTGGTATGCTCATGTTTCCTAATTATTATATAATAGGATAGATCTTCTTACCTTATCGTATGAGTAATGTTGAATAGTACAGAATTGTATATGTGAATCAATCCAAGTTGATGGAGTTGATTGTAATTGAGAGAGAGAGCTCTTGAGGGAAAGAGATCTAGAGAGAGATCTGTACATCTGAGAGAGGTGTGGAAGAAAAGAAGTTTCTTCAATTGTATTCATTTTGTAAAGAGTTTAATACAAGTTTTTAGGGTGGTTTCTTGTATCTCTTGTTCTTTGCTATTTATCATTCTAGTTACTTATCATTCTGATTTAATTCCAAGTTTATTGCTTTCATAAGTGTAATCAACATTGTTGGTTGATCCCCAACACAATATAGATACGATATATCAATGAAAGTGTAAACAACATTATGCTTCAGTGTGAGTATGGTGTATGAAAGGATTTGTAGTGAAAGCCCATGCCGATATAAGCAATTTATAATTGATAGACATGTTGGTATACTATGCCCTTAATAAGCAATGTGTAATTAATGATGCATAATAATCATATGCCCCTATATCAACAATCAATACAAATGTATGAATAAGGTTCTCACCAATGTAGGCAAGATATAATCTATAAATCACAAGTGATAATGTATCACAATATAATCAAGATGTAAATCAATATGGGTAATAAATGACATGCTCTAATAAATGCTTGATATGTATCATTAGTATTTTAATCATAAGCACAATCAAATAAGTTATCTTCCTGATGTTGTATCCTTGTATCTAATAATTTTGATCTAGCATCTAATTTGTTGGATGGCGATTCAACAAATGCTTATTCTTACTCGGTGTTGATGTAGATAGATGACTAGTTTCTTGCAAAGAACTAGTATTATTTCTTGTTGAACTAAAAACTTGTGTAGGATTTTGTAAACCCTCAAAATCAAATTCAAGAAGTGGACCCCCTTCACTTATGACTTCTATAGGTACATGATTAGAGTTAGTGTATACCACATTTTAAAAAAATTACAATCCCTATAAACAATTGTGGATTTACTATTAGGATTATAAGACTTGTATGCCTTAATTCCATCACTATAACCTATGAATTGTGATCAATACTCTTAGGATCCTCTATATCACGCTTAATTTTACTTGTGGTGATTGTCATGTAGTGCTTTCCTTCAAATTGGATGGAGTTTCTATCACCTAATTGCACTTGGCTTGTTAGCATGGGTAAAGGGAGTGTGATTTATTATAATTATGTAAAAATGATAAAATTAATATATAAGTGGAAAATGCAAAAATGAGTCAAAGAGGTATAAGGATAAGCCATAGAGTCATGTGAGAAGAAGAGGAAAAAGTTTAATATGTCAATGTAAGGAAAAGGATAAATCAGACTATTATTTGTATAATTTTATCTTTAATGGTTTCTTCTAGTTTTATAGTTCTTGTTATTATTATTTATTTATTCATATTTCCCATCATTTAAAGGTTAATAGCTTTCAAATCTAGTATTTATTCTTTTGCTCTTCTAAAGTCAATAAGTGGTTGTTCAAGCTAGATTTCCATTTTTTATTTATGCTTGTCCTGAATCCCCACCTAAGATGCAATTAGAGCAGCTACAAGATTGGTACGACACATATGTGATTACAAGAATTGAAAATTGAAGAAAAGGTAAGGATGAAAATGATCGCCAACAAACCTATGTCTAGAATTGCATGCATATTGACTGTTGTTGTAAACGCCAGTACTTTGATCAACCCTTGATGTCCCACTCAAGATATATAGTAGAGATATTTGAATAGGCGATTCGAATCAAGGTCAGTATGATTTGGGAATGCCACCAAGAAAAGTGAGAACAAATTTAGGCCAGTGATTCATTTGGTGTGGCATCAAATCTATTTGATTGGCGTCAAGCATGGAAAAAATAAAGGATATGGTGGTATTGGTCGAGAATATACAAGAGCTCAGGAAATAAAAGGAATGCATGTTATTTTTGCAAATCTATGTGAAGATAAGTGAGAGGATGAAGCATCCAAATGTTGGTGAATGATAAGGAAAAAAATATTGGAGATAACATCATAGTCGACCTCCTAGGGATAATGATGAAGAACACAGTGATTACTATTATTGCATATTTTAATTCAAGAAAGAATGTCACATAAATGAGAATGAATAACTATACAAGAAGAACTGGGAGAACATTGGTGTGCACCATCTAGGTGCTCATGCAGACCTAAGGGGATTGAAAGAGGCGTTAAAATGATTGGATAAGTGTGTAGAATCTTGCACATCTGGTGGGTCTATTATGTAGCACCAACTGGTAGGATTGTTATTCCCATGTGGCTCAAAGGTTAGGAACATTGGCTATTTGAACGCTTAGTATGTTGCTCAAGACATAAATCCATGCATTATGGCAAAAGTACATAGATTTTCAATACCAAGTAGATGGAATTACTTTAAAGTTGGTTCCAAGCTATACTAAATTGGGCCATTTAATTGCACAATGGGATGTGTAGTGTGAAAATGTTGCTATGGCTTATACAATTTGGTTTAGTGATTTTTCTCTATGTAATGGTTTTGGTGGTTTTATTCTTACCCAAAGGATAAAAGATGTAAAAGTTTCAATGAAGTAAAAGTAATTGCAAATTTGTAATATTATAAATACACTTGAGGTTGTTTAGATAGTTAATGTAGAGGAACATGTATAGTGGAGTGAGCATAGAGGAACGAGTATAAAAGGAGTGGGTATAGAGGAACGAGTTGTAGAAGAGCAGGGAGTTTGATATGAGAGGCTATGGAGAGTAGGAGTAGGAGTATTTTAGTTTCTCAAATGCATTTGTAATGGAAATAAATTTGTAAAAGTTTGATTTATTAGGGTCTTTGTGCATCTCGAGGCGAGGCACCTATTTGGTCCAGGTGAATGTTAGCATGGATAAAGGAAGTGTGATTTATTATAATTATGTAAAAAGGAAAAAATTAAAATATAAGTGGAACAAGCTAAAATGAATCAAAGATGCATAAGGAGAAGCTATAGATTCATGTGAGAAGAAGAGGAAAAACATTTATAGGCCAATATGAGGAGAGAGTTGAATCAGGCTATGGTTTGAATAATATTTATCTTTAACAACTTCTTATAGTTTTATAGTTTCTCTTCTTTATTTCTTCATATTTCCCATCATTTAATAGTTAATAGATTGCAAATCTATTATTTATTCTTTCACTAAATTATTAGCTAACATGGATTTTGAAGAAATCATATAACTTGTTAAAATCATCTTTTTGACTTGTCTCTAATTTGAACAACTTGAATCAAGAGAAAACAAATTATTTGCTTCCTCTATTCCCACAAAATATGTGAAATGATAATCTGAGTGCTCTCGAACATCACTTTGTTCAGCTTGAAAAAAAAATATTTTTTTCACTTTCTTGATTAACTTGATTCTTAGTTGTTAGTATCTTACAATATTTAATCATGCGTCCTAGTTTTTACAATAATGAAAAGTAAAATATTCTTGCTTTTACCTGTAAAGTTAGCTTCAATTTTTCCCTTTGAATTTGAGTTTTATAATCTCCCTTTAATTTGATTTTTTTTCTTTTTAGTATTTGAAACTTTTACCTTGGTTTCAAGTGTTTGTTCTAGACCATGTGCTAGATCACCTACATATAGTCCCATCTTGTCTTCATGAGACAAAAGAGAAATGACTATCAAAAAATATATTAAATAAATTGATTTTAACTTACTACAAAGATTTGAACATCATGCAAGAAGCCTATTTCATAGTAAAGTCAAACATGCAACTAAAAAACAATCGTAGTCAACCCAGGCATTCCAACTAATAAGCTAATAATAGCAAATAAATTAAAATTAAATTAAATGTTAGTTATTTAGTCAAGAAATCATGCCATTCTTTTTTTTAACTAGCTTTTGCATAACTTCTAGGGTCAATGGTCACAAATGATAATACAAACATAGTATTTTCATCATAAGCATCATCAAATAAGTTACCTTCATGTTTTTTTAGCCTTGAAATCATCCTCTCATAATTATGATCCAACATCTGATTGGTTAGATGAGGATTCAATAAAAAAATATTTTTGTTTGGTGTTGATGTAAATGAATGACTAGTCTCTTGCAAATAACTAATATTATATTCCGTTGAACTAAAAACCTGTGTAGGACTTTGTAATCCCTCAAAATCAACTTCAAGATGCTTACTCCCTTAACTTATGACTTATGTAACTACATGATCAAAATCAACACACACCTCATTTTAAAAAAAAAAACAATCTTTAAAAATAATTGTGGATTTACTATTAGGATTGTAAAACTTGTATGCCTTACTTTAATCACTATAGCTTATGAAAATGTGATCAATACTCTTATGATCTTCTATATCACCCTTAATTTTACTTGTGGTGATTGTTATGTATCCCTTTCCTTCAACTTGGATGGACTTTCTATCACCTAATTGCCCTTGGCTTTTGAAAGAATCATCTAATTTGTTGAAAATATTTATTTTTACTTGTCACATGATTTGAACAACCTAAATCAAGAGAAAAAAAATTATTTGCTTCCTCTATTCCCACAAAACATGCGAGACAATAATTTGAGCCCTCTTGAACATCATTTTGTTTAGCTTGATTCTTTTCCCCTTGGTTAGCTTGATGCTTAACTACTAGTATCCTACAATCTTTATTCAGGTGTCTTGTTTTTTTTACAATAATTAAAAGTAAAGTACCACTTGATTTTCCATGTAAAATTATCTTCAAATTTTCCCTTTAAATTTGAGTTTAAAGACAAAATATTTATATGATATGGATCGTGTAAAATAAGGGATTCAAAGACACATGGCAACTAAAACCAAAAAAGTGAAAAACCAAATCAAAGTAATTGATCAAAATGTCAAGAAAATAAATTCGTGGGATGAATAACTAAAAAGTAATAATCAAAGCCAATTGGCAAATTAAATTCAGGAAAAATCATAAAATCAAAAGAGAATAATCGGTCAAGAAAATAGAAGTTAAAGTAATGAAAAAATAAATGGATAATAAAATGTCACCACAATGCCCTTAGCGCCAAATGTGAATCTATGATCATATGTTTATAGTGTAAGTCTCATATTTACTATGTGAATCATTATTAAAATTGATGTCTTTGATGCAATGATATGCATTATAGAGTTGAAATGGATTTGGAGTTATACTATGTAATGATTGTTAATTTTCTGTCATTGATGTTTAGATTTGACCTTGATGCACTTTTTTGTTTTTATTAAGTACCCATTTAAGTTCATAATAATGTTTTATTTTAGATATTCCATGGTTATGGATATATTGACATTTATGACTACTTATTTTAATTGTTGTCTCCAATTTCAATATCGCCACAATCAATAGCTTTCTAATTTTGTTCTTCAAAACAAAACATCTATTTTTTGAATGGCCCTTAAATATATGATACCTACGATAAAAATCTTGTTTCTTGATAAGTGGAAAATTAATTATGTCAGAATCAAGTAAATTAGTCATAATTTCACGTGGATTGTAAATATATTTAATAAATCACTTACATAAGTAAATTACTCATAATTACACATGGATTGTAAATATATTTAATAAATCACTTTCTTTTCTTATGATAAGGCACATGGTTTTTATTAAATAGCAACAACAACATTGTGATTCTCAAGGTGGATAAGGGAAATACAACTATTATTATGAAGCATAGATATTATGATTCTAAAATTGATTAATGCACAACTCCTCATTGTTTGTACTTCTCCTTTATACACTTGTGCAATACACACCCCTCTCACATTGGAGTTTTACTTGTAGTCCCATGCAATACACTAGTGCTTACTCTTAGTTATGTGCAACATATTCACACTCGTACATGTTCATAATATCATACAACCCACTTGTTCTTGCTTGCAGTCTTGTGCAACACACTCACACTAGTTTGTAGTCCCGTCCACCTCACTTACAGTCTCGTGCACATACACCTACCTTCCTTCAATGCATCCACATGTCAACTTTATCCAAACACATGGCTTGCGAAGTGGTGCTTTTCAATCTAGAGCATGTCATATATCTAGTTGGGTAGGTAACAAGCACATACTTAGGTCAATTGCCACCCTTTGAGGAAGATGAAATGACTTTTAACTATTTTATTTGTAACAAATAATAATTATAATTGCTTCTTGTATTACATGCATAAATACGTATCATATGCATCTAGCCAAGGGTTTATGCCATACACAATCATTGTGATCGATAACATGCTCTATGTATCTACTCTATCATACACTAGTTGTAAGCATTTGTACATCTGTATACTCTTTGCTTATTCACTCTCATTGAATAGAAGTTACATTTTTCAAGCATCAAACTTATGCTCTATTGAATGTGTGTTGTTTGATTCTTTCCGTATTAATTTATGTGCATTCACTCTTTATAATTACGAGTTATTTATAACACATAGTTTCCCCACACACACCTAGTCATTGGCCCTCATAGTGTGAATCATTGGTGTCAGAGTATCACTCATTGGTATCTTTTCTATGCATGTAAACACACAAGCATAATGGGAGAAATAAGGTATACTGGTTAGTTATGGTTTAGATTACCCAAAGGAACATCATTGAAAATGTAAGATGGTTGATATTGATAAGTAACTTGAGGTAGCCCCGAACATTGAAAAGCTCATTTTTGATGCACTAGAGGCACAAGACATCAAAAATTTTGGCCAATTTTGTGAGTTGACAATGCAACTCAACTCAATGCCTTTAGATCATGTTCTAAAATTTGCTTAATAATGGTTTCAATAACAAGCCCCATCAGAGTGCAAGTTAATCTTGTCATTACTTTGTTTGAAGGAAAAATCAATGCTTGAGGAATACTTATCAATCACTTCACTGATGCTGAGAAAATTACCTTCACTGTGTTGAAGATTTCCATTTTGGTGGTTTAATGGTGGAATAATTTCAACGCGTAACGTGCACAAGAGTGTGTTCCAACTGATTCTAGGAACACTTTTGTTGGTATGTTGAATAAGGAGGACTACCCTCTCTATCACTTTGAGGATGAATACATCAAGTTCCAATAATTGCACTAGCACAAGGAGAAGTCAGTGGAGGACTACACCAACATATTCCATGACTACTCTACACACCTTCAAAAGAACTTGAGTGAACAACATAAGTTTTTGGTGGTGGTATGATTTTATGACTATCGAATAGATAAAACTTCTTTTGATATTTTAAAAAGGGGCTTAGGTTTCACTATCACTCTTCGATTGGGAGGATAAGTTGCTTGTAAGTTTTTCTGACATTCAAATAGATAAAACTTCCTTCAGTATTTTAAAAAGGGGCTTAGCTTTCACTATCACTCTTCTTAGTATCCCTAAATAGGACTTCATTGTAGGCATTGATAGTGTTTTAAAAAACCTTCCTTTAAACATTTTTAAAGAGGTTAGGTAGGACTAAGTTGAGGCTTTATGTTGTGCAAAACCTCCATCAAGGAACATCTAAAAAGAGGAACAGGGGAATCTTAAGACTTTAAATAGAAACAAAAACATTTTGATTCTCAAGGTGGATAAGGGAAATACAACTGTTATTATGAAGTGTAGATATTATGATTCTAAAATTGATTCATGCACAACTCCTCACTGCTTGTACTTCTCCTTTGTACACTTGTGAAATTCACACCCCTCTCACATTGGAGTTTTAATTTTAGTCCTGCACAACACACCTGTGCTTATTCTTAGCTCTGCATAACATTTCACACTTGCACATGTTCATAACCTTGTGCAACACACTCGTGCTTGCTTGTAGTCTTGCATAACACACTCACACTAGTTCATAGTCTCGTGTACCTCACTTGTAGTCCTGCACAAATACACATACATTCCTTCAATGCATCCACATGTCAACTTTATCCAGACACATATCTTGCCAAGTGGTGCTTCTCAATCTAGAGCATGTCATATATCTAGTTGGGTAGTTAGCAACCACATACTTGGAAGGTCAACTGTCACCCAACAAGGAAGATGAAATGACTTTTAACTATTTTATTTTTAACAAACAATAATTATAATTTCTTCTTGTATTATATGTATAAATATGTATCATATACATCTAGACAAGGTTTTATGCCATACACAATCATTGTGATGGATAACATGCTCTTCATATCTACTATATCATACACTAGATGTAAGCATTTGTACATCTCTATATTCTTTTCCTATTCACTCTCATTGAATAGAAGTTTCATTTTTGAAAGCATCAAACTTATGCTCTATTGAATGTGTTTTGTTTGATTCTTTTTTTATTCATTTGCATGCATTCACTCTTTATAATTATGAGTTGTTTCTAACACATAGTTACCCCCCACATACCTAGTCATTGACCCTTATAGCGTGAATCATTGGTATCAGAGTATTGCTCATTGGTATCTTTTTTATGCATGTAAACACACAAGCATAATGGGAGAAAGAAGGTATATCATTTTTTTTCTATTTTAGATTACCCAAAGGAACATCATTGCAAATGTAAGATGGTTGATGTCAATAAGTAACCTAAGGCAGCCCCAGACATTGAAAGGCTCATTTCTGATGCATTAAAGGCACAACACATCAAAAGTGTTGGCCAATTTTGTGAGTTGACGATGTAACTCAACCCAATGCCTTTATGTCCTCCTCCAAAATTCGCTTAATCATGGTTTCAACAACAAGCCCCCTTAGAGTACAACTTAATCTTATCATTCTTTTATTTGAAGGAAAAATCAATGCTTGAGGCATACTTATCAATCATTTCACTGATGTTGAGAAAATTACTTTCACAGTGTTGAAGATGTCCATTTCAGTGGTTTAATGGTGGAAGAAATTCAACACATAACATACATCAGAGTGTGCTCCAACTGATTCTAGGAACACTATTGTTGGCATGTTGAATGAGGAGGACTACCCTCTCTGTCACTTTGAGGATGAATACATCAAGTTCCAATAATTGAATTAGCACAAGGAGTAGTCAGTAGAGGACTATAACAACATCTTCCATGACTATTATTCACACCTGTGAGAGAACTTGATTGAACAAAATAAGGTGATGAAGTACTTTAGTGAACCTTCACCTTATGTTTATGCATATATGGAATTATTGACTTCTAACACTCTGGGGCAAGCCTACCACAATGCCTCTTTAGCCTTTTATGGTTTAAGGGTCAGCCTTTTCATGTAATCATTGATAGTGGCAACTAGAAGACAATCATTACATATCCATAGCTCAGTCCATTGGCCTTTCCACTATTATGCATCCCAAGCCATACTCATTGGGGTGCCTCCATTAAAGGAAGGATATATAGGTCCAACGACAATGCACCTTCCAGTAAAAAAGTCAAGCCTATGGAGGACACTGTCACTTGTGACATCGCACCTTTGGATGTCTACATAATCTTGTTGAGAAGGTCATATTTATATGATTGTGAAACTACATATCAAGCCAAGCGATAACATTGGATTATTCACACACATGATCACTTCTTCAACATATTTGAGTCAGTATTGATGACCAAAGTCACTTTGGTCTCCACAAAATAATGTTTTAAATTTATTTCATGTGTGCAAAATTTCATGTTACTCATGGTTCATCTTGATACAAATGCATGCGAGATAAAATAAGATTTGGCATCACACATCATATGATCATCATAGTAACAATAGCTCAATAAGTTACTAAAGTAACACTATCAATCCAAGCCACAATGTTGGACTATTTATGCACAAGATCAGTTCTTCAACCTATTTGAGTCAATGCCAATGACCAATGCCACCTTAGTCTCCGCCAAATAATGTCATAAACTCAATTCACATGCGTATAAGTTCATGTTACTCATGGTTCATCATGATACACTAGCATGAAAGATAAAGTAGGGTTAGATAATAGGCACCACAGGATCAACATTGTAATAGCAGTAGTTTGACAAGTTATTAAAGTAACACAATGAAGTCTTCATAGAGCCTAAAGGCCTTCCAATGCACTACATAGTAAAACACCACATTGATTTGGTCTCTAGATCCCCTCTATTAAATAACCTTTTATATCATTCATTAGTTTGGGAGAATGATGAAACCCAAAGCTAAATACAAGAGCTCCTTGATCAAGGAAAGATCATGCCTAGATATTCTCCTTGCAAGAGTCTGATAGTCCTCATGCCAAAGAAGGATGGACTTGGTGCCTCTACATAGACTATTGCTTACTCAAAAAAATTGCGATAAAGGATAAATATCCACTACCATGCACTGAAGAGATTCTAGACCAACTCAAAGGTGCATAATAGTTCACCAATATTGACTTTAAGTTAGGTTACCAACAAGTTCTAGTCCATCCTGAAGACATCTAGAAGACAACCTTCAAGACACAAAAAAGATTGTACGAATGGATGGTTATGTCTTTTAGCCTTACCAATGAGATATTAAAATTTATGCGCTTGATGGATGATTGAATACAACCATTTCTCAACTCCTTTATCATCTAATACCTGGATGACATTCTCATCTTTAGAAAGACTTGGGAGGAGGATGTCAAACATATCACGAGCATCTTAGACCCCTTGCAGCAACACAAGTTGCAGGCCAACTTAGCAAAGTGTACATTTGGCATTGCACATATTCAATACTTGGGCTACATCATTGACTATGTAGGAATTCATGTAGACCCAAAAAAGATCAAAGTGATCCAAGATTGGTCAATTCCATGAAATGTCACAAAATAGGGGAGTTTTCTTGGCCTCACAAATTTATATAGGTCTAACAATAATGCACCTTCCAGTTTAAATTCAAGTTTATGGAGGACACCGTCACTTGTGAAATTTCACCTTTGGAGGTTTCTGACATCTTGTTGGGAAGGCCATATTTGTGTGACCATGAAGCTATATATCAAGCCAAGCCATAATGTTGGACTATTCACACATAAGATCGCTTCTTCAATTTATTTGAGTTAGCATCAACAACCAAAGTCACCTTGGTCTCTACCAAGTAATTCCATAAACTCAATTCACATGCATATAAGTTCATATATCTCATGGTCTATCCTGATACACTTACATGTGAGATGAAACATGCTTTGATAATGCACATCACACGATTGACCTCAAAATGGCAGTAGTTTGACAAGTTAGTTAATTATCACAATGAAGTCTTCATAAAACCTAAATACCTTCTAATGCACTACATAATAAATCATCACATTGATTTTGTCCCTATATCCCTTCTAATGAAAAACCCTCTAGATTGATGATCAGTTTAGGAGAATAATGAAATTTTGTGCTTAATACAAGAGCTCCTTGATTAAGGCAAGATCACACCTAGTTGTTCTCCTTGCAGGATTCCAATAGTCCTTACACCCAATAAGGATGGATCTTGACACCTCTACATAGAATATCATGCACTCAATAAAATCATCGTGAAGAACCAATATCCACTACCACATATTGAAAACCTTATAGACCAATGCATAGGTACACAATACATCACTGAGATCAACTTGAAGTCAAGTTATCAATAGGTTCCAGTCTATCTTGAAGACAATAAGTTCCAGTCCATCCTAAAGATGTTTGGAAGATAATTTTAAAGACATAGGAAGGATTGTATGAATGGTTGGTTATGCCTTTCAGCTTAACCAACACATCAACAACATTTATGCGCTTGATGGATGATCTACTCTGGCCATTCCTCAACTCCTTTGTCATTATCTACTTAGATGGCAATCTCATATTCAAAAAGACAAGGGAAGAGCATGTAGAACATATCATGTGTATATTAGACACCTTGTGTCAACATAAGTTGCAAGCCAACTTAGAAAAGTGTACATTTAACATTTCACAAGTTTAGTGTCTGAGCTAGACCACACATAAATTCCTATCGACCTGGAAAAGATGAAAGTGATCCAAGATTGGCCTACTTTGTGAAATTTCATAGAACTGAGGAGTTTCCTTGGACTCACAAACTTCTATCATAGGTTCATACTTGGTTTTTCATACATCTTTTGGCCACTCAGTGAGATCATACAAGTGAAAGACAAATTTTATTAGACTTATGTGCAACAACACACTTTTGAGGCACTCAAACAACATTTATATGCAAATCTTGTAATCATAATATCTGACATTATACATTCCTTTGAGATTCAAATTATGCCTCTTACTATGCATTTAGCACAGTACTCATGCAACATGGACATATGGTCACATACTATTCAAAGGAATTCAATGACATGGTGCAAAAGTTCTACCTATGAAAAAGTATTGCATGCTATTGTACAAGGAATTAAGCAATAGAATCACTACATCTTGGGGAGGAGAGAATTATTCATTCTAATCATAATCCACTTTAATTCATTTACATGTAAAACAATTTGAAGAATGTGTGCCTCATAAAATGGATGACTTACCGGCAATAGTTCCTTCTCGTCATCAAGCACAAGAAAGGAAAGGGCAATAAGGCAATAAATTTCCTTAGCCAACCATTGATTCACACGCTCATCATAGTGTTGGATATGCGTGGCTACAAATTCATATTCTATGCATCCCTTAGCTTAGATGATTATGACTTCTCAGAGACTTACACTAGCATCACACAAGGTAAACAATTTTGGGATTTCTACTTGTCTGACTAGATTCTATAATGGTATTAGCAACAAACACCCATCGGAGTGCAAGTTAATCTTTCCATTATTTTATTCAAAGGCAAAATCAATGTCAAAACATTAGATTCCTAGATTTAACATCTTGAGGCATACTTCTCAGTTAATCATTTCACTGATGATGAGAATATCACCTTCACAATGTTGAAGATGTCTAAGCACCAACACCACTATGATAGACACCTATGAGGAGTGAAAATTCCTTTACCACACCAAGATATGGTGTGAAGGGTCATATTTTTATGTCATCATTGACAATGACAGCCATAAGAACATCATTGTGTAATCCACAACTCAACGCCCTGGCCTTTTCATTGTTGTGCATCCCAAGCCATACTCATTGGGGTGTCTCCATCAGAGGAAGGATATATAGGTCCAATAAGAATGATGGCATATAGTTTAAATTCAAGTTTATCGAGGACACCATAACTTGTGACATCGCACCTTTGGAGGTTTGTGACATCTTCTTTGGAAGGCAATATTTGTGTGATTGTGACGCTACATATCAAGCCAAGCCATAATGTTACACTATTCATGCATAAGATCACTTCTTCAATTTATTAGAGTTAGGGTCGATGGCCAAAGTCACCTTGGTCTCTACTAAGTAATGCCATAAACTTAATTCACATGCATAAAAGTTCATATATCTCATGGTCTATCCTGATACACTTGCACATGAGACAAAACATGCTTTGACAATACACACCACATGATCAATGTCACAATAGCAGTAGCACTACATAATGAATCACCTCATTGATTTGGTTCCTAGATCCCCTTTAATGAACAACCTTTTGGATTCTTGATCAGTTTGGGAGAATGATGAAATCTGGTGTCAAATACAAGTGCTCCTTAATTAAGGCAAGATCACACCTAGCTCTTCTCCTTTAAAAATTCTAATAGTCCTCACACCTAAGAAGGATAGATCCTAACACCTTTGCATAGACTATCGTACACTCAATAAAATCATGGTGAAGAACTAATATCTACTACCACACATTGACAAACTTTTAGACCAATGCATATGTGCATAATACTTCATCGAGATTGACTTGAAGTCAAGTTAGCAATAGGTTCCAGTTCATCTTGAAGACAACATGTTACAATCCATCGTGAAGATGTGTGGAAGATAATTTTAAAGACACGAGAAAGATTGTATGAATGATTGGTTATGAATTTTAGCCTAACCAACATGACAACAACATTTATATGCTTGATGGGTGATCTAATCTAGACACTCCTCAACTCTTTGTCATTGTTTACTTGGATGAAATTCTCATCTTCAGAAAGACTTGGGAAGAGCATGTGGAACATATTACATGCATCTTAGACACCTTGCATCAACACAAGTTGCAGGCTAACTTAGCAAAGTGTACATTTAGCATTGCACAAGTTCAATACCTAAGATACATTATTAACCACACATAAATTCCTATAGACATAGAAAAGATTGAAGTGATCCAAGATTAGCCAACTCTATTAAATTTCATGAAACTGAGGAGTCTCCTTGGACTCGCAAACTTCTATTGTAGGTTCATCCTTAGTTTCTCATACATCTCTTGGACACTCAATGAGATCATACACATGAAAGATAAATTTTACTAGACTTGTGTGTAAAAAAATACTTTTGAGGCACTCAAGAAACATATCTATGCAACACTTGTACTTCTAATACCTAACATTGCACATTCCTTCGAGCTTCACACTAATGCATCTGACTAGGAATTCAATGTAGTACTCATGCAACATGAACATATAGTCATGTACCATTCAGAGACATTCAATGACATGGTGCAAAGGTACTCTCCCTATCAAAAAGTATTATATGCTATTGTGCAAGTAATTAAGTAATGGAATCACTATAGCTTGGGGGAGGAGACAATCATTCATTCTGATCATAATAAGCCACTTTAATTATTTTATGTGCAAAAGAAGTTAGAGAATGTGCACCTCATGAAATGGATGACTTACTTGCAATAGTTCCATCTCATCATCAAGCACAATAAATGGAAGGAAAACAAGGAAACAAATTACCTTAGTTAACCATTGATTCACATGCTCATCATAGTGTTAGACACACATGACCATAATTTCAAATACTATGTATCCCTTTACTCAACTAATCAGGTCTTCTTAGAGACTTACACCAATCTCACACAAGGTAAATGATTTTGGGATCTCTACTTGTCTGACCAACTTTTATACAAGCTCAGGCACCTTTTTGTTTGTGGTGGTGTACCTCACCAATGACTCATTTGGGAGGCGTAGTACAGTAAGACATTGGAACATTTCTAAGTGAAAGAGTCTAATTGCATTACAATCAAACTTTTACTTTCTACACATGGGCATAAACATGGAGTGCCATATAGAGTCTTGCATTCCTTTTTGCATCACCAAGCCCATGAACATGAATCTAGGACTTTACACACCTCTACCAGTTCTATCTAGGGTATGGGAATCTATCACGATGGATTTCATGACTAGGTTGCTTGCGATGAGACACCAATATGGTGTTATGTTTGTTGAAGTAGATAGGTTTTCAAATATGGCTATCATGGTCACTTGTAAGAAAAACATTGATGCAACTAGCACTATGCAAACCTTCTTCATCCATGTTTGGGTTCACTTTGGACTCCCAACATCCATCATCTCCAATCGATATGCATGCTTTGAGATTAGTTTTTTGTAAACATTGTGGGATATTATGGGTATGCAATTGGATCGATCAACAATATTCCATCCATAGACAGATGGGCAAAAGGAAGTTTTCAATTGGACACTCATTCATCTTCTATGAATGTATAACTGCAAACATACTTACACCTTGGATGAAAATATTTTATACATTCAACATGCCTACAACAAATCCCTTCATAGCTCAATGGCACATAGTTCATTCCAGACATGTCTTGGGTTCTAGTCTACAACACCTCTAGGCATCTCTTACAATGTTTTAGGTGGAATCGATTTATGTGCACATAAACGAGAAGCAAACAAAGCCAATAATTTTTTGCATTACATACAATATGTTCACAAATAGGATCAATGTCATAATAGAATTATCTTGACAAGTTATTAAAGTAACATAATGAAATTTTCATAGAGCCTAAAGGCTTTCCAATGCACTACGTAGTAAAACACCACATTGATTTGCTCTCTAGATCCCCTCTGGCAAATAACCTTTTATATTGTTGATTAGTTTGGGAGAATGATCAAATCCAAAGACAAATATAAGATCTCCTTTATTAAGGCAAGATCATGCCTAGATATTCTCCTTTTAGGATTATGATAGTCCTCATGCCAAAGGAGTATGGATCTTGGTGCCTCTACATAGAGTATTGCTTACTCAAAAAAATCATGATGAAGGATAAATATCCACTACCATGCATTGAAGAGCTTCAAGACCAGCTCAGAGGTGCACTATAGTTCACTAATATTTACTTTAAGTCAAGTTACCAATAAGTTCCAGTCCATCCTGAAGACATCTAGAAGACAACCTTCAAGACACAAAAAAGATTGTATGAATGGATGGTTATCTTTTGGTCTAACCAATGTGATAATAAAATTTATGTGCTTGATGGATGATCTACTAAGAAAATTTCTCAACTCCTTTGTCATCTTATACCTGGATGACATTCTCGTCTTTAGAAAAACTTGGGAGGATCATGTCGAACATATCACGAGCATCTTAGACACTTTACAACAACACAAGTTGTAGGCCACTTAGCAAAGTATACATTTGGGATTGCACAAATTCAATACTTGGGCTACATCATTGACTATGTAGGAATTCATGTAGACCCAAAAAATATCAAAGTGACCCAAGATTGGTCAACTCCATGAAGTCACAAATTTATATAGGTTCAACAATAATGCACCTTCTATTTTAAATTCAAGTTTATGGAGGACACCGTCACTTGTGACAATTCACCTTTGGAGGTTTGTGATGTCTTGTTGGGAAGGCCATATTTGTGTGACCATGAAGCTATATATCAAATAAAGCCACAACATTGGACTATTCACACATAATATCACTTCTACAATTTATTTGAATTAACATCGATAACCAAAGTCACCTTGGTCTTACCAAGTAATTCCATAAACTCAATTCACATGCATATAAGTTCATATATCTCATGGTCTATCCTGATACACTTGCGTGTGAGACAAAACATGCTTTGACAATGCACATCACATGATCAACGTCACAATGGCAGTAATTTGACAAATTATTTAAGTAGCACAATGAAGTCTTCATATAACCTAAAGGCCTTCTAATGCATTACATAATAAAGCACCACATTGATTTGGTCTCTATATCCCCTCTAATGAACAACACTCCAGATTGATGATCAGTTTGGGAGAATGGTGAAATTTTGTGCTAAGTACAAGAGCTCCTTGATTAAGGCAAGATCACACCAAGCTTTTCTTCTTCTAGGATTCTAATAGTCCTTACACCCAATAAGGATGGATCTTGAGACCTCTATATAAACTATCATGCAATCAATAAAATAACACTGAAGAAATAATATCCACTACCATGTATTGATCACCTTATATACCAATGCATAGTTACACAATACATCATTGAGATTGACTTGAAGTCAAGTTACCAACATGTTCCAGTGTATCTCGAAGATAAAAAGTTCCAATCCATCCTGAAGACGTTTGGAAGATAAATTTAAAGACATGGGAAGGATTGTATGAATGGTTGGTTATGCCTTTCAGCTTAACCAACACATCAACAACATTTATGTACTTGATGAATTATCTACTCTAGCCATTCCTCAACTCCTTTGTCATTATCTACTTAGATGACATTCTCATATTTAGAAAGACTGGGGAAGAGCATGTGGAACATAGCATGTGCATCTTAGACACCTTATCTCAACATAAGTTATAGGCCAACTTATCAAAGTGTATATTTAGTGTTTCACAACTTCAGTACTTGAGCTACATCATTGACCACACATAAATTCTTGAAGACCTAGAAAAGATGAAAGTGATTCAAGAGTGGCCAACTTTTTGAAATTTCATAGAACTGAGGAGTTTCCTTAGACTCACAAACTTCTATCATAGGTTCATACTTGGTTTCTCATACATCTCTTGGCCACTCAATGAGATCATACACGTGAAAGACAAATTTTACTAGACTTCTGTGAAACAACACACTTTTGAGGAACTCAAGTAACATCTATATGTAATGCTTGTAATTGAAATATCTGACATTGTAAATTCTTTTGAGATTCACACTAATGCCTCTGACTATGCACTTGGCACAGTACTCATGCAACATGGACATATGGTCACATACCATTTAGGGGCATTCAATGACATGGTGTAAAAGTTCTCTACCTATGAAAAAGTATTGAATGCTATTATGCAAGCAATTAAGCAATATAATCAATACAACTTGGGGGAGGAGACAATCATTCAATCTAATCATAAGCCACTTTAATTCATTTACATGTAAAACAAGTTTAAGAATGTGTGCCTCATGAAATGGATGACTTACCTACAATATTTCCATCTCATCATCAAACACAAGAAAGGGAAGGACAACAAGGCAACAAATTGCCTTAGCCATCTGTTGATCACATGCTCATCATAGTGTTGGACATGCATGGACACAACTTCATATACTATGCATCCCTTAACTTAGATGATTATGAATTCTTAGAGAATTACACCAGCATCACACAAGGTAAACAATTTTGGGATTTCTACTTATCTGACCAGCTTCTATAATGGTATTAGCAATAAACACCCATCAAAGTGCAAGTCAATCTTGTCATTCTTTTGTTCAAAGGAAAAATCAATGCCAAAATAATGGATGCCTTGATTCAACATCTTGAGGCATACTTCTCATTCAATCATTTCACTGATGATGAGAATATCACCTTCAGAATGTGGAAGATTTCCATGTTGGGGGTTCAATGATGGGAGAACTTCAACACACAACATGCACTAGAGTGTGTTCCAATTGAGTCTTGGAAGACTTTTGTTAACTCACTGAATGAGGAGTACTACCCTCTCCATCACTTTGAGGATGAATACATCACATTCCAATAATTGTGCCATTACAAGGAGTAGTCAGTGGAGGATTACAACAACATCTTAAATGACTACTTCACATGCTTGCAAGAGAACTTGAGGAAACAACATAAGGTGTTAAAGTACATCAATAGACTCTCACCTTATATCTATGTGAAGATGGAAATATTAACTTCTGACACTTTAGGGCAAGCTTACTACAATGATGTCAAGATCAAATCCAAGGAAAATATTAAACAACTTCTCACCTCTTCATCCAATATCATGTGCAAGATTCATCCCATGCACAACTCCTCAACTCAACCTTGTGCATAAAAGTAAAGCACTTATCGCAAAGTAAAGAAGCATAAGAAGATTGAATAAAAATCTAAGGCTCTTGTGCTTTCTAATTTAGACAAAGGAAATAATATTGATGATAACTGGTGCTATCGTCATCTCTCACACACCCACGATAACTCTAAATGATGCTCACAATAAACCTTGATTACTTAGTCTACATCAAGTCCCACGTTGACATATGACACTGATTAGGATGTTACTTGTCTAAGCACCAACACCACTATGATAGACACCTCTGAGGAGTGTAAATGCCATTCCCACACCAAGTTATGGTGTGAAGTGTCATCCTTTTTATGTGATCATTGACAATGATAGCCATAAGAACATCATTATGTAATCCACAACTCAATGCCTTGGCCTTTCCATTGTTGTGCATCCCAAGCCATACTCATTGGGGTGTCTCCATCAAAGGAATGATATATAGGTCCAATAATAATGATGACATATAGTTTAAATTCAATTTTATGTAGAACACCATAACTTGTGACATCGCACCTTTGGAGGTTTGCGACATCTTCTTTGGAAGGCCATATTTGTGTGATTGTGAAGCTACATATCAAGCCAAGCCACAATGTTATACTGTTCATGCATAAGATCACTTCTTTAATTTATTAGAGTTAGGGTCGATGGTCAAAGTCACCTTGGTCTCTGCCAAGTAATTCCATAAACTCAATTCACATGCATAAATATTCATATATCTCATGGTCTATCCTGATACACTTGCACATGAGACAAAACATGCTTTGAAAACACACAATGCACGATCAATGTCACAATAACAATAACACTACATAATCAAGCACCGCATTGATTTGGTTCCTAGATCCCCTTTAATGAACAACCTTTTGGATTGTTGATCAGTTTGGGAGAATGATGAAATCTAGTGCCAAATACAAGAGCTCCTTGATTAAGGAAAGATCACATCTAGCTCTTCTCCTTTAAAAATTCTAATATTCCTCACACCCAAGAAGGATGGATCCTAACACCTCTACATATACTATCGTACACTCAATAAAATCATGGTGAATAATTGATATCCACTACCAAACATCGACAACCTTTTAGACCAATGCATAGGTACACAATACTTTATCGAGATTGACTTGAAGTCAAGTTAGCAATAGGTTCCAGTCCATCTTGAAGACAACATGTTCCAATCCATCATAAAGATGTCTGGAAGATAATTTTAAAGACACAATAAGGATTGTATGAATGGTTGGTTATGACTTTCAGCCTAACCAACATGAAAACAACATTTATACGCTTGATGGATGATCTACTCTAGACATTCCTCAACTCCTTTGTCATTATTTGCTTGGATGAAATTCTCGTCTTTAGAAAGACTTGGAAATACCATGTGGAACATATTACATGCATCTTAGACACCTTGCATCAGCACAAGTTGTAGGCCAAATTAACAAAGTGTACATTTAGCATTGCACAAGTTTAGTACCTGAGATACATTATTGACCACACATAAATTCCTGTAGACCTAGAAAATATGAAAGTGATCCAAGATTAGCCAACTCTATGAAATTTCATAGAATTGAGGAGTTTCCTTGGACTCACAAACTTCTATGTTAGGTTCATCCTTGGTTTCTCATACATCTCTTAGACACTCAGTGAGATCATACACACACAACAAAAATTTTACTAGACTTGTGTCTAACAACATACTTTTGAGGCACTCAAGCAACATCTCTATGCAACACTTGTACATGTAATACCTGATATTGCACATTCCTTCGAGCTTCACACTAGTGCATCTGACTAGGCATTCAATGTAGTACTCCTGCAACATGGACATATAGTCGTGTACCATTTAGAGACATTCAATGACATGGTGAAAAGGTACTCTCCCTATGAAAAATTATTGTATGCTATTTTGCAAGCAATTAAGAAATGGAATCACTATAGCTTGGAGGAGGAGACAATCATTCATTTTGATCATTATCCACTTTAATTCTTTTACTAGCAAAAGAAGTTAGAGAATGTGTGCCTAATGAAATGGATGACTTGTAATAATTCCATCTCATCATCAAGCATAATAAATGGAAGGAAAATAAGGAAACAAATTACCTTAGTTGACCATTGATTGACATGCTCATCATAGTGTTGGACATGCACGACCACAATTTCATATACTGTGTATCCCTTTACTCAATTAATCAGGTCTTCTTAGAGACTTACACCAATCTCGCATAAGGTAAATGATTTTGGGATTTCTACTTGTCTGACCAAATTTTATACAAGCTCAGGCACCTTTTTGTTCGTGGTGGTGCACCTCACCAACAACTCATTTGGGAGGCACAATACAGTAAGACATTGGAACATTTATAAGTGAAAGAGTCTTACTGCATTACAATCACACTTTTACTTTCTACACATGGGCATAAACATGGAGTGCCATATAGATTCTTGCATTCCTTTTTGCATCGCCAAGCCCATGAACATGAATCTAGGACTTTACACACCTCTACTAATACTATCCAGGGTATGGCGATCTATCACAATGGATTTCATGACTAGGTTGCTTGCAATGGCACACCAATACAATGTTATGTTTGTTATAGTAGATAGGTTTTCAAATATGGCTATCATGGTCACTTGTAAGAAAAACATTGATGCAACTAGCACTATGCAAGCCTTCTTCATCCATGTTTGGGTTTATTTTGGACTCCCAACATCCATCATCTCCAATTGAGATGCATGCTTTATGAGTAGTTTTTTGTAAACATCGTGGGACTTGATGGGTATGCAGTTGGACTAGTTAACAACATTCCATCCACACACAGATGAGAAAATATAAGTTTTCAATTAGACACTTGTTCATCTTCTGTGAATGTACAACTACACACATACTTACACCTTGGATGAAAATATTTTGTACATTCAACATGCCTACAACAAATCCCTTCATAGCTCAATGGGGCATATTCCATTCTAGACATGTCTTAGGTTCTAGCATACAACACCTCTAGGTATCTCCTACAACATTCCATGTGGCATCGATTCATGTGCACATGAATGAGAAGCAAACAAAGCCAAGAAGTTTTTGCATTACATACAATATGTTCACAAATAGGTTCAACAGATCCTTTTTCACCTAAAAACAAAGTACAAGGAGTGTCACGATGTTCATCGCATATGTCATGCATTCTAAGTTGGTTATAAATCTTGGTTGCATCTTCAAAAAGTGTGCTTTAAAGGTCTACATTAGAAGATCAAGCCTCTACGCTATGGTCCTTACACCATTTTATGCAGAACTGGCGATAATGCTTTCATTCTTGATCTACCTCAATACTTGGGTATGCACACAATCTTCAATGTGGAGCTTCTCCAACCTTACATTCCTCCATTTATTGAGTCAACAATGACACAACATCCTTCTGATCTCACTCTCAAACATTTACACCCTAAAGATAAGGACCAGATTGTTGAAGTGATAAACATACACTTGACATAACACACACCAACTTTTGAGAGTGGTCAAAGTTAGGCAATATGCTAATCAAGTTAAGTGGTGTAATTCTCAGTAACTTTAAGTTTAACTTCCATATCTTCACAAGGAAATAATGGAGACCACTACTCTTCAAGAAAGGGTGAATGTTTTGTGCACAACTCTTGTGCCACGTATAGTTATCCTTTGTCCAATTGCACAACGTGTACCCCTATCACTTTGGAGTTTTATCACCTTAGAGTCTTACTTAAAATCCTACACAACACATTCACACTATCTCATAGACATGCACAACATACTCAAACTTGTTCACATCCTTGCATAGCACACTTGCACTTGCTCATAGTCTTGTGCAGTACACTCATAGGAGTTCATAATCATGTGCACCTCACTCACACTTGATCTCAATCCTGCATGGCTAAACCTGCTTTCCTTTAGTGCATCCATATATCAGAATGCTCTAAACATGTGGCTTGCCAAGTGGCACTTCTCAGCATGGAGCATGTCAGTTATCCAGTTGGGTAATTAGTTTCCATGTACCTAGAAGGTCAATCTTTTCCCAACAAGGAAGATGAAATGACTTATACCATCTTCTTTATAACAAACAACAATTGTAATTGCTTCTTATATTACATATATAAATTTGTATCATATGCATCCAACCAAGGGTCAATGCCATACACAATCATCATGATAGATAACAAGCTTTGCATATTTACTCTATCATACACTGGTTGTAAGCATTTGTACATCTTTGTATTCTTTCCTTATTCACTCTCAGTGAATAGAAGCTGTATTTTTGCAAGCATCTTGCTTCATTGAATGTGTGGTTTGGTCCTTTCTAAATTCTTATACGCACATTCACTCTTTATAATTACGAGTTATCTCTAACTCATGGTTGTCCCTTGCTCACACAGTCCTGGGGCCCTATAGCATAGATAAATAATAGTAGACCACCTCAATAATAGTGGAAGCTATAGTGGGCTTGACCATAACCTTATTGCTCACATATTAAAGAATGTCATGAAAGTTATAAAATCTTCTTCTTTGGATGTCTTGACCAAGAAAAAGTTGATTCCCAACAAAGAGGTTACCCCTAGGGTGTATTGTGCCTAGAAGATCCATAAAGAATGTAAATATTTAAGGCCTATTGTGGATACCACTGAATCTCCTAACTATGGTCTTGCAGCTTTCTTGGCGAATAGATTGAAACCTCTAGTGGGCAAGACTTCCTCTTTTATATGCGACTCTTGTTAGTTTGTGAAATTTGTTAAGGACAAGAAGGTTGAAGATAATGAGTTATTATTCAAATTTGATGTGGTATCCCTCTTTAAAAAAAAAATTATCGAAGAAGAGGTAGAAGTGGTATTGAATTTCACAAATGAGGAAAAGGCTAAATTGGTAGCCTTATGTTTGAATTCCACCTTTTTCTCCTTTAAAGGTGTTATCTATGAATAATGTGAAGGTATGGCAATGGGTTTACCTCTCTTCTTGATGGTATCCAACCTCTTCATGGAAACATTTGAAGAAAGGGATCTTCACTTCTTTCCTCATAAACCCAAATGGTGGAAGAGGTATCTCAATGACACTAATTTATGCTGGCAACATGGTAGGAGTAGTTTGGAAGACTTTCACTCCCATCTTAATAGTCTATTGCCCAACATTAAATTCACCAAGGAAATTGACATGGTAGGGAACCCACCTTTCTTAGATGTCTTCATTTTCAAAAAAAGAGATGGATCTCTAACTAGGAAGGTGTATAGAAAAGGCATCCACATAGACCTTTACTAAAAAGTTCTTCACAACATCACTCAACATAAAAGACAAGAGTGCTGAAAACTTTGGCCACTAGAGCTTTCAAAATTTGTGATGAAGACAACGTTGATCTAGAAATTTAGCATTTAACAGGGTTTTCAAGATGAATGGTTACATAGGGAAACAAGTCGCTAGGGATATCAAACAAGCTAAGGATACTATCCACATGCATAGACAAAAGAAATCAATAGCTGGAGGTCCAAGAGTATTCTTGCCCTATGTTGAAGGTATTTTCAACAAGATTGATAAAATTATCAAACTCCAAAATGTCAAAAACCACCTTCCTTCCTGTTAATAAGTTGAGAATGACTTTAGGGTCTACAAAAGACCCTCTGAATTGTACCATGTGTAGTGAAGTCTACATTGTTGAATGCTCTTGTAGAATCTCTTACATCGAAGAAATAAGGAGGTCCATTTAGACTAGATTTAAGGAGCATACTACTAATATTCGTATTGAAAGGAAAAAAATGGTTCTTATTGAGCACTCGTGCAAGACCAAACATGCTTTCAATATCTACATTAAAAACCCTAGAATTGTCATTGTGAAAAATCGTTTTCAAAAGCAAAAATTAAGAGAAGCCATCAAAATTAGTTAATAGTCCTATAATCTAAATAAAGATGAGAGATTGAGGTTAGGTCACATTTGAAAAACTATTATTAACAATTTGTAGGTTAGGTTTTATTAAATAAGTTTTTACAATTAAAAAATTAAAACTAAAATGTTTAATTTAATACTTTATTTCTCTATTTATATATAACTTTTAAGCTATTAAACATTTTAAACCAATTAATGTAATAATAATTATAGTTGATTAATTTATTAGTTTACATCATTTCATCATAATTTAATTTTATGATTCATTTTTATAGATTAATCAATCATTATAATTATTATAGATTAATAATCAATAATTGATTAACAAATTGTATTATTTTGTTTGTAACAATTATTTAAAAAAAAATTGAAAATTTTGAGGGTTTAATGTATTAGTGTTTTAATTAAATTTTGAATTAGGTGCACATTGAGGTATGAGCTTATATTAAGAAAGGGAGCTGAACACATTTTCCAAAATTTTAGGAATGACTACTTTCTCATTTGCTAGGAGAAAAATAGATTAATGTTTACATTAGTAGGACAGCAACAATAATTTTGTGTGTAGAATATTGTAAGTGAGTTGATAATACCAACTCATGCAGATGATATTAGGAATGATACAAAGATTCACGAGGGATCAGGGTGAGGAAGATCTCCTTGTTTATAGAAAATATTTACACTATATGTGTAATGAGTTCATATGAATAAAATAATTGAAGTTGATTGACAAAAAAATTGTGGAGCCTTTAGTTCTTTCACAATGAAAAAATTACTTAATATGGGGTAATTTATATATCTGATATCATAACAAGGTTTTTATGGGACTCTCTACGGTTCAAGTCTTGTTCGTAATAAGAGTCTTGGAGTGAAGACTATGTCCATTGCTCTTTCTATTTGATAGGTCTTGATTTTTTCTGTCATGGTTATGTAGTGTGGACCACTACAAATCATATTGACATTCATTATTTGAAAAATTAAAAATATAAATAGTTTTTAGTTTGGCATATAGTGTATAAGAGTTTATGCATTTAGATCTGCAAGAGGATTTGGAAGTTTTTCACTTCCCAGATCAGTAACATTGCATTCTTGCATGATTTGGTTTGGCTTCAGATCATTTGTGGTATGATCATAGTTTGTTTCTTCAGTAAACATTTGGGCGCAATTTGCATTGCAATCTTCATCAACTAGGCGAAGTCCATAGCCCTACACAATCTCCTCTACGAGTTACTCTGCCTTTCTCCTGCAATGAGTCCACATTGTTCAGATCAGTAGTAATGTCATCTCTCGTCTCGGCGCCCTTGGTCTCTAACTCACCATCAAGCTCCAAACCCCTATGCTTGATCTGCTCTCCATCTCAAACTTGACTATGGAGCTCCAACATGCATTTGACATTTGGGTTTGCATCCATTCCTAGCACTTATAATTCGGTCGATAATCCTCCATGCGTAGTCTTGATTCTTCGAGCTACACAGATGGATCTGAGTTTCCATGATATTTTTGGCTTCACAACCCCTATCGTCCGTTATTCAATTGTTGTGGATAACCCTAGATGAGGCGTTCCTCTCCGATTTAGTTCACATCATCTCAATGCCTACAGACTTCACTGTGAGCTCACCCACATCATCAAAAAACTGACTTAACACTCGATTTTTCATTGATAAATCTGATCCTTGGCACCACTTGGCCCAATTGTGCATATGGATTGGCTCCCATGAACTTATCATAACTCACATTTGGTGAAGAAAGGAAACCATAAATTTTGTTCCGATACAATTTTCTAACAACAAAACTATTTTGTAAAGTGTGCAATTTTTAAATTTTTGGATTTAACTTTATTTAGTTAGAATTTAGTCCTTTTTTTTTCTTTCTTTCTTTTTCTTTTTTTTTTGTTGGCGGATATTTTTAGGTTTAATTTTAGATTTTATCTTTTTCTATTAAAGTCAAAGTTTTTTTTAAAAGGGTGAACGTGGTATTTAGGAGCATGGTCATTTTTCACTTATTAGTTTTTAGGTGGTATTACGGTTTTTAGTTTTTTTTGGTGTTATATTTTAGGTTTTTGTTTAGGTTTAGTTTTTAAAGTTTTGTCTTTTGTTATGGTATGAATTTGTGGATAGTCCAAATAGCTTTTTATAGGTTTTGTTTTCGAGTTTTTAATTGTATATGTTTTACATTTTGTTTTATAGGTATTTTATTAATTTTGTTTGTTTTTAAGATTTGTATTTTATTTTAAGTTTTTATTGTTTTAATTGTCTTTAGTGAGTTGTTTAGTGAGTGAGTTGTTCAGTTTTTATTTTATGTTTTGTTTTAGTTGATATGTTTTTTTTTTTTTTTTTAAATGTGTCCCCCACTCCCCTTCCCTTTTTTTTTTGGGTTAATCATAATAAATAAATTTATGATGAAATATGATTTTTTTGTTAAATAAAATAAATATTTTTATGTAATAAATTTTTATGTTTTGTATGTATTATTGGATGATTTTAATGTTTACAAGTTAAAATTGTGGGGGTAATATAAAGATGTTCAGTTCATGTAGTTTCTTTCTGCATGTGAATATTAGAGAGAATATTATGAAAAATTAGATTAGTGCTCACATTAATAAGTGAACAACAATAATTATGTGTGTATGGAATATTGTACGTGAATTGATAATACTAACACAAGTACATATAAGGTTGTGAGAGAGAATAAAGGAATGATGTTAAGAAGGATTGAGAGAGTTATTAGGGATTAGGATGAGGAAGATCTCTTTGTTTGTAGGAGATATTTGCAATATATAAGTAATACTTTCATATGAACAAAATAATTGAAGTTGATTGATCATAAATTGTGTTACGCATATCTGAGCCTTTGGCTCTTTCACAATGAATAAATTATCTAATATGGTGTAATTTTTACATCATCAAATATTTCGTGTAAATGTTATCTCTACCAGATCAAAGAAGTGTGGGTTTGTTGTGTCACCATAAGTCATTTTTTCCTAATAAAAGATTACGTATTGTGATCCAAAATGTAGATAGAAGAATGAAAACACAATTCTTCTAAAAGCTTTAACATTAAATTATTGCACTATTATTCCAATTCCACAATTTCACTCTATCTAATTTTAAAATATTGGTAAAAAAATGTAGTGTTGCAACTAACTACCTTATCAACTATGCAAGAAATAAGAAATTATTAGTTTAACTTACTCATCAAGAAAGGCAAATAGTTTGAGAAGACCTACTTTCACAATGAAGAAATTCTCCTATATGGAATAATTTCTACATCATTTGATACCTCTTATCACTGTTATCTCTACCATATTTAAAGAATGCAAAGTTTGTTGTTTCACCATAAATCCTTTTTCTCTTAAAAAAAAGATTGTGCATGGTGATCTAAAATATAGAGAAAAGAATGAAAACATAATTATTTCAAAAACATTAACATTGAATTATTGTACTATTATTTTAATAGTACAATTTTATTTTATCTAATTTTTAAATATTACTATCTTATTGATAGATTATCCCAACATCCAAAGATGTATATCTTATTCAAGATAAAATAATAATGTGTGAGATAAGCAAATCGAATTGTAATGAGTTTTACATTGGCTCTATCTATGGTGAAGAAAACTAAGTATATGATATAGGGTAAATATTTAAGATGAGACAAATAAGCATCAACTTTAGCCGATTAATAAGTAAATTGATATTCTATGTACATCTATGTTTTTTAAACTATTAACCCAAAAAATAGAAAAAACAATCATGTTCAATAATTGGCAATATTTTAATAATTGGCAATATTTTATTTGTGACATTGCCAATTATTGCCCTTCAACAAACACTTAAAACTTGTTAATAACTAAAATATGTGTTAGTGACTTTGAGATAGTTTTTTAATCAGTAAATGTATGATTCAGTGATTGTTTATCTTTTCATTACCATGTTTTTTGGACATACTGAAATAAATAAATAAAAAATGAGTCCTGAACGATTTTGATAGAAGAGATGATATCCCTACCTCTTTCGATCTTACTTAAATATAACGTCTCTTTGAAAATATTTCCTACAAAACAAGAAAAAATTACCACAATTGAACCCAGCAATTGCTTTGTCCGCCTGATTATCTTTCGCCTTTGTTTACTTTGGAAGTGGACAAAGTCGTCTGAAACAGAATCTCTTAAATTTAAGATTCCAAAATCAATTCGCTTTCATTATATGTATTTCACGTTGTAATCTGCATTTTTCTCGAGAAATGAATTGGCATTTGTCTTCTTTCTGCTAAGGCTTATAAATTCTTGCGGAGTTGATCACGAATGAATCTGCCTTTGAAATGGCTTTGCTAGATTGTAAGGTTAAGGTTAAGGTCACAGTTATTCAAAGTCCATCTCCAACATATTTGTTAGTGGGGAAGACGCATGGCAAATGCTACGGCTGCCTTATTCAATCTTTGCAGTCCAAACGTAAAATTGCAGCATCTGTGTCTATGGTGTCGCCGTCGCCATCGCCGGCAAAAGATAGAGCCGTCCCCGTTAAATATCCAAAACTTGCGGCATGGCAAAACGTGAAACAGGAGCGTTGGGAGGGTGAAGTTGAAGTTGAGGGCGAGATTCCAAAGTGGTTGGTCAGTATGTTTCTTTGGCATCAACTCATGTTTCTTTTTCATTGGTTTGTCTCACAATCGCAAAGTAGTAATCTGTTCAGGTGAATGGCTAAGAAAATTTTAGCTTACATAAATGTGCAATTGGAATTAAAAACTATTCTTAAGAAAACCGAATAAATCTATGCTAAAATAATTGTGATCCAGTCTTTTTAATTTTATTTTAAATTTCCAATGGGCTTGAGTTGGATGGGGCAGTTGTAGCAGTTTTTTATATCCAAAAATTCTGCTGTTAAAGGAGGATGCTTCTGGGTGAAATTTTCTGAATTTAAATATTTGTTTGGATGTTTAATCTGTGTGTGTTTAAGGAGAAGAAATAATGGATATGGGTTTTTATAATGAATATTTAGTTTTGATTACTGATGTGAGCGTCATAGATGCTAACATAAAGTTAGTTAAGGGTGAACTTGAATTTTTTTTCCAATTAATGTTGAGGATGTTGAGGATAGTTGTCTGTAAATTTTTAATGGGAACAATGGTCTTTGAATACTTTGTTCTGTTGTAAAAGTGTATAATAGCAAATGTTCTTAAAGAAAAGATTGTAAAATGAGTTGTAAAAGTGTATAATAGCAAACGTTCTTAAAGAAAAGATTGTAAAATGAGTTGTACAAATAATTGATACAACTATAACATAATTAATTGAAGAGAGAATTTTTACCTATTTTCTTTTAAAGAATTATATAATTAAAATGTAAGAAATAAATCAATATTAAAATATTAATATTTTTCGTAATAAAATTGCGCATTACATGTTTTTAACCAAAAAAATATCTTTAAATTTTAAAAATAAAATTAAAATATATATATATATAAATAAAATAAAATATATGTTTAAAATTATATCTTATTATTTATTTATTTTAATTTTATTATTAACAAATATTATATGTATTAAAAAATAATTAAAATTTTACTCTCTCACTGTCAAAATTTAAATAAACCCTTCAAATTAAAATATAGGGAGCCCTTCAAATTTCATCACTAAACGCATTCATAGGTACTTTGTATTTTTTTTTTGGGCCTTTCTGAAACATATAGTTTTCTGTATATATATAACTGTTTTTACATGATGTGCTTGTTCGATTATCAATTTTCATTTGTGTCATTTATATTAATCATGTTTATAGAATAATGTTTAGGCTGTAGTACAACGTATAAATGTTTTTTTTTTTTGAAGAAGTTATTTGAATTATATTAAAAAATTAATAAATAAGTTAGTTATATAAAAATGTGAGTAGATGAAGTTGCACTCCAAAAATCATATCGGTGGGGTTGAGAGATTCAATTAACAACTTAATAAAATTCGAAAAAGTTTTCAACAAAAAAAGTGATGAAATCAAAGAGCTATAAAATAGTGACATAACATAGTTCACACCAAACAGTAGAAATAAAGATAAAGGATGGAGGAGGTGGGGGACCATCAAGGTTATAGTAGCCGATGGATCTAACCCATCAAGGATAGGACTTAATCATATCCTTCCTTTTCTTTATCTTTATTTTCAAAATTGTTTGACATGCTAGGAAAAATAACAAGGGCCAAATGAAGTAACTTTCCTTGTAATGGTACAAACCACCCAAAGTGACCAACACCACCCCCTCTGCCATCCCCACCAGTGCCTATGTTGTTGTCATCCTAGCCACTACCACTTGCACCACCATGGCCACAAGTTTTAGGTCCCTGAGATGGAAAACGTCTCTAGGGTGAATCACTACAACCCTGTTGCGTGATTGAGTCCTCTCCTGTGACTTGCACCTATAGTCCCATTGGATGACTAACGATGGGGGGAGTTTAGAGTGACCCTGTTAACCACACAAGGGTCGTTGCCTCAATGATCAAGCAAGCCCTATAGATAAGTGAGCTCGAGATGCACTTTTTCTAACATAACTTAGTTAAAAGTAGCATTATTTCCATTTTTCTATAATTAAAAGAGAATTTCAGCTCAAAAAATATATCAAATTGTTGAAAACTTTGCAAAAGTTATTGTTGAATCCCCTAAAAACACCATCTTCCAAATAAACATTTCAAGATGGAAAGGTGGAAAGAAGGTATGAATCCATTGACAAACAAAGTGAGTAAGTTTGATCATACTTTCAAAATTTAACTTGAATTCTCATATACTTTATTTCAAAGAAACATTATGTATGATTTACAATATCATCAAGAAAATTATAAACTTCACAATATATTAAAATTAATTCATATAATAGGCATCTTAATGTAAACCTTATAAAACCTTTCTATTTAAAATAATAAATTCAACCACCTTCCAAATTAATTCCAAATTAAATTTAAATTTGTTAAGTGTTTTGATATTATCTTTCTATCCCAAGTTAAAACGACATTAATGTCTTCGAATTAAATCCCCAATCAAATTTTAGTCAGTGAATAGAATATTTAATACTTTGCAAATGTTAATTTTTTAGTGATTGATTTTTAAATTTATTAAGTGTTTTGATATATCTTTCTACCCAAGTTGGGTGGAAGTACATTGACGTCTTCAAATTGAATCCCAGGCTGATTTTGACCAGCGAGTAGAATAATTAACATCTTGTAAATGTTAATTTTTCAACGGCCGCTCAATTCTTCTTCTGCCTAAACTGCTGAAAAAATTTATATAAATTGTGAACTTTTTGCGCTTGGTTTCCCTGATTTCATGTGTCTTTCATATATATATTTTTTATTTATTTTGCTCAGTTGGCTGCATCTTGATGGTTGAGATTAGCTGTGGTATATGCCAAATATCTGAGTGTACCTAACCAAAGTCAATAAAAAAAAAAAAAAAAACACTAAATCTTTTAAATTTTGTAATAAAATTTTTACATGGGTTATGTGCAGAACGGTACCTACTTACGAAACGGACCGGGAGTGTTTGATATAGGCGATCATCATTGCAACCATCTTTTCGACGGGTGTTTTTCATTCCATTTTAATTGCCTTTACTGATATCTCGATGGCCACTAATAATTATTTTCCTGCGGTCTTACCAGATATGCGACCTTGGTCCGTCTTCACTTTGATAATGGGCGATTGAGTGCTGGGCATGCACAGTTACAATCTGAGGCTTACAAGGCTGCCAAAAAGAATAACAGAGTCTGTTTTCGTGAATTTTCACAGTTTCCAAAGGCTTCAAACATCTTCTCAGCCATTGGGAACGTGGTGGGCATGTTATCTGGTGCTTTGGCCACAGACAATGCCATGGTATCAGTTGTCAGGTGGTTTTTCCTCTGCTTCAACATTCGTTAACAATCTTGTGGATATCCGTTGGCAAAAATCATTTGGTTTTTTTGATTGAATAGCACACTTTATTAATAAAACAATATATAATACATTTGGTTTTTGAAGGTTAGGCGACGGGCGAGTTTTGTGCCTGACTGAAACGAAGAAAGGAACTTTCGAAATTGACCCCAACACGCTAGAAACCATCGGCAGGTTCAACTACACGGACAATCTCAGGGTATCTAATTTCACCACTCAATTCTTGGGTCTATGATAAACCATTATTATATACAATGGATTTGATATTTAACTACGTCGTCATACTAATTGTCACGAGGCCAGCTCTACCGACCTGTAACCGTGTGGCACCGCCTGCTCCCTTCAAATTTCTAAGAGAGAAAAGGACCCTACAAAAGCTACAGACTATGTCTTAGTTTTTACCTGCACAAGAACACAACACAACACAGTAATACTCTTTTATAATTTAATAAATCAAATGCGGAAACTAAACATAACACTCACAAAGATCGAGAAACGATTCTTAACATGAGCAATTCCTAAAATAATGCATGTTGTAGTCTAAACCACTTCATTTTTATATATTTACATACAGCGATTCCAATTTCCGTGTATGGTTTGTTCTCATATAAGAACTATTCCGTGTATGGTTTTCAGGGTTCCACCCAGTCAGGACACCCTATAGTGTCTGATAAGGAACTCATTGCAGTACTCCCAGATTTCATTAACCGCGGTTACAATGTAATCCGGATGCTTTCTGGAACTAACGAAAGAACTTTAATAGGAAAGGTAAGATCAATTTTTTCGAAAGTCATTTTTATAAAATTAACAATATATACATATTAGTGGGGTTTTCTCAAAGCATCACTTTTTGTTTTTTTAATATTTAATTTTACAATTTGAATCTTAACAATAACCTATTTCACATGTAAACCTTATACAGCCGGCACGTTCAATGCTAATTTATAAACATAACGATTGATTATTTACGATATATGAGTGTGGTGACATTAAAAAAAACCCATGGGTTCAGCAATGCCCTGTTGAACTTAAAGCTTAATCTCACATATATATGAATGACCCAATCAACATTTGTTCTATTCAGATTCTAAGTGATGTGCACTCCCACTTTCATTCATCGATTTTAATACAATGAATACCAAGTGAACCGGACCATCTAAGCTTGAAACTAGTTCAATCTGATTTTTTTAAATGACAATATTAATATTGGTAATATGGATTAGATCGTAGCTTTTCCAATTCTTAATACTAATATTAACCATTATAACTTAGATTTGTTTTACAGAAACCACCCAAGTTCAAACCCAGTTGGGATTAAAGTCCATTGAATTCAGTTCTGCAAACACTGTAGGCAACAATATCAAAAAGATGTACTAATAATCTTGGTGTGAATAATTCAGGTGAAGTGCAGAAGCGGTCCTAGCCCAGGCTGGGTGCATTCTTTTGCAGTAACAGACAATTACGTGGTTGTTCCTGAAATGCCCATGAAATATGCCATAGAGATGTTTTTCAATGAAGAAGCCTTAAAATGGCATCCCAATTCCAAGGCATTCATGCACGTAGTTTCTAAGGAAACAGGACAGACTGTAAGTACATCTGTGCTTCAATCATGTACACCTATATTCAATGACAAACTAATTGAACGAAGCTATTACAGGGTGCTTCCGTTGAGGTGCCATTATTTATGACATTCCATTTCATCAACGCTTATGAAGAGAAAGATTCAGTCATAGTCGACTGCTGTGAATATAACGGCAGTCCCGCCATCCTTGATAAAGTAACCATGCAGGAGTTAAGATCATTTACTGGCAAGGATGATCTTCCACACTCAAGGTACTTTACTTTGTCTCTTCTGGAAAAGTAATTTCATTGCAATGTTTTTAACTAAAATAACTAAACATCAACCCCTTCTCAAGCCCTCGAAGGAGCTTAAACTCCCAATGCATACCAACGTTAAACACCATGTAAATCCTGATCGAATGAGTGTTAAACTATCATGAAGTTTACTTTGAGAGCCCCCAAACGCGGGATGGTGCCAACTCTGGGATTAATTTCAGTTTGCTAAGAAATCTTTTCATTTAATTTTCTATATTTGATAAGAAGATATATAGACTGAAACATTAGTTATCCTTTCTAAGCAGAATAGGGCGTTTCACCATACCTCTTGATGGTAGCCCAAGAGGGAAACTAGAGGATGCAATTCCTGCAGAAGAGCATGGCAGAGGGATAGACATGTGCACTATTAATCCTAAATACAGAGGAAAGATGTACCGTTATGCATATGGCTGTCGACCAGAGCGACCTTGCAATTATATCAATTGTCTTACCAAGGTCATGTTATATACATCAGTTTACCATATTACATTTCTAGTTCTAGCATTCCTTTGCTTTCTAAAATCCATAACATGCATACTTAGGGCTAATATTTTGTTAATAAATTGTGTAGATTGACTTGAAAGAACAGGGAGCCAAAAGCTGGCATTTGCCTGGGAGCATTCCCTCTGAACCCATCTTTATAGGTCGACCTGGAGCAGAGGCGGAAGATGATGGTGAGAAGTAGATCATCACTGAATGAATCCAAGTCCATAAATGGCGATTCATGTTATTAATTTAAATTGTGTTGCAGGAGTGGTGATATCAATAGTGAGCGATAGACATGGTGATGGGTTTGCTTTAGTTCTGGATGGATCCACCTTCACAGAGACTGCTCGTGCAAAACTTCCTTATGGTCTACCCCATGGCATGCATGGTTGCTGGGTTCCTTCTCCTGGCTACACTTGATAAGTCTGGTTTGAATGGATGCTGAGACCTTCCTGGCTTCCATAGTTCTCGGATCTCTTCACAAGCTCGGAAGGTATGCATTGGGCTCGTGACTCCAATTAGAATGTTGGCCTGATTTTGCTTGAATTTGAGAAAGAATATGACAAAATAGAATGGTCATTTATTGATATAATGCTTAAGGCCTTAAGTTTCCAAAATCAGGGTTTGTAGAATGGTTAATATTCTCTACAAAGGCAATACAATGCTTAAGGTTCTAAGTTTCAGAAAACAGGTTTTGTAGAATGGTTAATATTCTCTTCAAAGATGCCTTGTAGTGGTTGAAATAAAGAGAAACCTTACTGATCCTTTGTAGTGGTTGAAATAAATGGAAACTTTACTGATCCCTTGAAGTTGCAACACTCTCTTCGATAAGGATGCCTACTTGCTGCTCCTTTGTTCATGCTTGCTGCTGAAGCTCTACACTATTTATTAAGAGATGCTTTATGAGGATCCTTTATAAAAGGCATCATTCTTCTTAACAATATTGAATTTGTGGATGTGTTCTTTGTGGATGACACTACTTTTTTAAAAATTTTAAAGCAAAATTTCCAATAGATTGCCTCCAGGTTGAATATTTATTCTTATACATTTAGGTTTAAGGTTACCTGTCAGAAATATCTTGTGATGGGTTGGGATGAATCCCCTCTATATTGGCTTATTGCTTTTGGGTGGACATGGAAAGGGCCTACACAACTGGTTAGGTGTCTTGATATCCGTTTTGCTCTATCCCCTTCTTTTAAAGAAATGTGAGAATGGATGTATGTAAAGATTAATAAAAAAATATCAAACTTACTCTCATTGCTTGGGAGAATACATGTTTTCCAAAAGGTTCCTTTTGGATGTTCAATAAGTATCATTTTGGAAAGCTTCACAAAATGATTAGAGACCTTCTTTGGTCTGAATGTAAAGACAACCAAAAAAATAAAAAATAAAAAAGCATGCTATTACTTGGGATATATGTTGTAAACCCAAAATGATGGGTGGGTTTGGCTTAAAAATTTCAGAACTCAAGGTCTTACACTTGCAGTTGCAGTCAAGTGGATATTATGGATATTAAGGGCTATAAGGGGGATTGAGCTGTGGAAGGTACTTATAAGACAATATTTTAAGGGGAGTTTCTAATGGAAGGAGTTGTATATCTCTGACTTTTTGACTGGTTCTTTCTTAGTCATGGTTGAATGCTCTCCTATTTTCCAATCTTTGAAGGCTTGGGAGATGGTCAAACATTTAGTAGTTGTGAAACCTATCTTCAATGGTTTTGGATCTAGATGCTAGGGTTACTTTTATGGTGGAATCTTAAGATGAACAATAGTCCTCTTGCTTTCACAAGAGGTTTCTCAACCTTTTCTTGGTTTTCCAAGGGGTTAGAATCCTTCAAAGACCTCCACTCATTTAGGTGTTGAGATTATTAGGTTGAGGTGGGACTTAAATTCAATATCCCTGCTTCCCATCTTAGAACATACTATTGAAGAAATATATCTATAACTCATCTTTTGCTTTGATTATGGAAGAAGATGGGGAATTCTAGGATAATATCAAATGTTTTAAAGGGCTTCAATTTAAAAAAATTGTGAAAAGATATATACCTCTAAGATGCTCTAATTCAAGCTCTCATTTTCCAAAGATATTCACCTTGGCCTTAACTAAAAGTGATTGCTATGTGATCCTTTTCATAATTGGAAGTTCATGTTTGCAATTATTTGGTCTTCTTGTCTTGAACACAAGAACTCTTGCTTTAGATAGTTGTTAATTCATAATAATCTAGCTATTGGGGATGTCCATGTTAAATTTGGTATCAATAAACCTTTTTTTTACTGTGTGGTGAACATGAAACCATTCAACATGTTTCCTTTTGTGTCCAAATGTTGTTGTTGTGTGGAGTAACTACCTATAGGCTTGGTCTAAACTTTTTTTTTTATGATATATTTTGGTTTAATATTGCTTTTGGTTATGTGTCTTATGAAAAGAAAGCCCATGTCTTTTTCCATAAGTTGTAGCTTGTATTATATTAAAATTTTATGATTCTTATGAAAGCAAAAGAATCTTGAGGTTTTTCAATTCCAAAGCAAGATGCTAACTACATTCTCAAGAGAATTTATTATGCATTTTGTTTCCATGCAAATATTTTTATAGTTCAAAGTTCCATAGGAGGCTATGAGAAAGTTATTTTAAATTGTTATGATGAAGATTACTTGTAACTATCTTCTTGATACTTGAGGTTACTTGAGGCACAACCCTCATCTTGACTAGAAAATCCTTCACTTGTTTGTTACCTATGTAAAAAGAGCTAGGTTAAGTAGGATATCTTAAGGATTCATATTTTGAACAAGCTTGTAATCTAGATCCTAACTTGGTTGTTTTGTTGGTGTCTGAGATGAGTGTTAAAGAAGCAACAACTAATAATAATGAAGTCTTGCTTAATATTTTTCATGTGTCTTTTCAACACTATGAACATGTGAAAGATGGGATTGACTCGCACATTGATAAACTTTCCATGGTACCTTCATCTTGTAATGATAATTTATGCATACAAATCACAAGTTTTTCTCAATCTTCTTTGGCTAAAAATATGTTCCCTGTAGATGGGTATAGTGATGTACTTACCCCTGGAATGGAGTAATGTATTGAGAATAATCTTAATAGTATTTTGGCTAAGCTCCAAGAGTTTATTGACAAAGGTGGTAGGGTTGGGAAGGTGAAGTCATTGGAATAGATTCATGAACTTTACATGAGTCATGTACTCAGTTGGTAGAAAGTAGTTCCTTAAAGTTGGAGGTTAGTCATGACTGTACAATACATACAAGTTTGATTGAAGTGGATTAGGAAATTGAGCAATTAAAACCTATTGAATCAAAAAATTGAGTAGTTCTCTTTATGTAGCAAAAAGAATTTTAAGTTGTTCTAAATTATTAATATGCCATCTAGACTACAAAACTTTTATAATACCATTTTAATTAGCATTATAATTCCATGCTATTCTCAATCTCTCTTTGACTAAAAATATGTTCCCTATTGATGGGTATGGTGATGTACTTGCCCTTGGAATGGAGCAATATATTGAGAATAATCTTAATGGTAATTTGGCTAAACTCCAAAAGTTTATTGACAAAAGTGGCAAGATTGGGAAGGCAAAGTTGTTGGAATATATTCATGAGCTTGATGAGTCATGTACTCGCTTAGTTAGCAGAAAACAGATTAAGTTGAAAGTTGGTCATGCCCTTATAGTACATGGAAGTTTTATTGAAGTGGATCAGGAAATTGAGCAATTGGGACTTGGTGGATTAGAAAATTGAGGAATACTCTCTCTTTATGTAAAAAATAATATTTTAAAGTTTCTTAAATAGTTTATGTAATTTTCCTCTTTCATTTTTTTTTTTGGTCAACTGTCTAATGAATCCATTGTAATTAGCATTAAAATTCCATGCCATTCTCAATCTCTCTTTATATATTTAAAATCAATAACTTGGTTTTAAAAAATATTAATCCTTTTTAAGATCCACTATATTATCCTATGTTCTAACCTCCTTTTTAAATTTAAAAAAAAAAAAAAAAAAACTGTATAAAAACATAATGTCTGCCATACACACCATATAGACGATTATTTTGGATCCAAAAAACCATGTTTAAAACATAAATAATATTCGTCTGTATTCAAATTTTTAGTGCACCATTCATATTGTTGAACAACAGAAAAATAAACTAATAAATCAGTATTCAATTATAATTTTATTCCCATAAAATTGTAACTAGGAAATCTTCGGACCTTAAATTTATTCTGTATTCACAAACTTGTGATGCACCTGGAGCGGTTATAATTGTATCTGTAGGCAAAGCGTCTCCTATCTGGTTATCTGCTTGTGGTTCTTGCTGTTCTTTCTTCTTTTCGATTTTATCTTTTCTCTGCTGTTGTACCTGTTTTGCCCGCCTACCCATTTCAGGGATTACTTGTGGCTCTTGCTCTTCTTTCTCCTTTTCAATTAGCCTTGTTTTTTTCTATTCTATCTTTTCTCTGCTGTTGTACCTGTTTTGCTCGCCTACCCATTTTAGGGATTACTTACTCTCCAATACAATATGACAGGACTTAATTTCCACTAGATATCAGTGCCTATAAATGTAAGAAAACACTCTGCTCTATTAATTTACAGGTTGTTTATCCTCAGTCGAAGGAGAAACTGATTTAGGTGAATGTTTATCCCGATTGTTCTAATTAATTATTTAAAACCCGAATATTACTATTTATATAACTCTTCAAACTACAATTGCAGAAACTTTATAAAATCACTACTCAAGATATCTCAAAAGGAAGTAAGCAAATAAAACCATTATAGAGGTCGGCTCAAATAAATTTATAGGAAAACACTTACATTAAATACATAAATAAATTAAATAAATCAATAAGCTAATAAAGTAAGATGGAAGACATTTTGAACTAAAAATATTTTAAGGAAATTGTGTTAGATGCGTTCACCTACAGTGAATAAAGACCCTATCATCAAATGATACAATAAATTAGGTCGGAGATATTTTTTAATTTATAAATTTAATTTATAAAAGACAAGTTTTTATTATTTTATAATAAAAAGATATAATTGTAGGTATTTTAAAAATATTTATTTGAAAAAAGTTGTAAGATATAAATATTGAGATTTTTATTTTAGATTTGTCATATTTTACATTGATTGATGATTCTATTATCTTTACAAAAAAATTTAATCAATTAGTGATATATGACCTTAATTTAATTGTGTCATTTTATTTTGTTTGAAAATTGTTTTTAAGAAAATCAAAGAATTTCAAATTTATTTTTATGATAAAATTTTCGATTAAATGAAAAAACTTCAATATGATAATTAAATAGATGTCAAATTTATGATTAAAACTATCTAGACAAAGTCAAATGAACATAAAATATAAGGTAACCCTTAATTGCTAGCAACTCACAGATATCATAGTCCACCACCACTACTTCGTTGTATCAATCTCTAAATTCTTATTTTGGATTTTTCACATATCATTTTGATTAATAATTCTATCACCTTTTCCATCAATTTCTTATTGTTTGGTGATAATCACTACAACACACCACCACCGCTTGGTTGTATCAATCTCTTTAGTTCTTATTTTGGATTTTTCACATATCACTTTGATTAATAATTCTCTCACTTTCTCCATCAATTTCTTATTGTTTGCTGAAAAATAACATAAATCTAATTACAAAATAAAATAATCATTACAATACATCACCATAACTTGACTGTATCAATCTCTAAATTCTTATTTTAAATTTTTCACATATCACTTTAATTAATAATTCTATCACCTTCTCCATCAATTTTTTATTGTTTGTTAACAAATAACATCAATCTAACCACTAAATGAAATAGTCATTATAACCATACTCAATCTCTATGACATAAAATCTTTAAAATTATAATAAATATATATTAAAAACATGAATCTAAAAATAATTTATCATTAATAACTTATGTTTATAAATATTTAAATAGAATTAAAATAATGATTCATACTCATAAAATAATTCAACAAAATAGCCTCATTTCAGCATAAGAAATGAAACAAAACTTAATCTTAGACAGCCATCATTTTGTTTTAGTCATGCTATTTAACTGGGTGTTGATTTGTATATGCTGTTACGTCTATTGACTTGGTTAAATAGTTCACATAAATCAATCAATTTATAGATTTGTTAAATTTTTACATCTGCTGATTATTTAAAAACATTTATCAATAGACATGGAAAAGGTTGTTAATGGTAGCTGTCGATATCTTTAAAATAGAGGAATGATTTTTTACTGTTAGATGTCAATGCCTATGGTGGGTTGCGTACTTATATTTTATCCGCACCTATACCTGTTATGATTTTTTTTTTCACTTTTATTATTTTAAAATGTCTTTCATTCTCATGGGTTGTTTTAAGAGCAAGCTAACTAACAACTAAAACGTTTCTTCATTCAAATATTTTTGTGAGACCTGACGCTATTGTGCTAGCTTGTTAGATGATGTAAGATACAATATTTATGCATGATGGAGGACAACAAACTATAATATGGGGAATGGTATGAGTTGATGTAGGTTTGTGTATTGGTTTTGATAGGTAATGGGTATATATTTTCTTGTTTTATGAGTACATGGATATAACTCAAGATATAAGTTGTAATTGGTGGAATAAAATTGATTTATAATTTGGTTTTACATTTTTCAAATAAAATTAAGATATAAGTTGTAATTGATGGAATAAAATTGATTTATAATTTGGCTTTACATTTTTCAAATAAATTCAAGATATAAGTTGTAGTTGGTGGAATAAAATTGATTTATAATTTGGCTTCACACCTTTGAAACGAATTCTCCTATTTTATTTTAATGTGTCTATAAAATAGACGAAACAAATAAAAATATGAATATTTACAATTATTTTATTTTACAAAGATAAATTCTAATAAATAAACATCATTTAAGGATGGATGGGTAGGGAAAATTAGAAGATTCATATTGTCATTCACCTATCTTTTGAAATTCAAACAAATATTTAAAGTCATGTATTGAAAAAGGCCTAAAGTTTACCAAATCTAGCATTCATTCGAATTTTAACTAACCACAATGTTTGAGTCTAAGGAATAATTTTTTGAGTAAATTTTATAAGTACATTTGACAAGATAACTCATTGTAAAAATTAGATAGCACATTCATTTAAAAACATTTAAATGAGGGTGATAGTACGCTAGGAAAACAATTAGAATAACATACACTTAATACAACTAACACATAACACTTACACTCCAAACTTAGATCTTAGGGGTGAGCTTAGTTAACAAAGTAAAAATGAAAGCACATCTAAAATGCAAAAGACAACGAATCCTTTACCTTCCTTGGTAGCTCCAAATGCATTTTTGAGTGGCTTGCTCGGCTTGTGCTTCAAAGGGTCATTGGCAATGGAGGTTTTGTATCTCCTTTTCTCCTTAGCACCATGGCTTGTGTGGCTTGTTAATTGCTTGGCTCAAGATTTTTGTATTATAACACTACTCTTATCAAAATTTTGAAGTCATTTGTGCATGATAACTTTGCACCAAAATAGCTTAGAATTCAATAGGCAAGGCATTGTATATATAGCTTAAGGATTTAATTCGCATCCAAGGTGAGTTATGGTTGAGTTAAGGTTTGGAATGGGTTCAAATTTAACCTAGGTGAGTCAAATATAACCCTAGTAGAGTTAATAGCTGTCAAGTAATTATGATTTGCAATTACTAGGCATGGGTCTCCAAAATAAGATATTTTATGATATTTTCAAAGAAATTGACAACTCACAAAGGTCATGATGAAAGGCTAAGATATTTGCATTTTTGAATTTCCTTTTTTAGTTATCCATTAATTGCACATGGATAATTCAACTAGGCTCTTAATTTGGTTTAGCTTGTTAATTAATTATGATTAGTCATTTAGCTCTTTCAAGATTTGATACTTGTTCATGTGCCCTACTTAATAGGTCCATAGGTTAAATTGATTGTTATGATGCCATAGAATGACTAGGGATGAATCTGTGAAGTTATTGTTGCATATTGTAGGATACCCAAATTAGGGATGTCTCAACATGATTTTGAGTTTTGACAAATGATGTGCAAGTAAATGTGGGACATTCAACGATTTTTAAGCTTAATTTGCAATGATTGGTAAGAATCAGTTTGAAGTCTGATTGAAGGCCAGTGTGGTCAGTTTTAGGTGTCTACAGTTTGTCTCTATTTGAAAATATGTTGCAAGCTATAGGCACATTAATGTCTTCTCAAATAATGAACCAGGCCAAAAAGAAAATAACAATTGAAGAAAAAGCTCCAAACATTGTGTGGGAAGCTTATAATGATGCCCCCTTGAGGGAGTGGCTGACACATACGATTGATGGATGGTCTCTTGAAAAGAAGAATAAGAATGAAGTTAACCCATGGATGAGATTAATCCAATCAAGAAAATGTTTACATACATTGACTTAAAAAGTACTGATTTGTCTAAGGTGGTTATAATCAGTGCAACGACATATGCCCCAGTTAAGGCAGATGAGTCAATATAATGATTTGTCCATAGGTGGTTATAATCATTAAGATGACTTGGATTAAAAATTGATGTTTTGATCATGCCCCAATAGGAAAAATTAACAAGCATAACTGAAGGATATAACCAGTTACACAAATAAAAGAGCGGGCACAAACATAGATGCAATGGTTTAATGACTAAGGAAGCCACAAACAACTGGGTACATGAGGATACACAAAGTGATGAAAGAGATGAATAGAAGAATAAGATTTGATCAATGTGAATGATTCAATTATACCTACTAACACAGATATGCTCATCTTTATTAGCATTGATATAACCATAATGGTCAATGGTTTGATTTGATTAAGAAGGGTGTGAGGATTTGCCAAGGTTACCAAGGAGAAACTTCTATAGATTCATGTTAGAGGTACAATCCACTAAGAGGGGGAATCAGTGGTGGCAAATAATCCAATTCAATTTTCAAACCTTTGAAAATACTTAAGCATTCAATACAATCATTAATGAAGCCTACATATCATTCATAGCAGTGAACAATGAACATAATACAAAATCACATACACAACACAAGATCTATGTGAGAAAGCCTTTTGGGGAATAAAACCCACTCTCAACCCTGTAAACCAATATGCCACTATCCTATAAGATGATACAAAATAAGAGACTAATCAAACCCTGATCAAAAACCTTGGTCAAGTCCTTCTGACTTACAACCTTGATTAAGTCCTTCTAACCAAAGGTCTTTAGTGAAACTTTGTTTTATAAGGATAAACTGCCCATGAGGAAGATCAAGCCTTTAGATCCTCCTTGAGATGAACATTTACACCTTAGATTTGATGTCTTCTACACCTGATGATGGACCTCTTGATTATCTCACCTCTGCACACAAACTCTCTCTCTCTCTATCGCAAACATGCCTCTCACATAGGCATACCATGATCTCTTCCCTTCTTCACTCAAATTATCCTCATATGCACACTCAGACCTCTTTGCATATCCTCAAATTGCAAGAGCACTATCCTAACATCAGGAACATGACCTAAAGGTCATCCACATAGTCAATAGACTATTCTTCTCATTAATTCAACCAACATGCACACTACATATCCTTCACTTCACAACTCTCACACCCACCTTGCACAACTCTCTCTCACAAATCTTCCACACAAAGTCTAGAAATCATCATCTTTGATTTCACTATATATAGAGAGATATCATGAATTATCAAGTCCAAATTAATTCTTATCAGCCACAATACATGCCTTCACTCTTAAGGCATCTCACATGGGTCACACTTAAGTAAAACACACTTTCAAATAGGCCTAAGTTATTTTTAGGTCTTATGAAGACCCATTCAGCTCTTTGACACTTCTTTGAGCATAACAAAAATACATGACCACTTAAAAATACATAGTTCCACTCTTTATGTCCCCTAAGACATCCTCAAATGATCACAATCATATTTGCTCACCTCTACGTATGCTTAATCAACTCAAATAGAGACCTTATACACATGAACACCATTATTGAACATATAGTCAACTTCTTAAGTATTGTTCATACTCAAGATAGATTGATCACACCTATAAAATACTCATAGATCATCCTCATGGAGTCTAAAACATTCCTAAATATCAAAGTCATCATGAGACATCGAAACATTATCAAAATGAGCTCAAATATCCTTCTCGAGTCATTTGTAGAATAAACACGAACACACAATCAACTTTAAACATTAATATATTTGACTGCACACACTTTCAGATCTTCAAATTAATTCATTAGATGCACCATGGATTCCTCTTCATCTTTTCTTTTTACAGCACTTGCAAATTTTACTTCTATTGAAATATAAGGACAAAATACAAAGCTCTAGTTTTCCTTGTGTTAAATTCAAATATTTGATTGTCAACAGCCGTAGTTAAAATTTGACCTCTTTGCTTGCATCTCATTTCCTCTCAGCTCAAATCAAATATACACCATTGATCTTGTTCAATATTTAACATGTAGTCCACCAATGCCAAACATTAAACCTTAGTCAATTTGACCTCATCTCATACAATCTTGAAATGTTGATTCAATGTGCTTTGTCGATCTCTATGGATCAACCAGGTCTTTAAATATCAATACTCATTATTTGATTAATCTGTATGAACACCTAATCATCATTGAATCCTTCTCCTATACCTTTGTTCAGTCGTTAAACATCATGCACTTGTCCTCATCTCACTACATCTTGACTTCTTGGAAAAACGTACACCATCAATCTTGCTCAAACTTTAAATTATGTAGAAATGGCTAAGTATTGGAATCTTGCTTATCTACTTGGAAGGTCAACTTTGGACTTTAATAACTTTCATCATGATTTGATGCATGATCTCAAATTTGGATTACATGATCTCACATAGGAGAATCCAACCATATAACAATCTACTCTTGAAACCTTTGCATGTGTGAGATATAACATCATTAAAATGTCTTCTCAAAATATTTTTTCATTGAGTCAACTATGTCAAAATTTGTCTAAAAAACCAATTTTGTTCCTACATAAAATTTTCCATGCTTCAACATATATCTCAAATTTAGTGCAAATCAACTATGCTCAAAACTAAACAAATCCATATGATCAATTTCTCCTGACACCTTCACATGTGAAAGATATAACACCATCAAAATTCTCACCTGAATCTTATTGCCACATTGAAAAATTAGCTAAGTATGGGAAAATAGTCAAAATGCCTTAGAGCTCAACTTTGCACTTGCATATGTTTTGATGCGCTTCATTGCATGATTTGAAATTTATCAAAAATAAGCTAGGCACAAAAATGAAAAAAACCATATGATAATTTTATATTGATGCCTCCACACATGTGAATTTTGACCTTATCAACATGTTTACTCAACTCTTTCTAGCCACATGCAAATTTGGCTAAGTATAGGAAATCAATGAATTTTGACTGAGAAGCCAACTTTGCACCCTCATATCTTTGACCATGTTTCAATGCATGACTTGAGATATGGTGCATAATAACTATGGACTAATATGATCAAAACCATATGACCAAATCCTCTTGACTCATCCACACATGGCAATGGTGATGTTAGCAAATTACCTATTCAAAATTTTTGCCACTAGATCTAAACTATCTAGATGAAAATTATGGACTACCAAATGAATTATACTTATGCACATAAACTATCAAAGCATAAATAACATCTTATGGATCTCTTTCACATGTTTTAACCACCATACTCATCCTTGAATATCTTTAATCATGCCAAAACTAAATATCAACCAAGTCTCCTTTAAGCACAATAGGACAAGCACATTACACACTTTGTCATTATTACTTAGGCTATCAAAGAACTTCATCCACTTACCATAACACATATATTAAATCACCATTACATCACTAAAAACTCCCCCCCCTTTGTCATTGATATCAACAAACATCATATATAGTAATATACAGTTCACCTTCTCTCTCTTCAAACACTCCCACAATAGGAAATTTCTCCCCCTTTGACACAATGACAAAGTGGGCACAAACTGATCTTGAGGACCTAAAAATACTATAAAATATGAAATGACCACCTTATAAAGATGATACAAACTCCCCCTTACCTTGAGCTAACCTCTTCTTGTCTTGACAACATCCTTCTAGCTCCATGCCAATAATCACTTTAACCAAGCACTGCAAACAATGATGAAAGAACACACAAAATATTGATATCTAATGGAAATAACCAAAAATCATCTAAGAGGGACCCCCATACTAATTCTAATCAATTTCACTTTCTGATCATCTTCAGATCTCCATACACCATGAAGAACCACCATGCAGGCTTCTTAGCCTTCTTTCTCAAGACACTTCCATGACCACCAATTCTACATATACACTATAAAAAATATGAAACATGCATCAAACCAAATTGAGAACATAATTTTAAATAATTATGCCATTCTCTTTTGGATAAGTTGAACAAAAATCACATATTCAAGACTAGGCCTATTTAGATTCCTTGTAACCCTACTTGGAACTTGTAGAGCCCACAAATTTTTGTAGACATAACTTCAAGACCTAAAAATTCATATTTAAATCACTCTCATATGTCCCCTTGAACACACCAATTTTAAATAACTAGATCATCCTTTGCAACATACTTACTTCACAAACCTACTACCTAATTAGGCCTCCAACTTGACAAAAACTTGAATAACCTAAGAACCACAAACCTTCAAAGTTATATGAATATTGATTTGAAAAACTATTTGTCCCATTAAAAATATTAAGAAGCCTTATACCTCACATCATAAGGCATACCATTTTTCTTGTAGAGCCTAAAACCATTGAAACTCAAAACAAACAGAGTCAACACAACACCTTCCAATCAATACCCACCTCTGAAACTTCTTGTACACTTGGAGACAACCATTACACACTTTTGGACCAAAATTTGAGCCTTTAAACCATTAGTAACCTTGACTTCCTATAACCCATTTTAAGATCTTGACAAATCATAAATCCTCAATTGCCATTTGGGAACCTTCAATCTAACCCTAAAGACTATTCTAACTAAAAAACCCCACAACAACACTTGCTTCTCCATTTGAAAGGAGTCTCTTAAGAAGCATAGATAAAGACATTATTTATACATCAATGCTCTAAAACAAAAACAACTCCTCATATTCCTTCTCCTTGCTCAATTGATACTTATAGTTCTTCTTTGGTTTTAGAGAAACAACCTCCTCAACTACTACAACATTTTCCTTTTCTTCTATGATTGGATTATCAATACATGGAGACAACATAGATTCATGGCATACCTTTTCATCTGAATAATCTTCCTTGTAACTTGGAATGTCATCACTAAGTACAAACAATTGATGTTCTCTACATGAAGCTTGCTTAGCAATAGCAGGATATTCACTTGGATCCATATTTACCTCAAAACTAGCCTCAACTAGTACCTTGGTATTCTCCTTGAGCTTGGTCTCTTCATTCTCAACATGAGCAGTCAATGAGAGCTTATGGAAATCTTAACCTTCTATAGCATTCTCCACCATAGCAAATTGATTACTAGGACCTACAAACTCATCATAATTCCTACTTACCACCTTTGGTATCCATGAGTTAACTTGTCTTCTTTCATGTACTCTGGGAGCCTGATTGAACCTATTTTGACTTGTAGGCCTTTGCTTATAGAATCTAGCAATGTGACCGCTTTATTCACAGTTGAATCAGACCATACTTTTTGCAAAAAACTCATTCTACCTTACTAGATTTGGATAAAATCTTGCAATGTGTCCTAGTTCATAACAATTGTAGCACTCCATATCTCTTGAAGGAAACTTAACTTGTCTTACCTTAAATGGACAATGTTTTGAAAAGTGTCACACATCATTATAGTTGAGACACTCAACCTTGATTACACCTTTTGACTGATGACTCCCTTCATAATTCAAAGTAAAATCATTTCTAATAGTTCTTCTACATTCACTAGCTCTATGCCCAAACTGATTACAAGTATAAGCAGTAACCATTGCAATTTGCATACGTCATGGCATTTGGTTATTTGATATGTTTTGTATTCATTCTATCAACACCTTCATTCCTTGTCTGATGATTTGTCTTCAAAGGATGATTTTACTTGTTCACATTAGTCTTCATCTTGTCTTGAGTTGTGGTCTCTAGTTCTTCTTTGTATCCAAGACCAATCTCATCACTTACATGCTTTTGATAATTCATAATGTTGTCTATATCACTTGAGTTATTTTTAAATCTCACAAATGACATTACCTTACTATACATATTCTCTAACTCAGATTTCAATGACTCATTTTCAATTACATACCTTGCACATCCATCTTCTTTAGCTTTTAGGGTTGTAGACAGGAATTCCAATTGACAATTGAGATGTCTGACCATATCTTCATACTCTTTGGTATCTTCATCCATTCTTGCCTCAAATACATTGAATTTATCGTCAAAGTCCTTGAGTTTATATTTCATCTTCTTATTGATCTTCTTCTCAATCTTCAGTTCTTCATGAGCATTAGTCAATGCATTCTCAGAATCCTCCTCATCTTCATCATCATCTAAATCACTCCAAGTAGACACCTTCTAATGTGAGCAACTTTTTCATCCATGAATAGAGCTTCATCTTTAATAGGACCATTATCTTCATGATCATATTTTGAGTCACTATTTTCACTGTCATCTGATGAGCTACAATCTTCTTTAGTGTAGAGACTCTTTTTATCCTTGAAGTACTTTTTCTTGTTATCAAACATTCTAAATATCTTTTTTCTTTTAACAGTCCTGAATGTTCTCTTGCCATCATCATGACCTTGATCATGCTCTTCATCATCATCCTTATTATACTTATAAAGGCACATATTATCAAAATGTCTTATCTCACCATAATTGAAGCATTTAAGGGGTAGCTTACCTTTATACTTACCTAAACCTATTCTCAATTTCCTTAAAATCAAAGTAATTAGTTCATCCTCATCTATATAAGGAATGCCATCCTCCTTGAGTTTCTTACCTTGGAACTTATTCTTTGTCTTCATTTTAGTCTTGAATTTTTTTTCCTTCTTTGGTGGTATATCATCATTCTTCCTCATCTCATAGGTAGTAAAAGTGCCATGAAATTGATGTATCTTCAACTAAGTAAGGTCATGACTCTCTTTTACAGTAGATACTTTTAGATCAAACTTAAAGGATACAGACCTTAATACTTTTTGAAATATATTAATCTCTTCAAGAATCTCTCTAAGACCCTATGATAATGTTCATAATCTTATCAACTCTCTATAGAAAGGATGCCACACTATCTTCTTCATTCATCTTGAGACTTTCAAATTTCCTTTTGTGAATCTACAACTTAGAAAGCTTAACCTTTGAATATCCTTCAAAAATAGTCTTCAATTTATCCCATATTTCCTTGACAAATGTACAATTGGTGAACTTAGTATTTTAAAAACCATAGGTGATGACATTCATTGCCTTGGAATTTTTCTCAAACAACTTCTTGTTTGAAACATTAGATGGAGGAATAGTAGAAGCAACATAACCATCCAAAATATATTTACATACATCAAACCCTAAGGACATAATATATGTATTAATACTAGCACTCCAAAATGCATAATTGAATTCATTGAACATCAGTGCTTACTTAGTAGAGAAACCACCTTGCATATTCTGACTAGCCATTGTACCTTAGATCACCTTCAAGATATCAAGCTTTTACCAAAGGACTTTACTTTGATATCAATTTTTAGAGGTAAAATCCACTGAGAGGGGGGGGGGTGGTGAATCAGTGGTGGTAAACAATCCAATTCAATTTCCAAACCCTTAAAAATACTTAAGCATTCAATACAATCATTCATGAAGTATACATATCATTCATAGTAGTGAACGATGAATATAATACAAGATCACATACACAACACAAGATCTACATGGGAAACCCTCTTTGGGAATAAAACCCACTCTCAAGACTAAAAATACATAGATATACCTTTGCTCACCTCTATGTATGCTCAATCAATTCAAATAGAGACCTTATACACAGGAACACGATTACCGAACATGAAGTCAACTTCTTGAGTATTTTTCATACTCAATATAGATTGATCACACCTCCAAAAAACTCATATAGCATCTTCATGGAGTCTACAACACTCCTAAATATCAAAGTTATCATGAGACATCGAAACAATATCAAAATGAGCCCAAATATCCTTCTCAGGTCATTTGCAGAATAAGCATGAACACACAATCAACTTTGAACATTAATATATTTGATTGTACACACTTATAGATCTTCAAATTAGGTTTATTAGATGTGCCATTGAGTCCTCTTCATCTTTGATTTTTACAACACCAACAAATTTGACTTCTATCGAAAGATATAGACAAAATACAGATATTTGGTTTTTCCTTGTGTTAAATTTAAATATTTGAATGACAACAATCACAATTAAACTTTGACCACTTTACTTGCATCTCCTGTCCTCTCATCTCATATTGAATATGCACCATCGATCTTGTTTGATCTTTAACACATAGTCAACCAATGCCAAATGTTAAACCTCAGTCACTTTGACCTCATCTCGTGCAATTTTGAAATGTTGGATCAATGTGTTCCATCAATCTAAACCGATCAACTGGTTCTTAACTATCAACACTCACTATTTAATTAATTTATATGAACACCAACTCATTTTTGGATCCTTATCATGTACCTTTGTTTAATCATTAAACATCATGCACCTATCTTCATCTCGCTGCATCTTGATTTCTTAGAGCAATGTGCACTATCAATTTTGATTGAACTTTAACTTGTGCAAAAATGACTATGGGAACCTTGCTTATCTAACTGAAAGGCCAACTTTGGTCCTTAATAACTTTCATAGCATTTTGATGCATGATTTCAAATTTGGACCAAATGATCTCCTCACATAGGAGAATCCAACCATATAATAATTTGATCCTCAAACCTTCTCATGTGCGAGATATAACACCATTAAAATGTCTTCTCAAAATCTTCTGCCACATAGTCAACTATGTCAAAATTTATTTAGGAGACCAACTTTACTCCTACATAACTTTTGTTGCACTTCAACACATGGTCTCAAATTTAGCATAAATCAACTATGCTCAAAACTGAACAAACCCATATGATTAGTTTCTCTTGACACCTTCACATGTAAAATATATAACACCATCAAAATGCTCACCTAACTCTTCTTGCCACATTGCAAAATTGGCCAAGTATGGAAAAATAGAGTCAAAATGCCTGGGAGCCCAACTTTACACTTGCATATCTTTTGACGCACTTCATCGCATGATCTAAAATTTAGCACAAAAAACTTGGCACAAAAATGAACAAATCCATATGATCACTTTGTCCTGACACCTCCACGTGTGTGAATGCTAACCTTATCAACATGCCTACTTGACTCTTTCTCACCACATGCAAATTTTGCTAATTATGGGAAAATAATGAATTCTCACTGAGAAGCCAAATTTGCACCCTCATATATTTGACCACACTTCAACACATGACTTGAGGTATAGTACATAATAACTAGGGACTAATGTGATTACAACCATATGGACAACTCCCCCTTACTCATCCACACGTGGCAATGGTGATGTCAACAAACTGCCTATTCATATTTTTTGCCGCTAGACCCAAACTATCTAAATAAAAACTATGAACTACCAGATGAATTCCACTTATGCACACAAGCTCTCAAATAGTAGATAACATCTTAATGATCTCTTACACATGTTCCAACCACCATACTCATCCTTGAAAATCTCTAATCATGTCAAAATTGAAGATCAACCAAGCCTCCTTTAAACACACTAAGACAAGCACATTGCACACTTTGTCATTATTACTTAATATATCAAAGTATTTCATCCACTTACAAGGACACCTCCATGACATCAGTGAAAACTCTCCAACACTCCATTTCTTGTAATAATTTTAGATCTAATTTTTGTTATATCACGTGAAGGTATGCACCATGATAACTTAACCAAAATGTGTAGAAGGACTGACTCCTGATCTAATCAATAATTAAAAACAATGCACCAATGATGAAAACCATGATGATAATGTTTACGTATGAATATGGATAGACTCAATAATAATACACAAGGAATCACGCAATGAATGCATAGACATTGAGTCGAGGCATAATGATGAAAATAAATAAACAAGCAAGTAAACAAACAAATAACTAAACACCAAACACATAAAAAACCTGAAAGTAAAACAAAAAAATCATCCTAACAATGGATTTACCCTAGTAGGGCGGATTGAGGATGACTAACTAGGCTTAGAAAGGATAAATGTTTTTGGATTTTTTTTTTTTTGAAATTTTGAGATAGCTTAACTTGTTAGAGATTGACAAGATACCATTCATAAAATGGTGAGAGCATTGGCTTAGGTTGCTCATAAAATAATGAGAGCATATGGAAAAGGGGGACTGAGCTGACCTCAACATGAATCTAGCATGGCCTACATAGTCCCAAAATGACCTCAAATCATAGTAATTATGCCAACACAAAAGGTGGTGAGACTCGACCTGGTAATAACAAGTTCTTAATTTGAGGCAAATAACAAATCAAATGAGAAATAGTAATGGCAAGGTGATGCGGCAATGCATGGTAAAAATTATTGTTCCTAATTTTCCCTTAGGTAGTTATAATTAGGAGTCAATGACATAGGTCAGTGTTACTAATTTGCCCATAGATGGTTATAATTAGTAACACAAGGTGGAACACAGATTTGCCAATAGGCAATTATAATCTACGGCATCGATCAATTATAAATGAAATATAACTTACTAAATTGACTATCACACTACTTTCATAGACTATCATTTCAACATGGAATTTTAAAACTAATGAAACTAGATCAGAATCCCCTTGTGAATGGTATGAGAAGGACCAAAGGAACCAAGATAAAAAAGGGTAGGTAGGATGACGAAAAATAGGTTTTGGTCTAATAGAGATGGCATGGTAGGATGACATAGGGTATTGCATTGCTTAGGATGATTGTATGAAAATTGGATATAATGGTAATAAGCTTACCCCCAAGTGATAAGGCAGGAAAAATGGAAAGGTATGAAATAATGATAAGAGAAATGGCAAATGGAAAAGACAAGGTAAATGTTTCTGGCCAAGTATGGTTTTTGGCAAATGGAAACGATAAGGTAAATGTTGTTTGGCAAGCGGAAAAGGTATGATTTTTTTTTGGCAAGGTAAATGTTTTTATTGTTCTTGTTGATGTGGAGATGCACATCTTGATCAATATATGACACAACCAAAATAGTCAATCATGTGAATTGGTAGCCCACACCTCTTCTGAATAGTTGCTCTGTCAAGAACCTACTGTAGATTTGGACTCCAAAAATGTTGGTGTGATCTTCGTTGGTCATTGATTTTGTTTCCTTCAAACATCGAGATAAGGTATCTTTGTAGCCTCTACAAAGGAAAGTGTGGCAAGGGATGGTAAATATAGATAAGTAATGGCTAATAGGTTTAAATTGGCAATGTAATGGTGGATGATAATAAAATGTATAATGGTTAGGCAACAAATGAAGATCAAGATTTTCAGGCACATACAATGTTGCTAATTTTGGATTCGACATAATTTTGGATGTGGCAGGGCCAAAGAATTCTAAACATTCTCTTGATAGGACCACCAAATTTTTTTATTATTTGGGTCTGAGAGTAGCTTCCAACTGATTATGTTATAGATTGGAAATTGTACTAATTTAATCTTTGATAATGTCTTCATCAAGCAGGGAATAACTATTATGCTCAATGATTGGTGCCTCAATGAGGTTTTCACCAATGAAGTTGCCTTGATTATAGCACTTCCAAGAAGGTTTCATTAAGGAACATTGACTTTTGACTTTGGTTGTTTTCTAGCGCATCAAATAATATTTCACTAGAAGATGTTGAGTTTGAACTTTGATTGTCCCTTATCACCTTCATAAAGGTTTCACTAGGAGATGGTTCTTCTTCTAGATGAATTTTATCTTTCCCCCATGAAGATCTTCAACTGATATGTCACCATGGATGCAGTTTAACAAGGTGTGATTCTGTTGGTCCCAATCGACACTTATGAGAGGTAGAATGGAAATATAATGGATAGGTTGGTTGGTGTCAATGGCATGTAGAATGATAATGGAATGGAAAGAGGCCACACAATCCTTGTAGAAGATACTAGGAGAGCTTGTGTCAAAGCTGAGGTAATCATCCTCAAAAACTATGAAAGGATCACAAATGTATTCAAATTGATCTATGAGGCATGTGTAACCAATATTGTAACATTCATAAACATATTTTGATTCTAAAACTAAGTCTAACTTAAGGGACTCTGAATACATTGTGGAGACTGACATTGATGCTACTTCTGATTCTAAATCTGATGTCGGTTCAAGAATAAAACCTAACTTCAATATTGATTCTTCATTTGGTGTGGATGCTACTACAAAGATGTCTTTTTGAATGTTTAGTTTTGGACAATTAATGGCATGTGTTGGGATAATGAGCTCCATAGAGACTAGTTTGTCAAAGTGAGACTCCTTAATGAGGGGGAAAAGGTCAAGAGATAACTCCTCAAAGATTGGCTTGTCAAATAGAGGTTCTTTAAAAATAGGCATATATTTGAGATAATGATTTACCCAAAGGCGATTATAATCATTAAAAAGTGACTCAAAAAATACTATCTTATCAGAGTGAGACTCCTTGATAACAGATATAGTATCAAAAGGTGATTCATCACAAGTTGACTTGTCACAAATAGGTGGTTCAACAACAATATTATGGATTGGTTGCTCTTGTTTTACAAGCGGTTGTAAAATACTAGTTTTAAACATATCTTTGTCTTCAAATGATTGGCTCAATTGGAGAGGTACTAGTTAGATCAGTTGGGGCTAGATAAGTGTCAGAGGTTTTCTAAAGTTGGGAATAGTTGGCAATGGATGAAGGATGGTCAGCGGTTGGATAATGGTAGGCTAGTTTATGTCTTAGGATGGTAATTGTGATCCATCGAGTTGTAGGTAGAGATAATATACATGGAATGGTCAGGAATGATAATGGTAGGGCATTGTGAAAGTTGGTTTCTTGTACAAGAAAAAGGACGAGGTCTTGAAATAGAAATGGTAGGGTTTCATGGAGCTTGGTTACTTGTACAAGCCAAAAGGATGAGGTCCTAAAATATAAATGGTAGGGCATTGCAGATCTTGGTTGCTTGCATAAGCCAAAAGACAAGGTCCAAGAATAGAAATGGTAGGCTATTGCAGAGCTTGGTTGCTCACACAAGCCAAAGGATGAGGGATTGGTATATAAATTATAGGGCATTATGGAGCTTGGTTTCTTACACAAGCCAAAGGATGAGGTCTTGAAATAGAAATGGTAGGGTAGTTTAGAGATTGGTTGCTTGTAGAAGCCAAAGGATGAGGTCTTGGAATAGAAATGGTAGGGAATTTAGAGCTTGGTTGCTCACAAAAGTCAAAGGATGAGGGCTTGATATAAAAATGGTAGTCCTTAGATGTTGTGGATCTTGGTGGCTCATACAGTCCAAAGGAGGGTTAATGGTATAGGTGCCAGACTAGACACCATAAGTGGTAAGATGGTGAACATTATATGTCAACAGGCTCGAAGAAGGTACCATCAAACATGTGCTTGAGGATCTTGGCTTTGTTCCCAAGATTAAGGGTTGTAAGGAGGATAATGATCCATCTCACAAACCACTTCTTCACCATAGGGGTCTCAAACAAAGTCAATTTTTGAAGCCATTCTATCATAACTTGGATTGCGCATGACTCCACCATAAGTGTAGCGAGACATATCCACATCAATGATAAACTTTCCATAAAAAGGCCTAGAGTTCTACAAACTCTAAAAATAATGTCCAAAGGACAAATGGTTAAAACTTGATCTAACTTGGTCTAAGGGATTTATATCTCCAAAATGGTCTATGCTAAAACTTGGTATGAAAAAGTCTAACATTATATGTCTAATGTTAAATGTCTTACACAAATGGTCAATTGGATGAATAAAAACCAACATGCAATACTCTAGGTTCAAAGTATTCCAAATAAGTCTAATCTAAGAAAATAAAAGTTGCTAGGTATTGTGGCCAAACATGACGTCAAAAGTTAGGATCAAAATAGGCACATGCTAGGAATTTTGGCAAAACAAACACAAAAATTAGACTTTAAACAAAAAATTATGATTTAATTTTAAAAATATGAAACACTTTGGCATACACTAGGCATTCAAATTTAGACATGAACTTGGTCAACTAGTATAAGGCATGAAATAAAAGGCACAACAAAGATAGGCTATTTTTCCCAAATAAAGGCACAAATAATAATGAAAACTAGTCTCTTTTAAAAAAATAAGCTAGATAAAATTGAATGGCATAACAACACTAGGCATAGACCCAAATGAGATATGTAGCTTTGGTTTCAAAAAATAGCATTTGACACAAGGCAAACAAGTCTGTGAAACAGTTAGAGCAGTGTAACAACGTTATCACACTCTAAAGATGTAATCAGTGTTTGTTTCAAGACTCTAATACATAAAAATTGAAATGAATTGGGCAACATAACATTACCCTTTCCAATCAAATGACACACACACAAAGATTTATCAAAAAACTAAGGTAAAGGCATGTGATAAAAATGGCCAGCATAATGCCTCTTCAAACAAAGGAATGACATATAAATAAACTCATTTTGATGTGGCAAAAAAATAAAATAGAAATGTTTAGACTCAAGACCATGTAATAAAGGATAAAAAGACACAAACACCTAAGTGTAAACATCCTATATCCTAAAATTCACAAGCTTACATAGTATTTCTAAATTCCATCTATATACATGCTCTTAATAGGATTTTAAGTCTTAGTCCAAAAATAAAAGCACATAAATAAGTAGGGTTTTTACACCCCCTTCTCTGAAGAGATTATATGGTAATATGAAACTTCAGGCTACTTACCTTGCATCAATAGTATTTTCATAGTAAGTGGGGTTATTCTAAAACTATAGGTTTCACGCGTCTAAATGGTCCCAGTGTGATTAACACTAGAGATGCAATCAAGTCATTTGAGTTCATATTAGATAACTTACTATTCAAGGTTTTATTCCTTTACATAGTGATTCCATCCATGTCCTTCTTAGTGGAATCCCCTGGTTAGCCAGACCTGACTCAAATTTTTGTTATGATTGGAAAGGCTAGTCATTTAACCCCTTTAAAATTGCAATATCCATGCCCTAATTTATATACCCCACCATGGATCGGGGTTGGCACGATGTTGGGAGATGAAACTCCAGGTCAATGCACCCTTAAAGAACTCGTAAAGAGGCTATGAACTCCCACTCATAAGCCAAATTACATAAAAATAAATGACTAGTGAAAAGATTTTAAGGTCATGTTTATATCACCCAAACCATATGAATTTGAGGAGAGCCTTAATCACATTTTTTTCATGCCTTTAGACAAGGAAAAAATGCAAAGAAAGAGTGTTTTTGGTCACCTAAGTTGTCTAAAGGGGATGGGGGAGAGGATACATGCATCAAATGGTTTATGAAAATAAATAACTTCAAACAAATAAGGCATAAAATAAACATTCTCAAAAACATGTAACTAAGTTATTAAAGTTCATTTTAATGCACCAAAAATGAAATGTGTAGTGAAGTTTTTTTGGCCCCTTAACATTATTTGAAAACTTGTAAAAATTACACAAAATAACTAATTATAAAAATGACTAGATTCATTTTAGTCACCAAATGAAATGTTCAAGACTTAACCACTTGCAAATTTGTAACTTTTTTTAGCTTTGGTCCTGCAATTTTTAGAGGGTTTTTGCCTACCTTGAAGCAATTTCATGAATGAGAAAATAAGATTTTGAAATAAGATCTTGATATTATTTCTTTTCTTGACATAGACACCGACATTGATCCATGCAAGGATCGATGTCAGTCTTGCAAAAATTGTTATTGGTTAGTATAGGCGTAACTAACACCGATATTGTAGAACCTAATGTCAATCAACAGGTAATCGACATCATCAACTTGCAAAAACATAGAAAACTAACATAGATTATTTTTCACAAAATATTTTTAGTGGATAAAGCTTAAAATCAACATTTATCATAAAATCCTATAGGCAAATGATCAAATAAGATGATATTTAGGCCTTTAAAAATAAACAAAATCAGAAAAACTCAAGAAAACTTAGAAACTCACATTTTTGGTATGCTCTATTTGTATACATAGAGGTTAATGTCAATCCTGGGTGGATCGATGTTGGTTTTGGAAGGATCAACATCAATTTTGTTAGAACTGGTGTCGATCTCTGTGTAATCTGTATAACATTAAAAAATAGAATACGTGAAAAATAATGTCAATACTTAAATTTTGAAGATTTTTAGGCTGTCAATAACAAAACTAACAGTTGCATATTAGTCCTTCTTGTTCCATGGGATGTTTGACATCCCATAAGACATGCCATTTATGATCATAGTAATCCAAGAAGGGAGGTTAGTTATATGTTATTTCAGGTAACAAAAACTTTATTAAACATACTAACACTCCAAGCCTATATCTTAGGTGTGAGCTTAGTTAATAAAGGACAAATGAAAGCACAATTAAAATGCAAAAGATAATTAATCCTTTACCTTATTTGGGAGCTCCAAATGCATTGTTGAGTGGCTTTCTCGACTTGTGCTTCAAAGAGTCTTTGGAAATGGAGGTTGTGTAGCTCCTCTCCTTGGCACCATGGCTTGTGTGGCTTGCTAATTGCTTGGCTCAATGTTAAGTTGTGGAGCTAAAAGCTTCACTGATGCAAATGGAGGAGGTTGTTGAGTGTCAGAGCAACTGACGGCAGTCTGATCAACTGACATCGGTCATATTTAGCTATGCAGTAACCGACATCGGTTAGGGGTTGGCCGACATCGATCAAATAGGAACTGACGTCAGCAACCTATGTGTGTGTGCGTTTACATGCGCTTTCAGAACTGGTCTAATTTTAGACAGACAATTAGTTTGCATGTAAAAGACTAATTTTAGTCTTGAGTCTGTGTTTCTAATTATTGTTTGTATGGGATCTATTTAAGAGACCCATGGGGCTATATTGTAAAGGGTGAAGGATCAAAAGGACTTGTCAAGGACAAGAACAAGGGTTCTTCCAGGTGTGTAAGATCAGTTGATCTACAGGTAGCAAGATCAGGGGAGATCTACATGGTAAGTAAGGTCAGTTGATTTGCAGGTGTGTGTGTGCAAGGTCAAAGGAGATCTGCGGGGTAGCAAGATCAAGGAGATCTGCAACACAACAAGGAGCAAGATCAGGTAGATATACTTGGAGTACTTTGAGTACTTGGTGCACTGGCACTAGGCAACAACAACCATTGGATTGATTGTCATTGACTGGTGGAAACAACAACTCAGTTATTGAGTTGATTGTGTTTGTAATTGAGAGAGAGCGAACTCTTGAGGGAGAATTATTGTACACCCAAGAGGTGTGGGAAGAGTGAGATTTCTTCATTGTATTTCCTTCTAGAAGAGTGTTAATACAAGATTGTATTGTCTCTCATATTCTATGTTGTTTCTGAAATCTAGTTACATATTACTTCTAGTTTAATTATGTGTTTAGTTGCTTATACAAAGGTAATCAATTGTGCTCTTAAGCAATTGGATCCTAACAAGTGGTATCAGAGCATGGTTCACTAACAGGTGGTATCAAAGCTTGTGTGTAGATCCTAACAATTGGTATCAGAGCTTTGTTATGTGTAGATCCTGACAAGTGGTATCAGAGTCTGGTTCAGAGTAGGTTAGTGTTTGTTGATTACGATCACTCACAGGGGTTTTTTGTTTGAGTGAGAGTAAAGCAATGGCAGAAGAAAGTACACTAAGAATGGATAAATTCAATGGCAAGAATTATCAATTTTGGAATTGTGGAAAGAAAGGGCATGTAAAGAAAGATTGCTGGTTGGTAGAAGATTAGCATGAAGGAAATAAAGAAGCAAATGATGCAGGGATTGTTGCACGGGATGCTCTTATATGTTCCTTGGATAAATTAGAATCTTGGGTTTTAGATTCTATTGCCTCTTTCCATGCAACCCCAAATAGAGTATTTTTCCATGATTATGTCCATGGAGACTTTGGAAAGATTTATTTAGGGGTTGGTGAGCCTTGTCAAATTGTTGGCAAAGGGGAAGTGCGGCTGAAATTGTAGACGGGCAACACATGGGTGTTGAAGGATGTCATGCATGTCCCAGTCCTGAAGAGGAGTCTAATTTTTGCAAGAAAGTTGGGTGATGAGGGTTGCACAATAACTCTCAAAGTGGAATCTTGGAAAGTTTCCAAGGGTGCACTTGAATTAACATGTGGTAAGAAAGTAGGTACTCTTTATCTATCTACTTGTATTACTGATTCTCCTTTTGGTTTATCTACTTCAGATGTAGATGCAAAGATGTGGCTTTGTAGGCTTGGTCACATGAGTGAGAAGGGAATGCATGTTCTTAAGAGGAAATCTGATGTCTTTGATAAACTTAAGAACTGGAAAGCCTTGGTTTTCATGGAGAAGATGATGGACAGAGATCAGCTCAAGAGGCTAAATAATTTTGAGTAGGGCAGTGTTGATTTGGACAAGGTTATGATCCAAAATGAGCTCGCAAGTAAAAATCATCACTCACAGGAAAACACAGTTATCGACATCGATCAGGCGAGAACCGACGTCGAATAGGCAGGAACCGACGTCGGTCATGTGCAGACCAAAGTTGATGATGTCAGGCAAGTGGACACCGATGTCGGTCAGGGAATTGACGTCGGTAATTAGGAGGAATCGACATCGATCGGGTGCAGACTAAGGTCAGCCAATGGTGACCGAGATCGGTCACTATCAGAACAAATTTTGGGTGGACAGCAAGTTATCAAGGAGTCTCAAACGCCCATGAGGAGGACTGAAAGGGTAAGTGAGCCTCAAATTTGTTATTCCCCTTCTTTATACTACTTGTTGCTCACTGATGGTCAAGAACCAGAAAGTTTTGAAGAGGCAATCCAGGTAGAATCCAGGAAACAGTGGGAGCATGGCATGAATGAGGAAATTGATTCCTTAGAAGATAACCAAATGGGAGATTTGGTAGAGTTTCCAGCTAGGATGAAACTACTAAAAGATGAATGGATTCCTAGGTTAAAGAAAGGAGAGAATGGACAGGTGAGACAGAAGGACAGGTTATATGGTCTTGAGCAAGTTGTAGGACAATGGTGTTTAAGGTTTGACAGGTGTATGACAAAGCATGGCTTTAGTCAATGTCAATGTGACCATTGCGTTTATTTTACCAAGTTGGATAATATTAGCTACATTATCTTGTTACTATATGTAGTGTATATGCTTGTTGCAGGGTCACACATGCAGGGGATTGCTAAGCTAAAGGTAAAGTTAGTTCAGAGGTTTGCCATGAAGGATTTGGAAGCAACAAATAAATTCTTTGGCATGAGTATTTCTAGAGACAGGAAAAGTCACAGGTTGATTTTGTCTCCAGAGGATTATGTGAATAAGGTAGTGGAGAAGTTCAATATGCAGGATGCAAAATTGGTTAGCACACCTATGGTTGGACAGTTCATAGAACAGTGTCCTAAATCACATGATGAGGTTGAGTACATGAGTACTAGACCTGATATTACCCAAGTAGTAGGAGTTGTTAGCAAGTTTATGGCCAATTCAGGAAAGGAGCAGTGGAAAGAAATTCAGTGGATTCTCAAGTATCTGAGAGGGACCAACAGCAGGTATACATGCTATGCAGGGTCAAGCAATCCTCTACATGGGTATGTAGATTTGGATATGGCAGGTGACTTGGATGACAGGAGAAGCACCACAGGATATGTGTTCACTATTGGTGGTACGGTGGTTAGCTAGATTTTAGAGATGCAGAAGGTTGTTGCAGTCACAGTGGCTAGCAATGATAAGAACCCTACAAAAATGTTAACAAAGTCGGGAACAAAGGAGAAGTTGAATCTTCATTCAACTTTTGTTGGTCTTCAAGATTAAAATTGAAGAGGGATATAAGCCAAGAAACAAAATTAGATGATGTACAGGTACAAGTGCAGCTCTTTATCTCTAAGTGGGAGATTGTTAAGTTGTGGAGCTAAAAGCTTCACTGATGCAAATGGAGGAGGTTGCTGAGTGTCAGAGCAACTGACATCGATCTAATCAACTGATGTCAGTCATATTTAGCTATGCAGTAACTGACATTGGTTAGGGGTCGGTCGGCATCGATCAGACAAGAACCGAAGTCGACAACCTCTGTGTGTGTGCATTTGCATGCGCTTCTAGAACTGGTCTAATTTTAGACATACAATTAGTTTGCATGTAAAAGACTAATTTTAGTCTTGAGTCTGCATTTCTAATTATTGTAATTGGGAAGTCTAATTATTGTTTGTATGGGATCTATTTAAGAGACCCATAGGCTGTATTATAAAGGGTGAAGGATTAAAAGGACTTGTCAAGGAGAAGAGCAAGGGTTCTTCTAGGTGTGTAAGATCAGTTAATCTGTAGGTAGCAAGATCAGGGGAGATCTACATGGTAAGTAAGGTCAGTTGATCTACAGATGTGTGTGTGCAAGGTCAAAGGAGATTTACAGGGTAGCAAGATCAAGGAGATTTGCAACACAACAAGGAGCAAGATCAGGGATATCTACTTGGAGTACTTTGAGTACTTGGTGGACTGGCAGTAGGCAACAACAACCATTGGGTTGATTGTCACTAATTGGTGGAAACAACAACTCAGTTATTGAGTTGATTGTGTTTGTAATTGAGAGAGAGAGAACTCTTGAGGGAGAATTACTGTACGCCCAAGAGGTGTGGGAAGAGTGAGATTTCTTCATTGTATTTCCTTCTGGAAGAGTGTTAATACAAGATTGCATTGTCTCTCATATTCTATGTTGTTTCTAAATTCTAGTTACATATTACTTCTGATTTAATTCTGTGTTTAGTTGCTTCTACAAAGGTAATCAATTGTGCTCTTAAGGATTTGGATCCTAACACTCAATATTTTGGCATTAGAACACTACTCTTCTCAAAGATTTGAAGTCATTTGTGCATGATAACTATGCACCAAAATAGCTTATAATTTAATAGGCAAGGCATTGTATTTATAGCCTCAATATTTAATTCTCATCCAAGGTGAGTTAGGGTTGAGTTAAGGCTTAGAATGGGTTCAAACCTAACCTAGGTGAGTCAAGTATAACCCCAATAGAGTTAATATTTGTCAAATAATTATGATTTGTAATTACTAGGCATTGGTCTCCAAAATAAGATATTTTAGGATATTTCCAAAGAGCTTGACAACTCACAAAGGTCATGATGAAATGCTAGGATACTTGTATTTTTTAATTTTCTTTTTTAGTTATTCATTAATTGCACATGGATAATTTAACTAGGATTTTAATTTGGTTTAACTGGTTAATTAATTTTGATTATACATTTAACTCTTTCAATATTTAATATTTGTTCATGTGCCCCACTTGATATGTCCATATGCTAAATTGACTATTTTGATAATGCAGAATGACTAGGGATGAATTTATGAGAGGTTATTATTTAATACAATAGGATACCCCAATTAGGGATGCCTCAACATTATTTTGAGCTTTTATGAATGATGTGCAAGCAACTGTGGGATTTTTGGTGATTCCTAGGCTTAATTTATAATTATTGGTAGGAATCAGTCTGAAGTTTAGTCGAAGGCCAGTTGAGACCAGTTTTAGGTGTATATAGATAACTCACTATAAAAATCATCATAGCACATTCATTTAAAAATATTTAAATGAGGGTGATAGTTATGCTAGGGAAACAATTAGAATAACATACACTTAATACAACTAACACATAACACAACATATAAATAACAATAATGAAAACTTCAAATCAAATAAACACTAAGAATTAATCTTAGAGAGATTACAAAAAATACATATTCATAGAACCTCCATAGTGATTTATTAAACCTATAAATATGTCTTCTAAATATCTCTCCCTTATAGTACGATCAATATAGAGTATTTATGATAAAACTCCATGGACAAAAGTCCCCAATGCATTACACCTACTTCACATTTAAATATATGCTACCATTGCATCATATTAATTAATCACATTGCATTTACATTTCAATGTCTATCAGTAATGTATTACACTAATGCATCGCACCTACTTCATATGTCAATATTTTCCTACTATGAATTAATAATGGGTGCTATTCATTATGAATTAAACATTTTCATAATTTGTATCACCATGAATTTATCTATATGCACATTTATGACTTTAATGACAATCAATAATCCTACCATATATGTACCTTAATCACCCATCCTCATGATCACAAGGTCACATAGTCATTAAGTTCACCCTTTTGTGTTCAAATGTCTCTTGTGGACTACACAGATCCATTAAGTTCACAGTTATTTATCAAAGTTGTTGAGGTCTGAATGATGTCTATTGTGGCTATGTGTTGATATCCAATGCATTGATGAGTTCCAATTATTCATCATTTTTCTAAATTATGTTCATTCAGAGCAATACACATGTCTATTTCTCATTGCTTTGCATTCACAAGATTAGAGTGCCTCAAGCTTTTAAGTAATTTCCTTTGCTATGGTTGATCTTTCAGTTTCACCATATATTATTTTTTGTGTCTATAATTTTCCTTTTCACTTTACATCAATTGTGGTCATATGGAATAATGTTAAACATCTTTATCCTCTCTTGCCTTTATTGTGTCCACTAGGAGTGCCACACATGGAAAATTTCCATTCCCCTGCAGTCACGAAGTGCTTCATAGCTCTCAAATTTATTTAAGTGAAGTGTGCAAATCTGTTAGTATTTAAAATCAACTTTATATTTTCATAGGTATATATCTTTCCCTATGCATAAATAAATAGACCAAAATTATATTATATCCATAAAAAAACACACGCCACTTTAATAAATCTTACAATTTAAAGAAAACATGTGGTGAGAGGTTATTTCAGGTGCCAAAAGATTATGAAACAAAGTATGAGATTCCATTGAATGAGTAGCTTTGGAAACACCTTGATCTAATTGCAATATTTTAGCATGTAAAGCTAGAACAATTTGCTCAAGAGAATATACACTAAGTGAAGTTGGAATTGGACATTGTGCAGTGATCAAAGGTGGTATATATGATGCGCTTGTAGAAATATGCATGTTAATTTGTTGAAAACCAAGTGATGCTTCCATACGCAAGGATGTTGTCACATATGCAATTGCAGGGGTTGATGTAGAAATAATATAAATAGTAGTAATTGGAGCATCCAAAATAAGAGTGGAAGTTGAAAGTAATTTATTTTTCTCATCTCTTGCAATGTAGAGGAATCCATAAATCTTATGTGGGTTGGCATCAAGATATTTGGGGAATTTTTTGTCATTAATTTCCTCTTCTTTGTATCTATTAGCTCCATCAATATTAATAGTTATGATAAGTTTATTAATAGGATGTAGAGTAGGATTTATAGCATTTTGAATGTATAATTTCTCTTCTTACCAAGTTATGCTAGACTTTTCAAAGATTGGCCTTAATGTTGTTATAGTTTAGGAGTATTATGAAAAGAATGCAGGTTGATTAAGGATTCAGATTATACCTTAATTATTTTAACCTTATTATGATTTTTTGATTTGATAAATTCATAGAGATAATGAATAACAACTTGGAAAGTAAGAAAATATTTAATACTAAACTTCAAAATAATAAAACTAGATGTAGTCATTATGACCAAGTTTTAAATTTAAAAAAATGCAATGAGGAAAAAGGGTTTAACTAGTCAAAGGTGTGTTTTATTTTGTAGGATCTTAGATATATTCATCCAAATAATAAATAGTGAATACAACTATAAATAAAATAACTATGATAGACTCCACCAATCCCATAACCACATTATTCCACCTCATGGGGTGCGTCAAAGTTAACTTCCTAAGGCTAATCCTTTACAAGCACACTAAAAGAAAAAATGACCAAATGATTCTTATGGTTGAAAATATAATACTATTTTTTTTTGATATACTACGAGGTAATGAAAACTAAAGTCTATGAATAGTGTTGTCTAATGGCTTGAGTATTTGGGTAGTACCCCTCACACCATGGCATAGGTAAAACTGACAACTAATTTTCCCTAAACGATAGCTCCTATGAGTTTTAAAACTATCATAACATAGTTTCTAGGAAAACAAAGTAAATTAAAAAATACAAATAAAAAATTAGAGACTCGCAAACAAAGGGTAAAAATGAAAATATCAAATTGATAAAGATATACAATATTCAACTATTCTAATTTCAAAAAAATATTAAATATGTAAAGCTATTATTCTAGGAAAGTAATATTAATAAATATACTTAGTTTTTACCATGATCTTTACTGACTATTCTAACTATTTGATTTTGAAAATTAGAAGAGGTGACTATGCAAGCTTCGTATCAAGATCATGAACAAAATTAGAATCTGAATTAGGACTATTTTAGGTGGAGAGTGGTGTAGTACACTCTAGTCCATTAAATACAAACTCATCTTAGTTGACTATGATAGAAAATATACACAAAAAGATAGAGGATACATGAATCTAGAACAGATAGATCAGAAGCAAAAGTAAATATGTTTCTAGACAAGAGCTAGTAGGAAAATAGTAGCATAGTGTGCTTGAGTCCTTTGACCACATAATTTTCTTAGTTGAATGTATATTCCAACTAATCATTGCACCTATTATACCTATAGATGAGGAGAAGTCTTAGATATTATACTTAGGCATTTTCCATGTAGAAATTATTGTGTCTCTTCTCTTGTCTTTAAAACTCTTTAGGAAATTTGATAGATTGAAAACTTGCAAGAAAAAGCTTAGGAGCTCCTCTAATTTTGTGTATTGTAGTAGGCAGCAAAAAAAAAATTAAAAATATATCCTAAAAATACTTAATGATTTTTTAAAATTTCATAAAAATATATATATACACTACATATTTGTATATATAATCTAAAACATATTTGGTTGATTAATATAAATGACTCAAAATCAATATATTTTGAGGATAAATTGGAAGTGTATGTGGCCTTTTTATGATAAATAGTGGGGCACACTATTATGCTTTTGACATCTGAAACAAATGGGTTAAGCTAACCTCAATCACCCACTTGAAGATTGATTTTTGATTATGTATGCAATACTCCAACAATAGAAATCAAGTCCACATAGTTCTCCCACCTAGAGTGAATGTGAAATTGTGATCCTTTGAATATGTGCATGCATCTAGAATATGGGATTGATACTTTAAAATGATAGCTCCTGACTTTGTTTAGACGACTCTTGACTTGACTTATGGCTACTCTTTATGAATAATTCATAATTTGGGAAAAATAGAATAGGGTATATTTTCTCGTTGTGAAAAATTATGAATGCTTATACCAAGTGATTAGCAAGTGGTAAAAATGGATAAATCTTGGCATGCATTTATAAAAAAATATTTTGACAATTGTCTTTAGCTGACCTTATGATATGTGTAGGAAGACCCAAAAATATGATTAAAAATTTGGAAACTAGTCATTATTTGGTGTGGGATGCCATTGATCAAGGGCACAATATGCCACTATATGCTTAGGGTGGACTTACTCAAGAAGATTAAGGACACATGTCATTTCAAGGGATAATCTAAAGATAATATTAAATAGCTTGAGGATTTGGTAATGATATTTCTATGTAATTATAATGACAAACAAAGGGTCGATCCCACACAAATAAATGACTTAGAGGAATGAAAAATAAGACTTGTGAGATTGTGCACAAGTAATATGGTTGGGAATATGTCAAGAATTAACATTTTCAAGTACATGTGACCAAATTTATGTGTCTTAAACTTGGTTTTCCCATTGTTTTGTAGGTGAAAAGTGAAATTTAAGATCTTTGTGACATATTTTCATTCGCATGAGTGTTCTATTGATTATGCAAGAACCTTTGATCCATCATGAAAACCACTGTGTAAATTGATGGCATGTTTTCTCATTGTTTATATTTAGCTAATAAATCATATACATAGTCTTCCACTATCTTGGGAATGCAATCATTAAAAGTATGTGTCATATCATTTTGGTAAGTAGCTCCAACATTAATTAATATAAAAGACATGACTATATAGCAAAATGTTCCCCAAGGTGTAATAAATGAATTTTTCCTTGAATTTTAAGATTAATTTTGATTTAATTATATCTAAAAAAATCCATCCATGAATGATAAAATCTCGTATCCAACTATAGAATCCATAATCATATCAATATTTGGAAAATTGAAGTCATCTCTTGGACACGCTTTATATAAATCCTGATAATTTGTATATCATCTAATTTATATATTATGTTTTACAACAGGTAGTATGTTGGATACCCATGGAGGGTATTCAATAGCTAGAATAAATCCTACCTCTTGTAACCTTTACATTTATTTATTAACTAAAATGACATTTTGGAATGTATCTTTATCTTTATATTTTTTATTTGGCGGGTTGTGCATTTGGATATAGTATTGTATTATGCATCTTTACTATAGGGTCTATGTTTGGCATATCTCAATAAGCCTAAGTGAATAATTATGGAGAATATTTTAAAACTTTTCTTAAATAACTATATTATTTGTTGTGTAAAATGATTGATTATAGTATTGGATATGGCTCTTTATCTATTTTAAAATTTAATTTCAATGTTTCTTCATTAAGTAAATTCAATTTATCCTCAATATAAGGTGTTATTAGGATAGTATCTGGACCATCTAGTTGAACATGGACATCAGATTCATAAGTCTCTCTGAAATATGCATGAGTCTTAGTAGTATGAGGAAACCTATTCTTATGGTAAAATGAAGGGATGTTGTCACATACACCTAAATATCCTAGGTGAGATTTGTCACTATAGAATTCATCCAATGTTGCAAGCTCTGAAGAAGTTGTATTATTTATCATTTATGGGTATACCAACTATAATGAAAATATGTTATGGGCCTCATGTGTTGGCTTAGGTTGTGTTTTGATGAAATGTGTATAAATAGTGAATGATGTGGATGATAATTTATTTTAGTTTCCAAATTCCTTAAAATAACCAAGTCCTTGTCATCCTTTCAATTAAACTGTTTGAAATGGGTTAACATTACCTTGTGTGTGTGTTCTTAATCCTTGTCCTATATATCCATTTTTTTTTTATAAATATGTAAATTCAAATCCATATTCGTTATATTTGGTTGATGATGTTGTTAGAGTGGCAGAAAAACTTTTTGGTTCAATTGATTTGAATTATTGTGTATGTGGTTTTATATGAGGAATGTAATGATCCTCGAGTTGCATCATCACATAATACTTAAATAGTTCTTTTTCCAATGTGAATCCATGCTATTCCTAATAGTATATTCCATGGTATTCCCAATAGTATATTCTAATTAAGGTCATTATGCATAACTTCAAAAACTATATCCAATGTTTTAGGACCCACTATGATAGGCAATGCAATTTGTCCTAATACTTTCATTGGGATATTATCCAAATCTCATATGTTCATATCAGAATGAATGATATCATTAGCTTCTATACCCAATAGTTTGAAGAAAGATATATTTCAAATATTTAATCCCGACCCATTATCAACCAATACTCATTTGACCATCTTATTGTGAGTTTGTCCCTGAGTATTTAATAGCAGGTGTTCATATATTAAATGCTTAGAAGGTAAATATCATTTCTCTAAGGAGATAATTTTTTTATTCCATCATAATTTATTAACAAAATAATAAATATAAGATTGTTCCACATTGTGAGGTACTATTGTGTCTTTTAATGCTGCATAAAGGAGATTTTTATAAATAAGCATTGTTTGAAGTAAGTCTAACAAATAAATATTAGCATGGGTTTGTTGTAGTTGATCTAGAATATCATACCATTTGGTTGTATTTATGAGAGGTGGAGTGGGTTGAGGAGGGTTTGTATAATAACATGAATTATTCATCCACTTCATGTTGTAATAGACATGCATACACTTTGTGCAATATTATAAATAATTAAATTATCTTGAGATTTTTGAATAGTCTTTTTATTCTTTTTGGCATGAAAATTTGTTGTGAGGAAAAATTGGATGTTTCTCATCAACATTCACAGGATAAAGTCCCTCTCCTATTAGTAGGTGAAGCTACCTTTATTGAAAACCAAAACGAATGCTGTAAGGAAACTATTTACAACAAAAATGGTATTTTGTATGGGGTTGTAATTTTAACCACAAAGTAAAAAATGGTATTAGAAAGGAACTATAAGGATTATATTGGAGGAAAGAAAAGGTCATAGAAAGAGTAAAAGAGAAGAGATAGTTCTAGCTAACCAAAAACAAAAACTCACTAAAATGATCCAAAAAAGAGGATTTTAAAAAAGGAAATATTTATCATGGAAATGGGATGGGAAAGACATATTATACTCATAATAATAAAGTACATACACTATAGAGATTGAACAATACTTAATAAAAGTGATAAACAACAACCCTATATTTCCCAAAAAGAATAGTCAAAAAAACCTATTTTTAGTGCACCAAGATTTCACAATTACAAAAACTCTTAATGCATATTCAAGATAAATGCCACACTAAAAACAATTTTATGTATATTGACTATCCAACAATGAAATTTAGCAACATTTAAAAGAAGAAAAATAAAAAAGATTAACATACACACATACATTATCCATTCAGGGAGATTCTTAGGCACAAAGTCTGCAAAAATTCTCCTTGTATTGATTCTTCTATGAGTTGAAAATACAAACTTTGTTCTCTACCTTTGCAAAAATATATTCAACTGTCAAAAATCCCTTTGAATGAGCTCAAAACTTCTATTTATAGTTTACAATAGGTGTAACCACCTTGTAAATACCTTCATAACCTACTTTTGAGTTATTTTTTTCTATTTTACAATTAATTTATCACTTATGACTTTAGAAAGGTAAAACATAACCCTTTTAATTTATACAAAAAATGCAACGAAGAAATAAAAACTTAAAAAGTGACTTTTAGTGATTATGATAAGGAGATAAGTACTTTTGCTGAGTAGGACTTTGTTCAACTGTGACAACAATTTTTTATTCCCCCTATTGAGATGAATTGAGCTTATATATTTTGAACCTATGAACTGCTTGGATAATTCCTTCTCTTGAAGGAATAAATATATGATTCAATTGTGTAAGCCATTCATATGATGCATTGGTAGCCTCTTCAATCTTTTTGAAAAGTTATGGAAAGTTTATTATGAGGTCTATAATTACATTATTTATACCACTCATTTTGCTCATTGCTCATTTATTGAATGTATTTTCCCCAAAGAGTTCCTTTTTTATCAAAATCTGAAATTATTCTTTCAATTTAATAGTTGTTCAAACTTTTGATTCATCCTTGTTTGATAGGTCACAATGAATAGTCAAAATATTGGCATGTACCTCAGATTTTACCTCATCACAAACTTTCTCATGTTGTTGTGAGTCTTTCAAAGCTTTATCCAGAGTGCAGATCTTCAATTTTATGCATTGAGCCTATAATCATGAATAATTATCTTTTGTCTTGTCAAGAATACCTTCTGATACCAAAGAGTTCTCATCCATGGTGGCCATGTCCCTCAAAAAAAGTTGTTTTTTTAAATGTGTAGAATTAGGCGTAGTCTATTACCATATAATTTGTTCTACACTTGGATCAACTAGAAAAAAATTACATAAACATAAATAGGCATGTATATGTGCAGCATGTAGTGGCCTAAAAAAGGTGTAGTTAGAAATAAATATATTTTGAACCCTTAAAATAGCCAAAAAATTATAAAAATCATATATTTGGAAAGATGACAACATGCTCATTGTGACAGTAATAATTGTTTGAATTTTGATGTTGAAATCTATAACATATTTGGTGATTGAATTTAAAATTTGTTGGTTTCTATCAAAATTCTCAGTCTCAATTGTAGATGCACAGTCATAAGCCTTTGTCTCAAAAATCCAAGTTATTTTTGAGCCTAAAGGCTTGGTTTTGAATTTAAATTTAAATAACATGTACACATTATGTAACATATTATATAATGCATAGGAATTATATAATGTGTATGTGTTGTTTTGTAATAAGACCAAAAAACATATCTAGAAGCATGTGGGAATTGCACATGAAGGCAAATTTGGCCAAAATATTATATTTACTACTCTAAATGTGAAATATAAGTTTGCATATATATTTTTATATTTATTTTCTTATACTTTAAATTTATTTTAGTAAACGTAAGAAAATATGGTCACTCAACATTTGATAGAGTTGGTCTCACAGTTGCAATGATTACGATGTGGAAAATAGTTTTTCAAAATCCAATCTAGTTAGTACTTACGTATTTTCAGTGTTTAAAGATTAAACCTAGAGATTTTAGGACATATTTTTTGTAATTGATATACATTTTTGGTAAACATATAGTAATTCTTAGGTTTTTGTGCATTCTAGATTAGCATTTTTAAGAGTCTTAAGTTTGTTAAAATTGAAGTTTACAAACCACTCACTTTGAAATTTATGCAAAATATGTGACTAAGGTAGCATAGGTCACATTGATGACCTACACACATAAAATGACCACTTTGTGTTAATTTCATTTGTTCATCATCCCTCCCTCATTGTTGATCACTTCCTACTCATGCGTCATCACCCTTAATCACTCTCTCATCATTCTTCATTATCCCTAATCACTCCCTCATTGACCCTCATTATCCCTAATCTTATCTAATCATTCCCTCATGATCCTTGATTACTCCCTCATTGACCATCACTATCCATCATCATCTATAATCACTCACTCCTCATCCCTCATCATCCTTCATCACTCTCTTATTTCCCATTACCATCCCTCATCATCTTTAATCACTCCCTCATTATCCCTAATCACTCCCTTGTTGGCTCTCACCATCCCTAATCATTGATTCATCATCCCTAATCACTCCCTCTTCATCCCTCATCATCTCTAATCATGTTCTTATTGACCCTCATGATTATTCATCATTTATAATCATTCCCTCATCGTCCTTAATCACTTCCTTATTTCCCCTCACCATCCCTCATCATCTCTAATCACTGCTTCATCATACATCATCATCTCTAATCACTAATTCCTCTCCCTCATTGCCCCTAATCACCCCCTCATTAATCCACACCATCCCTCATCATCCCTAATCTCTCCCCCATCCTCCTTAATCACTCTTTCATTGACCCTCACCATCCCTCATCATCCCTATTGACTCCCTCATCATCTCTACTCAATTCCTCCTCATCCCTCCTCATCCTTAATAACTCCATCCAATACCCTAATGGTGGTGTTTTTTTGGGGTTTAATAATGTTAGGAGATACAAGTGGAGAGTTAAGTACTAGAATAAAATATAAGACATAGTGATCAAAATTATTTGGAGGCAAATTTGAAACATAAATATTTAACACCTATGAAAAAATATGGGCCTATTAGAAATGATGTAATTCACAATTGAAAATCATCTAGAAAAAGAGAAGCAAGTAAAACCACCATAGCATTAAAAATGGGTAATAAATACATGAGGATCAACAAGCTATGTGATTTCCTAAAGCCAATCAATTGCTTTCCATATGAGGACATCTTATAATCTAAATAACTACATTAAAGGCCTTATATTTTTATGTCTATTGATTGAGTCATCATACCAGAGAGTGGAAAATAATTTTCAAATGATTAGAACAAGTAGTCCAAGATTAGAAAGTGGTGCTTAATTCATAACTTTAATATTCAATCCAATGAAGAGTGTCACACTATGAGCTCTCTACTTGCACATCTTGAGAAGTGGGTACAAGTTATCTAGCACTATAAAAAGGTAAGTAGATAATAGATTATGAACCAAATGATATGGTTGATACTAAAAATATCTCTACTTCCCCCAATAATAAATTATATGAATTAAACATATTGTTTCATTAACAAATGTAGATCAATGGTGAGACAATATACTTCATCATTTACAATAGAAGTAAGAAGAACTTAATTTCTCCTAAAGCATATTTTCAAAAATTAAAATTAAAATTTATACATCATCTATAACCATACGCTAGTGTATGGTCTAGTGCAGGCCTTGAGAAATGGATCACCTAGTAGTGTCACTTGGTGTACAAAATCAAACCTTTTAAAGATGCAATACTTTGTGACATCTCGCCATTAGACATGCGTGATGTTTTACATGTGGTCAATCATATATTTACCATTGACATGTAGTCTATGAATTAAATCCTTGAAATTTTGTGATAGATTGTCATTATCTGAAATACCATATAGCATAGTTAGTTCATAAGCTTTCAGTCATTAGTGTTAGTAAGTGTAAGAATCTTGTCAGTTCTAGTAAGAAGTATACTCTTAATGGTAAGAAGTAAATGTAATAACATCCTTATGTCAACATATCATAGTGTGGTTTATCCAAAAATAACAAAAATAGAATAATTGAACCTGTATGTACTAATATATGCAAAGATAATGAACTAATCTAATCTAAATTCAACTAAAGATAGAGCAATAAATGTAAAAAACAATAATCAAAACTTCAAAATTGAGATACAAGAATCCTCTATTGTGATTTGAATCTAATTTGCTCTATCAAGAATGTGGTGCTCAATCCTCCAATGCAAAGGGAGAATGGATAACATTTTGGTGCAAAAGGGTGACTTTGATTCGCTTTGATTCACTTTGGATGCAATATTTTCTAATTATAAAAGATACAATTACAATTATGAGTATGATTGTAATTTCTCAAGATTTTGTGATTGATTGCAATCTCTCAAATTTGTGATCGTAGAGGTCAAGCTAACTTTAAATACCTCATATCTCTAAGTGTTGCCTACATAATCCACTTGGACAATGTCTATGTGTGGATATCATACCATATGTAGTTCTCTCAAAAAAGATGATTATGATGGAAAAAGATTCTCATTGTTGAAAATAGAGATGTGCAAGATTATTTATAGAAGCTTGGAAAAGGATTCAATGATGGAAGATCATTTGGAATTTTTTAATGTTCCAAATGATTAACGGTTGAGGATGAGTGCTCATCCATGAGGATGGAGACCGTTTCAACCTGGTGAGGAAAAAGAGGGGTTGGTTACCTAGACTTAGTCAAAATGAATTTACAACTCAGAGGAGGAGTCAAAAGAGGTGGAGACTTTCATGGATTTGGTTGGGATGCGGGAGAGAAAGGTGGGAGAGGTTTGAATAGGTAAATCAATTAATTAAATAATTAAAATAAAGATTAAAAGGTGCATAATTGACTTTTTCAAAATGTTTGAATTAATCAATTATTTGATTTTAAGAGGAAATGTTATTTATTAATTTTAATAAGAATGATTAATAAATCTAGGTGCATTTCAACACTAAATGAAATTTAGGTGTCTACATTTTCCCCTCTTTGAAATGGTGTTACGAAGTAATATTGTTTCTAAGAATAAAAGAAGTAGAGTGTTGATGATGGAAAAATAAAAATTTACCCCAAATGAATGAAAATGAGTGTGATGATGCCCCCTCGAGGGTTTGTGCAAGAAATAAACAAATGCTTGAAATTGATGAAAAGAGGAATTAAGTAAAAATGAGGTTGACTCACGATAAATCAAGTTAATGTTGGTAACATAAAAGGGTTTCCCCTAGTTAATAAAAATTAGAGCTTATGATTTGAAAATCAATAATTTTAACCTCTCGAAGATTGCATGCTTATTGTTGTTTGCTAATGACTCAAGGGCCAATTAAACAAGTGTGGGAATGATATATCTTAGCAATAATAAACTATGGATCTTAAATAGAAAAAATGTATTAATTTTACAAATGATTATGGATTTTACGTTGATAAAAAATTGTAAGATTTTGAAAACAATATTTAAATAAGGTTGATGTAATGTCACCTATAATATATTTGAGAAGAAACAGAAAAATGCTTTATGGGGGGATGTAATTAGTTGGTGGGGTTAGAAAGATATAAATAAGAGATTGGGTGATTAGAAAATCATTTGTGCAAATAATCTATAAAGGTTAGGGATAAATAAGTGATTAGGGATACTTTTGCTTTGAGGGTAGAAAACAAAAATGGATCATATTCCTCACCACAAGCACCAAGTGGAGTAAGTTAGACATTTCCAGAGACCTAAGAGGAGTGGGCTTCTAGTGAGTCTCCTTGTTTTTTTTTTTTTTTGAATTTTTAGACTTTTTTGTTGTTTCTAAAATTATGATTTCATTATTGACTTAAAAAAATTTACTAGGGTAAACAATGAAATCATCAAACATCACAATAAATTCATTAAATGGTGCAACAATTTTGTTTTTGGGGATTTTGTGATTTCACCGTTATGGGTCATAGTGAAATCACTAAATAGGGCAACAAAATCATAAAAATGCATAGTGATTTCATTGCAGAGAACAATAGTTTTGTTAATGACAATTTTGCAAAAGGTAGTGGTGAATTCATTGCATTCATAAGCATTTTTGTTAAGATTTTCAATATTTTAGGGTTTTTTTAACAATAAATGATGATGGTATGAAATGAGATGAAATAGATGATGGATAATAGCTAGATGGGATAAAATCAATTTGAGTAATGGTTGTTTTAAAACTTGTATAATGCTAATTTTATTTTTGGTAGGAGGTATTACCAGTGATAGTGACATAAGAGCGTAGATCGATGATGATGACACGTATGTTTAGCTTCACAAAGTATGAGTGGGGAGTCCTGGAGGTGACAATGCTATCTTACATTACACATATGTCTAATGTGAGAGATTATTGAGATTTATTAACTACATTAATAGAGTGGTGGCATAGTGAAACAAGTACATTTCACTTGCTAATAGGGGAGATAATTATTACACTAGAGGATGCCTATCAAATACTTGGGATTCCTATATGAGGTAGACTAGTGTATTGGGGGAAGGGTCCATAGGATGAGAAATTATATCAAATATTTGATGAGGGCATGATCTCAGTTATGAGATGTGGGATTGATGTAGACTATAGCAATGATTTAGAGATGGACTCTCCTACTATTGTTTTAATGGTTATTATAACTGGCATGTTACTTCTTGACAAGAGTGGTAGACTATGTTTGATTGGTTTACTAGATGTTATCGGTGACATGATGGAGATGGGAGATAGGTTTGCATGGGTTCCATGCATCTTAGTGTTTCTATATCATGATTTGCATCACTTTATCTATTTAGGTCGGGTAGAGATGGGGCCTTCTACACTACTACATGTGTGGTGTTGGGAGCACATCGATATTGAGAGACTAGTTGGACACTTGAGTACTTGGGAAGAGGGTGATCCTATGAAATATGCATGACATGTGATCCTTGGGGTAATAAGACCACACTCGGGTGACTTAGAGTTCTATAAGAGAACTATGGATGAGATAGATGATGATCAAATCACTTGGAGACCATATATTGATATTATATGGAATTGACCTCATGAGGAGATACACATGGACTATGTTTTGTCCCCATGTTACATCATTAAGATACATGTATACATCATAAAGAGATATAAACCAAATAAGGTGATGAGATAGTTTAGTGTGAGGTAGCATGTTCTAACTGGTCTACATGTGTTTGCTCAGTCAATGCAAGAGAGACCACAGTGAGGTATGACTATTGATCCTATGATTGTTGAACATAGTTAGAAACATGTATAAATAGTGAGATGGAGGGATAGGAGACACATTAGATATGCAGGGGTTATGGATGGATATGCAGACTGGTGGGATCAGTAGAGACCTGTGAGATTGACATTGCCATATAGACCACCACAAACATGGAGACAGAGACTAGCAGCTAGTTTGAGTAGGCATCCATAATTCACAAGTTTGGGAGATTGAATTAGGAGGGTTGTGGTAGGTGATTTAAGGTGAGCACATTTAAGAGGGTGAGATAGAGGATAAGTGATAGAGATTAGCTAGATACAGGATGTGCCTATTATTGAGGAATAAAGAATGGAGATTCTATTAGAGGTAGGAGTAGTTACAGATTTAGATGTAGGGTAGGGAATAGGAGGGGAGACTCCTATTATAGAGGTAGAGAGTGAGGAGGAGGATATAAGACATGAGACTATGGCCAAAGGACCATAGATTACACATGTAGAGATATGAGATATTGCAAGTTCATCACAGGCTATAGATGAACATATTATTATAAAGAGATTGTAGGAAGAGATTCAAGCTATAGATAGAGAGATTGATGGTTTACATCATAAGGTATCTAGGCTATAGAGTGTAGTTTATAGTAGAGGGGATTAGACTACAGAGATTTAGATACTATAATCTGAGGTATACAGGTTACAGGGGATTGTGGATAGGATGGATGGGACTACTATGTTCGTAGGGGTGATGACATGTGATGTAAAGACACAAATGATAGATTATACACCTCTTATATAGTAGTATGGATAGGAGAGAGACATAGCTCGTATAAATATTGCATAGGCTAGAGCACAGCTGGTTGGAGAGGGATAGTTGGCTACCTTGGATAGGGTTATGAGAGCTATGGAATAGGCTACCTATTATAGGATTCTATATGAGGTGGTTGTACCATGAGATCAACAAGCATCATATTTCAGAGAGTACTATATGAGACGATCAACATCAACTAGATCTGTGTGGCCAGTTGAGTCTAAGAGATTAGTGGGATAGATACCACAAGTGATGGGTCTGCCATGAGGTACACCATGACGTGAAAATCTATTCTCGAGAGTGGATACTCCATTAGAGGGATGGTATGAGACTTAGCTCTAGTTTGGATTATGGAGATGGATTGCTTTGATGTATACATATTTTGAGATGTATCTTTTATAGACACACATTTGATTATATATATATATATATGATGATGATGATGATGATTATTATTATTATTATTATGAATTTTGGGCTATGGATTTTACTTTATTAGTTTACATGGATGGATACATGGATATCACTGTTTATACCTCTATCATATTTGTTGTTTAACATGTATTAGATTTTAGACTTTATTTCTAGCATTTTATTTATTTTATTATTATGCATGGATGCATGACTTTAAATATGAATGAATTATGATTATTAATGAGACACTACTGCATAACATGGATTTTCATTCTCTCCATTGGTATTATGAAAAGCTTGGAGTATTTTGAGCAACCTAATTTTTAATATAGCATAAAACATAGTACTACCAATGATATTGAATAATCATGATAAATGTTGATGTTTTAAGCATGTTCAAACAAAAAAAGAACTAATTGTGTTATTGCAAAGTATGTCATGATATAGTCATAACCATACTATGTATGCTTTGCACAAAATAGTCCTGAAATCACACAGAAGAATAAGGAAGAAAATAAGACAATAATATTAATCTAGATAAATAAAATGCATACATAATAACAAACAAGCGATATAGAAAAACATAAATAAATAAATTCAAATGAATGACTATATTATTTGATTAATGCAAACAAATGTATTCTAAACATATGGATAAAGAAAAAAGGAAGAAATTATTTTAACGAAGAATGGCTAGAGATTAAAAAAATAAAGAAAAAGATAATCAACGTAATGGCTAAAGAAACAAGTAAAATGATAAAAAGAACCAAGTGAATGGCTATGGAGAGAAACAAACACTACAGCATATAAAAATGATAGACAAAATGACCATGGCCAAGAGAAAGGTTGAGATCTATATAGACGAGGGAGAAGCCATAGAAGGAGAAAAGCTTAAGGATAAAAGTTGGGAAATGGATGGTGGTGAAGGTGGTGGCCGAGTTGACCCTAGAGACCCCATGTCTCTAATCATTGCCTATATAACCACTTAGACAATGTCTATGTGTGGATATCAGACCATATGTAGTTCTCCCAAATGCGAGAAATGATGAGAAAGTGGATGATTGATAAGTGAAGTGTGTATGATAAAAATGATGCACAAGTGACCCACCCAAGAATAAGCGAATGGAAGGTAAGTGTGATAGAGGTGATGGTTACAATTTAGAACACATAGATTTGGTTTCTTGGTGTTTTTTGGATGTTTTTGGGTTTTATTATCAATTTATTATTTTTGATGTTTTTGGGTTTTTTTTCATTTTTTTTGGATGTTTTAATGTTTGACTAAAAGAAAGGATGCAAGTTGCTTTCCTTAACCAAGAGAAAGAGAACAAGCCTACTAAATCAATAACAACTCTAGAGAAAATTAAATGACTTAACAATGAAATAAATGACACAATTGGATTTATACAATGGATAACTAAAAGATTATGCCCCCAAGTAAAAGGAGTAGTCATAGACAATGGTTTTCACACATGATGTTATAAAAAAACTATTTTTCATTGAAACAACATAATGGATATACATACAAGACTTGGTCAATGCATTGATAGCTTGTTTTTGCTAGTGATGACAACCATTTGCACGCATAACACATAGTTCTCAATCTGAAGCGATAAGAGTGGAAATGGATGAATGGTAAAGATACTTTGATTAAAATCACATATTACAAAATATGATGATGAAAAGTGTTTATAAATATTAGTAAAAGTGTACATATTCATGTGAATATTTATAAAAATACTAGATTTATTGGATTCATCTTGAAAGAACAAGCCTTGACAGAGCTAGTATATTAGATAAAGTATTCCCTCTTTTATGGCATAGACATATAAACAAACTACTTTGAAGAAGTATTATTTTGATCATCCTTTTGTTGTTTACTTGATTTTTGACCCCCAATACATAATTTCATGTGACCATGCAGACACATGGGCTCATCACCAAAGACTACAAAAAGGTGAGTAAAGATATCTCTCCCCATGTTAATCCTATGCAACTAGTAACATGCGAAGGTTCAACACTGAAGATCAACAAAGGGCGAGCGATATTGATTTTGGATTTTGATATTTTTTTTGAGATAAGGATGTTTTCCTTATATGGTAAAATTATACCTTCTGATCATGGCCCCATGCAACTAGTAGGATGCAAGAATTTATCATCAAAGACCAAGATAGGCAAGAAAATTTTCTGATTTTCTTCTTGTAGTATGCTTTAATGTTTTCTATTTTTAAAAGGGGAAACTTGGAGAAGGAAAATCTATCATAAGTGATTTTTATAGATAAAACTGTGGACTAGTATGTTTATAAGATTTGGCAAGGATGAAATGATTTACTCTATTCATAAAAATTTAAAACATGATCTAATGTAGCATAAATTTTAAGGAGATGTCTTTGATGAATAAATATAGTGATATGATGATATAAAATTTTGTATTTTAGAACACCTGTGTTATGTGAACCAACAACTAAACAATCACTAAACACAACATGTGATGCACATGACTAAACTAACATGGATATGGAATGCAATACTACACAGAGAAAACATGCGAAAACAAGATAGCCCCAAGTACTAAGGGATTGACAAATAGAAAACATGTTTATTGTTTTATCTTTTTATGCTTTTTGGCATCTATACCTAATGGAAGGTTACAAGATGCATTATGTACATGATCTTCTAGCTCTTACCCCATGCCTACCCTAGATAATTGATCTTGATTTAATTGGATTTCCTCATCAATCTTGATTTCAATCCTATTGTTGACTCAAAAAATAATGTGACTAGGTTGAGGTTTTTGGGTCCACCAAGTGCTACTAGCAAACCACTCGAAAAGTCTTTCATGATTGGGAAATCCTTGTTGGATGAAGATGTCTAGATATAAGTTTCTTTGACAAAGTTTAGTAGTAACTTTAATTTTCCTTGGAAATATATAATTGTCAAAGAGACTTACGTTGATGTGCTTAATGGTGAAACTAAATTCTAGAAATCTTATAATAGTATGTCTAACCACCATGAAGTATGGACATCTTTCTCTATAAGGACTGAAGGCTATGTTATTAAAAAATATCAAGAACTAGGGACTAATCAACTCTCCATATGTACAAAATCCAATATCCCTTACCCAACCACTATTAATTAACCACCAAATACTATAGAAGTCAAAGTAGGATAGATTTATGTTGACTATTCTTAATTCCTTAATAAATCTAGGATACTCAAATCGACTATGATGTATTTCAAAAATTATGTCAAAGTCATTATCCAAATTTTTGTAATGCCATTCCACCAATGTGGTGTAATATGTATCTAACATCAGAGTTAAGATTCATTCTTGTAAGATTACGGAGAGATAATTCCATGTTATGTCTCACCTAATTGATTGAGGGTGTGTAATATTTTGGGTGTGACTATCCTCAAGCAACAAAAAACCAATTCATCCATATATGGGTGTTCTTTGGTCATCTTTAGGAGCTTCAAGTAATGGTTGGTGAAGCAATGTTTCTATTAATAGGATGCTTTCATGGATGTGATAATTGACAAGTTTCCATGAGACAAGTCCAATGGTATCCTCTACTATAGGTTTCAGCTGACATGTGTAGGTAATGTAATGTTAATAAGAAAAGGAAGGATCACGCTGATGGTGATAGAAGAGACTACTTTGATATTGTTGATAGAGTTGGTAGTGATGATGGATGAAGATTCTTCCCTTATTGTAACATTGTCTCTATTGTTTGCATATGTGTCTACTGTTAAAACTATTATTGGTATCGAGGTGGTCATTGAACTTTCTCTCAATCCCAAGAGAAAGTGGATATCATATTTGGGTAGTTTATTTACCTTGGGTCTTGCTACAACCATTAAAAGAGTTTGTTGAAGCACTTTAGTACCATAATTTTTAATTTGTATTATAGAAATGTTTGTCCTTGGATTAAGAGCTTTTCAGAACTACATATTTCTTGGTGGTGCTTTAAATTAATATGATAGTTCGGTAGGCATATTGGATGGTGTCTGAGTCAAGATGGGATGTTGATCAAAAATAGGTATTTGATCTTAAATAGTTGTTTGGTGGATGAAGGATGAAAGGTACTCATTTTGACTTGGATAGGAAATAATATTATTTGAATGTGAAGGGACATCATGACATATTTGTAAGGTTGGCCTTTCAAACATGAATAGATGTGGGTTATGCCTAATATATTAAACATCTAACATCTCTTGACAGATTTGAGCATCGTAATCAGTGGTTGGATAATTATGTCTGATATATTTAGCATCTGACATCTCTTGACAAATTTGAGCATCATAATCAATGATTGGGTGATTTGGTCGTAATGTGGGTGTATAAGGATACTATGGTGAGGTGCTTTGATATCCATTTGTGACAAATGGGGTGGAAGAAGTGGCTTGGTTTTGTAATAATTAACTGGTTGGGTTTGTGAATGTTTGGGTATTGATGAAGAAATGAGGACTTGAGTTTGGGGGTGAATTTGATGCAAAATTAAATAATTGATTTAGATTATTGTAGAAATATTGGTCTTGATGAGCATGGAAGTTAGAAGGTGAATTATAATGAAATGTGTTTGGGCTTGATTGATTTGGGCATTGATTAGTAGAAATATTTTGATATATGTGGGTATTGGAAAATGGTAATGAAGGTAGACTTAAAGATTGGTTTATGGCAACATTGTAGTTTGATCCATATGGATCTAGGTACATGGTTTGATTTGGGTTGGATGATATTTGACAGGGATATGAAGTAGGACTAGGGGAATAATTAAAAAAAAATTGGTTACTATATCCATAGGACTGATTTGATTTTATCCCCATATGAGATTTTTGGTATTGTCCCATAGGTGAATGCAAATATGAGGTGGATTGTTGATGAGGGTTCAATTGGGAATTTGGAGAATTCAAATAACCATCCATGCTATAGCTTAATTGATTAATATTGGAGTTTGAATACATGTTCAAACTTGGGTTTTAGTTAGCTTGATAGCATACTTGATTTAAAGGTGAACTTAAATCAAATTTAGGTGAATTGAATTTTGGATTATAGTATGGGCTATTGGGATTTTAATTTGGGAAAGAATTAGAGGGGTTACTGTTCCAAGAGGCAATGAATTTTTACAATGGGTAAGATATTGACAAAGGTTTGACTTAAATAATGAAAAAGAATTGAAAAGAATTGACTCAATGATGAAAAAGGCTTGATAGCAATACCAAAATAAACCCAAATAAAATAATGAAATACCAAAATAACTACAAGTTTGATTTACTAACAACAAACACTTTTAATTTTTATTTTAAGGAATTTATTTTTACACAAGGAATTTCAACATGTGGCAATCACAAGGAAACAACAAGCAAAGTTTCTTCTAAACAAATAAGCAATTACATAAAAGGGTGAAAACTAGGTAATGAGGTGGTGAACAACTGTTGGGATTTCCGTTGTCATTCATTCTTGCTCTCAGCTTTGGTCTAATATTTCAAGGCACTAACCATGGAGGATGCTACTATGCCCATAGCCCACTAAGTTTGGTTTTGAGGGTGTGTGGAAAGTAACTTCTTGGTGCTAACTGCTAACCAATGCACTAAAGTCAAATGACAAAAAGGTGATCCTAGGCTTAAGGTATGCGTGAGCTTATCTAGGGGGAATAAAACCATGGAAGAAATCAATAGAGTTGATGCACATAATTGGGTCTTGTCTCAAAGTTCCCAACACAACCATAGGGGTCTCAATGTGTTGGCAATTAGTAATATCAGATCTTGAGATAGTTGTTGAAACCCTGGGTATTGGAGCATGAAATAACCTCACATCACAGTGTGTTTAAAACACACAACCGCTTAGACAATTGAAACAATTGGGTCTCAATTTATATACCCCATCAATAAATTGGGTTTGGCCTATCACATGATGATGAAATCCATGATCGATAGAGCCCCTAAGAAAAAATAGATAAAGAAGTAAACACCTGTTTTTGATTTTCAAGTCTCCTCACCAGTGTAACACCAAGGGAAGAACATACATGGATATCACTTAGGTAAACAGATAGATTGTGAAAACATTTATAATTTTTAGGTATTGTTACCAATGTAATGTCAAGGAAAGAGCATACACACATTTCACAACTACAAACAAAGATATAAAAAGAGAAGTGATGTAATTGTTACAAAATTTAAAAACAAAAGCAAGAACATTAGTAACAAGAAAAATTAGATTTTATATTGCTTATTTGTTGATTCCCTTTAGCAAGCATCCTACAAACAATGTATTAGATTGTTTTCCTAGGTAGAAAAAAGAGAGAACCTATAATAAACAGGTGAAAAAACATGAAAAACACACAAAAAATAAGTCTCTGTGACAAAAATGTTGTTACACAGTCAAGTTAGAAAAGTGAAATTAAAAAATGACCACGTAAGAAAAAGATAGAAAAGAAGATAAGCTTACTGAATGATTTTATTATGAAGAGCAATGATTTCATTACGAAGATGGATGAAAATGCTACAGACAGAGACAAAACTACTGCAAGCAGAGATGAAAACACTACGAATAGAGATGAAAATGCTATGCACAAAGATGATTCCATTGCACCTTTTAATGATTTTACTATAGAGTGCAATGATTTAACTATAAGACATATCAATTTTTTTGTTCTCTATGAAAATGTTGTTTGAAAACAAAAATGTTGTCAACCTGAAAAAGCATTAAAAATACAAAAATGTAGAAAATACACACAATTTTGCTATTTGGTATTACAATTTCACTAAAAAGTTCTCCAAATTTGTTGTTACACTATAAAAATGTACAACCAAACAAAAAATCTGAGACAACAACTTGTAGTTCATACCAGCTCAAAAATGAACAAGATTAAACGCAAAAGATAGACATAAACAATGAAAACCTGAAAAGCAATGTTATCTAAATTTCAAAGAAGAAGATGAAAAGATTAAGAATATGTGGAAAGGTCCCACCAAGAGTGCCATAAATGTATGAACTAAATATGTGTAAAGACAATGAACTAATCTAAGCTAAATTCAACTAAATCTAGAGTAACACATGCAAAAAATAGCAATCAAAACTTTGTATTTGAGATACAAGAATCCTCTATTGTGATTTTAATGTGATTTGATCTATCAAGAATGTGTTGCTCACTCTTCCAATGCAAAGGGAGGATGAGAAATATTTTGGTGCAAAAGGGTGACTTTGATTCACTCTAGATGCAATATTTCTTGATTGCAAAAGATGTGATTATGATTGTGATTTATCAAGATTCTATGACTGATTGCAATCTCTCAAATTTGTGATCATGGTGACCAAGATAACCCTGGAGACCCTGTGTCTCTAAGTGTTGCCTACATAATCTACTTAAACAATGTTTATGTGTGGATATCAGAACATATGTAGTTCTCCAAAAAGGGATGATTGTGATGGCAAAGGATTCTCATTACTGAAAATAGAGATGTGCAAGCTTATTTATAGAATCTTGGAAAAAGATCCAATGGTGGAGGATCATTTGGATTTTTTCAATGTTTTAAATGATTAATAATTGAGAATGAGTCCTCATCCATGAAGATGGAGACTGTTTCAACTTGGTGAGGAAAAAGAGGGGTTGGTTACCTATACTTAGTTGAAATGGATTGACAACTTAGAGGAGGAGTCACAAGAGGTGGAGACTTCCATGGATTTGGTTGGGATGAGGGAGAGAAAGGTGGGAGAGGTTTGAATAGGTAAATCAATGAATTAAATAACTAAAATAAAGATTAAAAGGTGCATAATTGACTTTTTAAAAATGTTTGAATTAATCAATTATTTGATTTTAAGAGAAAATGTTATTTATTAATTTTAAGAAGAATGATTAATAAATTTAGGTGCATTTCGACACTAAATAAAATTTAGGTGTCTACAAAACCATAAACTAGATGAATACAAGTATACCTTTCAGTCACCTAAATAATTCCCTACATATTGTACACTAAACAATATTATTGATGTGATCTCTTAACTACCTTTACCTCAAACCTATTTATACAACATATCATTTCTAGAGAATGAATAGATCAAGTGGTAGATCCATGAAATCATGGACAATGGACACATCATGCCCAAATCATTGCCTTGCATAAGTCCAATTATGTTTGTGCCAAATTTGTAAATCAATTAAAAAAATCTTAACAAGATTAAATTGAATAATTATTATCCTCATTTAAATATGAAGGCATTTTTCTGCAATATCCATGATGTAGAATTCTTTTTCAAAATTGATCTTAAGTTTGGGTATCATCATATTCATGTTAAACCTCTAGATATTTAGAATATAATGTTAAAAATAAAGGATGGATTGATTAACTAGTTGGTTACACCTTTTAGGTTAATTCATGTAACTAAATCATTCATTTCAAGATGTTGAACGACATCCTCAGCCCCTTTACCTATGTCATTTTTTTAATCTACCTTAATGGCATCTTCATATTTAGAAATGAACATCCACACCATGATGAACTAGTTTTTCACATTTTGCAAAAATAGTTTTATGTTAACATGAATAAATGTTCATTTTTCATGCAAAAGATAAAATATTTGGGACACATTACACATAAAAGGAGTACATGTGTGAACATGTCAAGATTCAAGTCATAAATGAATTGGAAACACTAAATAACTTTGCATATGATTGAAATATTCTTAAAATTAAAAAATTATACAACAGATTTGTGTTTGATTTTTATATTTTAAACCAAACTACCAAAGGTGGAACTAAATAAAGTTTCATCTAGTCATCTGCACAACAAAGATAATTCATTGAACTAAAATTTAGACTCTATTTTGTGTTAGTACTTATGTTACTTGACTATGAATTTGGAAGATCATCCAATTCATTTAGTAATAAAATTTACTATCACAAATGGGTATTGACAACATAAGTCCTATTAAAGAGTTAATTTCTATTATAATGGATTAAACAACATATGATTGGAATCAAAGATATCTTTAGAGTATATACTTATATCAAATGATGAGGGAGCGATTAGGGATGGTGAGGGTCATTGATGGAGTGATGAGGGATGAAGAAAGATTGATTAAGGATTATGAGGGATGAGGAGGGAGTGATTAGGGATGATGAGGGATGGTGATAATCAATGAAAGAGTGATTAGGGATGATAAACTTAATTGATTAGAGATGATGAGAGACAATGAAGGCCAATGACAGAGTGATTAGGGATGAGAAGGGAGTGAATAGGGATGAAGAAGTGATTAGGTATGATAACAGATGAGGAAAGAGTGATTATTTATGATGAGGGATAGTGAGGGTCAATGGAAGAGTGATTATGGATGATAAAAGAATGATTAGAGATGACTAGGGATAGTGAGGGTCAATGAGGGAGTGATTAGGGGTAATGATGGATAATTAGGAAGTGATCAAGGATGAGGAAGGGATAAAAAACAACTGAAGTTAAAACAAAGCGGTCATTTGATGTGTGTAGGTCATCAATATGCCCTACACTACCCCAATCACACCACTTTGGATCAAGTTCAAAGTGAGTAGTTTTCAAAATTTAATTTTGACAAACCTAGGACTCCTATAAATGCCAAGAATTAATTTGGAAGGCCAAAAAAACTAAAAAATGACTATATATTTACCAAAAATGGATATCAATTGCAAAAGTTATGTACTGAAATCCCTAGATTTAATACCTAAAACCTAAAAATGCCTAAGTACTATCTAGATTGGATTTGAAAAAATATTTTCCACATTGTAAGGTGTGTAATTGTGAGACCAACTCTATCAGATACTGAGTGACCCTAATTTCTTATATTTACTAAAATAAATTTAAAGTATAAGAAATTAAATGTAACAATATAAATCTGCAGTAGTAAATATAATATTCTGGCCAAAGTTGTCTTCATGTGCAACTCCCACATGCTTTTATGTGAAAAATAACATGAATACAATCGTGTTATCAATAACATGATCATGTTATCAATAATGTAATTGTGTTACCTATTAACCAACATTCACTTCATCTACATGTTCATTGCTTTAATATGCAAAACAACACTAACACAATTACGTTATTATTTTCATAATAATGTGATTGCATTATCTATTAACACAATCGTGTTATATATTAATGAGATCATGTTATCATTTGGTAATTACCAAGCCATAATTTAAATAATAAAATTATGTTAATTAAATAATGCGATCACATTAATTAAATAACATAATTGTGTTATCTAAAATGTCCACAGAATTATCCCCCAACTCCATGCACTTACCCTAATGTACATTGAAAGTACACACACTTTTACTTCTAGCTATTCTTGAATCTACATTCCCTCTTCTATCATTTGAATCAATTTAGTTGCAGTCACTTTGAAGTTATGAATGTTACCTTCAAGAGTTGATTCACCCAAATTGATTCTAATACTTTTGTAATTAGTGAGTCATTTCATCTTGATTCTTCTCGACATGAGGTTCTGCTATTTCTACAGACTGTGTACCTAAAGGGTTAATCATCAACCTCAAAGTAGTCTTGGCCTTTATTTTCTTTAGAGGAACTTGAAATAGACTGGTGATATCATCAAAATCAATTTTAGTTGGTGTGAATGAAGGCTTTTTCTTACCAACAAGTTGTTGTACCCATGAAGAAAACATGTTTCGCTATGAACTAGCCAATTGAGCATCTTTGAAAACCAAGAGAGTCAATGATGATAACTATTGAATTGGTGATATAATAATAGATCCAAGATCAACTGATTGTGTGGGAGTAATAACTTGTTGCGTAGAGAAAATTGGAAGCAGAAGTGGAGCTGGAGATGGAGTGGGGAATGAGGATGTTGGAAATGGAAGGGAAAAAGGAAGGGAAGAAGGTACAAATGAATCAATAGGAAGAGAAATGGTATAAAAAAAGGTAGAACCTAGGTCCATAGTCAAAAATTGATGAGAAGTATTATCGATCAATAGTGAAGGATCTATCTCTTGTGTGATATCTAGAGTAATAGATGAAGTAGGCCTCTTGATTTGGAGCTTTTTCCTTGGTAGATCATCCCCACATGTCTATTTAGGAATTATATCTTTGTTGGGATCTTCTCCATCTCCTCCACCTGTATCAACCAAACTGGATTTATTTATAAAGATCTTGGTGCCTGAAGATTGAGTGATTAAAGTGGAAGAAATTTGTTGTTTCCCTTTTGAAGTTCCTTCATTTTTTGAACAACTTCCTGAAGTGAGTTCTCTCTCTTTCTTATCATACCATTCTCTTCATCTATCTAGAAAAAATTATGTGTGTTCCATAATGTCTATCAATTATTTTATTGACCAATTTATCGTAGGGATGGATGTGAGGTGGGCCTTTTCATAAAAAAAGTTTTCTACAACATCATTACCATCATCTTCAAAATTCATTTTGCACTAGTCAAATCTGAACTTGACTTTATCTATTTCAATGTCATCCTCAACCAATCTCTCTTTTTGACTTCAAAATGATCTTCGCAGTCCTCCCATTAGTCTTCAATTTATGAAATGTGAGGGTAGCTAGAGCCCATTCTTAGATTGTTTTTCACAAAACCCTTACTATCAAAACCAATCCTCCTAGTGTGTGGGTACATTAGAAAATTTACCCATGAATTTTCAATACTAGAGGCATCTTTGGGTGTCTTGCAACTGAAATAACCAAGCCCAATAGGGAAGCTTATTCCTTTTGTATGTTGACTAGTGCATTTCTTGTGCACTTCATTGAGTTGTTTGCAAAGCTCATTCAAAATAATTTTTTCACTGGAGTACTTTGGAAATCTGAAAGGGACACCTTCGATTCCATCAAACCAAATATACATGAATTTTGGAAACTAGATGAAATAGCTTCCATACTTCCTAATCAAAGTAGCTGCCTCTTTGGAAATTTTGGATACAAGGTTCCCATCCAGTGCTCTAACTAGAATCATGGAGAATGCATTATTTACTCTTCTAAAATGGCTTTTTCCTTTTTCATAAGTGAGCTGAGGAATTTTATCATATATCATCATACCCGAGATATTTTGTTTCACCTCTATCAAACTAGACCAAGGCTTAAAGACTATAATGGAATAAACCAAGTATAAAGTCATATAGAATTACTGCATTGATTCTAGTTTGATCAATTGTTCATGAATGTTATTGCTAATGATCAAAGCCCAACCAATGAACTGCTTCCCTGCACAGATGATACTCATGAAATTAAGGATTTAGGATGTCTGTACATATTTTTAGATAGGTTTGTAGTGATAAAGAACATTTCTGTAGGTGTAAATAAATAACTTATAAAGGTATAGATCTATACAATTACTTAGGATTGAGTGAAGTGGCGAAATAGGGCTAGATCAAGTGTTATAGTTAAAGTATAATTGGGATAAAAGTGACATTATCAAGTATTCATGACCAATTTTGAGTATGTATAGGCCCATTAATTCATTCAAAGTAATGTTGAGACCCTCTACCTTAATTTTGTTTTTATCAATGAGTCCTTAGATCTTATGTTTCGAAGTAATGCATCTATTAGAAGAGTGTCATGTTACTCTATGATTGTTAAACAATGTACACAAATTATATCTATTAGGCAAAGGTAAAAATAGATACACCTCTCTAATTAGAGGTAAAGCAATAATATTACAAGCAAGTAATCATTCAAGCATATTTCTATGAATTTCAATCAAAATTTTAAATTGTCTTAGTTATCTTTATTGTGATAAAACTATCCTTTTACGTGGTTGATCCACTGTAATTACTACATTCTTGACCTCTTTCTTAGGTTAAAAAACATTGTCATTACCCTTTGCCTTGAATTTTTTTTACCTTAAAATTTGGTTTTACTAGAAGTTGGTTCTATTTCCAAGCATATTGGCCAATGAAACCTTGATCTCATAATTTTCAAATTCATCATAACTACCATCAAATGATAACTAGGTGTTGAAGATATATTTTTTTAATGTGTAAAAGAAAATTTTGAGAAATTATACTTTGTAATTTTTTTTTTTGGGCTGCAGGAATCGGTCCAGCATGGGCTCCTATAACCTGCAGTACGCCTGGTAAACTTTTTTAATGTGACCGGCGGTGCTAGCGCGGCACGCCCTCCGATACCACAAGGCAGGGGGGCCTAAAACCCGTGACCAACAGAGCTGCAACGAAAGTACTTAACCAACCGGACTAGGACCCCCGCCCAATTATACTTTGTAATTCACTATCAGGTAACTAGTGAGTTTTTTAAACCAATATCTTCAATCTAAGCATATATTCACTAACACTTTTATTTTTTCCTTGTTTGAGTTGAGCAATTGTGAAAATGTAACTTTCTTGTTAATATTGATTTTTAAAAAAAGAGCTAGGAAATCATTGGATAAAGTGGTGAAATAATCCATGGGTCCACATGAAATTATAAAACCAATCAATAGCATAATATTTTAAAGATAGATTAAAAAATCTTAGTAAAAAATTTACCATTATGACCAAAATTTAGATAATAACCATAGAATAATTTGATATGATGAGAGAAATCTCATTTACCATTGAATAATTTGAATTATGGAGCCATAAATCCTATTAGAAAAGACTAAGCAAGCACTTCATAAGATAAGAATTTAAGTAAAATAACATGTGAAGTGACCCTAGTATTTGACTTCTTAGACCCTTGAGAAATAAATTTAACTTGTTGGTGAACATCACACATAAGAGTGGTAATTTTAGGGGTTGGAAGAGAAATGGTGGTTGTAGAAACCTAATTTTGGTACAAAACCCTTTTCCATTGCATCTTTGTCATGGTATACCACACTTTTTCCACTTGTGTACATTTTGATATTTTCTAATATTTTCACCCCACATTATAGTTTTAATAGCCTTGATTCATTTAGATTTCCTTAAATACACATCAGATTTGTCAGTTATCAACAATAAGAACCCTTATAATCATCCTATGTTTAGATTTGTCTTTGTCTTAAGCATTTTTCCCCTCTAAGTTAGAATCAATAGTTTCTCAAGTTTGTCCCTATGTCAATTTTAACATCATCATTTTTTGGGTCCATTCTTCCTTGGCATAGATCCTTATGCCTTGACTTTCTCTTATCATTATTCTCTAGGGTTGACCTATGTTCAAAGTGTCATATATATATATATATATATATATATATATATATATATATATATATATATATATTCCTCACTAAGAAACTATGTTGATATCTATTACAATATATTTATCTAATGCATAATTATCAAGCCTTACCAAGAGTTCTACAAATTTGTCTAAGGATTCTACACATTGAACCTATATTACAACACCATCATTCCAATACTTATGCCATTATATCTTGTTGCAAAATAAGGTCATTTTGAGGCATATAGTTGCATTTGATTATCTAGGGAGAGGAGTCAAAGTCTTATCTATAATTACATTGGGATCCACTCACAAAGAACTAGAAAAAAATTAGCTCTTATTTCAAACATGTGGGATGTGTTGTTGAAATTACTATGAGAGGTTTTATGAGATAACTAACATACACATAATATTTTATGCATACATTTATTATCAAAAAAATCATAGATTGTGTCAGTCAAATCAGCAAAGTAAATCCATATTCTACATTAGTCTAAGTTTGTGAATCAACCCAAAATTTTATAGAGCCTAGAAAGCATTAGAGGTCCCAATTGGCCATAGAGGACATAATCAGCAAATGGAATCAACCCTTCGCTAATTCTATCTTGGACATAATTATTCCTCTATATATTATGACCCAATTGTAAAAAATATTTAGCTTCTTAGGAAAATATTCCTTAAACCTGTCTCAATTCCAAAATTCAAAGTCAATTATCCATGTGTGTTCGTTTCAATATCTTTTCATAGTCTTTCATTTTATTTCTTGTTCAATTGCTTCATTATACTATTGGTCAATATATTTAGAGCATAATTAAGATATTATATTTTTTTATTATTGCATTAACTTAGATCTCCATTATGTCCTAGTTTTACCTCTTTGTTATGGCAACATTTAACCATAATTTCACTATTTAGGAAAAATAGTGGTAGAATAAGTGGGAATGGAAGCATTATTCAAAACGGAAAAGTGAAAAACACTATGAAGAATAGATGAAAGTTTGTAAGCTTATTGGGATGGTTTAAGAATTTGAGAAGCAACGTTTTAAGCATTTGGAAGAAATATATAAGCATTGAAAACATTTAGACAAGGCAAATAATCATCAACAAGGTAGGAAGAAATATAAGGAGTAGTAGTAGAACCAAGTTGGAAAGCAACCACATCATTAATCATGGATGAGAACCATAGATAAGGTTAATCTATATTATTTGCATTTAAATAACCATTATTTATTCTATTGGGTATATCTTCAATTTAAGGTTTTTGAATTAGGGTTTGGAGTTAGAAATTTTTCATCATATATAACATTTCATCTATTTATTTAGGATTAGCTTGAATATTTTTCTAAATATAGTAAGTATTTCAAATCTATCAATATTTTGATAATGTTGATAAATATCAAAAGTGTTATCAATTTGAGATTCATTCTCAACATTATCATTCACAAGTATTTCAACATCATTTATAACAAAACATGTAGTAGTAGGAGGAATGTCAACATCTTTAACATACACTTTTTTTTCAAAATAAGTTTAAATGTTAACTATAGAAATTTCAAAATAATTTTAATTTAATTTATTACTTTACTTGGTACGGCTCTTAGATCTAATAAATTTAGGTGGCATAAAATGGAACAATATTAAACATGTAAGATACAACATGATTTGAATGGAACTACAAGCACAAAAACATTAGGTTTTGAAGATAACACACAAGAACCAAGGCTAATGGTTGTAAACAATTAGAATAAACCATAGAAAATTCAGAGCTAACACAATAATGAAAAGATATAATGCTATGGGGTGTAAAAGAACAAAAGTTCACCAAAATATAATACAAGAAAGTGGTTTTACATTAAGATGGATTGCATTCACCTATACTACTTGTAATAGATCTAAACATATTTATTATGATAAAATAACAAAATCAAACTTAATTATAGTAAAGAATATTCTAAAATAAATAATAAATGTGAGGATAAGATTTTAGAATAATATTTGAATTATCACAACTTTTGGTATGGTTGGAAGAAACAAACACAAAAAAAAGGTTTAGATGCAATACGAACAAAACCTAGAAAGCTCAAGACGAACACAATTTTTTTCTAAGACTGTCAAAACTATTAGATGGTTCTAGGCCTACCAAAACTATAGATTTGATGTTTCCTACTTCAACGCTTTAAAAACTTTTCTTATTTTTCCTGAATACTACACATATCTCTAGGAAAGTGATATCCTTATCCATAACCCTAATAGCTCATCAAAGACTAATAACATTAGGGAAATTAATGAGGGACCTTTTTTATACCTTTATTATTATTAGGCCTATGTTTTGGAACAAGCTTGGAAAAAAATACTCAATGCATTTTATCAAAAAAAATTATGATGCAAGTCCTAATCCTAAATTCCTTTTTGTTATAGTATGACAAATGGCATAATGCAAATGAATACTTCAATTATTAAAATAAATTCTACTTTAAATACTCAAAATTTTCTCTTCAGTAAAATCTTGACTCTATCTTTCATAATTCACCTATCACTCATGTAATGTATGTCCATCTTGTCCTATATGCATTAATATACGTGTATTTATAGATTTCTCAAATTCAAATTAAGAATAAATCGGTATATGATCTAATATACAACACACAATAAAAGTAGACAAACAAGGAACACAAGGCATGGGGACCTAAAACAAGGGTCATGAGGACCCACATGAAAACTGTGTAATGTATAGTTCTTGACAATAAGCCCAAAACAATAGAAAATAATCAAGGAAGAAATAAAAAGAAGAGAGAGAAAGGATAAGGAAAAGATAAAGCAAAACATGGCTAAAACACATCGAAAAATGCATTAATAAGAACTTATGTGAAATGATAATAAAAAAGTACACAAATACCCTAGAACAATACAATTGTACAATTAAAAACACTCCTCAACCAAAATTGTTTATCTACATATATTAGTTCAAATAAAAAATTAACAACTACAAATAGAATGAAGAAAGTATATCAAAGTATCTATTTTATAATGGAAACATTTTGATACACAATTGTAAATGTTTTTACATTAAAACTAAGTGCTCATTCTAGAGACAAAAATCAGCTTTATTCGAATAAAATTGTTGAATGAAATAATCAAGACCTTGATATTTGGCACAACCAAAAACAATGACATCGTAAGAAATTTTGTATTAAAATGCATCGATATATCAATTAATTAAAAAAAGGAAAATAATGTAAGTTACAATAAGAATATGGTTGGTTGTTATTCACAACTTCTTGATATCAATATCGACATAAAATATGGTAAAACAATAAAATTTTAAAAACAAAGTCAGTTAAATATGACTATATAATTGTCTCAAAATAATATATTAAAATATGATGAGAAATATTAACATCAAATGAAAATAACACCGAAGAATAATGGTAGTAGATAATCTTTAAAAAGTAGAACATAAAAATTAGAGAGAGAGAGAGAGAGAGAGGAGGGGGTGAGGGGCTCGGGAGAAAAAATGAGATTATCTTAATGATGGTTGTAATTTTTTTAATTTATTGAATATTTAATATTATAGGGAATCACTGAATTATATAGAATGTTGGTTTCTCTATGTATATTTGAAGAATAAATATATAGTAGATTACAATGATGAGTAAAAATATATCTAAATCAATGAATTTTTTGGTTAAGCAATTACGATTAAAGAGCATCTACATCATCGACATTATCTAAAATACGATCCTAATTTTAACTGCTTAACTTTTTATATCTAATATTCAAAAAAATTTATACTTCAATCAATAAATATAAATAACTATCATCTTCAATAATTGAACTATAACTTTTTGATAAAAAAAATTTCTCCGAAAAAAAATATTGATAATCTTAGTTTAATTTCCTATCTCTATAGATTGTGTGCAAGCTATTGTGGTTTTATTGCATTTCCTTTCCAAAACCTTCCAATGATGAAAAGAGTATGTGGCTCCGGAGAAATTATTTGAGCACATGCATACACATTTGTTTTAATTTATTATAAACATTTTACGATGGCATGTTTTGATTTTTTCTCAATAAAAAAATGACTCGATTGGACATTGAGATATAACATCTCCACATTATGAACGATGCCGTCATACAAATCATTTTCAACGAAATCATGAGGGGAACATCATTAATAATAATAATAATAATAATAATAATAATAATAATAATAATAATAATAATAATAATAATAATAAAAAAAACACTTGATTTACACTTATCTTACCCGGAACATCATTTGGTGGGTGGGGAATGGATTTCATGGGATACCTAATCAACTCAAATTGACTAGGAAACCACCATCATCTCTAAGATTCAATTTTCTTTATAAGATATGGAATTATTGGTACTAGGCGTATAAATAATTAATATATTTTTATTTTATATTAAAATTATTCGGAGTTTATATAGATTTTATCTTTTTTTCGATATTTGAGAATTTAAATTTTAATGAATTATTTATGAGCAAACAAATAATTAAATGTTATTAAATAAAAAGATTAAATGGTTTTAGGAGGTGGATGCAGAGGATCATCTTCGGAAGCGTCGATCAAACAGGGGGTTTTATGTGAATTATTTATGGAGTAGTCTAGTCATCTAGGGATCATCATAAAAATTGATCACATTTTGGAGGAGGGTGAGGCGAAAAGTGTCCCTTGTTTCGGGATTGGCTTCTACTTCTACACCTCTTGGAAAGAGGTGGTGGGGGACCGCAAGGTGGGTTGTCTGGCAGAACTCCGCTCATAGTGTATGGAGCACTCCCCCAATGATTGAGGAGCTCCTATAGGTGGTGGAGGTCCAACAACATCTTCTCAACTTGAACTTGGATATGCAAGTAAATCGATAAAATAACAATAACCTTTTCATTAACAGAAAATGAAATTCCACAAACCTCATGATTAAAAATAACATTATTTTTGACTTTCCAATATTAAAAAAAGATGATAAAAATAAAAACGTTCCAATCTTATAACTTTCTCTATTATATTTTATTATTTAATATAATGTAAAACGTTCCAATAATAAAAAATTAAATAGTTAACAAGAGTGATTCTTTATCCAACCAATTTTAAATTTTAATAGACACTTTATTATATATAAAATTGATAATGTTTTAATTATAATATTGAGTATGAATTTATAAAAAAAACTTGCAAAATCTCGTCGAGCTGATTAAAGGCCCACATACGTATTAAATTCAACTAACTTTTTATTTATTTATTTATTTTTATTTTTTATTTTATTTATTTTTTACAAATTATTATTATCTTATAAATATATCATCATAGACAAAATATTATTAACATATTTTATTATACGTTCAATTCTTTTCAAATATTAATTATTTATCATATTTTAAAATTTAATTTGATAAGAAAATAATAAGTAGCTGGCATCTTTTAAAATATTAATTATTTATCATATTTTGAAATTTAATTTGATATGAAAATAATTAGTAGTTGACATCTATATTTATATTTTATAATTCAATATTAAATTGAATTATTTAATATATTAAATTACTTTCAATATTAAAAATATATTATTAATATTATTTTTAAAATATTTTGATGTATAATTTTTAATGGCTTGAAAAAAATTCTATACTAACAATTAGGTTTAAGAGTTTTTCAACATTTTAAGAATTTCCGTATATGTTACAAAGATTTTTGTGGGATTTTCGTGTATGTTACAAAGAATTTTGTGAGATATTAAGAGAAAAGTTTGTAACAGTTCCAAAGCATTGTGAATATTAAGTTTTAAAAAATAGTAATATAATTATCGCTTATAATTATACCTTATTTATAGGGATAATTTGTTTTAATTTTATTTAAATAAATAAATCATAATAATAAAATTAATAATATTAATGATATGTGTTGTTTATGTAATATATTTTATTTTTTGTCAAAATCAAGGTATTTTTTTTGTTTTGATTCAAGTTTCATTTGTTGCATTTTAATTTGAGTTTCATTTCATTTATGTACAATGTATTGTTTTATTGTACGTGTAGATATAATTTTTCTATATCTTGATTTGTACATTTTTAAAAATTCCTATACCATAAATTTTCATATATAACACTTCTCCGAAAAATAAAATTTTGATATTATTTAATCCATTTTTTATAACTCAATTTAATCTTTCAATCGAAATCATACTCTATCTAAATATTTTCAATTAAAAATTAAACCTTTCTTTATTATATAAACCTTACTAAATTGATGAACTTTTATATTTTACACTTACCTAAAAATGAGTTTTCCACTTTCATTTTATAGATACAAATTAAACATGAAAAGAGAGTTTCTCTAAAGTTTAACTTAAAAGCACATAAGTTTGTGTGCAAAAGGACCAAAGTGTGCATATTAGAAGGGATTAAAATACAATACATTCTCCCCAAATAAGAGAGTTTCTTTAAAGTTTAACTTAAAAATGCATAAGTTTGTGTGCAAAAGGACCAAAGTGTGCATATTAAAAGGGATTAAAATACAATACATTCTCCTCAAATAGGCCACGAAACAAAGTATGAAGCGTTAAGTTTTATGTATGGTAAAAAAAATAAAATGAGAGGTAAGTTTTGTCATATTGTCCCACGTGTCCATTAAAAGAAAATATGAAATTTATTTTTATTTTTTAAATAATGAAGGTTTAAATATTATAGATAGATAGATAGATAGATAGATAGATAGATATTTTAGTAATATTTATAAGAATAAAAATAGTTTATAAGACTCTTTTGAAAACTAAAAATTATAATTTAATAGAGTGAAGAAATGTATACAAAATGCATCTAAGCAAAAAAGTACAAGTTACATAAGCGTAAGTCGGATATATGCATTTTGTTATATGCGAACGGGATAAAAGTTAAGCACATGAGTCTAGTACATAAGCCCTGAGATGAGAGTTTGGGTAAGTCAAATTGCACAATAAGCACGAAATTCACTTAAACCCTGTTTCAGATATGTATACTGAACATGAAAGTATGAAATGATTTAAGATATTTTTTATTATTATTATTATTATTTTTTAAGAAAATTATTTTTTATTTAGAGTTTTTGACTTAAATGTTAAATTACTTAGAAACACATTTTAGTTCATAACTTTCATTTTGGTGTTCTATTTTTCGTGTCATCAGTTGTGTCGAGAAGATGATGTCAGTGACTCCAAGTGGTATGGGTCTCGCATGAAGGAATTGAAAAATTTAAACCCTATCATATCATGTTTTAATTATGCTCCTTTAAATATCACATTTATTATAATTTTGCATTTATTTTAGAAAAAGTGACATTTATTATTTCTCTTTTACATGATTGGGTGGGAAAAGAGACGCACCCACTTAGAGAGAATTAATTTGCTAAATGAAAAAAATCACCATCCCTACTCAATACACACAAAAATGGGTGCCAAAACACAGGGGAGAAATATGCACGTAACACAGTTTACATAGAAACAAAGTGGTGGTTTATTTTTTTACCATAAGTTTCAAACCACTGCTTCATTTTACATTTCATTTATAGTGTTGGAAAGTGTGTTTTTCCCTCTTTGCAAAGGTATGAGCCTTAATTGGTATTAATGTGTGACCTAAAACCTATTTGCATTTTAGTGGCACAATTTTGTTACTATTAACTCAGACAAAAGGGGAGTGCATTGTTCATTATGCATTTGCAACAACCGACTACTATCATTTAATGTTTTTGGACTCTAGTGCTAGGTGATGCATCTCTTACTTGAAATCCTCTCCTTGGTGGGTGAACCACATTAAATATCTACATCCACTTTTGGAGGTAAATGAGTTTTTTCAACAGCGCTAAATTATTATATATAATCAGCGAAGTGGCTTTGTAAAGGGTTGGTCCATTTAAAATTAGAGGCTAGAGTAGATGGCCATGCCATTTTCATTTTCTGTATTTACCTGATTTCTTAGTTATCTTTTTTCCATTTTGCATAAGTCAAGGTTGTTTAAAGTCAATTTTGTAATTCACCTAAGTATTTGATGAATTCCAAGTTTATGCTTCATGAATTATCTTCAACCTGAAACCTTTGTGACTTGAATCTTTTGCCTACACATATATATGGAGGCTCTATTTCATTATTTTTCATAGCTAACTTAGTCCCAAGACTCATGCATCATCTTTATCTTCTGGTTGTGCTAAATTGGCCACACAGAGATCATTTTCCTAAGGGACTCATCTGCGCAATGAAATCATATTTGTCTTCTCTACAAAGCGGGCTCATCTTCTCTTTCTCCCTACCTTATCTTTATTTCTTTTTTTCATAACCATGTCAGAGTAGGTAGTTTATAGAGAAAATTTTAGAGGCTTTTCAAAACTAACTATAAGTAGTTTTTTTAATTTAAAAAATGGCTAATTCTATGAAAATATACATAGCTCAAATAGCCTCAATTTTATATAGTTTCTTACACATGTGTTTCAAATTGCCTTATAGGTTATAATCAATCCTATTTTGAAACAGAGATTCGTCATAGTTACTATGCATGTATAGTTTTGATTCACCAAAAAATTATACAAAACATATATAGCTTAGTCTAGAATCACTAGGTGTGTGTGTGTGTGTGTGTGGGTGTGTGTGTGTGTGTGTGTGGATGGGTGTGTGTGTGGGTGTGTGTGTGGGTGTGTGTGAGAGAGAGAGAGAGAGACCACCTAAGACAAAATAATCTTAAGGTAATAATTATATTTTGGTTGACATGGTTTTTTAATTGGAATAAAAAATATTTGAAAGGTTAATTATGGATATAGTTAAGACATTTTGGCAAATCTTATTATATAGTTTATGATTTTAAAACTATGAAAATGTTTTGAATTTTTTTAAGCGTCGTTTATAAAATCGAGTAAAAACAAACATGATTTTCTTTCTATATGGTTTTAATAACTAAAAAACTTAATGATAAATAATTTTCAAACTTAATATTTATTTTATTTCTAGCATTGAATGCAGTGCAAGTGGAATTAAAACTATGGGGATTGAGGTTTAGATATTACCCCATTTTTTAATGAATTGGCTCCAACATATTGAAGGGTCCAAGGCAAAATTTAATGTTGGTCCAACATGTCCCTCACAGGATTAATGTAAATTGATCGAATACATATATGGTAATTTTTTGATTTTTTTAGTCATTGATGCAAGCTATTGATAGAAGTGAAGTTCTGGTAGTTGAAAGATTAGGATGAGAGGTTAGAAATGTAATTTTTCTAAGTTGGTTTCTTTATGATTTCAACTACAAGATATGGATTTGTGTTTCTTTTACTCTAAAGGTTGAGTGAAATTATTTGCATGCATAGTCGTCTGTCTTGAAATGAATAAATATAATGATAAGTCCCTTGAAAATTATTTATCTAAAGAATTTTTGATGTTTTATCAATTTTTATAGTCATTAATGCAAGCTATTGGTGGAAGCAAAGCTCTGGTAGTCAAAATATCGAGATGAGATGCAGATAATTTCTAAGTTGGTTTCCTTGTGATTGCGATTGCAGCAAGGTATAGTTTTGTGTTTCTTTTATTCTGAATATTGAGAGTAGTTGTTTGCCTTGGCCCTTCAATATGCTGACACCAATTCACTAAAAAATGAGGCAAAATCTCAACCCTTATCCTCGTAGCTTTAATTCCACCTACACTACATTCAATACTAGAAATAAACTATACATTAGGTTTGAGAATTTCGGATGTAAAGTCATTTATGCCATATATCTCTTTTAACACTGGCTAGTTTTTTAAGCCTTGAAGACATAAAAATTTCAACTTATGAGTTTATAATTATAATCTTAGTTTTTTATTATTAAAAAAATTAGTCATTAAAACAATATAGAAGGAAAAGCATGTTTGTTTACTCAGTTTTATAAATGTGTTAAGGACCACTTGTGGCTTAGGACACAATACACTTTAAGGTAATAATAATTGAAATAAAATGAATATTTGAAAGGCTATTATTGATTATGAATATGGTTAAGACTTTTTGGCAAACCTTATCATTATTGATTATGGATATGATTGAGACATTTGAAAGATAGTGTTCTGAGCAAATATCTTTAAAAAAATAATTTTCAAGGAACTTATCATTATATTTATTCATTTCAAGATAGACGATTGTGCATGAAAAAAATTGCTCTCAATATTTGAAACAAAAGAAACACAAATCCATACCTTGCAATCACAAGGAAACCAACTTAGAAATTGTTTGCACATTCATTTCCAACCTCTCGTCTCAATCTTTTGATTACTAGAGCTTTGTTTCTACCAATAGCTTGCATCAATGAATAAAAAATTTGAAAAACTATCACATATGTATTCGAGCAACTTACTTATGCTCAAATGCATATGCATCTCTGCAATAGAGTTTACAACTGTTATAGACACGTTCTCTTATTCAAATAAAACACTAAAAATAGTTATTTATATGCACAATCATCTATCTTGAAATGAATAAATTTAATTATAAGTTCCCCTAATTGTTCGAACCCCAACATGTACTTTTTGAAGGGGGTTCGAATGAACCCCCTCCGAACAAAGTGGGTCAAAGGTTTACTTTAGCATTTGATTAATTTTTTATTAATTTGAATGATATTTGGGGGTGTTCAAACTAAGGGGGTTAGAACGAAGGGGGTTCAAATGAACCCCCTTCATTCTAACCCCCTTCGTTCGAACCCCCTTAGTTCAAACCCCATGTGGCATGAAATCCTCACCCATTGAAGTGGAAAAGCTATTATTGGCCTAAAATTTCCACTTAAAATGTCACGTATTAGGATGAAAAAATAAAATACAAACATGTGGCTTTATATATAAAAATGAATGAACCCCCTTCGTTCTAACCCCCTTTGTTCGAACCCCCTTCGTTCAAACCCCATGTGGCATGAAATCCTCACCCATTGAAGTGGAACACTGCTATTGGCCTAAAATTTCCACTTCGAATGCCACGTATTAGGATGAAAAAATAAAATACAAACATGTGGCTTTATATATAAATAGGTATTTTTACGATCTTTTTAATAATATGATTTTTTTAATTTTAATAATATTTAATATTTATTTTGATTTATTTATTAAAATATACTTATTTATAAAATGAAGTACTATACATTTGAGGCACTAGGAAAAATAAGAGACTGTGGCCGAAAAAAAATGAAAAATATCAATGCACTCGAATTTAATGTCCTTGTTCTTGTGGTGAAAAAATTAGTCTATTTTGACATATATAAAAAAAATTGTGAGGAGAAGACATAAGCATGGATATTACTTGCCTTGATCATTAAAAAATTAATAAAAAATTATATTTTAATCAAAAAATTATAAAAAAATAATTTTGCACTATGTCTATGTTTGTAAGACCTCTTTACAAAAAAAAAATGAGAAAATATTATGTTTTGAGAAAATTATGAGAAGGAGAAATCAAGTACTTAATAAAACTTTTTGTACATGAAACGTACACACTGTGTACTTAGGTATTAAAAAATATATTTTTTATTTTTTTATTTTTTCAAAAAAATAATAAATGTAATTTACACTTTAAATGAAACATTTCATTAGTTTACACTGTTTTCATATTTTATACGGTTACGTCACTATTGTCTATACAAATTGAGAAATGTTTAGCTTTTCGTTTTTTGTTGTCCCCTTAGTACCAAAAAGTGGGACATAGTATTATGCTTCAACCCATTTATAAAATGGATCATTGATACTTAGATCACAGATGCATATTTCAATAATGACTCAATTTAATATTGTAGCAATAACTTAGTTTTTATATAGGTATTTATTTAACATTATTTCCTCCCACAAACATAACAACTTAGTAGCGACTTAGTTTTTATATTCTATGAAATCGGTATAGTTACCTATACTTACAGTGCTAATAACTTCGATCACTATATTAATCTATATAATATGTGTATTCAATAATCTTTTAGCAGCATTAAAATAACTCTAATTAATAATATATATGATATAATGTATATATTGAGCTAGAGTTATATATATATAGTGTTTGATCATTATATATCAAAATAGGCAAGTTGTTGCAAAATGACTATGAATCATTGCTTATAATAATATAGATATTATGCATAGATGTTTATTAAATCACTATAGTATATATAAGTCATAGCTACCTATCTAAATTATATATTCATGATAATATTGTTTGTCTCAAGATAACATTTTGCAAAGTAATAAGAGATCCCAACCAACAAACCAAAATACACAAACGTAATAGGCTTAAATTTCAGTATATAGATTGCCACACATAGAAATTCTTGCAAAACTTTAATAACATCACCTACCTTATTGATGGCATCTAGATGGGATCAGCTAGTCTACGCCTTTCTTTTATACTGCTCTATTCCCGTCTCTTCTTCCTTTGCTCAGATCCTTCTCCACTCCCTTCTTTTCTCTCCTCTTTTTTTTTTCCTTCTATGCCCCATCTTCTTTTATTATCTCCTCCATGCTATGTTTTTTATGATTTGTCATTCTTTTCTTTTTGTTTTATCTTTTTTTTTTCTAAAAAATCTCTAAGTTGCCACTTTCTTTGAATGCATATGTTTCTTTCTCTTTTTATTTTCTTCTAATTTGGCCCGAGAAATAAAACTAAGATAATTGATCCTTAAAAAATCATTAATTATTATTTTACTCATTTTGTTTATCATTCATAATATAATTTTTTCATTTATTATATTTATTACTAACTTAGAAATGATAACAATATCATGATTCTAATAGTAACCTTACTAATATAAAGTCTATTATATTCTTTTCCAAATTCATAAATTAGACATCTATAAAACCAATCACAATAATATTATAACAATCACAATGTAATCATATGAGGTTAATTCTACACAAGCATTTAACTAAGCTAACATACAACTAATTATGGATAAATAATTATCTAAATACAACATCATAAAAAATGCACCAATGTTAATCATTCAACTATGCATATAATGAGTGTTATTTAACATAGTGTGTGTAAGATTCTAGCCATTCCTATGTCATCCCCTGACATCTCCATATACATCACCCTCTCTGATGATGCTCTACCTACATCATTCTTTGAGGGATGAATCTCTCCTACACCCAACTCATGACAAGCAGGTAGTTAATCCATAACACCATGACATATATACATCATAAAATATTGCTAAAATAACAAATCAACATGATCATGATATAAAAATATACACTAAAGATAACTCATAGTAGTGAAATCATGAAACCAAATCCAAATACAACTCCATTACAACATATGGCTTACAACTTAGTTAGTAATAATCATATCAAATTATCAACTATAGAAAATCCATCGATAATTAAATAAATTTGCTTAGCAAGGAATCAAGATGTAACATGAAATATTAAAGGAGTTTTGTTTTATCATGTTTAACATCTTATAATGGAATATTAGTACTTGAAAATGATAATTTTATCTCTCAGGGGATAGTGGGTTATGAAGAAAGGCATGTGAGTCTAATGAATGACTAACTCTAGGTGCACCTTACTCTAATTGTATCACATTAGCATGCAAAATTGTAACAAATTGCTCAAGGGAACATTTAGTTGGAGAGGTTGGAGATGTCACATGTGTATTCATCATAGGCTGGGTGTGTAGGAATAGCAATTGAAATATTTTATAATCATTGTGTTTCCCCCATATCTTAGTTAGATGTCACATATGTCATTGGAGGTGTAGATATAGGGATAGTACCAGTTGTAAAGGTTTGAACACCTAAAGTAGAAGTCCTAGCTCGAAAGGATGGGTTGACATCATAGAAATGTCCAAATTTTTCCCCATATGTAATATCTTGAACCAAATTATTCTTTTCATATTTTTTGATATACAACATTGCATCAATTTGATGTGGATTCAAGTGAAGATATTCAATGAATTATCGATCATCCATGGCAACAAGTTGGTCCATAATATTTATTTCATGAGTATTTTGACATCATAGAAATGTCTCCCCATATGTAATATCTCGAACCAAATTATTTTTTTCATATTTTTTGATATACAACATCGCATCAATTTGATGTGGATTCAAGTGAATATATTCAATGAATTATCGATCATCCATGGCAACAAGTTGGTCCATAATATTTATTTCATGAGTATTATCAGTCTCAACATTATGATAACTCCATCAATAGGGTGTATATTATGTACTATATAATCCTTAGAGAGTAGGAGGAACAAAGGAGGTCATGCATGCCTTTATCATCTAGTGGAAACAAGAGGTTTCTCAGATTGGATGTTGCAACCATATGTTTTAAGGAAGACTTAGATTTTTCATTATGTATTTTAGATTGGTTAGTTTTCCTAGATTTGATCCATTTATGTATATACTTGATCCAAATGAAATGCAATACCCAATTAAAAAAATATGAAATATTGCCTTATTTATATACTAAAACTAAATATTTATAGTGTCTCAGTTTTGTACATTTGGCAAATATCAATCAGGGTTCTACCCTTCAATTTTAGACCTCCCTACTTTTAAAAGGCTCGCATTTATTATATCATTGTGCCTAAATTATTATCTCTTAGTCCAATCCATATTATTGTAATGACCCAAGTCTTATGCAATGCAAAATAAATTTAAAACCTGATAAACATCCTTCACTATCAAGTTTATTTATGTACCTATTTTCTAGCACTCTAGACACTAGCAACCACATAGGTACACTAGCCCTAGTGATAATGTCTAGATCGTTATCTAGTGGCTAGTTTAAAAAATAATCCAAATTTCAAATGTATCAAAATCTATGGGTTGGCCTATTTTTATTATCAAACCCTACTAAGAGATATTTTCAAAATATGGGGTAGAAATACAAGTATGATCCTTCTTATTCCTCATTTAGAAAATAAAAAACAAATGCCCACTAAAGCTAAATCAATAAATTTCACAACCAATTTATTTTACCTTATTCATCCTTATTTTCATATCAAGCATAGGATCAATCATATGATAGGTTTGAAGCATTTAAAGAGAAACCCATGAGTGATATTTGTCAAAATAAAAGATAGATCATTGCATCCATATTCATTTAGCATATTACACCCTTGTGTACATGCATTACCACACATAGAGGAGAACTACATAATTCTAAGCCCATCCTTGGAATATTGGTTATGTAGGCAATACCCATTAACATAGGGGTCTTTAGGATTAGCTAGACATCGTGAGCTTACTAACCCATTTTTAGCAAACTCATTCTAAGGGTGAAGAGATAGGGTTTGATTAATTGGAAAAGAGTGACAACCTATATCCCTAATCTAAATATATCAATATAAAGGTGATAAAAAACTAAAACAATGAAGTTGGTCGAATTGAGATCCAATCATTACTTTATACTCTGCACCTATGTCACATCTAGAAACTAGCATTGACATTAATGTCTAGATCCGATGGTAGTGTCTATGACTATATAAGTACAATTTATATAATATGATGACTGATCCAAAATTTTGATCCCATATGTTTCTCACTTGTTTCTAATCTAGATCTACTTGTGCATAGTAAACCTAACTAAGTGTCATTTCTCTTTGGTATTGTAATTAATTGAACATATTTCAAATTTAGTACATTCTATATTTAGTATATCTTTGTGTTATAATTTAGAGTATTCATTTATATGAGTTTGAAATTTATCGTATTGTTATAGATTAGTTTATCACCCTTGTGCTTGAACTATCTCTATATTCTTAACCATATCTCCACATATTTCATATTTAGGGTCAAACATTTGGTGAAAGTGATCTCTATGTCTTTTTAAGAAAATTCTAGCTTGCCTTAGAATATTCATCCCCCTAAGGTTTTCTCATGTTATTTTTTTTTCAAATCTATTTTATTATATGTATGTAGCCTAGGTGTATCCCTAGACTAGGTGTTATTTATATTGAACACTTGGTGCTTCCTCTTTTACCACCTAAGATGGCCCAAACCAATGAAGTATCAAATCCTATGCCTAATGAGAGTGTAAATAATGAAAATGAAAAAAATTATAAAGAGGTTATAATATAAGATCATTATGATCATGAAAATAATGAATCTAGTGTAAATAATGAACATAAACAAATAGATCAAGATCAAGTCCAAGTTATTGCTATGTTTTGAGAGTATATTCATCAAAATATTGAGGATCCTAATGGGATCCTCAAAAATATATTATAAACTAAAAAAACTAAAAAACATAGATGAAAAACCATGTGCATCTATTGATCATGCTATTAGATATATGAGACATCCCCACATTTCTTTTTTTCTCTCCTTGATCACATCATCGATTCCTATATCTAGTGGGGGCACGAGTTATGTGTTTACACCAATGTTCCCCAAAACAAATCCTTTTATTGATACATTTTCTATGGAAAATATTATCACTTCAACCCAATCATCAGTTTCAATGACTATGTCAACTCAAACCATATTTGCATTTCCTTTAGTGACTTTTCAAGCTTCAAACCTTAATAATCAAAATGTGCAATAATGTGTACAAACTATAAAACTTTTATAAGTTAAGGTTACCATCATTGAGTTAAATTCTATGAAATCAATTTGTGATATTGATTCACAAGATGTATTACATAATCCTCTTGCACCTGAAATATATTTGCACCCTTTGCCAATTGGTTTTATTGCACCCAAGTTCACATTTTATGATGGCAAGGGTGATCGTGAATAGCATCTCCAATTTTTCTATGTGGCATGTCTTTATCATACCTCTAATGATAAAATTTTGACCAAATTATTTTCAAGGAGCCTAAAGGACTATGTTTTATGATGGTTATATGATTTATCAATCTAATTAGTAAGAGAATTCAAACCTCTAGTTGATCAATTTTTAGCACATTTCTCTATCAACATCACTAAAAATATGCTATATGCTTGAATTAAAAAGATCAAACAAGGAACCAATGAACTTATCAATAAATATGTTTTGTGATATAAAATAATGTTAGCTAAAATAAAAAATATAATGGCAAATAAAGAACTTCAAAATATTTTCAAGCAAAGTTTACTTGCCCCATTACATGAGTCCATAATTTTTAAAAATTTCAAATATTTTGATGACTTAAACCATATTGTTAAAAATAATGAAATGAAGCTTATTTCTTTGGAAAATATAATTATGTAGAAAATACACTGACTACATCCAATACCAAGTTTTATATCAAACCAAGCTACAAGGTGAAACCTATAAAATCTAAAAATAAAACAACCACAACAATTAACATAGTGTCATAGAAACCTAATTAACTCATCTTATCCAATGCACCTAAAATACAATTTACAAGACTACTTGAGTCTCTAGCTTCTTTAATTTAGACTATTGTGGAGTGTCATCTCATATCTATCCCTCCTCCTATAGAGGTTGATATGAGTTGACCTACACCCAAAGGATATGATGTTAATGCATATTATGACTACCACCAAGGCCTTAGGCATTCCATGAATAAATGTTATATCTTGAATCATAAGATCCAAGATCTTATTGATGACTAAAAGATTATATTTGATGATCCTCCAAAGGACTTAGGTTCACAACTTGGTGATCACCAGAATCAAAATATATTTAACAATCCTTTATAAGATCATTCTAATAAAAATCTAGGGGTGCAAATAGAATACAATGCACATCATCCTCCATCACATGATGGATAACCATTATATGGGATTATTGGAACTTATACAGACATAGTACCTCCTATGGTTTAAATATCTTCTATTACATTTGATGACAATGAAATAGTGGATGGTGACTCATACATTCATTCATTTTTTACTCGATCATACCTTGATTTTCAATCTATAATAGTGTTATGATTAACAATGGTGCTAGTGATAATTTATGACCCATGAAATCAATACACATTTGGGATATACACATGATTATTTATACCCTTCAACCAAAACCTTCAAAACATTGATGGGATATCATAACACATTATTGGTGAGATTGATTTAACTTTATAAGTTATTCTAGTACATGTGGTTACCACATTTTTAGTTATACCATATACATGATTATTGGATATGTTATTTGGATGACCTTGGATACATGAAATCCATGAAATACCTTTCACAGTGCATGGGTGTATTAAATACATTCATACCAACAGGGTAATCACAGTTGCTGACATTCCATATAAACATCCACTTGAATAAGATAAATTTATCCTGAGACAATTATTAATTATTAAACCTACTAATGTTATTTTTTTGTGAAATGGTAAGCAATAAAAAATCCTCTCTCATATGTGTCCCCTTTGCACCATATATATATATATATATATATATATATATATATATATATATATATATATATATATATATATATATATATATATATATATATATATATATTGGATTTCATGGAATCTTCATCTACCCATACACATCATATTCAATTACATATAATAACCCAAAATGTTTTAATTAATTTTACTCCAAAGAAACCATAGATTATTATACAATGGGTTTCACAAAACCCTACTCATCCTAATATTTCTTCACCATGATAGATTCATATTATACATACATAACATACCACAGATCTTTAAATTTAGAATAACACCTATGCATGTTCCTTGGCAATACCACCAATTTTATGTACCATATTCCAAGTTTGGAGCTACCTACGAGCATCCCTTAGATAGGATCATAGGATAGTCTTTTTTTTCCAAAAATACAAAACATATATATATATATATATATATATATATATATATATAAAATTCAAAAATATAAAAATATTTAGCATTTCCATGTTTTCTTAGCTCATTGGAATCTATGTTGTTTTCTTTGTGATAGTAGATAATTTATCATTTCATTCTTATATACACATATGTTTCATTCATATTTGAGTGTGATACATGCATACCCAGACACATGATATATGCACTTACAAATATTGGACCTCTCTCTACCTACATCATATAGTATGTTAGGAGCTTTCACTTCTTTGATCATGATTGATATAAGTTACATGTCCTTTGTGATCATTTATACTCTATCATGTTTGAGATTATATACTAATGCTTACACATGTCTATATCCATCTTCATATTTTTCATAGTGTACTTGATATGTTATGTTACATAATGTTTTTTGCTAACACACCTATGCAGAGACTAGTATGATATTCTTATGTTGGTTGCTTATGCTTTATAGTGTTTCATTTGAGTTTATTCTATTGCTTTTTATAATATTATTTGTGGAACATTTGAATATTTTCTTTGTTTTTTGGTCCATGTGCCATTGTATGTTGAAAATACATTTGAAAATGTCACTTGATGTGGATTGGACATTTGGATATTAAATTCCTTTCAATTGTGTGGCATTTGAACATGCCCATTGTGTGAGGTCTCCTTGGACCATTATTTTTCATTACATTGAGTGATATTGTGTGTGCTTTTTATTTTTTGTTGAGATTACATTTCTATGATCTATATCATGCATCTTAGGACTTGATGTGATCACATATCATGAGCTTCATTGATATATCTACTTAGAAATATTATCCCTATATGATACATGATTCATACACAAATTATATACTTACCTTATCCTTTTGAGGTAAGTTACCTACCAATTTTTATCTCCCTCACCTCAAAAGGAGGAATATTAATGGGGGCATGTCATAGAAGCATGACCTCCACATTTTTCATAGTTTCTAGATTTTAGTGGGGGAATGTCATAAAGTAATGGCCTCCAAACTCACACATTTAATCATTATATATATATATATATATGGGGGAATGTCAGAAATACATGACCTCCACACTTTCACAATATCTAATTTAGTTTAAATAATTCAAATATACACTTCAGTCATAAACTTATACATTACACTAATTATGTATAGATTTGAAAGAATGTTTTCAAATGTATAACACATATACTCTAGATAAAACATAATAAAGGTATATATATATATATATATATATATATATATATATATATATATGGGGGAATGTCAGAAATACATGACCTCCACACTTTCACAATCTCTAATTTAGTTTAAATAATTCAAATATACACTTCAGTCATAAACTTATACATTACACTAATTATGTATAGATTTGAAAGAATGTTTTCAAATGTATGACACATATACTCTAGATAAAACATAATAAAGGTTCATATGCCATGCTATTACAAAATTTACTAATTATACTACTCATCATGATGCACTGACTAAACAAGATGTATTATTATCAAGACTTTTATATTGCAGTAATTGGTTAATTTTATGGTTGAAGTGATTAAATCATTCAACCTAACCATATTTATAGGTTATATTGATTAAATCATATAATCTCATCATATTTATAGGATGATTTGATTAAACTAATTTCCCTCACCAAATTATATACACACACTTGAGTTGTGTGATTGAGATACAATGATCTCAATGGTCATGTCACAACTCATCCTTGCAATGGTCCATCTTCAGATCTCCAAGGTTAATTTTAAACCTATTTTAATTCCAATTCTTCATAATAAATCATCTTTACTGAGTCAAAACATCAAAGGGTGATATGTTTGCATCAACACACAGGTGTACTCCTTCCTTACTCTTTTTCTTTTCAAGGATATCGGCTATTTCAAATTTCAAATTATATGCATTAATTTATATTGTAACATGATCTTAGTTACATTTAATACACTATAAACACACTCAAATTGGGATCAAACAAAGGTAATTTGTGTTATACACACCAAAGTATGCATTTATTTCATTTAAACTAGAAATTTCATCCTTATGCATTACTATATTAAAGATGGTAAAATATGGATAATAAAACTAAATATTTATATAATCTAGTCATATATTTGACAAATATCAATCAAGGCTCTACCCTTTAGTTCTAGACCTCCTTATTTTTGAAAGGCTCGTATTCACCATCTCATTGTGCCTAAATACTTATCTCTTAGTCCAATCCATATCATTCTGGTGGCCCAGATCTCTTACACTACATAGAAAGATTAAAACCTAATAAACATCCTTCACTGTAAGTTTTAGATATGTACCTATTTTTTATCCCTTCTGACACTATCAGCCCCAAAGGGACACTACCATCGATGTTAATGTCCAAATCCTTATCTAGTGTCTAGTTTCTAAAATTCATCCAAATTTCAATTGTATAAAAGTCTATGGGTCAGTCTATTTGTCTTATTAAACCCTACCCTAAGATATTTTTAAAAGGTGTGGTATAAATATAAGAATAAGCCTTCTCATTCCTCATTTATCAAATGCCAAGAAAACACCTACTAAAACTAAATCAATCAACTTCTCAACCAATATATTATGCCCTCTTCATCACTATTTCCATATCAAGCATAACAACAATCATATTACATATTTAAAGCCTTCAAAGATCATCCCATGAGTGATATTTATCAAATTAAAATCTAGATCACTCCATGTATCTTCATTTAGTATATTTCACCTTTGTGCACACATGTTCCCACACATAGGGGAGACATACATAAGACTGAAGCCAACCTTGGAGAATTAGATATGTAAGATGTGCCCATTAACAAAGGGGTCTTTGGGGTCAACTCGACACCATGAGCCCACTAACCCATTTTTAGAAAACTCATTTTAAGTGTGAATAATGGTGAAGAGATAGTGTTTGATCATTTGAAAAAGAGTGACATGTATCCCAAATCTAAATATACTATTATAAAAGTGACAAAAAAACCTAGAATAGCGAAGTTGGTCACATCAAGATCCACTCATTAATATATATTGGATGCCTTTATCGCATCCATACATTAACATCAATGGTAGTGTCTACGGCTATAAAATTATATTTTCATAATTTGATGATGGATCTAGAATACTAATAATACATGTTTCCCACTTTTTTTTTGTTCAGATATACTTGTGATGAGTAAATCCAACTTAGTATCATTTCTCTTTGGTATTGCAATAAATTGAACATCTTTCAAAATTTAGTATTTTTTGTATTTATTATATCTCAATATTATAATTCAGAGTATTCATTTATATGAATTTGTAATTAATTAGTTTTTTATAGATTAGTTTATCACCCTTGTGCTTGAACTATTTTTATATTCTTAACCCTATCTCCCATACCTTCAATTTTAGGGTTAAACACCTTAATGATTTGTATTAACAAACATCATTCATTTAGTATATCTATGGATAATATGTGTTTTTAGGTAATACTTATAAATCATGTCTAAAAATAAAATCTTAAGGCTAAAAGTTGATACCTTATAAGGATGAAACACTAATGGAGACATAGGGTTTGACACGATTCAATCAGTGTATGGGTTCACCAATATGTTTTACCCTAAACTTTTTTATAATTCCTAATAGGTTATAGACTATTATATTACTCTAGGTTATAAGATATGGCATTCAAGCATACCTATGAATGTGAAATACTGAAACTAATTGTAATGATTTATCAAGTGGTATAAGCTAAATATAGTAAGTACAACAAAGGTATGCCTACTTAGCTTTTATGGTTGACTGTCTAACTATTATTATGTTCTAAAAATGGAAAACATATTGAAGCAAGCCTATGATTCATCCAATTCAGGAACTGGGTTTCTGTCTGTGTAAGATCAATTTTGTCAAATCTGGATCAATATTGACTATCAATACTTAGCTCTAGTGGTTATTAATGACTTGTACTGAAAAATGCGTCATTGACCTTACAGTCACCTTTATCTATCTCTAAAATCACTATATGTGTGATGTTTAACCCTAATGATGTGAATAAATTCATAAATTAACATTCTTCACCTTAAAACCCTATGTGTATTTGTGAAGGTTAGAAACCTGAAAAAAATCAAGAAAGTGTAATGGGTTGAGTTGCCCCCAATCACCCCCATTTTATGAATTATTATTGCCTATGTATCTAATACTCCAAAGAGGAAAATCAAGTCACATTCTACCACCTGGTGTAATTATATAATTGTGTTCATTCGCTATATGAATGCAGCGAATGAGTTAGCTTTGATACTTGACATCACTTGAATTGACTTGACTTTAGTATGCTTTAAACCTACATTTTACTTATCCTAATGACCGATTCATAGTTTGGGAATGATAGGGTGGATTTTCTAAATATGAAATAGTGTATAGATATGTACCAGATACGTTCCAAGTCCCCTATCAAGTGAGACCTAGATTTATATATATTGAGTCAAATTAGATAATTTATCATGCCCCTAACATGCTCGGAAGATGGGATGATCCTAAAGACATATTTTATTTTAAAAAGTAGGCTTTATTGGGAGAGGGTCAATAAGATCAACATCAAGTCATTATCACTTAAGATAATAACCTAGTCTAAGGTTACTGACCCATGCATATGAGGAATAAATTCAAGGTCTGAAGATGTCTATGTAGGATAATAAGTAAGTTTAAACTAGATACTGAGGTTCTTGTAGGTGTGATAACATAATAAGAGGATCAAACTCACAAGGTATCTTATAAGTGTGAGAGGTGACTTAGCACCATATTTGTACGTGCAAGTCATGTGTGATAAATTTATGTCAAGATCATCATTATCAAGTATTTAATACCATATTTTAGCATCTACACCAAAATTCATAAACTATAATGGAAAAATGGGGTGTTTTTGGAGTATAATGTCTATGAGATGCTAGAAATTAATAACAAATTTTAAATTTGAATTTAATATGAATATTTTATAGAAAATTAAAGGTTAAATTTGATGTCAATTAAATCATCATAGGGAGTTTGAATATCACCAAAGTGTACGATAATAGGCATACAAACTATTTGAATTTTTTTTAATGATATGTATGGTAAATGTGAAACCATACAGAAGGTATGTTACTTGGTTCATAAAATGCCTCAAACACTTTTTATACCAAAATTGTCAAATGATACAAAATAAATGTGAATCATATTGGTAATATATCTCAAAGGAATGATTATAAAATATACAAAAATGTTTTTATTAACAATGCTTTAAGTATTTGTAGAAAATTATTGATAAGAGATATTCTTTTATGGATTACAATTATTGCAGGATAAGTAGAAACTTACTAAATAAAAATGCTTGGAGGCTTTTAAGGAAATTTAGTGCCAATAAAACCCCATGGTAACTTATAAAAAAAAAAAAAAAAAGTATTTGAATATCCCCTAATCTCCATAAAATAATAAGCATTCAACAAAAATCAAATATTGAATTTAGACAAGTATAACAAGGAAAGTAAGGCATGTGACAAGCTCAGGGAATGGGAGCGTAACAATGAAGATGTTGATGCCTATGCATCATCTATAAATGTTTGTTGCATTTTAATGTGATAGTATTACTAACTGTCAATGTTTCCTTTATCTTATTATTTTTGTGTCTTCTTCGATTATTATGCTAACAATTTCACACTGCATAAACAAGGAGTGAAAATGAGCATTTAGATATTTTTGTAAGGAAATAATCCACTTAGTTTAGTTATAAATGATAGTTATAGGACATGTCAGGAGTGAATACTATTATTTTTATTGTTGTTGTATAGGGTAAAGTTCAAGGTTTGAGAAAAAAAGAGAAGATGGAGTATAATAAAGTTAAAACTTTCAAGGGAGATTTTAAGGTTGTTTGGGATTCCCAGGTGTCCAAATAAGATCATAGGATCAAAATTAAAACTCTTATAAACATTCAAAAAAATTCAGCACTTTCAAAAAAACGAAAACATGATAAAAGAATATTTGCAACACCTATGATGAGTTCAAATGATGTGTGGTGTAACATGTTTAGCAAAAAAGCTATGTTGATGAGTGAATTAAAATTAATGGATGACATTACATTTTTCATCCATTTGACTACTATAATGTATGTTTTCTTAAAATTATGTTGAAAAGAGGGTAGTCATGATGACAAATAACCAAATGTAATGATGTGATAAACATAGAAGGTAAATTAACTTTTTAGGCATTGTTCAAGAGGTGTAGGCTATAATGAAAACTTGGGGTAGTGTTGAAGTATAATGTATATGATATATTGGTAATTAATAATATAATTTAAAATGTGGTTGAAAAAATGCTTCAAATAGACATGATTTCATGGAATGAAATGACTACAGAGCATATAATAGGCATACAAACTGTTTGAAAAAATCCCTGATTCAAATTTATGAGAAATGTGAGATCATATAAAAGACATGTCAAATATTTGTCAGATTGAGAAAAAACCTCAATAAAATTTATACAAAAATGGTTTTCAATGGATACTTTCAAACTCTTTGATCGAACAAAACACTCTCAAACATAACTTAACCATGACAAAATGTGATTGACAAAAAGCCTCAAAGACATGTCAATTCATGAATTACAATGATCAAAAGGCATGCACAAAAATGGTTTTAAATCCTAACAAATCATTCTTGAACATGCAATAAGTATGCAAATTATTTTAGACATGAATGAAAAATGTGGAATCATATAGAAAGTAAGTGAATTGTTTGAAAAAATGCCTTAATGAAAGTTATGGGAATGTGAAATCCTACAATTGGAAAGTAAGTTATTTGACAAAATCTCTCATTGAAATTTATGAGAAATGTGAGATCATTTAAAAGGAAAACCAATTGTTTCTCACTTTGAGAAAATGCCTCAAATAAATTTAGGCAAAAATGATTTCAAATGATGCTATCAAATTTTAGGATTTGATAAAGCATTGTCAAACATACCTTGATTGTGATAAAATGTGGTCATCAAATTCATGTGAAAATTTAGAATCATACAAGAGGAATGTGAATCATGTTAATATATTGTCTCAAATAAAATGGTGTTCTTTATAAGGATTCAGAAACTATGATTGAAAATTATGAGAAATATGAAATCATACAAAAGGTACGTCAATTGTTCCTTAGTTTGCAAGAATAACTCAAAGAAATTTATGTAAACAATATTTTCAAATGATGCTATCAAACTGATGAGTCTAATAAATTATTGTCAAACATACTTAAGCATGATAATTCAATTGACAAATTTATGTAAAAAATGAATTCATACCCAAAAAAAAAAACATATGAATCATGTTAATAGATTATTTAGTTAAACACCTATTTTAAACCATTTTAGAGTATTTAAAATAAAATTAAAACATAAATTTAAATTATGTAGTACTAATCACAACATTGGCTTTATATCGTCTCATACACCTTTTTATATAATATAAATGCTATAGTGTTCAACATAAATGTGAAGCTAGTATGGAATTACAAGACATTTATTTTTCATTTCATAAAAAACTACATGTAGATGGAGAGGAAAAGCAAAATTTAACTGTGGAGAAGGTATATAGTAGAGCACAACCTAATAAAATTAATGCATCACCTTGAAGCGACATGATAATAGTGAGCATGCAAAAATTGATTAGAAAAAATATTCAACATCTCACACTATTTTAGAATACAAACCAATTATATTTTCTATATCTATATACACACATTTCGAAATGGTGTCTCACCCCAATAGAGTTACAAGGTTTAGTGTATGGACACATAAACTTATTATTCCAATCATGCTGGAAAGTGAAATTATTTACGTGTTGAAATTTCATCCATTCGTGTGAAACAAGCAAGAATATAATAATCCTTTCAATTAAGATAAAGACCTGACTTATTAAACTTAACAGTAAAATTGAAACTTATCTTTATAAAAATAGAATATCAAACATAAAACAAACCTGAATTTTAAAATTGAAACTTATCTTTATGAAAATAGAATTTCGAACATAAAACAAACCTGAATGAGATTATTTTTGTATTCTCATACCATTTTTTGCACACAGAATATGAATGTAATGTACCCAAATAAATTTCAAGTAGAATTTTGAATAAAATTTTCTTGACTCACTTGTGAATAAAAACACTTTTACAATAATAATATGGTAAAAATGAATTAACTTTTAGTCTTAACATTATTGTAATGAACTTGCTACAAATGCTTTACAAACATATTTATATTTCACTGCCATTCCAAAGATCCATTTAATACATTTATCATGTACACCACTCTATTCTTGTTGCTATTATTCTGTTTATAACCTAAAAAGATATTTAGGAAAAGAAAACATGAAGATAATTGAGAAATAGAATATTTAAAAAAAACCAAGACCTTAAAAATGTTTGAGTCTGTACCAAATAAAAATGGGAACAAAGTAATCAACCACAATTACCACGATCAATAGAAAAGTTACAGGTCATTAATTGAAATTTAATTTGTTGAAATTATATTCATGACATTTGCTCCCAAATCATACTGATCACACATAAAAATTGGAATCAAAACTGTAATCATATCATCCATCAACATTTATGTTTATAGTTGTTGGAATTGTGAATCACCATGATCATGACAAGAAATTATTTTTTTTACATATTTTTTAAATAAAACAAATTAATTTTAAGTGTACAGATAAAAAATATATATATATACTTTGTTTTCGAAAATCCTTTTTCATTATAAGTTTAGATTAGAGGAAGGAGAATTTGTGCATACATAGAACGATAATGATAATGACATCAATGGTTAGTCAAACAATTCATTATATATGACCCGTATTCATTTTTCAACTATTACAACTTTTTGTATGCTCTTAACACAATACTCATAGATAAAAACAAAAAAAATACCTACAACACGAATCTCATATTACATAATGAGGATTTCATTAAATTGAAAGCATCTACATATACAAAAAGATGTAAATCAATTTGCACCATTCATGAATGATGAATCATAGCGACAAAGCATAACCCTTTCGCCCAATGGAGATTTAAATTTTGAAAGTTACATAATACAATGAGAAGGTCATAAAGATAAAGTCCTTTGCAAAATAGAGAAAAAATAAATGCATTCATTAGATGAATCAGATATGTCAACACAAGCATCAACACATATACTATGCCCTAGTCAATAGTAGTCCTGCAACATAAATCTTATAATTTTAATCCAAGCCATACACCCAAAAACCCCATTGTCTTAATCCAAATACACACATATCCCATTATCTTAAGCCAAAAGCTCAAAAATCATGTTATCTTAAGTCAAAATGTACAAATTCTAGAAAACAAGGCAACCACCTTAACAAATGGATCTCCTTACACTTTCCTACACTCTAACATTCTTTTTTTAGATAGAAGCAATGAAAGAAAGGAAACAAAATAACATTTCTCTTAAGACCTTCCAAGTTTTAATTTCTCCCTCCTTAAATTTACTATCACTCTACACTCCTTTGGAGTTTGTACTCTGTAGCATAAGTGTATGGTCTTGGCAAGCTTGTTTGGGCCCTTTTGCGCTTTCGCCTATGTGACCTTTCTCGTACCTTTTTCAGCTATTAAATGTTAGTTTGAGTGCCAATAGGATCTTGATTTGAATAAATTTTATATATAAATACACATGTATTGTAATCATTTATGGATCTAGTATTATAAAGAATTCATTTATTATTCACATAAATCTATTGAGCATTTACAAGCATTTAGAGAAATCATATAATCATTAAAACATTCACTAAATTTTAAATGTTTATGTTAGTGACACATTATATTACATTGGTTTACCTCACTGATGAATTATTGTAATTATTGAAGTGTTGTTTTTTATATTATACATTGTTGAAGGCTTAACTATCAAGACAACTCAACTATTATGTGGTACAACACACCCATACAAAAACATATATTATTTTTTTAATATTTTTCTGATTAATTGTCCAATTAAAACAAAAAAAAATAATATTTTTTCTCAACAATTTAAACGAAGGCAAAAAAAATGAATAAACTTTTTGAAAATTCGAATAAAAAAATATATTCATCAAAACGTATTTTGTATACTTAATATTTTTCCCAAAACAAAACTTAAATTCTAAAAAATAATATTTTAAATACCACATTTTGAATATCCTTCTCTAACCTTCAAAAAATTTATAAGTTATTGTCCAACTACAATAAAAATGCCTCTCCAACTAACACATAATGATTGGTTATAGATAAATAAATAAATTCTGAAAATACTTTACGTTTGCATTCTATTTTTGTAGCCCATGCGTTTGTTGGCATTGTATTATTTATTATCTTTTTCAGCACCTCTCCCGCCGCTAATCAACACCGTCTTTTACGTTGTCGGCAATGAAGATTTTTTTGGATAGATTTTGTTGTTTATGTCTGCAAATGTGACCCTCCGCTAAATATATCTAATCATTTTGTAAAGAGAATATTCTGAGTGCGCCTATCGTGGGTGCCATACGCATCTAAATCTGTAGGGAAGATATTGTGTGTGTTGTTATCCAAACATGTTACATTGAATGATAATATTTGTTTTTATTAAGGTATGTTCCTAACGAATATAGTCCAATAATGTCCCTGAAAGAAATGCGTTGTCCAAATGCATAAGAATATCAAAAGTGTGTTTTATAAGATCATTTTTGGGTGCTTCTTTTTAAAAGCTCCAAAACATCTAACATATTTGTCATGTAGTTAAAACACCTAACATATTTGTCATGTAGTATTTACGTCAATATATTTGTTATATCAAATTTTTATCAATTTTGTGTGAATTTTTTTCAAGTAGATTTTATTTTCAATATCGTCAAAAAGTTAGTTATGTCTTTTTTTGTGATGTGTGTATATTTCTCATTTCAACGTTGATGGCGACATGGACTTGGATCAAATTTCAAAGCATAAACTGGGTTTTGTATCATTTTTGCTATCATTTTCATTGTAGTTACTTTTAGACATCATTCTTCATTAAAACACCTCAAATTTCTACTTAATCGTGACGGTAAAGGGTAACACTGCCCAAGTCAAATTGCTTTCAATCCACTACACAAAAATAAAAAATTAGTTTTAATTTTCATTGTTTAACTTCATATTCTGAATTGATTTTGATATAAAAATTTGTGAATAAACGATAAAATTTTGACATGAAAACTTTTCTTAATTACATTTGATGAAATTTCTACTTTAAATATTTATTTTGCTCCATATATTTTCAACGTCACATCTCATTAAATATGCATCTCTTTGCAAGTTTTTCACATTTACTTATTAAGTATTACATATTATATGAAGTGGAATATCTTTTTAGACAAAATAAGTTATATGCAAATAAAAGACACCTATTTGTACAAAATAGATTGTTTTGTGATTTATCCAGCGTATATTTATCCTTAACTAACAATGTATATACCATAATGTGTTTTGTACTAAATCTTTATTTATTTCAACACAAAACTCAAAAAGGAAATTTTAAGATTTTTTTAATTTACCTGCCACCAACTTCAACGTTGGAAGCCTTAGTCAAGAAGAAAGGGGATAATATTACATTAGTGAGTGCTAAGTTAGGTAGAAATTACAAGGGGAATGACCAAATGACACTATCAAACATCAAGGAAATTTATGCACTTTTAGTGATGTGTTGTCCATGTATATTGTCTAAAATCATTATTTATCCATGTATTAGTTTAAAAGATATAAATGCCTTATATAGATATATAGTTAGGGATGAACATGCTCTGAATTTATTGAACAAATATTTTCTCATGTGTGTTGTATTTAAGTATTTTTAAATAATCTAATTTTTTAATGTGTTATTTTCGAATAAATAATTTTTTATTACAAAGTAAAATTTCTCATTTAATGGGAAACATATTGTAAGCTAGGGACAAGACATATGTGAAGCTCTTTTATTTAATAAAAGCATAATTTGTTAATAGGATTATGTTAGTCACGATATATTAATTGAACGGTGTTATTCATAGCTTATTGTTGGTTTGTAATAAGAAATTATTGTCAAATACTTATCATAGATATATCTTTAGTTTACAGTGTGTTTTCTATTAAATAAGATACTACGTTCTGTACTGAAGATTCATTAGAAAAGTATATAATTTAATAAATATCAATGTGTTAATGAGATTATGTTATTCACAACATGTTAATACAACTATGTTACTCAAAGTTTATCTTTTCCTTATAGTGAGAAATTCTTGTCAAATGCTTATCTTACATATTTCCTTACTTTTCATAGGAGCGTTTCACTTCCCCCCTCCTTCCCCCCTTCCCTCTACCCTCTTGTTTAGCATATGTTTTATATTTTCACTTTTGTGCCTCTATTATGTTATATATTATTTTAGCTTTGATGTGAATTTTTCACATCAAGCAAGTTGTTTGTTTTATGTTAGTAGATAATATATCATTTAATTCCTATATACACATATGTTTCATGCATCTTGGAGTGTGATATAGGCATACCTAGACACATGATATGTGCACTTATAGATGTTGGATCTCTCTCTACCCGCATCATATAGTATGTTAGGGGCATATGCTATTTGATCATAATTGATATAAGTTACATATCCTTTAGGGTCATTTCTACTTTATCATGTTTGAGATTATATACTAATGTTTACACGTTTGTATCCATCCTCATATTTTTCAAAGTGTACTTGATATGTTATGTTACATAACATTTTTTGCTAACACACCTACGCAGGACTAGTATGATATGCTTATGTTAGTTGCTTATACATTATATATTTTTCACTTCCTTGAGTGTATTCCATTTCTTGTTATAGTATTGTTTGTGGAACTTTAAATATGTTCCTTGCTTATTGACCTTTGTGCCATTATATGTTGATTAGAAATTTGAAAATGTCATTTGATGTGGATTGGACATTTGAATATGAAATTCCTTTCGATTGTGTGGAATTTAAACATGCCTCTTGTGTGAGGTTTCCTTGGACCATTCTTCTTCATTACATTTAGTGCTCTTGTGTATGTGTTTGAGTAATTGTTGAGCTTGCATTGTTACTCTCTAGACATTGCCATGATCTATATCAAGCTTCTGAGGACTTGATGTGATCACATATCATGAGCTTCATTGATATATCTACTTATAAATGGTATCCCTATATGCTACATGATTCATAAATAAATTAAATACTTACCTTATCCTTTTAAGGTAAGGTACCAACCAGTTTTTATGTCCCTTGCCTTAAAAGGGGGCATATCATAGAAACATGACCTCCACATTTTTCAAAGTTTTTAGATTTCAATGGGGGCATGTCATAAAGGCATGACCTCCACACTTTTTTTAAAAAGTAAAAGGCTTTGTTTATTTATTAAAGAAGCAGTATAATATCATATGAAAAGTATGTCAATAACCTTTTACCTTTATACTATACTCATGAGAGCCTATGACTAGATAGTAATTATGAAACATAGTTATAGTCAATTAGTCTTGCGCTTCTTCGATAACTTCTTATGGCGGAGCCACCTGACCCCTACATCCTTGGACATAATGCCATTGATGCAGATGAATTTTGATGCTTTTAGTGTCTTTAACCATATCTTCAAGATGGCTTTGAACAGATTCTATTTCATCTGTATTAATGTGGATCATTGATAAAACCTAAGTGTGGAGCTTTGATTCCTTTAAGATGTACTCCATAAAGTTCTTGAGGTAAAATAAGTTGTCATTTACTACTTCTATCATGTTATAGTGTGCAATGAAGAATTCCCTAAGATGTTTGGTGGTCATTTCCATCTCCTTTTGATGTTTGAGATTCTCATTATTTTAGTTATGGATCAGTTTGTTTATACCAATTAAGTATCATTTATTTTTTCCATTCTGAAACTTTTATCCTACAAGATTTACTGTTTGCCTTTTGTTGAGCTACAATCCTGAAGAACTGAACTGCTTTATCCTACACCAAATTTCACTGTATCTCCCTCCTCTTTGTGTGATGATTTTTTTAACAGGCCTACATCTTCCCGTGAGGCTTTTCTCTTGATAGATTCAGCCTTGCATTATTCTCCGAGATGATAATCCCTTTATTTTTCTCCATCGCTCTCCCTTCTTCATTTTCTTGCCTAATCCATTTTCTCCCTCCCTGATAAATGGTGTGGAAACACTTATTCTTGTGTTCTTTTTCCAAGTGGATTTGGGGAGAGTTTATCGGGCTTCCTTCTTGACCTTTTTTACACCTTGGAGACATTATTTGCTCTTTATCATTAAAAATTCCATTGAAATTAACTCCTTTATTCTGCTAAACATTGTCTCCTTATCCAATGCCACCCATCGTAAAGTTCTATGGGTGAATCTCACTAATCTTTTCCCCTCCCTCTGCGTGCTCTTCATTGGCAATATCTGTTAAAGTTTTGATATGTCCCAACACTACTATTGAAATCGATAGGGCACAATGGATAACTTGCAAGAGCATCATAATATCTTTTTTTAATTTCCAAGTCCATGTTAGCATGAGTTCAAGAAAAGAAAATTTGTTGATTCTTTCAAATCTACCAAGGTAACGCTGAAGGGCAACTATCATTTTAAGGGGTACCCCGAGGCAACGATTTTTCCTTCCTCTCTTATGTCGTCGAGTAGACATTTGAGAAGGAAACATTCTAAATTCATTTGATAGGCTTTTTGCATATGCCAGCCTTTTATTATTTTTCAACTTTCAAAGTCATCACTCCTACATTTTAGCTGCTTTAATCTGCCTAAATATTCTAGCTTTGTGGACATCCTCTTTCTTATTTTTTCTTTGCCTCTATCACACCTCTCACTCCTAGGCTAGTAAGTTTCCTTGTGTGCTTCATCTATTTCCATTTTTTAAGTCCTTGATAACACAAAGTCAAGGAATGAATATCTGTTGACTGCTTTAGTCCTACAGTGGTGACTATGAACTTTAACTATCATTTTAAGGAGTGCCCATGCAACACTTTTTCCTTCTTTCCCTCTATCATCAAGTAACCATCTGGGAAGGAAGCTTTCTAAATTCATTGTATATGTTATTTATAGTCTTCAATTGTCACACACTTGCCTTCTAATATTATCAAGTGGCCAAAGCCATTGCTATTGGGGTTTAGATGCCATAAACTACTTACATCTACCTACTTAATGGGCATCAAATTTCTTATTATTTCCCTAATTCTATCATGCCTCTTACACCTATGATGAAAATTTTCTTTGGATGCCTCATCTGCTTTTCCCTTTCTACTCCATGCCTTAAGATGGATTTTTCTAACTTGGATGTGATCACTACCATTCATCTCATCCTTTCAAATCGATCTATTTTTGGTAATATACATTCCTTTTTAAGAATGAAAACCCATTGTGCCTTTTTTGGGTCCTTGGCATATTCTCCTTCCCTTTTTAGTATACCTGATTATTTCTTTTCGGTACACCAGTTAGAAACCCTATTACTTTCTCTCAAGATGTGATGTACCCAAAGATTTTTGAAAAATGAACTTAGCCTTTTTTCTTCTTATATAATGCTTTTGATTCTCTAATTTATTACCTCACCCCTCTCCCATGATCAAATAATTAAAATGGAATCCCCCTCAATTAATAGTTTTTGTATTTGTTTTGTTTTTTTTTTTTTTTTTTTGCTTTGATTGCTATTTTCAAACCTATAACTAGGCCTTCTGCCTCCATTATATTGTTTGAGTTTATTCCCATATAGTGGGCCTCATAAGTGATCAAATGCCCTAAATGATCTTTAATGATTGATCTAACTCCTGATTTCCCTGGTTTGCCTTTAGATGCACCATCAACGTTTAATTTATTCCAGACTTGCTCATGGCGGAGTCATTTCACTTCTTTCCTTAAGACTTTCTTTCTTTATTTTTCAATGGGCATTAATGTCTCGTATACTACTTTGGTACCTTCCCAGTTTTCCAATATCTTTATCTCTTCTAGGTTAGATTTTTTTTTGTCAGAATAGTCCCATTATTTGTTTGGCATTGTTTTGTAGTTTTAACCATACTCTCTCAGGAGGCTTGGATTTCACATTATCCTCAAATATTCTAGCATTTATTTCAAGCTATATTTTCCATGCTATCATGATCAGGCCCATATCTTAGACATCTCTAATTATATTCAATTTAGTACTAGATCTCCAAGCTTTTAGGTCTCCTTTTAAATTTTGATTTAAAATCCATTTTACATTAAAACTATTCAAGAAATAATTCCACATTCTATCCACATAATGATATTGTAGCGGTAAATGATCCATGATTTCTTCATCTTGGTAGCATAATACACACCTGAATGGGCTGTGCAATAGTCTTTTCCTCAAATTCTCCCTAGTAATTATTTTCCCCTGTGTTGTCAGTCATAGAAAGGACTTGGCTTTTGGCCAGGATTTGGAGCTCCAAATTTGCTTGTCTAAAGAGTTAGAATGAGGATCCAACTATCTGATATAACCTTTCTTAACTAAACATTCTCTCGACCCTTGATTATTCCACCTAATGGCATCCTTCTTTAGTCTCCAAGGGATTCTAAATACTTATAAAAAAGCATTAATTTTCTTATGGGCTTCATCTTGGTTGTCTGCCCTCTTCTCAAAGGTTTTCCAGAGAAGAGTCTTGTACCCATATTCTAGCTCCTCTATCTAATAATCTTTGACTTTACATCCCTAGTGTTTTGTGTTGGCTTCTTTAGGTCCTTGAACTCTGACTCCATGCTTAAGGGTTTTGAATATATCCATCAATCTTCGCAAAATTTTGTGTCCTCCCCATTCCTAACATTGTATAACATGGCTTTTTAAATGATATTTTGCGCTTCCCTCATACTATTCCATATCATCGATCCAGGTGGAAGGTTCTTTGTAGTGAAGATTCTAGCCTAATATCTATTATATAAGTATTTTTCTATTAGTATATTACTCTGACTCATCCCTGAACTCTTGCCAAATATCCATATGATCTTGGCTACTAGAGCTCTATTTAGTTTATCCACATCTCTAATCCTAACCCCCCTAACTTTTGGGTTTGTTAACCTTGTCCCATGCCAGAAGGGGAAATTTGTTTATATCCCTTGTACCTTGCTAGAGGAAATTTATAAATATTTTTTTCTTTTGATTAAGAACATCTATAGGAGCCTTTATCATTGAAAACCAGTAGACTATAATGCCCTATAAAATTAATTTAATGAGAGTTATCCTTCCTGCTAGGGATAAATACTTCCCCTTCTAGCCACCAAGTTTTATTTCATTTTTTCAATGATTTCACCCCATATTTTCTAACCTCCTTTTCTATAGAATAGATGGAAATTTAGATAATTATTTGGGGGGGGGGGGGGGGGTGGGTGAATTTTAAACCCCAGTATCCTATTTAAACCCCAGTATCCTATTCAGGAATGACTATAGATTGGGAGACATGTGAAGGAAAAACACTTTCAACTTTTATTTGTTGATGATTTACCATGTAGCTTTTTTGTATCTAGATAAAACATCTCTAATTTTTCTGACTTCTTGCATTGATGGGTTAACAAAAAGGAGAGTGTCATCTTCAAATTAGAGGTGTGTATGCTTATCATTGTCTATGGTAGCTTGAAGGCATTGCAGTCTATTATTATTCTTCAAGGATTGAATTCTTCTTCCCAGGGATTCAACCATCAATATAGGTAAGGGGATAATGGATTTGCTTGTCTAAGTCCCTACGAGGAAGAAAAGAATCCTTTCAAAGAACTGTTCACCATGATCGAGAACATTGGCATTGAATAACACATCTTGATCCATTTTCTCCAAAGTATACTAAAACCAAATCTATTTAAGACCTTCTCCAGAAAAGACCAATTAAAACTATCAAAATCTTTAAATATATCTAGCTTCACCAGCATCCCTTGCCTCTTACTAGACATCAAGTAATGAATGGCCTCATGGGCAATAATTATGCCATATAAAATATGTCTAACTAGCATAAAGCTTTCTTGCTCTTCTAAAATAAATTTAGGGAGGATGCCTTGCAGTCTTGATGCAATATTTTTTAAATAAACTTGTAGATAGAGTTGCATAATGAGATAGCCCTGAAATCTTTAGGGGATTTGCTGTCAAATTTTTTGGGTATGAGAATTATAAAGGCGGTGTTTAAAGATTTTAACATGCTTTGGGCTTCCACAAATTCTTGCACCACTTCTCTTATATTCACCCCCAAAGGTCCCATAAATATTGAAATAATAATATGGGGAAACCATTAGGTCTTGGTGCACTATATCCTTCCATTTCAAATATCACCTTTTTGATTTCCAACTATATGTTTCTCATCAGCCTTTCATTATTAAGATTTGTGACTAGGAGTGGGATCTAGTTCAAAAATTCTTCTTGTGTTCTCTTCCCTCATTGTTCTAACTGAGCATCTTTTTTTATAAGTTAACTAACTCTTTGATTGCATCTAGTTCCTCAATCATGATTCCCTCCCTAGTTTCCAACTTCTTGATGTAATTCTTTTGTCTCCTAGTTTTACAACAGAGGTGAAAAAACTTTGTGTTCCTATCCCCTTCTTTTAACCATCTTATTCTCAATTTCTATTTCCAATATATTTGTTCCTTGTTATAGGATATCCTCCAGTGATCTGACCACTTATTCTTCTTACAACTGAAGGGCCCTCTCAGTGTTTCCTTCCATTCTCTTTTCTTGGATGCCTTCACTTCTTCTCTTCAGATCTCTCTTCTGCTGAAAAATATTCTTAAATATGTGTTCATTCCAGTACTTAAGAGATAACTTAAGGTCTTTTAATTTATTATAAAATATATACATTTTTATTTTCATAAATATAATTGGGTTTGCTCCATTGTTCTATTACAAACTCATCCAATTCAAGGTGTTCCATCCACATTTTCTTGAAACTAAATAACACCCTATTTGGATGTTCCTCATTATTTATGAGCAATGAAATAGGCCAGTGATTTGACCTTGACTCTCTTAAAACTTTAGCTTCAAGGATAATGTTATGTTTCATGGGTTTTTTGTTGATTAGAAATCTATCTAGTCATTCCAAGATCAATTCCTTTCCTTATCTCTTCTTGCTCCAAGTAAACCATCCTTGCTTGGTTTTCATGTCACATAACTCCACATTTTCTAAGAAATTGCGGAAGGCTCCATTATCATTTTCTTTTCCTTTTCCCCTTTTATTTTATAAAGGGATCAATATGTCATTGAAATCTCCCCCAATTATCCATAAACTTTCCTTATCATTATGGATTCCAATCTCCAACTGCCTTCATGCTTGTTCTCTTTCCTCTTTATAAAAGTTGACTAAGTAGAAGGAGAGTTTATTCCTCCTAATTTCCACATTAGTAATAATGAGTTGTTCTTATTGATGAACTATCTAGATTTGAACTTCATTGTTATTATAGAGGAAAGTCATTCCCCCTATTGTGCCTAATGCATTCCTACTGCTAATAGTTCTACACAAAGAATTAGAAAAACTTTTACCAAAAGGTTCTAGACTCTTTATCTTGGTATCCTGAAGGGTTATCACTTATGCATTATAATTTTTAATAATATTTTTCAACATCCTTATTTTATTGGGGGCATTTAAGCCCCTTAATTCCAAGATAAGATCTACATCAAAATGTAAGGGGATCTTGGTGCTCACCAAGATTGAGTCCAACTGGAATTGAGTGCTTGACCCTATGGATTCCATGGCTTCATCTTATCTTTTATTTTTTATACTAGGTCTCCCTCTTCTCCTTTTTCTAAAATTTCTTGATCTATTTAGATTGGGGTTCTGTGCGACCCCAATAATATCTTCCATGTTTTCTAATTATGTTTCCTCTGAATCATCCATGCTTGTCTAATTGTATTTTCTACTATTCATATCTGATATGCTAATATCCTTTTCCTTTTTATTTTGTATTCCTTTCACATTTATCTTGGGTTGGTTTCCTATTTCTAGTTATTTTAATAGATTCTCTAAGTCATCTTTGAAACCATACTCCACTGTTATATCCTCTAGTTCAACATTATCTTTTTCCCTCTGTTGTTGCATCTCAGGCACCCTTTCAAACTCTTCTCTTTGTAGTTACTTATTATCATATTCATTTCACCCTTCCTTTAGGATGTATTTTTTAACCATCCTTCCTTTCTCTTTGGTTGCATGTTTCTTCTTTGGCTTCATAAACCCTTCTGCATCTTTTTCAAGATTTTTTAGTGCCTTACCCTCTTGATTGTTCTATTGTAGAGATGGGAATTCTCAAAATAAATGACCGTACTCATGGAAATTTATACATCTAAAGGGGATGCTTTCATAATCTAGGTCTGGGGTCCATTCTAGCTCACCAACTTTCAAGGTGATGCTTTTTGGTAACAGATGAGACAGATCTAGCTCAACATAGATCCTCGCATAAATTGAAAGTCCTCTACTATGATGGGGTTTATAAATGTCAACTAGATGACCTAAAGTATTATCAAAAGTTTCAAAGACATACTTGGACCAAAATTATTATGGCAGTGTATAATGCGAATCCAGATCAGGACTATGCTAAGGAGTTCTTCAGTCAAGTTAAAATTTGTATGCCAATGTTTCATGAAGAAACCCACATTCTTGAAGAAGTAGGGGCCTCCCTAAAAAATCTTTGCTCTATCATATTTATTGGTGAATACTCCTATAAAGTATCCTTTTGCATAGAACTTGTTCTCAAATTCACCATTCATTTTCTAGGTTCTCCTGGTTCATGCATGTAGTTATTCTATTATTAACTTAGCACCCATAAACTTACATATTAGGATACATCCATAGATCCCCACAATATTACTTTTTATTTTTGATGGATCAATCATGGAAATTGTAATTGCCTCTGATACTTGCATCAATGTTTTTTTGGTTCCACCCCCAAGGTTTTGAAGCTTCCTCTTTCTTATCACATTCATTGATTCATCGCTTTCTCTATTTAGATTCACTGATGGAGCTCCAACCACCATATTATTGAAAGTGGGTTTATCGAGGGGGGGGGGGGAGGATTCTCCACCTGTATGAAAAATTTAAACCTACAATTGATCAAATGATCTCTACTTTTGCATAAACAAACCATAGACCTTCAACTACTAGATGATCAAAACCTAGCCTCTCTCTCATCCTGTATTCTCCCTATTAGGTCATCTTCGTTCTTATACAATTATTATTGTAATATTAATCTATGGCATGACTTACACACTTACTCATTATATATATATTTTATTTTGGGTGTGTCATAAATACATGACCTTCACACTTACAAAATCTCCAGTTTAGTTTCATAATTTAGATATACACTTGCTTCAAAATCTTATACATTACACCAATTTTGTATAGATTTGAAAGATATTTTTTTAGATTTATGACACATATAATCTAGATCAAACATATTAGAGGTGCATGTGTTATGATATTACACAAAAAAAATTAAAATTTACCAATTATACTAGTCACCGTATATACTGTTATCAAGTCTTTTTTATTGCAATAGTTGGTTAATTTTATAGGTTGAAGTGATTAAATCATTCAAACTCACCATATTTATAGGTTAGATTTATTAAATCATCCAATTTCACTATATTTATAAGATGAGTTGATTAAATCAATCACCCTCACTAGATTATATATTCACACTTGAATTGTGTGATTGAGATATAATGATCTTAATGCTCATGTCACAAATCATCATTACACCAGATTGAGTGAATAATACCTTCCAATATCCCTCTTCACATCTCCAAGGTTCATTTTTGAACCTCTTTTAGCTCCAATGCTTCATAAGGAAGCATATTTACCAAGTCAAAACATCAAAGGGTGGCATGGTTGCATCAACACATAGGTGTACTCCTTCCTTGCTCTTTTTCTTTTCAATCATATCAATTATTTAAAATTTTAGATTATATGTGTTGTCCCCAAAAAATGTCACTCATTTTTCGGATAACCTATGAACTATTTTGGTTCAACAGACCAAAATCCTATCTTCCCTTTTCAAAAATTGTTCTGAGCATTCAAATTCTCTATTTTCCAAAACTTTTTCAGCTAAGGGACCCTACAGATACATTTCTACAGACTCCCCCAAGTCTACAAACTCTTTTCTACAGACTCAACATGATTGAAATTAACAGGTTCAAAGGTTTCGGCAACTTTACTAGATAAATTCCTTCGAAAGGGCAAGTTTTTGTCACTTATACATTTCCAGGGTTGGTTCAATCAACCGGTTCAAAGGGGCGAGCAAAAGAAAAAGACCAAAGAGTGGAACCTACCATGTGTCCCTTGTAGAGTTCTGTGGAAGGCGACAAGTGGCAGCTATGGAAGGTTTCAATGTCTTTTTCTCAAAGCAACGAAAGCCACCATGTGCCATCTACAAAGCTCGATAGAGACTACCAAGTGTCAATGGTCGTTGCATCTCTCTTTGATTTCATTATCAAATAAAGACTGTGGCAGGCCCCGAGGAAGTTGCTAAAAAAATAAGTAGAGTGCCCCAAGTGTCATCCTCTGTGTGATTGATAAAACTGAGTGGAAGTTGCCACGTGTCTCTGGTAAGAATTGGTGGAGGCCGTCAAGTGTCGGCATCCACAGTTATTGAGTAATGACTGTGGTGGACCCTGGGTAAGTTGCAAGAACAAACAGAACAAGCCAAGTGTCAACATCCGCATGAATCCAATATGAGTCCCGAATGTTTTTGTAAGTGTTTCTAGAGCTCAGTAGAAGCCACCACATGTCATCTCCCATAGGACCCTTGAATGTTTCTAAAAGCTCCTATAAGTTAGGTAGATGCTTCCAAGTGTCCTCGCTTGTTCCAGCGGAAGATGCCACATGTCACTTGTTAAAAGTAGTGGAATGTGCCACGTGTCAAAGACGGATCACTCTCAATACAGAGACATAGAGCCAAGGAAAGATTTCCTTCAGGCATTTTGTTTGAAAGAAATAAAGAGACAATAGTCCTCTAAAAGAATTAAAGTTTGAAGGCCACTCGGATGATCCCGAAGGGTAGGTACCCTTGCGAGGGATAGTCGACACTCCAAAAATGAACCATCTTTCAATACCCCAAAGGGCAAGTTCCCTTCTTTAAAGATCAAGCCTTAAAGTGTGGTGGAAGCCACCGCATGTCCCTTAGAAAGACAAGCAAAAGTTGCCAAGTGTCGTATGCCAAGACACAATCTCCAGTACATTTCAAAGCATGGAACTTACCACGTGTCCCGCTCTAACTCAGTGAAGCGCGACAAGTGTCTGCATCTGTGCTTCAGGTTTCTATCAAGTTTCAAAGCTTATTTTGATAAGCTTATTTCATAGCTGTGGATGCTGCCACGTGTCTTTCCTGTGTCACAGTGAAAAGTGACCATAGTAAGCGGGAAAGCCCTGAAGGAAAATGACAAGCCCACATACGTCAAATTTGTGGCATCAAAGTGTCTATTGATCTTTGCAGGCTTAAAATGTGGACCTGAATGCATTCAAAGACCTTAAGGTCAGGGCCAAAAGGAAGAAGAGACAAAAAGGGAGATATCTACAAAAGTTATTTCTAGTAGGTGGGGCAGTTCATTAGATAGGTATTTGGGCCTGCAAACATTGAAAGCGTAGCCTGTTTGTCCCCTTTAGAGTAAAGGAAAAGTGGGCAGCTGTGTGGATAACAGGTGATAGAATAAGTGACTCAGGTTTAGGAGGAGACATTAGAGATGAATTAACATGCCACAGTTAAGGCAGCCACCCTGTTCCAACATGGCCCCCCTGACAGAACCAAAAACGCATCCAAGGCATTAACACACAGCATGGGATGCTCCATGGGACAAAGTGCCAAGTCTTCCTTGGCCTCTTTATAATTTAATCTCTTGTATCATTTTAAAGGAGATATTCCCAGTATAGAAGTAAAACTCTACCCAAATTGAAAGGCATCACTGAGACTTTGAGCTCAGATTGTTTATCATATTTCTTTGTTTGAATCAGAAAGCAAGTTACTTTCAGACTTTGTGTTGTTATAGCTTGTATCATTCTAGGAGATTGTTCTTATGTCTATTTCCTAAATGTATTCTTGTTTATGCAATCTAACAAGCAGATCTAGTGGAAGTGATAAGGAAGGTATCCTAAAAGCAGTTACTTTTAGACTTTGTGCTAACATAATTGTTTTCAGTGTGTGTTTTTAGTATCTTTCTATGTAAAGGACCTTGGGACGACTTTGTGCCCCCATTGTTCTTCGTGTTTCACTCTTGGGTAGTCAAGGTGGAGACTTTGTGCTACATCTTAGATTGCTCGTTACTCTATACTCTGTTACCAGTTACTTTTACTACCTAAAAGAATTCTTGTTGTTCCCTACAAGAACACTTCTAAAAGAAGAGAAGTGTCTTCAGTGTTTTCACCAAGATTTTCTCCTTTGTTTGTGAACATCATCTCTGAAAGAAGAGAGATGGATGGTATATCCTACCCTTGAGTGTTATTTTCTGCTTATATATATAGTATATAACACCTTTATACCTATAGGGAACCTCCCCTTGATGAGAGGAGAGATTTGTCCCCTTTGGATGTGATAAACATGCAACTTTGGATGACCAATCTCCCTTGTTGTGGATGATCAGACCTATTTTACTCATCAGTACGCTGGTGACAAAATATTCACCCAATAATATGCATTGATTTATATTGTAACATACTCTTAGTTATAGCTCATATACTATCAAAACACTCAAAGTGGGCTCAAGTAAAGGCAAATTGTGTTATACACACCCAAGTGCATATTTATTTCCTTTAAACTAGCAATTTCATCTTTATGTATTACTATATTAAAGGATGGGAAAATGTAGATACTAAAACCAAATATTTATAACATCTAGTTTTGTACATTTGACAAATATCAATCAGGGCTCTACCCTTCAGTTCTAGACCTCCCTATTGTTGAAAGACTTGTATTCACCATCTCACTATGCCTAAATGTTTATCTCTTAATCTAGTCCATATCATTTTAATGACTGAGGTCTCCTTCACTACATATAAATATTAAAACTTGATAAACATACTTCACTGTTAGTTTTAGATTTTTACCTATTTTCTAACCCTATAGACACTACTGGCCCTAGAGGGATACTACTGCCGATGGTAGTGTCCAGATCCTTATCTAGTGTCTAGTTGCCAAAATTCATCTAAATTGCAAATGTATCAAAAACTATGGGTCAGCCTATTTGTCTTATTGAACCCTATCCTAAGATATCTTCAAAGGGTGTGGTATAAATACAAGTATAAGCTTTTTCATTCCTCATCTATAAAATACCAATTAAACATCAGCTAAGGCTAAATCAATCAACTACTCAACCAATCTATTATGCCTTATTTGTTCATATTTTCATATCAAGCATAGCAGCAATCGTATTACATGTCTAAAGCATTCAAAGATCAACCCATGATTGATATTTACCAAATTACATGCTAGATCACTACATACATATTCATATAGAATATTTCATCCTTGTGCACACACATTCCCACACATAGGGGAGAACTACATAAGTCTAAGGCCCTCCTTGGAATATTGGCTATGAAGGAAGTGCATGTTGATAGATGGGTCTTTGGGGTCATCTCAACACCATGATCCCACTAAACCATTTTAGGCAAATTATTTCTAAGTGTGAATAAGGGTGAAGAGCTAGTCTTTGATCGATTGGAAAAGAGTGACAAAATGTATCTCAAATTTGAATATATCAATAGAAAGGTGACAAAAAACCTATAATAGTGATGTTGGTTGTATCGAGATCTAGTCATTATTCTATACTGGACACCTTTATCATATCCAAACACTAGTGTTGATGGTAGTGTTTGTGGCTATAAAAGTATGATTTCTTGAATCTAAAAATGGATCCATAATACTAACCCTACATGTTTTCCACCTTTTTATAGTATAGATCTACTTGTGCACATTAAACCCAGCTAAGTATAGTTTCTATTTGGTATTGCAATCGATTGAACATATTTCAAAATTAGTACTTTATGTATTTATTATATCTTAATATTATAATGCAAAGTATTCATTTATATGACTTTATAATTAATTGGTCTATTATAGATTAGTTTATCTCTCTTGTGCTAAAGTTGTTATAGGATCTTATTCAAAGAGTTATAACATGCAAATTTGATGGTAAAGACAAATAGCCAGAGAGAAATTTTAATCATAAATATATTATAATATTTCTCACTCTCATTATATTCATTCAGGACATATTACAATTATATAAGACCTCTAATTCCTATAATTAGGAATTCTCATATCCCTATAAAATCTCAACCCACTTAACAATAATACCACTAATAACCTACCTGTATACCAACAATAATATAACAACAAACCAATTATCGTAATATTATTTATGATAATATTTTGATAACTAACCAAATACTAAATAACTAACAAATATGATATTTACCTCTCGATAAATACCCACAATATAAAATTTATTCCTAACATTCCCTCCCCATAGTTTTTACTTGGTGCAAAAACATTCACACTCTTATCTGCAGTATGTTCACCCACTGTAGCATGCCAAACCATGTGGCTCATGACCTTGATACAAAGAGAGCCTCACTCCTCCCATGGCTTTATAGGTTTACCATAAACCTTGACATGAACAGGTCCCATCAACTATTCACCTCATGTGGTTTTTTGGATCTACCACAAACCCTTTCAAGATCCATGAACTGACTTATATTGGTGCTTTCTATCCTTTCATAATGTTTTCACATCAAGAAATCATGTTTAGAATTTCACATAAATTACAAATCTTGAATAGGCATATACTTCTATTCTTATTTTACAAACACATAGTGGAAATGAAAAACACACACTTACAAGTCACCACATCATTTATGCGGCCCTGTCATTGACGACTGACGAGAGGTCTCTAAAAGACTTCCATCCTCCATGTATCCTCTAGCCTTTATTATGTTGTTACTTATTCAAGTGATATCTCGATGAAGCTTATAAATTTTTTGAGGGAAACCCCCGCCCCCCCACAATGCGGACATCATGTACAAGCAAAAGAGTGTTTGTAAGGTAATTATTTTTTATTTTTACAAATTTGACTTTTGACTCAAGATGACACTTATAACTGAATGAATTTGACTTTTGCTGACATAAAAAAGACTCTAATCCTTACTAATTCTGTAATAACCTTTTGACGTATAGACACTTTGGATTTTGACTAAAATATTGATATTAATAATATCAATTCTTTGGAAACTAATATCATAACCTATAAAATAATTCTTGACTCTTATTTTGTCATATAAAATAAGATATAGTCCTAGATTCACTAATAAACTCAAATATATTCCAATGAATGACCTTTCATCTTGATGGACATACTTGACACATTATAAAATAACCTAAATAGAACCAAGTAACTAATTATTACACGAATAACACTAATGAAATACATATTTAGACTTATGAATTACCAATGATAAAAATCTATTCAAACCTATGGATTTTTTACTAAAATATTACCTAAACCACAAATATATTAATTGATTATATAAAATACAAAGACTAAAAAACTTCAAATGACTCACTCAATCCTAATACCAGTTATTATATAAACTATGTAGGACTAGAAAATGGATCTTTTAGGTGATAGCATGTCACTTTACATGCTATTTGTAGAACATATTTTACATGCATAGGTTTTGATTGGTGATAGCAAACAAAATGACTATGTAAAACAGTGAACAAGGTCACAAAAGAAGATCTGAAGTTGTAAGACTGCATAAAGAATGGAAGAAACCATATCATTATTTGCCACATGAATGACATTGTTATAAATCAGAACACTGACACAATTGTGTATATTCCAAGAAAGAATGATGCCAAATGGGATATTGATGATCATAAGAAATACTCCAAATTTTGGCACAATGCAAACAAGGTCAAGCTTAGTGTTACCATGAAGCAAAGCTTTCTTCCAAGCAAACCAAAATCATGTAGTTTAATCCAAATGCATGGTAGGACTCTTATGAAATAGTAATCTATCTTATAAATTAATATGTGCTCACAACTCTGCCATCCACAGGGACAAATCTCAGAACTATTGTCCCTCACAAAGTTTCAGGATTCCATCACATACAAAAACTGGCGTGGCTCTGATACCAAATGAAGTTGTTATAGGATCTTATTCACATATTTATAACATGCAAGTTTAATGGAAAAGATAAATAACCAGAGAGAACTTTTAATCACAAATATATTATAATATTTCTCACTCTCATTATATTCATTCGAGACATAATACAATTATATAGGACCTCTAATTCCTATAATAAGGAATTCTCATATCCCTATAAAATCTCAACCAATTTAACAATAATATCATTAATAACCTACTCATATACCAATAATAGTATAACAACAAACCAATTATCATAATATTATTTATGATAATATTTCAATAACTAACCAAATACTAACTAACTAATAAATATGTTATTTACTTCTTAGTAAATACCCACAATGTAAAAGTTATTCCTAACATGTGCTTGAACTATTTTTATATTTTTAACCCTATATCCCATACCTTAAAATTTAGGGTTAAACACCATAATGACTTATATTAAAAAATGGCATTCATTTATTATACCCATGGATAATGTGTATTGTTAGGGAATACTTAGAAATCATGTTTGAAAATGAAATCTTAAGGCTAAAATTTTATACCCTATAAGGATGAAAACCTAAGGGAGATACGAGGTTTGACATGATTCAATCAGTGTATGGGTTTACCAATATGTTTTACCCTAATTTGGTTTTAGAAACCCTAATAGGTTAGATACTAGTATATGAATTCAGATTATAAGATATGACATTCAGGAATATTTGAATGTGAAATACTGAAACGGATTGCAATGCTTTAACAAGAGGTATATGCTAAATATAGTAAAAACAACAAAGGAATGACTACTTAACTTTTCCAGTTGACTATTTAGCTGTAATTATGTTCTAAAAATGAAAAACATATTGAAGCAAGCCTATGATTCATCTAATTCAAGAACTGGGTTTCTATCTGTAAAAGATTAATTCTATCATATCTATGTCAGTATCGACTATCAATACTTGTCTCTAATGTTTAATACTGACTTGTGCCGAAATATGGGTTAGTGATCTTACAATCACCTTTAGATGTCTTTAAAAGTACTTTGTGTGTGATGTTGAACCCTAATGATGTGCACAACTCCATAAATTAGGCTCCTTCACCATAAAACCCCATATGTATTTATGATGGTTAGAAACTTGAAAAAAATAAGAAAATGTAATGGGTTGAGTTTCCCCAATCACCCCCTTTTTATGATTGACCATTTTCTACGTATCTAATACTCCAAAGAGGGAAATCAAGCCCCATGTAGTTCTCCCACCTAGTGTAATTATGCAATTTTGCTCATTCACTATATGAATTTACTTAATGATTTAGCTTTGATACTTAATCAACATTGATTGAAATGACTTGAATTTAGTATGCTTTAAAATTGGCTTATGACTTATCCTAGTGGTTGATTCATATTTTTTGAAGAATAAGGTGGATTTTCTAAACGTGTAATAGTGTATAGTTATGTAATAGATAAGTTCCAAGTCCCCTATCAAGTGAGACCTTGATTTGTATATATTGAATCCAATTGGATAATTTCTCATGCCCTTAACATGATAGGTAGATGTGATGACCCTAAGGATAGATTTAATTTTAAAAAGTAGTCTTTATTGAGAGAGAGTCAATACGATCAACATCAAGTTAGTATCGCTTGAGATATTGACCTAGTCTAACGTTATTGACCCATGCATAGGAGGACTAAATTGATGGTCTATAGATGTCTATGTAGGATAATAAGTAGGTTTGAAATATATAATGAGGTTTTTGTAGGTGTGACAACATAACAAAAAGAACAAACTCATAAGGTATCTTGTAGATGTGAGAGGGGACTTAGCACCATATTTGTGCATGCAAGTCATGTGTGATAAATTTACATAAAGTTTGTCATTTTCAAGTACTTAATACCATATTGATCTTTGGCAAAATTTTCAAAAGCATAACAAAATCATGGTTTTGGAAGCTTGCTGCAAAGAGCCGAGCTAGGGTAGTCGTGCCCTAGCTTTTCCAGGCTTTGGGTGGAGATGCGCAGGTGTAGAGTGAGGGGTTGGGCACGTGGGAGTGGATTGAGGAGCCACAAAAACAAAACGGTCTCAGTTGGGCGTGGCAATGGCTCAACAGGAGCCTGTAAAGTTAGCGCTTGGGAGGAGCTTCAACGAAGCAGTAGGGTTGAATAGAACAGGGCAGCAAGCTAGAACACTTGGCAAGGAGCTTTTTTCTTAGGCTATTGATGTTGCAGATTGGAGCATGCCTGGAGGGTCCCATATCATGAAGATTAACAGATGCCTAGAGCGGTGCAAGGAGCATCCTAAACTGGTAATCCCCTTTGATATGATTGCAAAAGATGTTGAAATTTATTTTAAGCACTCGATGTACTGTAAGTTTTTGGGTTTGAAAGTCTTCCTTTATTTCCTAGAGAGTTGGGCCAGGAGAGTGTGGGAATTAGAGGGGGAAATAGAGATCATGTTATTGGCAAATAACTACTTTATGGTGTCATTTTCATGCTTGGCTGACCGAAACAGGGTTTTTGAGGGAGGGCATTACTTTTATAATCAGGTTGGGCTTTTTATTAAACCCTAGCATGTAGGCTTCAATCCCTCTGAGGAACTACCTAACCGAGTTCCAGTGTGGGTTAGGCTACCCAAATTTCCTATCGAGTGTTGTCATCAGGATGTCCTCCAGATGTTATCTTCGATGCTCAAAAGGCCAGTGGGGTCTTCAACATAGACTTTAGGCAAGAAAGTCATGACATTTGCTCGTATCTGTGTAGAAATTAATTTGAGCAAACCATTGCCTAATGCAGTGGAGATGAGTGCGGGGTCATATTCATGGGTGCAAAAATTGGACTACAAGACCTTGCCCTTCAGGTGTCACTTATGCCATGAATATGGAAACTTGGTGTGGAGATGCCTGAAGACAAAGCCAGTGGAGCAGCAACATCCTTCACCTCCTAGCAGTACTCCAAATGTTGAAACAGGCAAGAAGCCTGGGTTTAGTGAGGGCAAGGATGCTGAAGGCTTTGTTCAGGTGAAGGCTTGTAACTGTAATAGAGGTCAAAAGAGGTCCCTTATGGAGTGATAGGAGGATGATTCCTTTAATAGGTTTGCAACCCTAGATGATTTGGGACAACAAGAAGTTAATCTGGGACTATTGAGTGTGGAGCAGCTTGGGGGAGGTCCCAGATTGGAAATTAACTCAGCTAATTTTCACTCAAATCTTCAGGTGGAGTTGGCCTCACCCATGGTTTTGGTGGAGCAAGTAGGTGAATAGATGGCGATGGAGCCAAGTGATGACTCGAGACAACATGTTGAGGATGAGGACCTCAAAGCAAGGATAGTGGGGGCTGTATTGGATAAGCGTGGGAAATCTCCCCCTCACCTGGGCATTCTTCAGAAGGAGGGGAAGAAGGGGATGGCAAAAAAAAGTATTAAATTGGGGTGCACGGACACTGAGAAAATTAAGATGATTGGGGAGACCTTGGTTGAGTCAGGTGCTGTTAAGACCCTTTACTCCCACTTTTTATCTCCTCCGAAATGATCATCATTTCATGGAATGTAAGGGGCCTAAATAGCAGCCCTAGACAAAAGGCTGTTCAAGAATTAGTTAGAGGCCAAGTTCCTGATGTTCTTTTTCTCCAGAAGATGAAGGTTTCAGTGGATGATATGATGAGTATTGCACCTAGGATTTGGAGACAGGGTCTATGTCAGTGCATTGGTGCTCAAGGGTCTTCAGGGGGTGTGGCATGTTTTTGGAACCCACGAAAGATCCAACCAGTGTCTTGGATCTCCTCTAAGTCTTCTCTATCTATGGTGGCTATGTGCAATGAGTCGGGCGAATCAGTCATTTTCTCCAACATCTACGCTCCTACAGACTTCCAAGGTAAGCTCTTGGTTTGGAAAAATCTCCACCTTGTGCGTCGATTCTTTCCTTACCTGCCTTGGATTGTTAGTGGGGACTTCAATGCTATTCTAGATTTAATAGAGAAAATAGGGGGTATTGCAAGGCTGGAGCCATCTTCTTTATTGCTTCGGGATCATATTTTGGATCTCAACCTAGTGGATATCAAGCCAAGCAATGAATGCTTTACCTGGAATAATAGAAGGCTGGGGGACAGGTGTATAGCTGAGCACTTGGATCATTTTTTGACCTCCTGCTATTGGGTGGGGGGTTTGTGGACATCTTGCATGGAAATACTGGATTGGAGAGGGTCAGACCATTGGCCCATTAAATTGACAATATCTTTAGCCCATAGTCCTCAAAAACCACTGTTTAAGTTTCAGCTTATGTGGTTAAGGGATTCGGACCTATTTGGGTGTGTGGCGGATTGGTGGAGGAATGACAGGCTTGCTATTGGGACAGCAATGTACACCTTCAATTCATCAAATACCAGCTTAAGAGGTGGAATTGACAAAGTTTTGGAAATATCTTCCATAAGAAAAATGAGGCTCAATGGGAGTTGAATGCCATTACTAGAGTCATTAGGGAGGAAGGGATGAATGAGTTCCTGCTGAGGGAGGAAGCCAAGGCTCGAAAAACATTAGAGGAATGGCAGTTAAGAGAGGAGATCTTTTGGAAATAGAAGGCCCGAATTGACTGGCTTTAAGAAGGGGATAAGAATACTGTTTTCTTTTTCAACTCGGTCCATGCCAGACAGCATGGTAATGTGGTTACTTCCTTAGTGGCGGACAGCAGGGAGACTATCTATTCTATGCAGGGGATCCACAATGAAATAGTGCATCATTTTACCTCTCTTTTTAAGGAAGAAGCGCAGGGGGACCCAGTGGCTGAGGATCTGGTCCTATCTTGCATTCCTTCTTTGGTGACCATGGACATGAAGGAGCATCTGATGAAGGAGATATCCATGAGGAGTTAAAGATAATTGTTTTCATGATGCCGAAAGGTAAGGTGCCTGGCCCAGATGGTTACCTGATTGAGTTCTTCTAGGAATTCTGTGAAATCATCAATTCAGACTTATTGGCTGTGGTTCAAGAGTCCCAGATGAACAAACAAATTCTATGGGATATGAACTCCACCTTTTTGGCTCTCATCCCAAGGGTGAGGGGGCTGACCGGTTGAGTCTTTTCTGGCCCATTTCCCTCTGCAATGTCACTTACAAAATTATTTCTAAACTAATTGCTGAGAGGTTAAAGAAGTGGTTGCTAGTGTTTATTTCTAAGGAGCAAGGAGGCTTTGTGGAGGGTAGACAGATTTTGGATGGGATGGTGGTGGCAACGGAGACTATCCACTCCATGATTCAATCTAATGATAAGGCGATGTTTATCAAATTGGATATGTCCAAGGCCTATGATAGAGTTTGGTGGGCTTTCCTCCAGAAGATCTTGGGTGCCTTTGGTTTTGAGAAGGACTGGATATGGTGGGTTATGATTTGTGTGAACTCGACCTCTTTTTCTATTCTGATCAATGGCGAGCACTCCAATCTCTTTGGGGCTTCTCGTGGACTGCGGCAAGGGGACCCTCTATCTCCCTATTTGTTTCTTTTATTGGTGGAGGGTTTGGGCTAATTGATCAAAAGAAGGGTGGAGGAAGGAGCTATTCAGGGTTGGCATTGGGGTGGAGGTCTTCCAGTACAATCCCACCTCCAGTTTTTGGATGACATAGCACTGATGGGCATGGCTACCATGAGGGAGGCGTCTAACATCCACAAAAGCTTGGATTCCTTCCTTCCCGTGTTCAGTCAGGTAATTAATGAGGGCAAGTCTTCTATATTCTTCTTTAACACCCCTCTGTCCATACAAAGGAGAGTGGCTCATACCCTCAGGTTTCAAATCAGGAATCTCCCATTACTATACCTTGGGATTCCAATCTCTGCTGGCCGGTAGTCCAAGGAGTCTTGGATGGAAATTTTGGATAAGTTTTGAGATAAAGTGAATCATTAGACCCATCACTAGTTATCTTTTACTAGTAGGGTGCAGTTGATTCAATCTGTGGTGCAGGCACTTCCTATTTATAGGTGCATGATATAGGTGGCTCCGATGAGCTTCGTCAAGGACCTGGACTCTCTAACAAGACAATTTCTATGGGCTGGTAATTTATCTTCTACCAAGTGGAGTCTAATAAAGTGGGAAGCAGTTTGCAGCCCAAAGAGGTTTGACAGACTTGGATTAAGGCAATCTGTGCTCTTTGGTATTGCTTTGGTGGCCAAATTGTACTGGCACTGGTGCATGGAGTAGGAGTGGCTTTGGGCTAGAGTATTATCCCACAAGTACTTCTTTGGGATCCCCCAGAAGGATATCCTCTGGTATGGTTTTTTAGGCAAAGGCTCAATGATTTGGGTGACCCTCAAGAAAGGGGTTGCATTGATTAAGAGGGGCTTTTTTTGGATTTGCAAGAGCGGGCTCAAAGCTCAATTCTGGCACGATTCTTGGGACGGTTACCCTCCCCTTATTCTCCAATATCCTCAGCTTAGTACTTTGTCCCAGAGGTTCTGCGATGTGGGATGGACAAGGGTGAGTGATTATAAATCTCGGGCCCTTTAAGGGCAGCTGCTGGACACCAGATGGAAGACCCTAGAGGAGTGGCCGATTTTTGGTATGGAGGAGGAGTGCACGAAACTGTAGCATATTTTATCCGATCGCAGCTGCAATGCACTCATGAATAGTGATGAGTTAGCTTGGTCCCTAAATTTGAAGGGGAAGTATACTGTGTCTTTAGGCTATCAAGCGTTGTTATCATAGCAGTATGAGGGTAGAGAAGAAGTCCAGTGGTGGAAAAAAGTTTGGAACAGATTCTCCTGGCTAAAATGTAATTATTTTATCTAGACTTTGGTTTGGAACAGATGTCTTACTTAGGATAATATCTAGAAGCGGGGCTTTGCTGGCCCTTCTAGGTGCATCCTCTACAATACTGAGGAGGAGGATCCCTCCCACCTTTTCTTTTGTTGCTCTTTCACTATGTAGTTATGGCATTTTTGGTGGGATGCGTGGTGGAGCCAGTGCATTCACACAATGTCCCTGGCTAATTTTTGGGCTAGATTGAGCTAGCCACCCTCTCTGATCCCTTTTATGTAGGATGCATGGTATGTGAGCCCCATTTTCTTGCTATGGCAGGTTTGGTTGGAACGGAACTGCAAGATTTTTTGGGATGAAAAGATGGAGATTCCACAGGTTTGGAATAGAATTAAAGGGATGATCTAGGAGTCTATTGAAGCGAAAAGTGAAGTCAATTTGTCGTTGATGAGGGGGGATGCTGAGACGGTGGATAGGTTTGGCATCCAGGGGCTTTCCCCAGTTTCGGCGTGCATCAAGAGGAGTCAACGGTGGAAGCAAAGAGTCTTTCGGCTGGGGAAGTGGCTGCCCCCACTCGCTGGTCTTTTGAAAATTAACATGGATGGTTCTTCTAGGGGAAATCTCGGAACGGTTGGGATTGGTGGGATTGGTAGGGATTCTTCAAGATCTATGATTTTTATTATTTTGGCATATCAGGGAGTTCAGACTATTAATCGGATGGAAGGGTTGGCTATCCTCTATGCCCTGAAGCGGGCCTATGCTTTAGGGTGGAGGCGGGTGATCTGTGAAGCAGATTCTCAAGTCTTGATTCATTTGATCATGGAGAGGAAAATATTTGAAGTAAGCTAGCAACTGGCCATGATAGTTCAGCAGATATTGCAGGTCAGTTCTTTAATGGATTTTGTTTCTTTTGCCCATATTCTAAGGGAGTGGAATAGGGCAGTGGACTGTTTGGCCAAATGGGCATCAGATAGTGGAGATGACCATAAGGTGGATGAGTGGGAACACTTGTCTTGTGATTTACGTCAGGAGCTGCAGTCCATTCTTGTTGAAGAGGCTAGTGGTGTTGAGGTGTGAGGCTTTGTTTTTGGTTTTTCTGGTATTTGGTTTGCATGGTGAGTTTGTAATATGTTGTTTTAAGTATTAATAAAGTTTTTACCCCGCTTTTTATTATTAAAAAAAATACCATATTTTAAAATCTACACCAAAATTCATAAGCTACAATGGAAAATTAGGGTATTGTAGGAGCATAATGTCTATGAGATGCTAGCAATTAATGATAGATTTGTGAGGATCTTAGAGTACAATTGATTACTTTTGTATAAGCAACTAAACACGGAATTGAAACCAAAAGTAATAAGTAACTAGAAATCAGAAACAACAAATAATAGGAGATACAAGAAACAACCAATCTTGTATTAAACTCTTTCAGAAGGAAATACAATGAAAAAATCTCTCTCTCCTCACATCTCTCAGATGTACAGTAATTCTCCCTCAAGAGTTCTCTCTCTCTCTCTCAATAAATTACAATCAACTTAGATTGCTACAACAATCATGGAACAAGATTTTTTATAATCTTCTTGATTCTTGCAGATCTTCTTGATCTTGTTTATCTTGCTCAAATTACAATACTGCCCCATGGGTCTCTTAAATAGAATTCAAAAGCAAACAATAATTAGAAAAACAGACTCAAGACTAATTTTAGTCTTTACATGCAAACTAACTGTTCTCCTAAAAATAGCACTTCTGGAAACGTCTGGAAATGCACAAAAGTCGGTATCGATCTAAAGATGACCGATGTCGACCGACCCCTAACCGATGTCGGTTGGTTCTGACCGATTCCATCGATGTCGATCGACCCCTAACCGATGTCAGTTGGTTATGACCGATGTCGGTTACTGTGTAAGCCCAACAACCTCCACATTAGCTCATTAGTGAAACTTTTAGCTCCACAACTCAACAATCTCCTACTTGGAGATAAATAGCTACACCTATACCTGTACAACAACATCCTCTAAACATCTCTGGCTTGTTTTTCCCTCTTCAAGTTCAATCTTGAAGACCAACAAAAGTTGAATGAAGATTCAACTTCTCCTTTGTTATCGGCTTTGTCAACATATCAACAGGGTTCTTATCCGTATGAATCTCTTCCAGCTTCAACTGTCCATCCTCCAATACATGTCTAATGAAGTGGTACCTAAGCTGTATATGTTTGGTTCTTGAATGAAAGGCTGAATTCTTTGCCAAATGAATTGCACTTTGACTATCACTATACAATCTGTAACTCTCTTGCTCCTTTCCTAACTCTTCCATGAACCGAGTCATCCAAATCATTTTCTTGCTAGCCTTTGTGACTACAATGTATTCTGCCTCTGTAGTAGACAAGGCAACAACCTTTTGCAACTTTGAAATCTAGCTAACCACCGTTCCACCAATAGTGAACACATATCCTGTGGTGCTTCTCCTACCATCCAAGTCACCTGCCATATCCGAATCTACATACCCATGTAGAGAAGTGTTTGACCCTCCATAGCATAAATGCCTACTGTTGGTCCCTCTCATATATCTTAGAATCCACTAAACTGCTTTCTAGTGTTCCTTTCCTAGATTGGCCATAAACTTGCTGACAACTCCCACTGCTTGGGCAATATCTAGTCTAGTACATACCATTGCATACATCAAGCTTCTAACTGCTGAAGCATATGGAACTCTACTCATGTACTCAACCTCATCATGTGATTTAGGACACTGTTCTTTGCTCAACTTGAAGTGTCCAACCATAGGTGTGCTTACCGGTTTTGCATCCTACATATTGAACCTCTCCAACACCTTATTCACATAATCTTCTTGAGACAAAATCAAACTGTGATTTTTCCTATCTCTCTTAATACTCATGCCAAGGATTTTTAGTGCTTTCTTTCCAGCTAGCAACTCAACCAAATCCCACATATGGTTCTCTTCCAATGAATCAATTTCCTCATTCATGCCATGCTCTCACTGTTTCTTGGATTCTACCTGCATTGCCTCATCAAAACTTTCTAGTTCTCCACCATCAGTGAGCAACAAGTAGTATAAAGAAGGGGAATAATGAATTAGAGCTTTACTTACCCTTTTAGACCTCCTTATGGGCGTTTGAGACTCGTTTATAGCTTGTTGTCCACCCAAATTTTCTTTTAACAGTGATCGATCCCGGTCATCTCTAATCGATGTCGGTCTGCACCTGACTGATGTCGATTCCTCCTGACCGATGTCGATTTTCACTGACTGACGTCAGTCTTCACCTGACCAACGTCAATTTCCACCTGACTGACGTCGGTCTCTGTGTTTTTTTGTGAGTGATGATTTTTACCTGCAAGCTCATTTTGGATCATAACCTCTTCCAAATCAAGATTGCCCTGCTCAAAATTATTCAGCCTCTTGAGCTGATCACTGTACATCACCTTCTCATTGAAAACTACATCACAGCTTCTAATAATTTTGTTAGTTTCTAAATTCCACAATCAGAATCCGAAATCTTTAAAACCATAACCAATGAAAGTGCACCACATAGATTTAGCATCCAGCTTCTTTCTATTTTCTTTATCAATATGCACAAAAGCTTTAGAACCAAAAACTCTGAGAAATGAAAGATCTACCTTTTTACCTATCCAAGCCTCTTCAGGAATTCCACCATCCAATGCAGTAGAAGGTCCTCTGTTAATCAGGTAAACCACAATATCTACATCTTCTGCCCAAAACTGTAAGGGCAAACCAACATGTAACCTCATACTCCGTGCACACTCCATTATTGTTCTATTCATCTTTTTAGCAACTCCATTTTGCTGAGGTGTCCTTGGAACCATCTTTTTCTTGCGTATTCCACTCATAGAACAGTAACTATTGAATTTATTGCTATAGTACTCACCACCATTGTCAGATCTAAGGCACTTCAATCTCAAACATGTTTCATTCTCAACCAAAGCTTTCCATTTCTTAAATGTATCAAAAACATCATATTTCCTCTTTATGCAATAAACCCATACCTTTCTTGTAGCATCATCAATGAAAGAAACATAATATTGTGATCCTCCAATAGAAGCTACCTGAGCTGGTCCCCACATGTCTATGTGAACAAGCTCCAGCTTGTGCTTCTTCTTTGTTGACCCAGTTTTGAGAAACCTCACTTTCGTCTATTTTCCAAAAATACAATGCTCACAAAAATCTAGATCTATGCTTTTCAAATCTGAAAGCTTACATTTTGACTTAAGAACATTCATTCCCTTCTCACTCATGTGACCAAGCCTACAGTGCCACAACTTTGCATCTACATCTGAAGTAGATAAAACAGAAGGAGAATAATCAGTAATACAAGTAGATAGATAAAGTGTACCTACTCTCTTACCTTTTGCTAATACAAGTGTATCCTTGAAAACTTTCTAAGATTCAGCTGTGAGAGTTACTGTGCAACCCTCATCACCCAACTTTCCTACAGAAATCAGATTCCTCTTCAGGATGGGTACATGCATGACATCCTTCAACACCCATGTGTTGCCATTCTGCAATTTCAGCTGCACTTTTCTTTTGCCAACAATTTTACAAGGCTCATCATCCCCTAAATAAACTTTTCTAAAATCTCCATGGATATAATCATTGAAAAATTCTCTATTTGGGGTTGCATGGAAAGAGGCACCAGAATCTAAAACCCATGATTCTACTTTATTATCCAAAGAATATATAAGACCATCCTGTGCAACAATACCTACAACTTTTGCTTTTTTATTACCTTCATGCTGATTTTCTTTGTTATCCTTCAACCAATAATCTTTCTTTGCATGCCCTTTCTTTCCACAATTCCAGCAGGTTATTCTTCCATTTCTAGATTTGGATCTACTTCCCATCTTTGACCTTGATTTCCCTTGATTGCCCTTCTCTCTTTGCCTTCCCCTTCTTTCAGCACTTAAAGCATTACCTGATGTTTCTCCTGTGCTTTTCCTGCGAATTTCTTCATCAATATTGCACTAACAACTTCATTAACTTTCAAGATATTTGAAGCAGATGCAGTATTATTAACTGCCATTACCAAACTATGCCAACTTTCAGGTACAAAGCATAAGATTAAGAGAGCCTTAATTTCATCATCAAAAACTATTTTGACTGAATTTAACTGATTTACTATTATATGGAAATCATTAAGATGACTAGATATAGATCCACCTTCCTACATTTGCAAATTAAATAATTGCTTCATAAGATATACCTTATTCGAAGCTAAGAGTGTTTCATATAAATTTGCCAAAGTATCTATTAACTCTACCATTGTCTTTGCCTGTGATAAGTTGGAAATCACGGAAACTGCCAGGCTCAACCTTATAGATCTAAGAGCCTTTCTATCAAGAACATTCCATTCTTCATCTTCCATATCTGTGGGCTTCCTTGAAACCCCATCCAACGGTAAATATAGATCTTTCTGATACAGATAATCTTCAATCTGCATCCTCCATAATTGATAATTTTTGCCATTGAATTTCTCCATTCTTAGTTTACTTTTTTCTGCCATTGCTTTGCTCCCACTCAATCAGAAACCCCTATGAGTGAATTATGTAATCAACAAACACTAACAAGCTCTGATACCAGTTGTTAGTGTATACACATAGCTCTACTACCAGTTGTGAGGATCTTAGAGTACAATTGATTACTTTTGTATAAGCAACTAAACACGGAATTGAAATCAGAAGTAATAAGTAACAAGAAATTAGAAACAACAAATAATAGGAGATACAAGAAACAACCAATCTTGTATTAAACTCTTCCAAAAGGAAATATAATGAAGAAATCTCTCTCTCCTCACACCTCTCAGATGTACAGTAATTCTCCCTCAAGAGTTCTCTCTCTCTCTCAATCAATTACAATCAACTCAGATTGCTACAGCAATCATGGAACAAGATTTTTTATAATCTTCTTGATTCTTGCAGATCTTCTTGATCTTGCTTATCTTGCTCAAATTACAATACTGCCCCATGGGTCTCTTTAATAGAATTGAAAAGCAAACAATAATTAGAAAAATAGACTCAAGACTAATTTTAGTCTTTACATGCAAACTAACTGTTCTCCTAAAAATAGCACTTTTGGAAACGTTTGGAAATGCACAGAAGTCGGTGTCGGTCTAAAGATTACCGATGTCGGCTAACCCCTGACCGATGTCGGTCGACCCCTAACTGATGTCGATTGGTTCTGAGCGATGTCGGTTACTATGTAAGCCCAGCAACCTCCACATTAGCTCATTAGTGAAGCTTTTAGCTCCACAACTCAACAAGATTTTGAAATTGAATTCAATGTAAATATTTTATAGAAAATTAAAGGTTAAATTTGATTTCAATTTAATCATCATAAAGAATTTTACTATCACCAAAGTGTTTGATAATAGGAACACTAACTATTTGACAATTGTTATGAATGAAATGTATGGAAAATGTGAAACCATACAAAAGGTATGTTAGATGGTTCATAAAATGCCTCAAAAAAAAAATTGACCAAAAATGTCAAATGATACAAAAGGCATGTGAATCATTTTGGTAATATATCTCAAAGGAATGACTATAAAATATATAAAAATGGTTTTATTAACATTGCTTTAAGGATTCATAGAAAAAGTTTGGTAAGAGATGCTTTTATGGATTACAATTATTGTAAAATAAGTAGAAACTTATTAAAAATTTCTTGGAGGCTTTTAAGAAAATTTAGTGCCAATAAAACCCCATGGTAACTTATAAAAAACTTATTTTTAGTATTTGAATGTCCCCTAATCTCCACAAAATAATAAGCATTCAACAAAAATAAAATATTGAATTTAGACAAGTATAGCAACTAAGGCAAGGGGAAAGCTTAGAGAATGGGAGGCTAATAATGATGATGTTGATGCATATGCATCATCTATCAATTTTTATTGCATTTTAATGTGATAGTATTACTAGTTATCAATGTTTCCTTTGCCTTGTTATTTTTTGTGTCATCTTTGATTATTAATCTAACAGTTGCACACTACATAAAAAAAGAGTGAAAATGAGCATTTAGATATTTTTGGAAGGAAAGAATCCAATTATTTTATTTGGAAATGAGGGTTGTTGAGCATGTCAGGAGTGAATATTATTATTTTTATTGTTGTTATATAGGGTAAAGTTCAAGGTTTGAGGAAAAAGAGAAGGTGTATTGTAATTAAGTTAAAACTTTCAAGAGAGATTTTAAGGTTATTGGGGATTCTCAGGGTATCTAATCTAACAGGATAATAGGACCAAAATTAAAAAATTTATAAACATTCAAAATTTTGCAGCATTTTCAAAAATTGAAAACTTATAAAAGGAATCTTACAACACTTATGATGAGTTCGAATAATGTGTGGTTTAATATATTTAGAAAAAAAAAAACTATATTGATGAGTGAATTAAAAGTAATATATGACATTAAATTTTTCATCCATTTGACTACCATAGTGTGTTTTTCTTAAAATTATGTTGAAAAGAGGGAAACCATTATGATAGATGATCAAACGCAGTGATTTGATAAAGGTAAAAGGTAAAGTAACTTTTTAGGTGTTGATCAAGAGGCTTAGGCTACAATGACAACTTGGGGTGGTGCTAGAGTATATGATATGTTGGAAATTAATAATATAATTTAAAATGTGGTTTAAAATGCCATACACAGACATGATTTCATGGAATACAATGATTGTAGAACATTCATAAAAATAATTTTCAAATTATATCTCAAACTCTTTGACCTAACGAATAATTATTGAACAAATAATAGGCACACAATCTATTTTAAACATGAATGCAAATTCATAGAAAATTTTTCAAAGGATGCTCTCAAACTATTGTACTTAACAAATCACTTTCAAGCATATCCTGACCATGAAAAAATGTGGTAGACAAAAATATTAAAGGACATGTTATTTCATGGAACTCTTTGACCTAACGAAACACTCTTAAGCATGCACTTGCCAAGAAAATATGTGGTTGAAAAATGCCTCAAAGAGACATGATTTCATGAGATGCAATGATTTAAATACATGCATAAAAAGTGTTTTGAAAGTACACTCTCAAAATATTTGACCTAACAAACCATTTTTGAACATATAATAGGCATGCAAACTATTTTAGGCATGAAAGCAAAATATAGAATCATGTAAAAGGCACATGATTTGTTTGAAAAAATCCCTCAATAAAATTTATGAAAATGTGAAATCATATAATAAACATACAAAATATTTGACAAAATGTTTCAAAAAATGCCTGATTCAAATTAATGGGAAATGTGAGATCATACAAAAGTGTCAATTATTTGTCAGATCGATAAAAACCCTGAATAAAATTTATGAAAATATGGTTTTCAATGGATGATTTCAATCTCTTTGATCTTACATAACACTCTCAAATATAACTTAACCATGACAAAAAGTGGTAGAAAAAAAACTCAAAGACATATCAATTCATGGATTACAATGGTTACAGGACATGTACAAAAACAGTTTTGAAAGTACTTTGTAAAACTCTTTGGCCTAAAAAAAACATTCTTGAATATACAATTGGTATGCAAACTATTTTAGATGTGAATGAAAAATGTAGAATCATATAGAAGGTAAGCGAATTGTTTGACAAATACCTTAATGAAATTCAATTAGAATGTAAGTTATTTGACAAAATCCCTGATTGAAATTTACAAGAAATGTGAGTTCATTCAGAAGGCACATCAATTGTTTTTCACTTTGAGAAAATGTCTCATAAATTTATGAAAAAATAATTTTAAATGATGCTATCAAACTGTTGGATCTAATGAAACATTGTTGAACATACCTTGATTGTGACAAAATGTGGTTGTCAAATTGATGTAAAATTTTAGAATCATATAAAAGAAATGTGAATCATGTTAATATATTGTCTCAAATAAAATGGTGTTTTTTATAAGGATTCATAAACTATAATTGAAATTTATGGGAAATATGAGATCATATAAAAGGCACAGTAATTGTTTCTTAATTTGTGAAAATGACTCAAAAAAATTTATGTAAATTTTTTTTCAAATCATATTATTAAACTGATGGATCTAATGAATTATTGTCAAATATACCCTAACATAACAATTTAATTAACAAATTTATGTAAAATAAATAAATCATAAAAAAAACATATGAATCGTGTTAATATATTATTTTAAACGATCATTCAACACCTCTTTTAAACTATTTTAAAACATTCAACTAAAATTAAAACATAAATTTATTTTATATCATACTAACCACAACATTGACTTCAGATCATCTCATACACCTTTTTATATAATATAAATGCTATAATGTTTCCCATAAATGGGAAGCTAATATGAAATTACAAAACATTTGTTTTTCATTACATATAAAATTACATGTAGATGGAGAGGAAAAACAAAAAAAAATTAACTGTGGAGAAGGCATATAATGGAACACAACCTAATAAAATTAATGCATCACCTTAAAACGATACAGTAATAGTGGGCATGTAAAAATTGATTGGAAAAAATATAATAAACGGCAACCTAATAAAATTAATGCATCACCTTGAAACGATATAATAATGATGGGCATGAAAAAATTGATTGGAAAATATATTCTAACATTTCACATTATTTTAAAATACAAATCAATTATATTTTATATCTTTATATACACACGTTTTTAAATGGAGTCTCACCCCAATGAAGTTATAAGGTTTAGTGTATGGACACATAAATCTATTATTCCAATCATGTTAGAAAGTGAAATTATTTACTTGTTGATATTTCATCCATTGATATGAAGCAAACAAGAGTATAATAATCATTTGAATTAAGATAAAGAGCCGACTTCTTAAAATTAAGATTAAAATTGAAACTTATCTTTAGATTATTTTTCTATTCTCATTTAGGTTTTTTTTACATACAAATAGTATGAATATAATGTATCTAAATAAATTTCAAGTAAAATTTTGAATAAAGGACACTTTTACAATAGTAATTATGTAAGAGTAAATTAACTTTTAGTGTTAGTTTTATTGTGATTACTTTGTTATAAATGCTTCACAAACATATTTATATTTCATTATAATTAAAAAGCTCTCATTTACTACATTTATCATACACACTAGACTCTATTCTTGTTGTTATTACCCTCTTTATAACTTACAAAGATATTTAGAAAAGGAAAACACTAAGATAGTTGGGAGGTAGAATATTTAAAAAAACACCAAGACCCTGACAATGTTTGCGTCCCTAACAAATAAAAATAAGATCAAAGTAATCCATTACAATCACAAGGACTAGTAGAAAAGTTAGAGGTCGTTAATTGAAATTTAATTTGTTGAAACTATATTCATGACATTTACTCTCAAATTATATTAGTCATACATAAAATTTGGAATCAAAACTGTAATTCTATTATCCATCACCATTTATACTTATAATAGTTGTTTTAATTTTTAATCACTAAGATCATAAAAAGAAATTAACATATTTAGATATTTTTTCATTACAACAAATTAATTCTAGAAAAATGTAAAGATAAAAAAATCTATATATTCTACTCTCATAAATCCTTCTTCATTATAAGTTTGAAATAGGAGAAGAAGTTTTGAATACATAAAGAAATAATTATAATGACATTAATAGCCCAAGTCATAAACAATTCATTATGTATGACCCATATTCATTTTTCAATCATCACAATTTTTTGTACGATCTCAACATAATATTAAATACTCAACATTTGCAGGCAAAATAAAGTTCCTGCAACACAAATCCCATATTATATAATGAGAATTTCATTAGATCAAAATAATCTACATACACAAAAAGATTTAAATAAATCTACACCATTTATGAATGGTGAATCACAGCCAAAAACCATAACCCTTTCGCCCAATGGATATTTAAATTTTGAAAGTTAAGTAATACAATAACAAGGCCATAAAAATAAAGTCCCCTTTAAAATAGAGAAAAAATAAATACATTCATTAGATGAACCAAATATGTCAGCACAAACATCAACACGTACACTATGCCCTAGTCGATAGCAGTCCTTGCAACATAAATATTATAATTTTAATCCAAGCCAAGTGCCCAAAAACCCTATTATCTTAATCCAAATGCATACATATCCCATTATTTTAAGCCAAAAGCTCAAAAATCCTGTTATCTTAAGCCAAAATGTACATATTCTAGAAAACAAGGCAACTACCTCAACAAATTGACTTCCTTACACTTTCCTACACTCCAACATTTTTTTTAAAGACAGAGGCAATGAAAGAAAAGAAACAAACTAACATTTCTCTTAATACCTTTCAAGTTTTAATTTATCCCTCCTTAAGATTACTATCACTCGACACACCTCCTTTGGAGTTTACAATATATAGCATAAGTGTATGGTATCAGTAAGCTTTCTTGGGCCCTTCTGCCCCTTTACCTATGTGACTTTTATGCCACCCTTTTCAAACTATTAGATGTTAGTTTGAGCGTCAATAGGGTCTTAATTTGAATAAATTTTATTTATAAACACACATATATTCTAATCATTTATGGATCTAGAATTATAAAGAATTCAATTATTATTCACATAAATCTATTGAGCATTTACAAGCATTCAGATAAAACATGCAATCATTAGAGCATTCATTAAATCTTAAATTTTCATGTTAGTGACACATTGTATTACAATGGTTTGCCTTGCTGATGAATTATTGTAATTAGTGAAGTGTTGTTTTCAATATTGTACATTGTTGAGAGCTTAACAACTATCAAGATAACTCAACTATTATGTGGTACAACACATACACACAAAAACATATATTGTTTTTCATATATTATTTTGATCTAGCTACCCAATTAGAACAAGAAGAAACAATGTATTTTCCTAGTGATTTTTAGGGCAAGAAGAAACAAGAACAAGTGTATAAAAAATGAGTGAGTTTTTTTAGGTTCGAATCAAGGGAATGTATTCTTCAAAACATATTTTGTATACTTAATATTTTTTTCCTAGCAAAACTTGAGACTCTAAAGAGTGGATGCTTAAGACATCCTTCTGTAATCTTCACAAGTTTTATGGGTTATCTTCTAATCGTTGTTTAACATATTTTTCCATAATCACATTCTAATGACTATCTTATGATCATTCTCGAGAATTAGATAATATTAAACCTTGCATATGTTATATTTCTCTAGTGATAAAATCAATTAAGTAGGTCATATTTATTGTTTTACATCTATTTAAGACCTAGTTAAATATTTATCAGTATTTGTAGTGCATATTAACTTAGATCCATTTATCCATTATATAATAGGAGGAGAGTGCATGAACATTTTTAATTCATATTTCATTCTTCAACATAATCCTCAACCACCCACCTTTTTAATCAGAGATGTATTAGTTATTGTATCTAAAGAAAAAAATGGTTGGAAGGTTTGGTTAGTGATAACATATAATTATAATATACTATAATATTGTGATGAGTCACTTTAATATAATAGTTAATTTGTTGTAGATTGGTATGTTTGCTTACTCATTGTTCCCTCTTTTCTTGTGTAATTTTAAAAAACTCCTTCAAAACAAACTTTTATAAATGTCTCACTATATCATGTTAGACATGTTTAGTTTATCTATTTTGAAATTATTTTGACGATTTTAAAATCTTAATATATACATAAAATTTTGATCTTTATTAATTAGAAGACTTGATCCATAATAATAAACTTAATATACTATAAGTCTTCTACTAACCCAAAAAAAAATGTTACAATAAAAATAACCCTCCTATTAATATAATTTATGTTAATAAAATCTGACGGCGGCGGTGGGACCACACGCATCTATCGCTATTATTTATTATCTTTTTCGGGAATTCCTCCCGCCGCTAATCAACACCGTCTTTTACGTTGTCGGCAATGAAATTTTTCGATAAATTTTGTTGTTTTTGTCGGCAAATGTGACCCTCCGCTAAATTTATCCAATAATTTTGCCAAGAAAATATTCTGAGTGCACCTATTATGCTTGTCATCATACGCATCTAAATCTGTAGGGAAGATATTGTGTGTGTTGTTATCCAAACATGTTACATTGAATGATAATATTTGTTCTTCTTAAGGTGGGTCCCTAACGAATATAGTCCAATAATTTCCATGAAAGAAATGCGTTGTCTAAATGCGGAAGAATATATGAGAGTGTGTTTTATATGATCATTTTTGGGTGCTGCTTTTTATGAGCTCTAAAACACCTAACATGTTTGTCATGTACTATCTATATTAGTATATTTGTCGTATCAAATTTTTATGCGATTTTTTTTTTTTAATAGTGAATTCTATTTAATTATTGATATCGTCAAAAAGTTATTTATGTCTTTTCTTGTGTATATATTTCTCACTTCATCATTAATGATGATATGGGCATTGATCAAATTTTAAAACGTAAAATGTTTTTTTTGCCATTTTTGCTACCATTTTTATTGTAGTTGGTTTTGGACGTTGTTCTTCACTAAAACATTTCAAATTTCTACTCAATCGCTACAGAGTATCTCTTTCGATAAACTACAGATTCTGTATAGGAATTAGTTGTAATTTTCATTGTTTAAATTTTGAAAGCATTCAAGCTATGGGAAAACATTGTAGTTTTTTGTGTTTGACGAGTATCATGCAATGTATGGGAAAAACTGTACTATTTGGTGTTTTTGGAACTGATTTATTGATTCTAATGTCGGTATTGTTTCTTTGTTGTCAAGAATATCCAAATTTTAACCTTTTCATGTTCACATTGTTTTTCGAAAATTTATTTTGGGTTTTATTCTTACACAATTTTTTTGGCTTTTATTTTGGTTTTTATTGTGGAACAAATTTTTGGGTTTTTCTTCAAGGTTTATTCTCGAGCAAATTTGTAATATTTTTTGAAAAATATTTTGACCCACTTTAGTGCATAATTTTTACACCATCTTTCTTGCATTCTATTATTCGGTGTGCTTCGTCATCAAAACGTCATTCCCTGGCCTAAGTTGTGACATGCATACATTTCACTTAATTCCCTGTGATAGTGGCATGGCTTGCATTTGAAATTTGAAAATGTGGAATGGTTTTCATGGAAAATGTTTGTTATTTACTCATCAAGCAATCAAACACCATCAAATAGAATGGTCTACAAAGAGGGATTTTCTCCCTTTAAAGAGCATCCTATCTAACCATCTTTGAGCACCTCTTTTGAGAAGTTTTAAAACTCTCAAAATCTTCCCCATGTTGCATCCATTAAACACCTCGCTCGATCAAGACCCAAGCAAAAAGGTGAGTGCCTTTAGGAGCCCAATATATATAGGTGACACTCCCTCGATAGAGGACAGGGGAGGGCCTCGACCAACCGAGGTTGGGCAAAAAAAATCTATATAGTCGAGGAGGGGGAGGGACTCTCTTGACAAAGAAGGATATTTATGCTCTTGACCGCCTCTAGAGTTGGTTGGATTGGGGTCGAGGGGAAAGCACTCCCCGATGAAGGGCCCATATATCTAGATAGTCCACTCGATCGCCCAGATCTGATCTCTATAGATGGGGCCAACTCAACTCTATATAGATAGAGATTCTCCTTTGGTCTGAGTCCATAGTCTAGTCTATAGGACATCCTATTCGCCAAAGCTTTTGTCTGGTCAGAGCATCCATCCGGTCAACATGGGTGCCGATGCGCCTAGATACTATATAGACTAATCTATAAGCTTGGCTCGACCAAACCTCTATTTACGCACCCCCCTCTGCACACCATACATTTTGTCATACCAATCCTCTTCACTCCTTTTACCCAACATGAAATCCACCATATTTAATACTAGAAATAAAAGGTGATGGGTGGATATGTTTGCCATTTGCTCCTCAAGTAGTAAAACATCGTCAAATAGAATGGTTTATAAAGGAAGATATTTATCCCTTTATAGACCGTTTTATCTAACCATCTTTGAGCGCCTCTTTTGAGGAGGTTTAAAACTGGACTAACATCTTTTCCATGTTGTATCCACTGAACTAGTAACAATGACAAAAATCATTTAATGCTTTGAAATTTGATTAAATCCCATGTTGCCATCAACGATGAAGTGAGAAACATATGCACGTTACAAGAGAGGACATAAATGACTTTCTTGCAACACTAAAAATTAAATAGAACTCAACTAGAGAAAAAATTACGCAACATCGGTAGGGGCTTGATGGGGCAAGTAGATTGATATGAATACCACATGGAAAACATGTTGGGTGTTTTAGATCTCATAAAAATATGCTAAAATTTTCTCAAAAAAGAAGTTGGAAGTTATTTGTGACTTTAGGAAGTTTTCCAACGACATAAAAGATAGTTTCGATCAGAGGGGGAATGCTAAAATAGGCAATAAATAATATGACAGATGATTGTGGTCCCACCGTTGTCAGTCGAGCTCGTTCCCATTTTATCCGTTGATTGTTTCTTACCACCATCGACCATGCCACCGTTGCTTACAAAATTGACTTTGTTTCAATCCAAACCTGCATCACTCGTTAAATTACATGCATTTTCATGACATTTCAAAGTTGTGCATGACCATAAAAAGATTTTAATTCCTAAAATATACATCAATGACAATGTTTAAAATTAATCATTTAAAGATTAAATTGAAAGTTTTTAAAAATATTATATACAAATTTTTATCTCAACGTATTACTTTTATGATTTATTATTATAAAAAAGAGTTAATTATTTTTATTTGAGATTTGAAAGTTATGCTTAGTTTTAAGTATATTTAAATGTCACATTCAATAAATACATTTTAAAATCTTAGAAAGAGATGCATAATGAAACATGATGTTGACTATACATAGAAAAAAAAACAATTAATAAAATAAAAAAATTATCAAATATAATTAAAGAAGGTTTTCTTCTCAAAATTCCATCATCATATCACAAACATTTTATATCAAACTCGATTCATTAAATAAAATTGAAATTATTATTCTACATCCCATAACATACAAATAATGAAAGTATAATTTACTTCCTTGCATTTTTATTTAATTACATGTACAATCACAATACTCTCTACAACTCATTTATTTCATGTAATCCTCCAACTTTATATCTTTGCATACAACTCACACCAAAAGTTATGATTCAAGTGCATAAGATTTAGTCAAACCATGGGTTTTACAATAATTAAAGTTTAGGGTTTAGTGGAAAATTGAAAATTAATATTTTTTTTAAAAAATAAATAAAACTTCAATACAAAACATAATTTAACATTTAATGGTAAAAACATTATCAACTAAAGCTGGTTAATTGATAGAATAACCAATCGTGTCCAAATACATGGTCGTTCCCTACATATAATCCATTTTGTTCACATAGGCATTCCACTTGATACACTATGTAATACTCAATAATTAAATGTTAAAAGCTTAGAAAGAGACATTTAATGAGATGTGATCTTGACAATATAGGGAACAAACACAAATTTGAGAAATGTAATCAAGAAAGGTTTATTTTTCAGATATCAAACTTGGTTGAGAGGATCAAGTTGAATTTGTTGTTGTACATTATATGGTATATGAACGGTGAAAGTACATTTTGTTGTCTTTGCATTTTTTTTAATAATTGTATGCACAATTGTAATGCTTCCTATAATTTAATTGTTTCTTTATTGTTAAGTATATATAAATTTTAGTTCTTTTATGTTTAAATTATTTTATTATTTTAAGTTTTATTTTTAAGCAAATTAGTAACCTTCTTCAAGTAGTAATTTGATGTATTTTAGTATATAATTTTAGCATGTTTTTATTATTATCATTATTATATTATGTATTTCTTTTTAATTCATATGTAAAATAAGTTTTATAGATGTAATAAATTTATTGTGGTTTATTTTTCATAAATTCATAGTGTGGTATTTTATAAATTTACATATTTTGTATGGTTTTATTTTGTAATGCAAATAATTTTGGGTTTTATTATCGAAAAAAAATTGGTGGTTCTATATTGAGTTTTATTTTTATATAAAATTTATAGATTTTATTATGGATTTATTATAGACAAGTAAGAATAAAATCCAAAATCAAATCTCTTTTTATAAGCTCAAAAACTCCCAAAATCTTCACCTTGTACCATCCATATCAGCATGGTTACTATGTCAAACCCTCATTGACTTCACATAAATCTTCACCTTGGAGACCCTTTATGATCAGAAATTTGAGACATTTTAGTGAGCCAAAGCCATCCACTGGGACATGAACTCGCATAAATTTGAGGCATTTTAGAGGCCCAAAACTAGCTGCTAAAATATAAATGGCAACTATAATTTGAGAACCAAAGATTAAATGACAACTAAAATTCAAGAACCAAAGACACAAGTAAGAACAAAATTTCAAAAGGAATGCCTAAACCAAACATTCCACTTCATGTTTTCAATATGAAATAAAAAATTAAATTATTTCAAACGTAGAGACAGGCCACATCACTATCAATTAAAGTACACACATTACCTCACCATTTTAAGTAATGGCTTTTCTATAGGGTCAGAAAGAAAATAGAGGCCAATTGGTGGGAAATTTGAGTGAAGTTGATGGCGTCTAGTGGGAAATTCAACTGAAATTGGTGGGGGTTTGACATGGAAAGTATGTTGATGTGGATACTCTTTGCATTCCATCTTATTCACTTCTTGTCTTTGACATATGTTTATGTTTAACTTTTCCCCCTTTCTTCACTGTCCTACTTGACCAAATCATCTTTAACTGTCTCTTTTACAATCTTTAAAATTCCCAATATCCTTGCCTTGTAGCATCCACATCAACATGGTTGCCACGTCAAACCCACATCAAGTTCACGCAAATATTCACTTTATAGGACCCTTACATTTTCCATGGCAATCCCCCACCAAATTTACATTTAATTTGAACTTAAAGAAAGATTTACACATTCCATAACACACTGCGAATTTATAGTGTATTATTTAATGAAACTTAAGAGAGAAATAACCAAACTGTGCAATCATACCATCCATGTTTCTTAATAAATTCAGTGTGTTATTTAATAAATTTATAGTGTCAATGAATTCATAATGTGTTATTTAATTGGGATGAGGCTAATTTTTATTGTTTACTTTTACCTCTTTTTAGATTGTCCTATCTAACCATCTCTTATATCCTAAATTTGATTTTTGCGAATAAAAACACCACAAAAACTTTTGTGATCATTGCAAATCAAGTTTAACCATCATTAAATTATTATTTGACAAGTAAGGATGCTTAGTAAATCTCAACTTTGGTTCACCACGGCTTACTCTATCATATGATTCTAATTGCACACTCATGCTAGTTATATACAAATAATATGACTACATTAATTGATTTAGTGTGACATTAAACACCATTGTAAATACTGAATGAACTCCATCACTCAAACAAGATATATAACAATCTGAGCAAGGTTTTTGGAGTTATGGATCAAGCAAACACAATTATCAAAGTATATTTTGCATATTTGATATTTTATCTTGAGTAAAACTTGACACTTTAGATAGTGGATGCTTTAAATACCATGCTTTAGACATCCTCCTCTAATCTTCATGATTTTTTTGGGTTATCTTATAATCATTATTTGAACATTATTTTCATTATCACATTTTGACGATTATCTATTTATTATTCTCGAGAATTATATAAGTCTAAACCTTGCATCTCTCTCTATTTATTTATTTAGTATTAAAATTAATTAAATAGCCTTTGATTATTGTTTAAAATCCATTTAAGTCCTAATTAAATGTTTATGGATATTTTTGCTCCATATTAACTCATATTCGTTTATCCATAATATAATAAAATATTTTATTATTGTAAATGAATATATTTAATTACTTTATGTTTTATTTTATTTTTTAAACAAATTATTATAAATATCTTACCATCTCAATTTAAATATATCTAATCTATAGTTCATGAAATTGTTTTTACGATTCTAAAATTTTAATATATCCTAAAATTTTAATTATGTCAGAAACATCTTCGAAGCACTTCCCCTCTTTCATTTAAACACACTTTCTCATCTAGACAAGTCTAAATACACAACATTTGACATATATACTCATCATATTTAATCTGCTTCTCGCTTGGACTTGTGACATCTGTTTCGATCTTGGCCATCTGTGAGCAATTTGAGCCCTTCTTCCACCATCTCCGTCACTATCTCGTCTTTTTAGCTTAAAATAAGTCTTTGATGATGGAACAACCGATGTACTCTGGAATAAATACTTGTCCCTTGTTCTTCCTGTCATATATTTCAATCTAATTACATCCCTGGGAATGTACCGAAGATGAGTGCAGCAACAAATAGCATAACATACATTGCCCAGCTCCCATGCACTTGTATCATTATTACCTTTTGTGGACATCATAATCGTTTAAATACAAGTTTATTTATCTGAAATAGGGATGTGATGAAGTGAATGCCAATTTTCCAACGTCTGCATGGATCTAACAATGTTTTAACCCCCACGTTTTACACAACCACTTACACTGTCACATATTTACCTCTTCGCCATGTCGTCTCAACGTTGCTCCAAAGCAGAACTCCATTTCCCTTCACCATCCGTCGTCACACTCCACGCTCTAGTTTGTGAGATTTTCTATCCCTTGTCTTGCCTTTCAGCTTTGGATATGTATTGCTGTTCAACTTCTTTTCTATCCCTTGTCTTGCCTTTCAGCTTTGGATATGTATTGCTGTTCAACTTCTTTTCTATCCCTTGCCTTGCCTTTTTTTCGATATGTCCATCTAAGACACCCGACATGTGTTTATGGTGGGAAATTGACATTTACAAGTATCGGAATTTTATAGTCGCATGTAGAACTATTTCATAAAATATATATAAGATAATAACTTTATTTGATAGGACATATATAATGAAATTTTGCGCAGACACTCAAATACTATGAAAGATTATAAAACATATATTTTGTGTACACATTCCACTTCAAAGTTTCCATAGTACGCAAGTGGGCTCCTAATGACATGGGCTTCACCTTGGATGCATTTCCATGATATATGTCCAAATTCAACTCTAACACTTGCACCCACTTTTATTTTGAAAGTCACATTAAAGCTTTGTTTTATGGATTGTTTCTTGAACAAGAGTGTCTTTGGATCCACAATCAATTTCCCATTAGGAATGATATTTACCCACACTTTGTACATTACATTCTTCCTTCCATGTTGGTTACAATCATGTGTTTTATTTAAACATGTTCACCATATTTGAATGCAATAGAAAATAATGGATAGTTGAGATCTACAGCTAATTCGAATCTAAAGCAAGGAGACTATTTATGGGTGAGGAGGGCAATTTATTTTTTGGTGTATATATTTTGACTACACATAAAGTTGATGTAGTATTGAGGACCCATATCATACATCAAATTCGGATTTATTGCACTTGTTAGATTTATATGACCTATACCCATTGCAAAGGGGTTTACAGCTTGCAGGGTGGCAACATCTTTGATTGGTCATTTTTTATTGTGAAGGGTATAAAAGGACATAATGAGAGTTGATTTGATTGCAATGAGGCTCCATGTTTGATGTGTGACTCAAATAGATGTTGCAATGTTATTGATGCAAGGACAAGACATTGAAGTCTCGAAGTTTATCTGATAGTTTTCATTCATCCATGTTTCTAATATGTTAACATCTAAAACAATTACATAAGGCTTTTGAACATACAAAAACACCATACTCAGACCCTTGGAAGAAAGGGTGACCACATTTGGAAACTGTCTTCATAAGCATCTTATTTATCCTTGTTGGCAAAAAATATAAAAACTAAGTGAGCGTTGGTTAGGAAAATATGTTTTTGAAGGATTATTAAAGTGAATATCTGATTATTATTACTTAAATTTTTGTGCACATAAGGTGAGACAAGGTCAATGGTCATGGGTTTCGAGTAAGGTACCACTATCGATTTATACTCTTTCACTTTACATAACTCTATTTTACCAAAATAAAAAATTGCATCTCTTGTAGCGTAACTTGCACCTTTTGGACAACTACAAGTCTTTATTGGTTGGAAGGCTTGGTCTATAACAACAAACCTAATATACCATTATCTTTATGTTAACCACAAAAATGCCACAATAAAAATAGCCCTCTTATTATATAATTTATATTAATGAAAGCAATCCCACAATAAACTCCGAAATATAACTCACTTGATCTTGATAACTTATAAAAATAGTTTTAATCATGAACTCAACTCTTAACTTATCTCCAAGTGGAATAAGAACCCCTCTCACAAGATCAAGAAATTATAGAAAGGTCATCTTATATTAAAGGAGTCAACTCTACATGTTAGACAATACCTCATTTTCCCTTACTAAAAAATCCAATCCCATAATAAAAATGACCCTTCAGCGAATATAATAATTGATTATGGATAAATATATAAATAAAAAAATAGATTTTAAAAATACATTGCATTTGCGTGCGACACATGCTACGTTTCAAGACTGGGTCCTTTATTTTATTTGTCCATGCCATCGGATAAAACGGGAACGAATGACGGCGGCGGTGGGACCACAGGGCTCTGTCTGCATTATTCAATGTCTATTTTAGCACCCCGCCTGCCACTAATGATGCTTGTCCTTGGGTAAATGTTATAATTTCCATTATTTCAAATTTGAAAACATTGATTTTAAAAGAGAGGGAGAATAGAATGATAGGCTACAGCGTGTGCAGGTCGCGGCTGAGCTAGGGCAGTTGTGCCCTAGCCTGTTCAAAGCGGTGGGTTGGTGTGCGCAGGTGTAGTTTGGGGGAGCGAGGGAGTGGCGAAGGGCTGAGGCGTCGGGCAGAGGCATCGCAGGGTCACGCTAGACCAAGGTGGGTGTGATCATGGCTCAACAAGAGCCTTTAAAAACTGCACTTGGCAAAAAATTTAGTGCAGCTGTGAGCATGAACAGGCAAGAGCAGCAAGGTAAAACAGTAGGTTAGGAGTTTTCTTCCTAGAATCCAAGAGCAATGGAATGGAGCTTGCCTGAGGGATCCAGGATTATGAAAATTAATGGTTGCTTGGAGAAATGCAAGGAACGACCTAAACTGGTAATTCCTTTCGATATGATTTCAGAGGATGTGGAATATTATTCCAAGCATTCTTTGTATTGCAAGTTTTTGGGTCTGAAAGTTTCCCTTCAGTTTCTGGAGGGTTGGGCCAAGCGTGTGTGGGAGCTAGAGGGAGAAATGGAGGTCACGTTGTTGGCAAATAACTACTTCATGGTCAAGTTTGTATGACTGGCTGATCACAACAGGGTTTTTGAGGGAGGGTCATACTTTTACAATCAGGTCAGACTTTTTGTTAAACCTTGGCATGCTGGGTTTAATCCTTTTGAGGAATTACCAACTCGGGTTCCAGTATGGGTTAGGCTCCCCAAACTTCCTATTGAATGTTGTTGTGAGGATGTCCCCCTGATGTTAGCTTCGACGCTTGGAAGGCCGGTGGGGTCTTCAACTCAGACTTTAGGTAATAAAGTCATGAATTTTGCCTGAACTTGTGTGGAAATTGATTTGAGCAAACCATTGCCTGATGCGCTGGAGATGAGTGTGGGTTCATACTCTTGGGTGCCACAATTGGACTATGAGACCCTTCCCTTCAGGTGTCGCCTTTGCCATGAGTATGGACACCTGGTGCGCAGATGTCCGAAGGCTAAGCCAATGGAGCAACATCCCCAACCGCCACCTAGCAGCAGTCTTAGCGCGAATAAAGGGAAGAAATCAAGGGTTGGGGAGAGTAGGGATGCTGAAGGTTTTGTACAAGTGAAAGCTCGAAGCCATAATAGGGGCCAGAAGAGGACCCTTAGGGAGAGGTAGGATGATGATTCTTTCAACAGGTTTGAAATCTTGGATGAATTGGGCCAGCAAGAAGTAAATCTGGGATTAATGAGTGTGAAGCAGTTTGTGGGAGGTTCAGTACTAGAGACTAATTTAGCCAATCTTTCGGTGGTTCTTCAAGAAGAGTCAACCTTACCCATGGCTGTTGAGGGGCAGACAAAGGAATTAGGGGGGAGGCGACAGATAGGGACCTGGAACATAATGGAGAGGACATGTACCCTTTAGCAAGGGTTGTGGGGATAGAAGTAGATAAGAAAGGAAAATCTTCTCCTCACCTGGGTATTCTCCAGCGAGAGGGAAAGAAGGGGACATCAGAAAAAAGTGCTAAAGTGGGGTGCAAAAAGGACACGGACAGAATCAAAATGATTGGGGAGACCTTGGTGGAGTCTGGTGCAGTTAAGACCTTAGACTTGCACTTCTTAACTCCTCTGAAATGATTATTATCTTATGGAATGTAAGGGGACTGAACAGCGGTCCCAGACAAAAGGTTGTAAGGGAATTAGTTAGATGTCAAGTACCTGATATTCTCTTTCTTCAAGAAATGAAAGTTTTTGTGGATGATATGACGAATATTGCACCTAAGTTATGGAGGTATGGTTCATGGCAGTGCATTGGAGCTCATGGATCTTCGGGGGGTGTGGCTTGTTTCTGGAATCTGCGCAAGATCCAACCTGTGTCCTGGATTTCCTTTAAATCCTCTTTATCTATGGTGGTTTCATGTATTGAGTCGGGTGAATCAGTCCTTTTTTCCAATGTTTATGCTCCTACAAATTTCCAAGGTAAACTTCTTGTTTGGAAAAACATCCACTTTCTTCGTCAATTATTTCCCTATTTGCCTTGGATTGTGGCGAGAGACTTTAATGTTATTCTTGATTTAACGGAGAAGAGAGGAGGTAATACATGGCTGAAACCTTCTTCCCTCCTGCTCTGGATAATATTGAGGCACTCAATTTAGTGGATATCAAGCCGGTTAATGGATGCTTTACCTGGAACAATCGAAGAGTGGGGGACAGGTGCATTGCGGAGCGTATAGATAGATTCATGACCTCTTGTTACTGGGTGGGGGGTTTGTGGTCTTCCTGCCTTGAGATTCTTGATTGGAGGGGCTCAGACCACTGGCCAATTGGTCATTTCTTCTGCCCGTGAGCCTCTGAAGGCGCCTTTCAAGTTTCAGCTTATGTGGTTCAGAGACCTGGACCTATTTGGACAAGCGGCAGATTGGTGGAGGGGCAGGCCTGTTGTAGGAACATCAATGTATACTTTTGTTAAGATTATCCAATTCATCAAGTACCAGCTTAAAAAGTGGAACCGACAAAGTTTTGGGAAATTTTTCCAAAAGAAAAATGAGGCACAGATGGAGTTGAATGTCATTACCAGAACCATTCGGGATGAGGGAATGACTAAGGTTTTGCTGAGGGAGGAAACCGGGGCCTTAAAAGCTTTGGAGGAATAGGAACTAAGGGAGGAAATCTTTTGGAAACAGAAGGCCCAGATCGAATGGCTTAGAGAAGGGGATAAGAACATAGCCTTCTTCTTCAATTTGGTTTGGGCTAAATAACATGGCGTGGGGATTACTTCTTTGGTGTTGGATAGCGGGGATTCTATTTCTTCTATGCAGGGTATCATTAATCAGGCTATGCAGTATTTTGCTTCGTTATTCAAGGAGGAAGTGCAGGGAGACTCAGATGAAGAGGTCCAGATTATATCTTGCATTCCCTCTTTGGTGACCAGGGATATGAATGAGCATTTGATGAAGGATATATCCTTGGAGGAGCTAAGGAGGATAGTCTTTATGATGTAGAAAGGAAAGGTGCCTGGTCCAAATGGCTTCCCGATTGAGTTCTTCCAGGAATTTTGGGAAATTATTAAATTTGACCTCCTGGTTGTTGTTCAAGAATCCCAAAGGAACAAGCAAATGCTTTGGGCTTTGAAGTCCACCTTCCTGGCTCTCATTCCTAAGCGTGCATGGGCCAATAGGCTGAGTCTTTTTAGGCCCATTTCTCTCTGCAATGTCGTTTATAAAATTATTTCTAAGTTGATCACTGAGAGGTTAAAAAAGTGGCTACCTGCGCTTATCACGAAAGAGCAAGGGGGCTTTGTGGAGGGCCAACAGATTTTGGATGGAGTGGTGATGGCTACTGAGATTATACATTCCATGACCCAGTCCAATGAGAAGGCGATGTTTATCAAGCTAGATATGTCAAAGGCCTATGATAGAGTTTGGTGGTCTTTCCTCTAGAAGGTCTTGGGTGCCTTTGGTTTTGCAAAGGATTAGATTTGTTGGGTTTTGAGTTGTGTGAACTTAACCTCCTTTTCAATTCTGGTTAATGGTGAGCACTCTAATCTCTTTGGGGCTTCTCATGGATTGAGGCAAGGCGACCCTCTTTCTCCTTACTTGTTTCTTCTATTGGCAGAAGGCTTGGGTCGATTGATTAAAATAAATGTGGGTGATTGTGCTATTCAGGGTTGGCAGTGGGGAGGGGAAATCCCTGTACAATCCCATCTCTAGTTTGTGGATGATGTGGCTTTGATGGGCAGGGCTACTATTAGGGAGGCGTCTAACATATGCAAGAGCTTGGATGTTTACCTTGCAGCCTTTGGACAAGTAATTAATGAGGGCAAATAGTCTATTTTTTTCTTTAACACTCCTTCGGCCATACAACGAAGAGTGGCTCTTATCCTCAGGTTATAAATTGGGAGTCTCCCACTGCTTTATCTCGGGATTCCTATCTCTATTGGCTAACTGGCTAAGGAGTCGTGGCAGGGGATCCTAGACAAATTTTGAGACAAGGTGAATCATTGGACCCACCGTTGGTTATCCTTTGTGGGTCAGGTTCAACTGATTCAATCAGTGGTGCAGGCTCTTCCTATTTACAGGTGTATGATCCAGGTGGCACCAATGAGCTTTGTTAAGGACTTGGACTCCTTGACAAGATAGCTTTTATGGGCTGGGAATTTATCTTCGACCAAGTGGAGCCTAATTAAGTGGGAGATGGTTTACAGCCTAAAGAGGTTTGGCGGGTTAGGATTATGACAGTCTATGTTATCTGGTACTGCTTTGGCTGCCAAACTATACTGGTGTTGGTGCATGGAGCAAGATCGACTGTGGGCTAGAGTGTTGTCCCACAAGTATTTTTTTGGGATTCCCTGAAGGGATATTCCACGATATGATCTGGTTGGTAAAGGCTCGGCAATTTGGGTGAATCTCAAGAAAGGAGCCACGCTGATTAAGAGAGGTCTTTTTTGGATATGCAAGAGTGGGGTGGAGGTCCAGTTTTGCCATGACTCGTGGGATGGTTTCCCTCCTATAATTTGCCAATATCCTCAGCTAAGTACTCTGGCCCAGAGGTTTTGTGAAGCTGGCTGGAAAAGGGTGTGCGACTTTAAATCCCTTTCCTTTCAGGGGCAGGTGGCAGTTGCCAGATGGAAGTCCCTGGAAGAGTGGTCGATTCTTGACTTGGAGGCAGAGTGCGCAGACCTATAGAATATTCTGTCTCGACGTAGTTGCAATCCACTTATGGACAACGATGTGTTAGCCTGGTCCCCAAATCCCAAGGGGAAGTATATAGTGTCTTATGGCTATCAAGAGTTGATTTCCCAATAGTATGAGGATAGAGGGGAAGTTCAGTGGTGGAAGAAAGTTTGGAATGGTTGCTCATGGCCGAAGTGTAACTGTTTTACATGGACTTTAGTGTGGAACATATGTTTGACATGGGACAATATTTGGAAGTGGGGATTTGCTGGTCCTTCGAGGTGTGTACTCTGTAGTAGAGAGGAGGAAGACTCCTCTCACATTTTCTTTTGATGTCCCTTCACTCTTCAATTGTGGCACTTCTGGTGGGACACATGGCAATGCCAGTGCATCCACGGTGTCTCTTTGGTAGATTTTTGGTCTAGAGTGGGCCGTCCCCCTTCTTTGACTTCCTTCTTGCAGGATGCGTGGTACGTTGGCCCTATTTTCTTGCTCTGACAAGTTTGGCTGGAAAGAAACTGGAGGATTTTTAAGGAGGAAAAATTGGTGACTCAGCAGGTATGGAGCAGAATTAAGGGAATGATCCAGGAATCTATTGAAGCAAAGAGCAAGGTTATGTTGCCATTGAAGAAAGGGGACGCTGAGGTGCTAGAATGATTTGGCATAAGAGATTTATCTCCGATCTCAGCTTGTGTCAGATGTGGTACACACGAGTAGCAGAAATTTTAACGATTGGGGAAGTGGATGCCTCCACCTACTGGGCTTTTGAAAATTAATACCGATGGGTCATCTAGGGGCAACCCAGGGGTGGCTGGGATTGGAGGGATTGCTAGGGATTTTTTGGGATCTATGGTTTTTATTTTCTCAATATATCAGGAAGTGCAGATGGTTAATAAGATGGAAGGTTTGGCTATCCTATATGCTTTGAGGAGAGCTTATGCTTTGGGTTGGAGGAGGGTGATCTACGAAGCTGATTCTTAGGTCCTGATTAACTTGATCCTGGAAAGGAATTTTTTTGATGTGAGTTGGCAGTTGGCCATGATAGTGCAGCAGATTTTACAGGTGAGTTCTTGCATGGAGTTGGTATCCTATGTCCACATTCCACGAGAGTGGAATAGGGTGGCTGATTGTTTGGTGAAATGGGCGTCAGAAGAGGGAGATGGCCGCAAGGCAGATGAATGGGAGCAGCTGCCTGGCAATTTACGTCAGGAACTGGAACCCATTCTTGCTTGAGATATTGGTGGAGCTGAGGTTTGAGGCTGTTGTTTTTGGTTTGCTTGTCTTTTGGGTTGTTTGGATGCTTTTGTAATCTGATGTTTTAAGTTTAATAAAGTTTTTACCCCCTTTTAAAAAAAAAAAATTGAAAACATTTAAATTATGGAAAAATATTATTGGCTTTCTATGTTTAACGAGTATCATGTAAGATATGGGGAAAATTTATAATATTTAGCATTTTTATTATTGATATCGATTGTGATGTCGGTATTATTTCTTTATTGTCAATTGTATACAATTTTTGGCCTTTTTATGTTTAAATTGTTTTATTTGTGGTAAATTATTTTAAATTTTACTCTCGAGCAAATTTGTAGCTTTTTTCAAATAGTAATTTCACACACTTTAGTGTATAATTTTAACATGTTTCTCATTTTTTGATTTTTTCTGACTAGTATCTTATGTATTCCCCTTTAATTCATATGCAAAATAAATCCTAGAGATGTAATAAATTCATAGTGGGTTTTTCAATAATTTCAGTGTAGTATTTAAGAAATTTACATTATTTGTGTGGTTTTATTTTGTAATGCAAATTAATCGAGTATTTTTATTAGAAAACATTAGTGCTTTTATGTTGGGTTTTATTTTTGAATTAAATTTACGGATTTTATTATGGATTTATTCTAGATGAGTACTAGCCATATCAGCATGGTTACCATGTCAAACCCCTACTGACTTCACATAAATTTTTGCTTTGTAGACCCCTTATGATTGGAAATTTGAGGCATTTTGGTGAGCCAAAACCATCCACTAGGACATGAATTCGCATAAATTTGAGGTGTCTTAGAGGCCCAAAACCAGTTGCTAAGATGTAAATGGAAATTATAATTTGAGAACCAAAGATGAAATGGCAACTAAAATTCAAGAACCAAAGACACAAATAACAACAAAATTACGAGAGGAATGCCTAAACCAAACATTTCATTTCATGTTTTCAATATGAAATAAAATTTAAAATTATTTCAAATGTTTAGGCAAGCCACATCACTATCAACTAAAGTACACATGTTACCTTGCCATTTTAAGTAATGACTTTTTTATAAGGTCAAAAAGTATATAGAAGCCAATTGGTAAGAAATTTGAGTGAAGTTAATGGCGGCCAATGGGAAATTTAACTGAAATTGGTGGGGGTTTGATGTGGCAAGTATATTTATGTGGATACTCTTTGCATCCCATCTTCTTCCCTTCTTGTCTTTGACATATGTTTATGTTTAACTTTTCCCCCTTTCTTCACCATCTTACTTGATCTAATCATCTTTAATTGCCTCTTTTTACAATCTTTAAAATTCCCAATATCCTCACCTTGTAGCATCCACATTGACATGGTTGCCAGGTCAAACCCCCCCTCTCCCTCCCCCTCCCCCAACTTCATGTAAATATTCACCTTGTAGCCCCTTACATTTTCCATTCCAAACCACCACCAAATTTACCTTTAATTTAAATCCAAATAAAGTTTTAAATATTTCATAACACACTGTAAATTTATAGTGTATTATTTAATGAAAGTTAAGAGGGAAATAACCAAACTGTGCTATCATACCATCCATATTTTTTAATAAATTAGTTTTATTTAATAAATTTATAGTGTTAATGAACTCATAATGTGTTATTTAGTTGATATGATGCTAATGTTTATTGTTTAAATTTCCTCCTTTCTAGACCATCCTATCTAACCATATCTTATTTTTGTAGACTCAATAAATATGAACACATGAACTTGACAACATTAATTCTTAACATATCCTAAACCACATGATTTGTGTCAAAATACATGACTCTTATTTGTCATCCCCAAGTCCAATGCTCAAAACTACATATAATACCCTTAGACTTATGCTAACTCAAGACAATTATCCCTGATTTTCTAGGATAAACCTGATTTGGGCAAATAAGTCTCCTACCACAGACGTATCCAATTGGAGTAGCCACCACCTATGCCAAATAATGGCTCGTATCCAAATTTTGAAATAATCTTTTGGGTCTTCTTGTGTGTTTCATAAGATTGGTCAAAGGAAATTATTAAAAAGTTTTATTATAAATACATATCAAAGGTCATTCATTATAAACAATGGGTTCCTAACTTGGCATTATCTATTGATCACTTGATGATGCAGGAGCATTTGGGTTCACGAGTAATCTTACATCAACCAAAAATATGTTAGTTTAGGAATCTTTCTAAATGTTGTGATTGTGCAAGGTTTTTAATAGTGCATTTGTCTTGTTGTAAGTTTACACAAGTATTTTCTATGGTGCAAGCCATCTTTGTGTTGTTTTAAGTTATCTTTTGTGAGTGTCAGTGTTTAGTGTAGGTTTGTGTTGCATGCGTGCACACTTGTACTTGTGTTTTTCCACATGTTTTTTGTTTCATAGTTGTATTTCATTGAGCCTACAAGGCTTGTTTAACACAAGTTATTGTATCAATCTTCTATTAAAGCATGAAAGTGCAAATATTTTATGTACGTTTCCATTGATCTGTGACACTTCTTAAAATGGTAAATTTGGTCGAGCTGATTCTTCATTGCTAAGACACATGATTAGGGGTGATTTTTTGAGGTAATTAGATCTTCATTGTGTATGTCATGATTTGAATTTAAAATCATTTCAAAATCTTATAGTAAAGTTTCATATACTTCTTGAGCAGAAATAATTGTTATAGCATAAAGGTTTCATGATAATTGTTAACTTTAAAGTCTTGCAATGTGGTACTATTTTCTAGGTATTGGTGATGTGTTATAGAGGGAATCGTCGCTGACTAATTATAATTCAATTTTCAAAGTCATGGAAGTTGATGAGGATTACTTTAGTAATGTTTGTGATCCATTTTGTGACAGGTTAAGATATAACATGTTATTGTGTCTTAGAAATGTGGTGACATTAAATGTTTGAGATGCACTAAGGTGTGTTAATGACATTAGTGGGGTAAAATCACTTAATGTAAGTAGGCGGGTCTTGTATTTATGTAAGCATGCCCTTACACTTGTGCTAAGGGACTTCAACTGGATAGTCAAGATTAGATTTGAGATTTTTACATTAAGATTGGTTACTTTCAAAGACTGTGAGTTAGCAAAGATGATATTTAAGGATTTTATATTATAATGAATCTCATTATGCCTATTGTATTTCCTTTGGTTGAAATATAATACATTTCTAATTTTTTGTTATTGCATTTCATTAGAATTTCTATTTTGTTGAAGGTTGCATAGTGTAAGGCATCTTTTAATTAAGACCCCTAACCATAACTACATCACTATGATGTTATTGCACATTGGCAAGATCTACCCTATTCCTCTCAAATTCAAGATCATTCACAAGGAGAAGTCATAAGTCGACTCTAAAGTGTCTCAAATTAAATCAAGCATTATCATTATCAAGTATCATAACCATATTTCTAGCTACATAAATATAGTCAAGGTGAAAAATTGCACAATCACTCTAGGTGAGAGATCTATGTGGGATTGATTTTCCTCCTTAGAGTATTAGATACATAGGTAGGGGTCAATTATCAAGGCGATGATTAGGGTAAACTCATCCCATTAAACTCCCCTCTCTTATTTGCAGGTTTTAAACTTTTAAGATGTCCTTAGGGTTTTAACTACAAAATAAGGAAAGCAACAAATTCCATGTGGCATAAATTGAATCATGATATCTCATCCCATGTAGTGAACACAAGTGTAGGAGGTGTAATAGTCATATTTTCATCACAATCAATACAAACAAGTTCGTAGTCAAGAGACACGTGCACCTTAAACTATTATCCACAAAGCATGGTCTTGTCAAATAATATTCATAAATTATGTTTTTGATCCTTTAATGTCATAAATATACTTTTCATATCTTTCTTGGTCAATCATCAGTCACAGTCAACTAGGACAAATCTGTAATCAACAAACATGATTGACCTACATTGTTGTCTAGGGACTACATACCTATCTAGAAATAGTTACAGATTTTGTTACTGATTCTGAACATGCAAAATCATATCCTTTATTGATTTTCACATTCAGATATCTAAAACAAACAATAGAAATATCGATTTGAGCTAAATACATTTCTTCTTAGTATTTTCCAAAAATAGTAGTTTTCCATATTTATCAATTTCCAAAATTAGAATTGTAAATTATTGTACATCTTTAACATTCTAATAATTAATAGTTTTTTTATATATTAGTACAATTTTATTATTTGAAAATAAAAAATAGGGTGAAACATATTGGTGAACAAGTACATTTTTTGAGTTTTTTTAATTTGGTTTAAAATTCTAATTCAATTTTATTTTTTTTCTTTTCTTCCCTTATTTTCTAAAAACTGTGTTCCAATAACTTTAAAATTCATAAGATTTATTGTTAAGGTAAAATAGTCTTCAATTTTATCTAAGTCATGGTGTGAGAGGTATTGCTCCAATACTTAAGCCATTACACAACATTATATATTAGTTTTAGTTTTTAGATACCTCACAGTATATCAAAAATGCCTAGGGTTTTATTTTTTAGTAATAGGAAGCATTTGACCATTTATTCTTGTTGTACACTAGTAAGGTGTTAGCCTCAAAAATTTACTCTCAACATACCCTAAAGATGGGATAGTGTGGCTATGAGATGGTGGAATACTTTGCAGTTAGTGCCCTTTGGGCCATGTACACTATTTTATGACTGTGATCAATATATATGAGAGCCTACCAATAAAACACACCCTATCTAGTTACTATATGTACCCAAAATTTGTATAGTGTGATACTCTGACACGATGTCTAATGATACATTCATCTCCTAATGAATGCTCAAAATGAGTTCTCTCTAACACCCTTCCCCTTCTACTTCCTTTTCACTATCGTAGGCCCCTTAAAACATGCTTTTGTTAACCTTTGTAGCTTTCTTCAGCTCATTATTTAAAAGTTTTTATCAGTGATAAACCACCCTATTAGGTGATAGAACTACCCTAGGCATGACGAGTTAGCCATGGTGGTTGCGTAAACTACCATAATGGAACCATCACAAACATGGTGGTTTCATCTTACTCTAAGATGGTTATGTAACCTTGTGTGGTGGTTTTGTCACCAAAACTAGCGATTACACAACCGCCCCTACAAAAAGGGGTGGTTTTGCAACCATCAGTCTATTTTCTAATTTTATCTTCAGGGATAAATTTCTTCACACCTTTTTCATGCTTATTATTATTTTTCTTGATAATTATGCTTTGTATTCATTTACATGTTGTCCCAACTCACTCCCTTTTCTATTTTCAATCACTTTGAGTCTCTCCTAAGTTATACTTCTAGTTTAACTTAGTCAAACTCCTTCATAGAACCTCCTTTACTATTTTACAAGTAACCCAATTTTAACTTGATTTTGGATCTAAAAATTTGCATTAGAGCCTAAAGGTTTGAATTTTTCAATGGCCACAACTTGCTTACCCTTTTTTGGACCTCTAACTCTATTATTGGCTACACCATTTCAAGCAAGGAAGTGTCATTGATTTTACAACTTGGTCTTTACAAACAGTGTACTTAGCCAGCACATATAAACCCCTCTTTGTTTGGAATTGTGTATATCTTCTTCTTCTCCATATTGTAGCAACTATTGGTTCACCCTTATTTTTATATATTTCCTAAAATATTTGCCTAGATAAAGGAGTTGGCACGATGAGGATTGCAACACTACACGATACATGATTTCAGTTGGTTTGCCTTGATCAGGTTAGAGGCTTTTTTATTTCATTTTATTTTGTTTATTTAGATTAGATTAGTGAAATTCCTTAAGAGCCTTATGGCTTCCTAGGCCTTACAGGATACTACCACAAGTTCGTCAAGGATTATGGAAATATTGAAGCTGCCTTGACTTCCTTATTGAAGAGGATGCATTCACATGGGATGTCATAGCTGACCAAGATTTCATGGCACTCAAATAGGATCTGTGTAGCACACCCATTTTGGCCATGATGAACTTCACCAAAACTTTCACCATTGAAAGTGATGTCTATGGCAACTGCCTAAGTGATGTTTTTATCCAAGAGGGTTGTCTCAATGCTTTCACTAGCGAAGCCCTTTCAGAATGAAAATTTGCTTTGTCTACATATGAAAAGGAAATGATGGCAATTTTGCATGCAGTACAAAAATGGCAGCCATATTTACTTGGGAATCATTCTTGCATCAAAACTGATCACCAAACTTTGAAATATTTATTAGAACATTAGGTCTCCTCACTGGCACAACAAAAATGGGTTAGAAACTCATGGGCCATGATTATGAGATCACTTACAAGAAGGCTAGAGACAATGTAATGTTGGGTGCTTTCGCATACACATTCGAGGACCAAACTTCCCTTGTTTCCATCTCCATGCCCATTCTAAACTAGTTGGAATTTATATACTAAGGGAATGCAAATGATCCCTCCTTTCACCACCTCATTCAACAATTGGCCACTAACCCCTCTACAATACCACATTATTCATGAGATGGTGCTTCTCTATGATACAAGGGACGTTTGGTGCTTCTCCATAGCACAAACCTTCATCAGGTTGTATTTTATGAAATCCATGTTTCTCCATTAGTAAGGCACTCAATATTTCTCAAAACATATGAGAGGGCACATCGAAACTTCTTTTAGAACGGGATGAAAGGGGAAATTAAACATATGGTGGCCAAATTAGTTTTATTTAATAAATTTATAGTGTTAATGAACTCATAATGTGTTATTTAGTTGATATGATGCTAATGTTTATTGTTTAAATTTCCTCCTTTCTAGACCATCCTATCTAACCATATCTTATTTTTGTAGACTCAATAAATATGAACACATGAACTTGACAACATTAATTCTTAACATATCCTAAACCACATGATTTGTGTCAAAATACATGACTCTTATTTGTCATCCCCAAGTCCAATGCTCAAAACTACATATAATACCCTTAGACTTATGCTAACTCAAGACAATTATCCCTAATTTTCTAGGATAAACCTGATTTGGGCAAATAAGTCTCCTACCACAGACGTATCCAATTGGAGTAGCCACCACCTATGCCAAATAATGGCTCGTATCCAAATTTTGAAATAATCTTTTGGGTCTTCTTGTGTGTTTCATAAGATTGGTCAAAGGAAATTATTAAAAAGTTTTATTATAAATACATATCAAAGGTCATTCATTATAAACAATGGGTTCCTAACTTGGCATTATCTATTGATCACTTGATGATGCAAGAGCATTTGGGTTCACGAGTAATCTTACATCAACCAAAAATATGTTAGTTTAGGAATCTTTCTAAATGTTGTGATTGTGCAAGGTTTTTAATAGTGCATTTGTCTTGTTGTAAGTTTACACAAGTATTTTCTATGGTGCAGACCATCTTTGTGTTGTTTTAAGTTATCTTTTGTGAGTGTCAGTGTTTAGTGTAGGTTTGGGTTGCATGTGTGCACACTTGTACTTGTGTTTTTCCACATGTTTTTTGTTTCATAGTTGTATTTCATTGAGTCTACAAGGCTTGCTTAACACAAGTTATTGTATCAATCTTCTATTAAAGCATGAAAGTGCAAATATTTTATGTATGTTTCCATTGATCTGTGACACTTCTTAAAATGGTAAATTTGGTCGAGCTAATTCTTCATCGCTAAGACACATGATAAGGGGTAATTTTTTGAGGTAATTAGATCTTCATTGTGTATGTCATGATTTGAATTTAAAATCATTTCAAAATCTTATAGTAAAGTTTCATATACTTCTTGAGCATAAATAATTGTTATAGTATAAAGGTTTCATGATAATTGTTAACTTTAAAGTCTTGCAATGTGGTACTAGTTTCTAGGTATTGGTGATGTGTTATAGAGGGAATCGGCGCTGACTAATTATAATTCAATTTTCAAAGTCATGGAAGTTGATAAGGATTACTTTAATAATGTTTGTGATCCATTTTGTGACAGGTTAAGATATAACATGTTATTGTGTCTTAGAAATGCGGTGACATTAAATGTTTGAGATGCACTAAGGTGTGTTAATGACATTAGTGGGGTAAAATCACTTAATGTAAGTAGGTGGGTCTTGTATTTATGTAAACATGCCCTTACACTTGTGCTAAGGGACTTCAATTGGATAGTCAAGATTAGATTTGAGATTTTTACATTAAGATTGGTTACTTTCAAAGACTGTGAGTTAGCAAAGCTGATATTTAAGGATTTTATATTATAATGAATCTCATTATGCCTATTGTATTTCCTTTGGTTGAAATATAATACATTTCTAATTTGTTGTTATTGCATTTCATTAGAATTTCTATTTTGTTGAAGGTTGCATAGTGTAAGGCATCTTTTAATTGAGACCCCTAACCATAACTACATCACTATCATGTTATTGCACATTGACAAGATCTACCCTATTCCTCTCAAATTCAAGATCATTCACAAGGAGAAGACATAAGTCGACTCTAAAGTGTCTCAAATTAAATCAAGCATTATCATTATCAATTATCATAACCATATTTCTAGCTACATAAATATAGTCAAGGTGAAAAATTGCACAATCACTCTAGGTGAGAGATCTATGTGGGATTGATTTTCCTCCTTAGAGTATTAGATACGTAGGTAGGGGTCAATTATCAAGGCGATGATTAGGGTAAACTCATCCCATTAAACTCCCCTCTCTTATTTGTAGGTTTTAAACTTTTAAGATGTCCTTAGGGTTTTAACTACAAAATAAGGAAAGCAACAAATTCCATGTGGCATAAATTGAATCATGATATCTCATCCCATGTAGTGAACACAAGTGTAGGAGGTGTAATAGTCATATTTTCATCACAATCAATACAAACAAGTTCGTAGTCAAGAGACACGTGCACCTTAAACTATTATCCACAAAGCATGGTCTTGTCAAATAATATTCATAAATTATGTTTTTGATCCTTTAATGTCATAAATATACTTTTCATATCTTTCTTGGTCAATCATCAGTCACAGTCAACTAGGACAAATCTGTAATCAACAAACATGATCGACCTACATTGTTGTCTAGGGACTACATACCTATCTAGAAATAGTTACAGATTTTGTTACTAATTTTGAACATGCAAAATCATATCCTTTATTGATTTTCACATTCAGATATCTAAAACAAACAATAGAAATATTGATTTGAGCTAAATACATTTCTTCTTAGTATTTTCCAAAAATAGTAGTTTTCCATATTTATCAATTTCCAAAATTAGAATTGTAAATTATTGTACATCTTTAACATTCTAATAATTAATAGTTTTTTTATATATTAGTACAATTTTATTATTTGCAAATAAAAAATAGGGTGAAACATATTGGTGAACAAGTACATTTTTTGAGTTTTTTTAATTTGGTTTAAAATTCTAATTCAATTTTATTTTCTTTCTTTTCTTCCCTTATTTTCTAAAAACTGTGTTCCAATAACTTTAAAATTCATAAGATTTATTGTTAAGGTAAAATAGTCTTCAATTTTATCTAAGTCATGGTGTGAGAGGTATTGCTCCAATACTTAAGCCATTACACAACATTATATATTAGTTTTAGTTTTTAGATACCTCACAGTATATCAAAAATGCCTAGGGTTTTATTTTTTAGTAATAGGAAGCATTTGACCATTTATTCTTGTTGTACACTAGTAAGGTGTTAGCCTCAAAAATTTACTCTCAACATACCCTAAAGATGGGATAGTGTGGCTATGAGATGGTGGAATACTTTGCAGTTAGTGCCCTTTGGGCCATGTACACTATTTTATGACTGTGATCAATATATATGAGAGCCTACCAATAAAACACACCCTATCTAGTTACTATATGTACCCAAAATTTGTATAGTGTGATACTCTAAAACGATGTCTAATGATACATTAATCTCCTAATGAATGCTCAAAATGGGTTCTCTCTAACACCCTTCCCCTTCTACTTCCTTTTCACTATCATAGGCCCCTTAAAACACGCTTTTGTTAACCTTTGTAGCTTTCTTCAGCTCATTATTTAAAAGTTTTTATCAGTGATAAACCACCCTATTAGGTGATAGAACTACCCTAGGCATGACGAGTTAGCCATGGTGGTTGCGTAAACTACCATAATGGAACCATCACAAACATGGTGGTTTCATCTTACTCTAAGATGGTTATGTAACCTTGTGTGGTGGTTTTGTCACCAAAACTAGTGATTACACAACTGCCCCTACAAAAAGGGGTGGTTTTGCAACCATCAGTCTGTCTTCTAATTTTATCTTCTGGGATAAATTTCTTCACACCTTTTTCATGCTTATTATTATTTTTCTTGATAATTATGCTTTGTATTCATTTACATGTTGTCCCAACTCACTCCCTTTTCTATTTTCAATCACTTTGAGTCTCTCCTAAGTTATACTTCTAGTTTAACTTAGTCAAACTCCTTCATAGAACCTCCTTTACTATTTTACAAGTAACCCAATTTTAACTTGATTTTGGATCTAAAAATTTGCATTAGAGCCTAAAGGTTTGAATTTTTCAATGGCCACAACTTGCTTACCCTTTTTTGGACCTCTAACTCTATTATTGACTACACCATTTCAAGCAAGGAAGTGTCATTGATTTTACAACTTGGTCTTTACAAACAGTGTACTTAGCCAGCACATATAAACCCCTCTTTGTTTGGAATTGTGTATATCTTCTTCTTCTCCCTATTGTAGCAACTATTGGTTCACCCTTATTTTTATATATTTCCTAAAATATTTGCCTGGATAAAGGAGTTGGCACGATGAGGATTGCAACACTACACGATACATGATTTCAGTTGGTTTGCCTTGATCAGGTTAGAGGCTTTTTTATTTCATTTTATTTTGTTTATTTAGATTAGATTAGTGAAATTCCTTAAGAGCCTTATGGCTTCCTAGGCCTTACAGGATACTACCACAAGTTCGTTAAGGATTATGGAAATATTGAAGCTGCCTTGACTTCCTTATTGAAGAGGATGCATTCACATGGGATGTCATAGCTGACCAAGATTTCATGGCACTCAAATAGGATCTGTGTAGCACACCCATTTTGGCCATGATGAACTTCACCAAAACTTTCACCATTGAAAGTGATGTCTATGGCAACTGCCTAAGTGATGTTTTTATCCAAGAGGGTTGTCTCAATGCTTTCACTAGCGAAGCCCTTTCAGGATGAAAATTTGCTTTGTCTACATATGAAAAGGAAATGATGGCAATTTTGCATGCAGTACAAAAATGGTAGCCATATTTACTTGGGAATCATTCTTGCATCAAAACTAATCACCAAAGTTTGAAATATTTATTAGAACATTAGGTCTCATCACTGGCACAACAAAAATGGGTTAAAAACTCATGGGCTATGATTATGAGATCACTTACAAGAAGGCTAAAGACAATGTAAAATTGGGTGCTTTCGCATACACATTCGAGGACCAAACTTCCCTTGTTTCCATCTCCATGCCCATTCTAAACTAGTTGGAATTTATATACTAAGGGCATGCAAATGATCCCTCCTTTCACCACCTCATTCAACAATTGGCCACTAACCCCTCTACAATACCACATTATTCATGAGATGGTGCTTCTCTGTGATACAACAGACGTTTGGTGCTTCTCCATAGCACAAACCTTCATCAAGTTGTATTTTATGAAATCCATGCTTCTCCATCAGTAAGGCACTCAATATTTCTCAAAACATATGAGAGGGCACATCGAAACTTCTTTTAGAACGGGATGAAAGGGGAAATTAAAAATATGGTGGCCAAATGTGATATTTTCCAATACAATAAAGGTGAAACCATAGTGATTCCTGGTTTGCCCAAGCCCTTGCCCATTCCTACTAGGATCTGGACAAATATTTCTATGGATTTCATTGAGGGGCTCCCTAAATCTTGAGGAAAAATAGTGATCTTGGTCATGGTAGACCGCCTCTCTAAATATAGTCATTTGTGTGTCCTCAACCATCTCTATACAACCTCCACAGTCACACAAGTTTTCTTAGATTAGATCTGCCATCTTTATGGCATCCCTTCTTCAATTATCTTCGATCGTGATGCAACTTTCCCCAGTCATTTTTGGATAGATCTATTTTGACGCATAGACACAACTAAAGATGAGCTTCGAGTATCACCCCCAAAGAGATGGCCAGACATAAAATGTCAACAAATGCTTAAAAATACTCTTTTGTTGCTTTGCTTTGAAACAACAACAGTGGGCAAAGTGGATTCCATTCGCATAATGGTGGTACAATACCTCCTACCACACTTCTACTAAAATGACTCCATATGAAGTGGTTTATGGTCAAGCCCTCTAGCACTTCTCCTGTATACCCATGACAGTTCACCGATTTAGGTGATCAACACTACTCTTTGACATTAGGATCAAATTATTAGCACACTATGGGGCAATCTCCATCTAACACAGAACTGAATGATTCAGTATGCTGATCAACACCGCTCTGGGTGCACCTTTCAACTCGATGATATGGTTTTTATTTGTCTGTAGCCATACGAACAATCATCCCTAAAATTAAAAGGGTGTCATAAGCTTGCTCTAAAGTTTTATGGGCCATATAAGGTTCTCTAATAGATTGGGTATGTTGTTTACAAGTTGGAGCTTCTACCTTCCTCCCAAGTTCACCCAATCTTTCATGTCTCATGTTTTAAGAAAGTTCTTGAAACCACTATCAAAGTGCAAATAGTTTTACTAGAACTTGATAATGAAGGCTCCATCCTTCTTAAATTGGAAGCAGTCCTAGACAGATGCACTTGCCAACTTTGTTCCCGCTCAATCACGAAAGTTTTAGTCCAACGACATGGCATGCAACTAGAAGATACAACACAGAAACCACTATTCAAAATTTAGTAATGATTCCCACATCTGTAGCTTTGAGGACAAAGCTTTTTCTAAGGAGGAAGGGATGTTAGGAACTCGTGTCCTACCCTTCTCTTTACAGTATTAATGTATTAGTCAGTATGGATGCATATTTGAATCATCCCACATACATGAGAAGTAGTAATTTTTAGAATAGATTTAGTATTTAAGTGTTGAAGCCCAATGAAGGTATCCACAAATATTGTTGTATTGAGATTGCTCAAAGGAGATTGTCCCCTAAAAGTGGCCTACGATCCAAATATTATTTTGCGTTATTTTTCAAATTTTATTTCATTATTTGTTTATTTTTTGTAATTCATAAATTTGTGTAGAAGGATCTTCACAATGTGTTATTTAATTACTATGTTGCACAAGTGTTTATTGTTTACTTTTCCCCTTTTCCAGACCGTCCTATCTAACCATCTCCAACAGCCATTTTTATGAGTTCTAAAACAATACACCATATAGAAATTTCTGATTAACTAACAATATAACTAAAATAACGCATTGAGAAACATATGCACATCACAAACAAAGACATAAATGACTTTTTTACAACCTTAAAAATTAAATAAAATTTAATCAGATTTTTCTTTTTTTACATATAATCAATAAAATTTAACATGATAATTAAACTAATATATATGCTACATAACAAACATGTTGAATGTTTTAGAGCTCCTTAAAAAACAACATAAACATGACAAAAAAAAGAGTTATTTGTGTGACGAAAAGCTATTCTTATGCATTTAGACAACGCATCTCTGTCATGACGTTATTGGACTATTTTTGCCCTACCTTCAGAACCAATGTTATCATTCATGTATATGTTTCAATGACATATTCACACTATCTTCAGTAGAGATTGAGATGCATATGACAACCCTGATACGTGCCCTCATAATATGCTAATTCATCCCAAAAGTTTTCATTTCCAACAACATAAAAGATAGCCTGGATTAGCGATGGCGTGCTAAATTAGGCAATAAATAATATGGACAGATGCCTGTGTTCCCATCGCTGTCAGTCGAACTCGTTCCCATTTTATCCGTTGATTATTTCTTACCACCATCATCCATGCCACCGTCGCCTACGGAATTGACTCCATTTCAATCCAAAACTGCATCACTCGTTAAATTACATGCATTTTTATCACATTTCAGAGTCGCGCATGACCACAGAAAGATTTGAATTCTTAACCAGAAGTCTTCGAAGAGGTCTAAAGTTTATCATTGTTTAAAGATTTGATGTTTTTCTAGTTTATAAAGATTAGATTGAAAGTTTTTAGAAATATTATGTATAAATTTTTATTTTGATATTTCAGATGAATATTCATAATCTATCATTATAATAAAGAATTAATTTATTTTTATATAAAGATTAAAAGTTATGTTAAGTTATAAGTATATTTAAACGTCACACTTAACAAGTAAAATTTAAAATTGTTAAAAAAGATATATATTTAATTAGGTGACGTTGACAATTTATGAAACAAAACAAAATTGGGAAGTGGCAATTTCATCAAATGTAATTAAGAAAAAGTTTTTTGACAAAATTCAATCTTCACATCCTAAACTTTTTCTATTAAATTCGATTTGGAAAATGAAGTTGAAGTTGGTATTCTACATCTTATAGCATACAAAATGTAAAAGTATATTTTAATTCATTTTTATTTAATGACATGTATAATCACAATACTTTTTACAACTTATTTATTTCATAAAACCCCTTTAATTTTATATTTTCACATACAACAAATACTAAAATTATGATCTAATCAACCCAAAAATTTTAGTATAACTAAAATTTAAAATTTGATTGACTATTAAAAATTGATATATTTTTTATTTTAAATAAATAAAATTTTATTAGAAAACCAATTTTTCCATTTCATGACATTGTGAACTAAGGATAAATCTAAATTATTGAATAATCTATCGTAGCCAAATGCATGGTCCTTCCCTACATATAATCCAGTTTGTCTGCATAAGCATTGTGCTTGATACAATATACAATACACAATATTCAATAATTAAATGTTAACCGTTTAAAAAGAGAAATATCTAATGAGATGTGATCTCCATAACATATGGAACAAACACAAATTTGAGAAGTGGCAATTTCATTAAATGCAATCAAGAAAGGTTTATTTTTTAAATATCAAACTTGGTTCAAAAGATCAAGTTGAATTTGGTGTTTTATATCATATGGTATATAGATAATGAAAGTAAATTTTGTTGTCTTGTATTTTTTTAATTGTATATACAATCACAACGCTTTTTATAATTTATTATTATTTTAATTTTTTTTAATTTATATTTTTGTATATTATAAATATTGAAAGTTATGATATTAATATATAAAATTTAGTTGGATTAGAAATTTCAATATAATTGAGGTTTAGGGTTTGGATGAAAATTGATATAATTATTTAGGTGGAAGTAAAAACAATTATTGTAATTTCTCATTCATTTGGTGGGTATATGGTCTCTAATTATCTATTATAATTTTTAGGTGGTTAAAGATGGTCAAATTGATAATTTATAAAGATATAAATTTTCACAACTCCTAAACTTTAACTAAACTAAAACTTTCAGTTTGACCAAATCTTACCTATTTAAATCATAACTTTCAATTTCTATTATATGTAAAGATATAAACTTGGAGGATTCCACAAAGCAAAGGGATTTTAGGAAGCATGGGATTTTAGGAAGCATTGTCAGTGTGCATGTAATTAATTAAAAATGTAGGGCAGTAGAATGTACTTTCATGTTCTATAAACTAGAGGATGTACAACACCAACATAAACTTCATCTTCACAATAGAGTTTAATACAAGAGGTTTGTAGTGGGTGGGATGGTGGCATATTAAAATGAAGACATTTAATGACTATTTTTAAACTATGATGTTAGTTGGTTTGATCATTGTAAACATCCTCAAATGCTATGAATTAATTAAATAACATATTTTGAATTAAGAAAATAAATCACTATACATTAGAATAATAACACGCTATTAAGTTGGATGATGTTATGTTAATTAATTTATACCTGTGTGAAATGTTTAAAATGATTGTGAATTCTAGTGTTATGCTTTTAGGTCCACATGATGATTGAATGTTGTAAAGTCACACAAAATTTTCCCTTTCTTGATTGTCCTATACGACAATGTTTCATGACCTTAGAAAATAATATCTAACAATAAACATTGGATATATTTAAGATTACAATAATGTATCTTAATCTTTGATATTAGAAATAAAAGGTGATGGGTGGATGTCATGACTCAAGAATTAAAGCACTTAAGAATGTTAAGAGGGATAGGAAAATACATAACATCAATAATGATCAATAAGGTAGGAGTTAAAAAGTGACAAGGCACAAAGCCTAACAAAAGAATCAAACATATCATCACATGTCTTCCATCTTTGAAGTATATCGTCAAAAAAAGTGATAAGGCACAAAGCCTCATAAAAGAATCAAACATATCATCACATGTCTCCCATATCTAAAACATATCCTTGAAAGGAGATTCAGGTAAGGACATGTTAGATTATTTGCTTAGGATATGTACCTTGTCTTTATCTAACTCTTAATTTAATGTGTGATTATTCATTGTTTATAATAATGAAGGCATTGGTAATGTAGACACCTAAAAATAATTTTTGGGTATTAATTACTCGTTAAAATATATTATTTTAAGGTGCATGTGTGTTTTTTGGTTATGCCACTCAAGTTAGACAAAACTATCACAAATGTAGCTACAAAACTACACATTGAAACAAATTTGCCCTGTTTTAATAATCTTAATCAAGCAAAAAAATTACCCACACAACATAAACCTATATGTATGTTTGTGTTAATTAATTTTGAAAATATCTAATCATTATTCATTATATGTATGTGTCAATCAATTTTAATAATCTTGAAAATAAAATCACTAGGAATAAGTGTTCCATAGGCCAAACTACATAAGTGCATTTTTGTATATACACATCTATAAACACGTGTAAAATTATGCAAACACACACATACATGTGCATACACAAATATGCACATATTTTTACATAGAGAATTTTATCCAACAATGCATTCGCTCTGTTGGTCAATCTAATCATTTAATAAATACACATGTATGTTAATTTTAATTATGAATGACAATGGTTAAAGGCATTATTCGACTGGAAATACATTCAATATGAAAAGAACAACTGCACTTTGTTCAAGCAATTTTTCGAAAGCCCAAAAGGGAAGCTATCATGTATGAAGAGCCTATACAGCCTACCAAATCATATTTGGTAGATTAATGACATCAAATCGGCTTCATTTTTTGAAATACAGTCTCATGAATCTAGTTATATTCATGACACTAAGCTACAAAATAAGGTTCAAATAGGTTATGGAATTATTCCATTGGAAATTGTCTACAACTATGTTATTCAAACACCTCATTTAAATTTGTTTCAATATCATCCACAACCATGGGAAAATATTTTAATTTTTAATGTTTTAACAATTATCATTCATAGGGACTATCATATCAATTGGTTCAATCATTTTAAGCATGCTTAGACACTGTGAATTAATTAACACACCATGAATTAAATAAATCACACACTCATATTAGAATAATAAATCATTGCTAAGTTTGATAATGTTATTTAAATTAATTTACATTGCATGAGTATGTTTTAAATGATTATGAATTCTTTTGTTACTCCTTTAGGTCCAAATGATTGAATGTGGAAAATTCAATCAAAATTTTCATTTGAAAGACCATCTTATTTGACGATGTTTGGCAACCTAAAAAATATATCTTAAATAAAACATTCAATGGCAAAAGAGGAAGGAAAAAAAGGTTGGTGGATTTCAAGCTCAGTGGATGCAATATGGTGAAGATGTTGGGAGTTTTAGATCCCTTCAAAGGAGGCACTCAAAGATGGTTAGATAGGATGGTATTTAAAGGGAGAAATATCCCAATTTATAGACCATTCATTTTGATGATGTTTGACTTCTTGAGGATCAAAGACAAAACAAATCCACCTGTCATCTTTTATTTCTAGTATTAAAAATTGAAATATAATAATTTTGTCTTTAACATCCAATGTTTATTTGTTAGATGTTATTTTTTAAGTTCTTAATACCTTTCTAGATAGGATAGTTCATAAAGTGGGAAATTTGTGTGGCTTTACAACATTTAATCATGCAGACCTAAAGGAGTAACAAAATAATTCACAATCATTTTAAATATATTTAGACATTGAGTTATTAACTTAGCATCATCACACTTGACATTGTGTTATTATTATAATGTAGAGTGTGTTATTTTATTAATTTACATTGTGTTATTTAATTAATTCACAAAATTTAAGCATGTTTAAAATGACTAAACCAACTAATATCGAAGTTAAAATGTAGTCAAGAAAGGTCTTCATATAATGAAATTACTTACATGATTCAAAAAAATACATTTATATATCGTATAATTAAGAGAAAAATAAATAGATCCACAACAACAATTGGTGAAAGAGTAGAATATTTAAATAATATGACTGAGCCACTTCAAGGGGAAAACCTCCACAATAATGTAATAAGAATAAAATTTGTAATATGATGTTAAAATATTAACCACTTCCTATATGCAATAAGAATAAAATTTGTAGAATAAGGGGAAAACCTCCACAATAATGTAATAAGAATAAAATTTGTAATATGATAGTAACTATTTAGCCCTAGAAATCCTTGAAGGTTCTCGAGGGTCTTGGGAACCTATCACTCCATCATCACTTGGATTTTTTTAGGATCAAATTTCACTCCATGTGAAATAATATGACCTAATTTCTCCACCTCTTGGAAAAAAACATATTTGAAATATTTGACATAAAGTTGATGTTTTTCTAGAACTGAAAGTACATATTTGACATGATTCAAATGGTCTTTCCAATTTTTGTTGTATATGAGGGTATCATCAAAAAACACATAGACAATCTTTCTCAAAAATGGCCTAAAAATAATATTCATCAAACTCTAAAATCTAAATAGTACATTTGTGAGGCCAAAAGGCATGACCTTAAATTCATAATGGCCTTCATGAGTTTTGAAATTTATTCTAGGTATGTCCTTATCGTGGATGTGAATATGTCATGTCCCCACTTTAGCTCGGTCTAGCAGAGACATGTGAGTCAGCTTATTATGGGGTCTTGTAGGTTGACATTGTTGGATATAGACCTAGTATGGTTATACAGTGTTGGGGACTTGGTGTTCTGGCCGTCCCTGATCAGTTTGGAGACGTTCCTTATTTTTAGGAGGCAGTTCCTAAATTTATGGGGGTTATCCCTACTTTTTAGGAGGGTATGATCATACCCAGGGTTGGGTCTCCATGGAGTTCAGTTTCAGAGGATTAGGGTTTGTTTCCTAGTTTCTAGGAGCATCCCTAGATTTTAGGGATGAGATTGCCAGTGAATCCTTGATTTTTGACTTCAGTCACAAATAGGTGGCAGGGTGATTTTCTGGTTTGTGGTGTCATTGGAGAATTTTGTCTCTATTTGGGTTATATTTTTAATATTTCCTAAGTTAGCATTTTTTTTAATTAAATAAGGCTAAGTTTATAGCCATTTTAGGGTAATAAGGGGTTTTTGGCCTCATCTGGATGTGTATCCCATGGTGTAATAGCTCATTGGAAAGGTCTTGGAATTTTCTAAATATTTCTCTCTTGACTTAGATCCTTTTGGTGAATGAATTTCTCTTTATTTGAAAAAAGGGTCATTTTCTATGTACTTGACCACTTAAAAAAGGAGAAATATAACATTTTATAACTCAATACCACATTGAGTTGCTTTTAAGGTTCGAGCTGATTGTAAACAGGTTATAAGGAGGTCAAGACCAAATTCTAATTCATTCTTGACATTTTATCTTAGGATTTGCACTTTGGCTCTGGAAGAGCTTTCAACATTTGGGATGCCAACCCCAATGCCTTGCCTGTTTGGGACGTAGCTCCCAATTCAGTGGTTTTTGATTTGCTCAATAGCATCTGGAGATTGCTCAGTATTCCTTCTGGTGGGCACAGTGATTGTGACAGAGTTCAACATGGATTTGAGGGTTCATTTCAGTTGAGAGGACCTTGCAGTTGTACGGTCGTACCTGGTAGCCCTTGTAGTTGTACGGCTGAACCTGGTAGCCAGCTTCCTTCCCACATGCAGTGCATTGAGGGCTGGAACCTTGCCGCGGCTTCTTTTTGGTGTACAATTCTCCTTCAGCCTTTAGGTTGGGTCTATTTATGATTGTAATCTTCCTGAAACTATTGGAAATTTGTATTTGGTTCCCTATTTGGTTTAATATCCAGAATTCTGCCTATAAGCAAATTTGTTTGGTTATATTTGGTATTTAATTTTAGAAATTGTTCATGATCTTGTACTTCATTATTTACTTGCTGAAAAATCATCAAAACACAAAAACAATCAACCCCTTCTGCAACTTCTGTCTATTTTGGAAAGAAAACATTCACAAACAGGAAAAATCAATTTAAAACAACAAAATTACAGCAGATCAGCCGAAGAGATCCATCAGGGATCTTTCAGAATATGATGATACCTAAAGAAAAGGTCTAACTTGGTAAAATAAACAACACCATGCAATTCATCTAGCAAATCATTAATTATTGGAAGAGAAAACTTATCTTTGATGGTGTACTTGTTGAGTTCTCTATAGTTTGGGTATATCCTCCAACTATCATCCTTCTTTTGCACCATGATCATTAGGGAAGAATATTCACTTTGACTATGTCAGATGATTCCTGCATCTAATATCTCTTGTACTATCTTTTCAATTTAACTCTTCTAGTCATAGGGATACCTATAGGGTCTAATGTTGGTTAGTGTACTTCCTGGCATGAGCCTAATGGCATGATCATGTGTATGACTTAGAGGAAGTCATTTTGGCATGTCACCAAAAATAATAGAATGGTCATCCAACACCCTTTAAAAATATAGATGTGTAAACTTCTTGGGTGGTTGGACTTTTATGAAAAATAAGCATGCTAAAAATCTTTTTGTAACTTTTTTGAGAATTTTCATTATTTGATGGGAACTAACCAGTTGTGGAGATTTAGCCCATAATCCATGTAGTTCAAAGGTCAGGCTTTCTAAATGGAACCTCATGAATAGTTCCTAGAAATTCATATCAATAGTGCCCAAAGTGGTGAGCCACTCCATTCCCAAAATAATGTTAGCTCTTCCCATGGGGATAACAAACATAGGAGAATCTATCAAGTAGCCTTCTATAGTAAGCTTAATGCAATGGCATTTTTAAAAAAAGTTGATTGTAACAACATCTACAATCATGACCTAAAATTTTGGAGCTGGGCAAATGAAACATTTCAAACGAGTACCCAACTTATTTGTTGATGAGGTTATGTGTACTCTCAAAGTCAATTAACATAGTCACCTTTTATTTTTTTAGGAAATCCACCACCTTCAGAGTTTGAGGAGTACGGATGCTTCAAGGTGCATGACAAGAAATAGTAGGTTGAGAATCTTCATATTCATCCTTGGGTTCTTCCAAACCTGCCCCTAAAGCCTCATCATCTTCTTCCTCCTCATTGATAGCTTTAATGTAAAAAAAATTATTTTCAGCACATCAATGTCATTTGATCCATTTGCTATCACATCAAAAAATACAAACCTTTTGCATGATTTTATTCAACTTACTGAGGTGTCTATCTGGTAGGTTTTGAAATTGATTATGTGGGGAAGGAACATTCATGCACATTAGTGAAAGGTCTTTGTTTGATTAAATCTTTTTCCTAAGCTAGACATCCCCTTGGTATGGCTTCAGATACATTACTGAGATGAAATATGTGAACCTTAATTTGGATACTATCTTTGAGGCCACCCAAAAATAGGTCAGTTAGATTTGCCTCAGTGATTTCTACCACATGTATGGAGAGATTCTGAAATTGATGAATGTGATCATTTGCCATCCCAATTTGGCACAACTTGGCTAGTTGGCTGAAGTAGTTTTCTAAGATATTTTTGTGATAGGGGAGCTGCAACTCTTTAGGAAATACAGACCAGGAAACTATGAGACCCTTCTTTTTATTTTGAGTACACAACTAATGATACCAAATAAACTACTCAGGTTCTAGATAAAGAGAGGCCATGACCACCTTTTATGAACAAGGAGTCTGATGTAGATCAAATAAATTTTGAATTTGAGTAATCCATGTGAATGGTTAGTTATCATCAAACTTATGTAGGTCCACTTTTGACAATAATAGCTTCATACCATGGTTGGTGTTATGATTATTTGGAGGAGAAGAACCAAATTGAAGTGATGGAGAGTTATTTTGTAATTGATGAGTTGAAAAGTTGGCCAATTACCTAGTGATTTGTTATAATTGATCCTGGAAGATATTTAGGTCCTCTCTCATCCCTCTGAGGTTCCCTTTAACCATATCAAGATCATATTTTTCCACCATGCCCTATAACTCTGACTTAAGTTGCTGAACTATCTTTGAAATACTTTGATCAGAAGTTTCTGACTCATTATCATCTTTGTGAGGAGTTTTAGGCATTTCTTGCCCTTTCTCATGACCACAAGTGTTAGGCTTTACCGAGAACAAACCCTAGGAGGGTCGTGATTCTGAAAAATGTATTAGTAGATGATACCATTACGATCGACTCTCCTAGTTGAATCCATTGACTACTAATGTGCATAAGGGTGAAAATTTTTGACCCAAAAAAGTGTGCTAGTAGAATATACCATTGTGATCATCTCATAGAGATGAATCCAATGACTATTAATATGCACAAAAATTTTCAGACTTTTTTTTCTTTTTTGTAAAAAACCCTCACAAACAAAACTGTGATGATGAAAAATACAATTCCTTCTAGATCATAAGTTATGTTTTTTTTACCCTTTAGTGCTCAGGATGCTAGACCCAAAAAAATTTGTGTCGTATAAACTTGCACTCTACAAGTCTTATTTTAGAAGGAAAATCTTGATGGCATTTTTTCACTCTATTTTGAGGAGGAGGAATCCTAATGGTGCTTTGCCAATTAGACATTTATCTTTGTGGAGTTTGTATGTAATCTATACAGTGAGCTCACATGTAATCTATTCATTTTAGAATTAATAAAGGTTGATATCTTGCACCATGGATGTTTCATTAGCTTGCTAAGGTTCTATCATGTAAATATTTTGTTTTGTCTCATGCATGTTGAGTATTTTATCTATTTAATTATCTCTATTATTGAAATCTATTATTTTTATATTGATGTAGAGTGTGTGGTTTCCTAACAAGTGGTATTAGAGTGAATTTACTCTTATTTTGTAGCAACTATGTTCTGGATTTGGTGTTGTTTTTTGTAGTATCAAATGGTGAAAGTTACGAATGCAAAGTTTGAGGTGGGAAAGTTTCATGGAAAGAACAACTTTGAGTTGTGGAAACTCAAAGCACATGCTGTGTTGGTTTAACATGGGTTGCACAAAGCTCTAGATAGAAAGGCAAAGAAACCTATGAAGATGAATGATGATGACTGGGATGAGCTGGATATAAAAGATCTTAGTATAGTACAAATGTATTTAGTAGATGAGGTTCTTTTCAATATAGCTAGAGAAAAGACTATGACAGGATTATAACCCAGATTAGAAGGCATGTACATGATGAAATATGTTACAAATCATATTTACTTGAAGAGGCAGCTATATACATTATGAATGAAAGAAGGTATGAAAATTATTGATCATTTAAATATTTTCAATACTTTGTTATGTCAGTTAACTAGTATTGGTGTGAAAGTGGATGACGAAGACAAGGAAATCATCTTGTTATGTACTCTATCAGATTCTTAAGATCATATAGTAACTTTTATTAGATTCAATATTGATAATGATTTTTACTATGATTCTATTGTGGGAACATTGTTCGCTAAGGAGATGAGGAGAAAATATAGTCTAGAGACTTCTACGCCTAAAGCTATGGTTAAAAGGGGAAGATCTAGAGAAAGAGGGAAAAGATCCAAAGGCATATCTAGATGTAAGTCAAAATCCAAGAAGAGTAACGAAAAGTTTTGGCATTGGTGTAAAGTACGACATCTAAAGAAGAATTATTGGAAAGGGAAAGAAGGTGTTCAAAGAAGGAAGAATCCACCAAGGAAGCAAATTAGGTAAAATAAGTGAAGGTATGAGTGATGAAGTTTTATCTATTTATAATGTTTTATCTTATCATCATGAATGGTTATTGGATTCAGGTGCTACATATCACATGTGTCTACATAGGAGTTAGTTTTCTTCTTACGAAACCCTTGACATAATTTTTGTTCTTTTGGGAAATAATATTTCTTTTAAGACCAAAGGGATTGGTAACATTAAGGTAAAAATGTTTGATGGTATAGTAAGGACTCTAATAGAAGTAAAACTTGTACCATAACTTAAATGAAATTTGATTTCTTCGAATGAATTAGATTCCTACGAGTATAAGTTCATAGGTCAAGATGGAGCTCTAAAGGTGTCAAAGGGTGCCTTAGTTTTAATGAAGGCTCTAAAAGTTAGGAACCTTTACATATTATAATGGAGTGCAGATATCAGTCAAACAGTTGTAGTATCTAAAACAACAGAAGATTCTACTTGTCTATGGCATCTACATTTGGGCCACATAAGCAAGAAAGGGTTAAGGGTACTAAAAAATCATGATTTACTTCCTATTTAAAATCTTTAGATTTGGATTTTTTAAAGCACTGTGTTTTTAGTAAATAATGTAGATGGAAGTTTAATGCAGAAAGTCATGTAATTAAAGGTATTCTTGACTATATTAATTTTGATGTGTGGGGTATATCCCTTGTAATTTTGTATGGAGGATCATTGTATTTTGTTACATTTATAGATGATTACTCTAGAAAAGTATGGTTTTACTATCTGAAAATAAAGTATGATGTTTTCAGTATATTTAAGTAGTTTAGAGCTTTGGTTGAGAAGAAAATTAGCAGGTCAATCAAATGTTTAAGAAAAAATAATGGAGGCGAGTTCACCTCCTTAGAGTTTTAGAACTATTACAAGGAAGCTAGGATTGAAAGACTTAAAAACGCTAGCTACACACTGCAACAAAACAAGGTTGTTGAACACATGAATATGACTCTTCTAGAGAGAGCAAGGAACATGTTCAACAATGCAAATTTGGATAAACATTCATTGGCAAAAGTAGTTTTTACAGCCTGATATCTAATAAACAATTCACCATCAATTGAAATAGATTTTAATATTCCTGAAGAGGTATGGATAGGCCATTCATATGATTATTCAGATTTTATTTTTTGTTGTTGTAATGCTTATGCTCTTAGTAATAAGAATCAACGTTCAAAGTTAGACCCAAGATCTAAGAATTACATCTTTGTTGGGTACGGTGAAGGAGATGGTGTTAAGGGATATAGAGTGTGGGATCCTACTGCCCAAAAAATCATCATTAGCAGAGATGTATAGTTTTATGAATCATCTTTTCTAAAATCAGTTGCAAATATGAAAGAAAAATAGGAACCAGAACATCAACATGTCAAGGTTGAAATTGAGCCATATTCAAATTCTAAAAATGAGGAAATTCAACCATTTTTTGATGGTGAAGGTGTTGAAGATTTACAACTTGAGAAAACACCTCAGCAGTCAGAATGGAAGTCATAACATGAGGAAACACCTCCATAACTAGTATGGAGATCTACACAGGTCAGGTATCCTCCTAGTAAGTACAGCCGTAATATTTTAATTGCTTTGATTTTTAATGATGGGGAACCTAATTGTTATTAGGAAGCATTGAAAGATGAGGATAGTGCCAAATGGAAAAAGGAAATATAGGAGGAAATGGATGCCTTGGATAACAAGTCATGGGACCTAGTAGAAATTCCAAAAAGTAGAAACCCAGTTGGTTGCAAATGGGTTTACAAATGAAAGATAGGTGTTGATGATAAAGTTGAAAGGTACAGGGCTAGATTGGTAAACAAAGTATTTCCACAAAAAGAAATCACTGATTACCATGAAATATTTTCACCAGTTGTTAAACTTGTTTCAATTTGAATTGTCTTAGCATTAGTAGTTTTACTTAATTTGGAGTTGGAGCAATTAGATGTTATAACAACATTCTTACATGGAGATTTAGAAAATGATATATATATATATGGAACAACCCAAAGGTTTTGTACATGATATAAAAAGGGATTACTTTTCAACCTTAGTAAATCATTGTATGGCTTGAAACAATCACCTAGGTAATGAAACAAGAAGTTTGATTCCTTCATGGGGAGCCATAATTTTGATAAAAGTGAGTATGATCATTGTGTTTACTTCAAGTTTTTGGACCGTGGCTTATTCATTATATTAGCATTGTATGTTGATGATATGTTTGTAGTAAGCAAAAGCATGGAAGAAATACACAGTTTAAAGACTCATCTAGCTAGGACATTTGATATGAAAGATATAGGAGTAGCAAAACAAATCTTAGGCATGGAGATACATAGAGACAAGAAAAATGATAAGCTTTGGTTATCACAACAAAGGTATTTGGAAAATATACTAACCAAATTTAGTATGAAGTATGTGAAACTGGTTAGTATCCCTTTTGCTTTCCATTTCAAGCTTTCTTCAAGTTTTTATCCTAGTAGTGACAAAGAAATAGAGAGTTGGCCACCTAATTCGTTGTAGATATACAATGTCTTTAGAGGAAATCATGACTATCTACAAATATTATTTATTATGAAAATTAAATATATTTGGCTCTATTTATCATAGAGATGACCCAACACAGAGTTGGCCTCCTTAAAAGTTGTGGCAAAACTCTTTGTTTCATGGTTCAATTACAGATTCGTTTTTTCAACTTTAATTTTCAAAGGTACAAACAAACTCACTTTTCTACTCAATAATAATAAATTATCAGAGAAAAAATCTTAACTCTTACATTTAATATTTTCTCTATTTTTTTTCTTACAAATTTCATTTAAAATATATTTTTTTATAATCATATTAACCTATTGTAATTACTCCTTTAATATATATATATATATATATATATATATATATATATATATATATATATATTCACTTGTAGCATTTAGTCAACTCAAAATATATACGATTTATTATACTATAACATTTATGATTATAAAATAATATGAGTATCATTGAATGACCACACGATGGTCGTTGGATTTGTTGCATTTATTTATCCTTACACCAATCCATCTCACATAGAAGAAAATAAAATCCGAAAAAAATCAAAGCTACTTTATATTTTGGTATACAACATTGCAATTTGTTACATGTGGAGGTTTAAGTGTCAACTTCCGTTGTGAATAACATGTTGAGGGTAACGTTTGTACTTTATAATATTTTAATAATGTCATATTAATGTATATAAATAATATTGACAATATAATGATAGATGCATTTGATTTTATTATTAAATAAATGTTTAAATTTCAAAAATTTATTGAGGGTTATATATTACGTTTAATTTTGTATGTGTATATATGTATGTATATTTTTATATATAAATAATTTATAAAAATGTTTGTTGTATTTCAAATTTGATTGTTGTAAATAAAAATACCATAAAAATTTAAATGTTATAATTGTAAATCAAATTTAACCATCACATTTAATAAGTAAAGATGTTTAACAAATTTTAATTTTAGTTGTTTATAAAAAAAATTAAGATTTTAAGTGCACATTCATATTAGTTATATACAAATATTATAATTATGATAGTCGATTAAGTACAATATTATATATAATTATAAATATTATTAATATATATATTTTAAATAAATCCATATAAAATATTAATAAATACTATTTTCAAAACAAATCAAAATATATGTTAAGTGTTTGAGAATGATATATTGATATATTTTACATAAATTATATAAACAAACTATTTTATATATATATATATATATATCATTATTTTATTAAATGTAAAAAATTCTTAAAAACTTTAATTATTTAATAATATGTTTAATTTTTAAATATATAAACGCTTACCCATTATATAATTATTTTATCATATATATAATTATTTTATTAAATGGAAAAGATCTTTTAAAAATCACAATTAATTAATAATATGGTTAATTTTTAAATACATAAATATTTATTCATTATATAATTATTTTATTATATATTATTATTTCATTTCATATATTTTCTTTATATTTATATGATTATGTTTTTTAAAAATTTATATATTTCATGTTAATGACACATTGCATCACATTGATTTACCTTGATGATAAATTATTGTTATTTTCAATATTATATTTTGTTGAGGGCTTAAAAAATATCAAGATAACTCAACTATTATGTGGTATAACAAAAAATAAAAAAACATATATATATATATATATATATATATATATATATATATATATATATACTAAGGAATAGTTATGTTAATAATTGTCAAGCATATATATATATATATATATATATATATATGTATATCCTATACTAAGGAATAGTCATGTTATGTTAATAATTGTCAAGCATATATATATATATATATATATATATATATATATATATATATATATATATTAGATTTTGTTATTTAATTGGGAAAGAAAGAAACAATCTATTTTCTTAACAATTTAAGTAAAGGTATGAAAATCTGAGCAAGATTTTTTGAGGTATAGATTAAGCGAATATACTTATTAAAGCATATTTTGTATACTTGATATTTTATTTTGAACATAACTTGACATTCTAGACAATGGATGCTTTAAATAATATGTTTTGGACATCCTCCTCTAATCTTCATGATTTTTTTGGGTTATCTTCTAATCACTATCGAACATTAGTTTTCACGGTCACAAATTGATGACTATCCTTTTATCATTCACAAGAATCATATAAATCTAAACTTTGCATGTCTCTTTATTTCTCTAGTATTAAAATTAATTAACTACATTTTGATTATTGTTTTAAACCTATTTAAGGCCTAATTAAATGTTTATGGATAATTTTTTTTGCATATTAACTCATATTCATTTTTCTGTCTATGCAGGGTCAATTTTGTTAGATCTGAGTCAGTAACAATTGTCAATATTGACCTCTAGTGTTTAGTAGTGTCTTTTGTTAAAATATAAATTTGTAACCTTATGGTCACCTTTATTTGTCTTTAAAAGCATTGTATGTGTGATGTCAAACCTTGATGATCTAGACAAATCCATAAATTAGCCTCTTTCATCTTGAAACCCTATGTGTATTTATGAGGGTTAGAAGCCTAACATATTTGGGAAAGTGTAATAGGTTAAGTTTCTCCTAATCACTCCCATTTGATTATTGATCATTGTCTACATGTCTAATACTCCGGTGAGGGGAATCAAGCAATACACAATTCTCTTACTTAATGTGATTATGCTCATTCATTATATGAATGCAGCTAATGATTTAGCTTTGATACTTGACATTGCTTGCTTTAACTCAAATTTAGTATGATTCCTACTTGGATTGTGACTTATATTAATGATTGATTCACAATTTGAGAAGAATATGAAGGATTTTCTAAATGTGCAATAGTGTATAGATGTGTACAAGATAAGTTCCAAGTCCCTTATCAAGTGTGAATTTTATTTGTATATATTGAGTCCAATTAGATAATTTATCACACCACTAACATACTAGGCAGATGAGATGACCCTAAGAACATATTTGATTTTAAAAAATATTTGTTGGGAGAGGGTCAATAGTATCAAGATCAAATCAGTATCACCTGAGATATTGACCCAGTCTAATGTCACTAATCCATGCATAGTATGACTAAACTAAAGGTCTAGATATGTTTGTGTAGGATAGTAAGTAAGTTTAAAACATATTATTAGGTTCTTGTAGGTGTGTGATAACATAACAAAATGATCAATCCCACAAAGTACTTTGTAGGTGTGAGAGATAGCTTATGACTATATTTGGGCATTCAAGTCATATGTGATAAATTTATGTTAAGCTTGTCATTATCAAGTACTTAATACCATATTTTAGTATCTACACCAATAGGAATACATTGTAATGGAAAATTGAGGTGTTATTGGAGCATAATGTCTATGAGATACTAGCAATTAATAACAACTTTTACATTTAACTTTGATGTGACTATTTTTGAAAAAAGTAAAGGTTAAATTTGATGTCAATTTAATCATCCCAGGGAGTTTGACTATCACCAAAGTGTTTGATAATAGGCACAAAAACCATTTGACAAAATTTATGAATCAAATGTATGGGAAATGTGAAACCATACAAAAGGTATGTTACTTGGTTTATAAAATGCCTCGAACATTTTTTTACCAAACATGTTAAATGATAAAAAATCCATATGAATCATCTTGGTAAAATATCTCAAAAAAATGATTATAAAATATACAAAAAATAAAATAAAAATTGTGTTATTAACAATCCTTTAAGCATTTTTATAAAAATGTTGGGAAGAGATGTGATTTTATGGATTTCAATTATTTCAGGATAAGTATAAACTTACTAAGGAAATGTAGTGCTAATAGTAACTTTTAAAAAAAATTAAGTATTTGAATATCCCCTAACATACACAAAATAATAAGCATTCAAAAAAAAATCAAACATTGAATTTAAACTTGAATAACAAGGAAAGTAAGGCACACAAACTCAGGTAATAGAAGGGTGACAATGAGGATGTTTATGCATATGTGTCATCTATCAATTTGTGTTGCATTTTAATGTGATAGTATTACTAATTATCAATGTTTCATTTGCCTTGTTATTTTATATGTTTTCTTTGATTATTATTCTAAGGGTTTCACACTGCATAAACAAGGATTAAAAATGAGCATTTATATTATTTTGGAAGGAAAGAATTCATTTAGTTCAGTTGAAAATGAGAGTTTTGGGGCATGTCAGAAGTGTATATTAATTTTGTATTGTTATTTTATAGGGCAAAGTTCAAGGTTTGAGAAAAAAAGAGAAAATAGAGTAAATAAAGTTAAAACTCAGGTAGATTTCAAGGTTTTGGGGGATTCCCATGGTGTCCAATATAATAGAGTTATAGGACCAAAATTAAAAATCTTAGAGACATTCAAAAAAATTCAGCACTTTCAAAAAATTAAAACATAATAAGGAAATCTCTACAAAACTTATGATGAGTTCAACGATGTGTGGTGCAACACATTTAGATTTTTTTTATGTTGATGAACATAAGTGAATTAAAATTGATGAATGACATTAAATTTTTCATCTATTTGAGTACTGTAATGTGGTTTTTCTTAAAATTATGTTGAAAAGAGGTGGCTATGATAACAAATGACCAAATGTAATGATGCAATAAATTAACTTTTTAGGCATTGAAAAAGAGGCATAGGCTACAATGAAAACTTGGGGTGGTGTTGGAGTATAGTTTATATCAGATGTTGACAATTAACAATATAGTTTAAAATGTGGTTAACAAAATACCGCAAAGAGACATGATTTTATAAAATACAATGACTACAAAACATGCATAAAAATATTTTTGAAAGTACGCTTTCAAAATCTCTAACCTAATGAAGCATTATTGAACAAAAAATAGGCATAATAACTATTTTAGATGTGAATGCAAATTTATGGAAAGGTTTTCAAAGGGTGCTCTCAAACTATTGGACTTAACAAAGCACTGTCAACCATACCCTAACCATGACAAAATGTGGTTGACAAAAATATTCAAGGGCATGTGATTTCATGGAATAATATGATTTTAGAACCTACACAAAAATTATTTTGAAAAGATTTTCTCAAACTCTTTGACCTAACGAAACACTCTTAAACATACGTTGGCCAAGAAAATATGTGATTGAAAAAATGCCTCAAAGAGAAATGATTTCATGGAATGCAATAATAATAATACATGCACAAAAAGGGTTTTAAAAGGACACTTTCAAACTCTTTGACCTAATAAACCATTCTTGAACATATAATAGGCATGCAAATTATTTCATACATGAATGCAAAATTCAGAATCATATAAAAGGCATGTGAATTATTTGAAAAAATCCCTGAAATAAATTTATGAGAATGTGAAATAATATAATAGGCATACAAACTATTTCAAAAAATGCTCGATAAAATGCCTGATTTAAGTTTATGGTAAATTTGAGATCATACAGAGGACGTGTCAATTGCTTGTCAAATTGATAAAAATCCTCAATGAAATTTATGCAAAAATGGTTTTCAAAGGATGCTTTCAAACTCTTTGATCTAATGAAACACTCTTAAACATATCTTAACCATGAAAAATATAGTTGAAAAGAATCCTCAATGACATGTCAATTCATATATTACAATGATTGCGAGACATGCACAAAAAGGGTTTTGAAAGTACCTTGTCAACCTCTTTGGGCTAACAAATCATTCTTGAACATACAATAGGTATGTAAACTATTTTAGTCATGATTTCAAAATATGGAATCATATAGAAGATAAGTGATTTTTTGACAAAATTCCCTAATAAAATTTATGGGAATGTTAAATCCTACAATTGGCATGTGTGAGTTATTTGGCAAAATCCCTAATTGAAATAAATGGGAATTGTGAGATCATTCAAAAGTCACATCAATTGTTTCTCACTTCGAGAAAATGCCTTAAAAAATTATGCAAAAATGGTTTTCAAATGATGCTATCAAACTATTATATCTAATGAAGCACTATCAAACATTTCTTGACTATGACAAAAAGTGGTGGTCAAATTTATATAAAAAAATAGAATCATACAAAAGGCATTGGAATCATGTTAATATATTATCTCAAATAAAATGGTGTTATTTATGAGGATTCAATTATTCATAAACAATGATTGAAATTTATGGAAAATGTGAGATCATACAAAAGGCACATCAATTGTTTAATTCGAGAAAATGACTCAAATAAATTTATGCAAAAAATGTTTTCAAATGATGTTATTAAAATTATAGATATAATGAAACACTGTCAAACATACCTTAAGCATGACATAATGTGGTTGATATTTTAATGTAAAATTTTAAAATCATACAAAAGACATGTGAATTGTGTTAACAGATTATTTTAAACGATCGTTAAACACATCTTTTAAACCATTTTCAGGAATTCAAATAAAATTAAAACATGAATCTAGTTTAGGATTTAATAACCAAAACATTAGCTTCATATCATGCCATACACATTTTTATAAAATGCAAATGCCATAGTGTTTAGCATAAATGTGAAGGTAGTATGGAATTAAAAGATATTTGTTCTTCATTACACATAAAATTGCATGTAGATGGAGAGGAAAAACACTATTTTAAATGTGGAGAAGACATGTAGTGGAGCATAACCTAATAAAATTAATGCATCACCCTTAAAGCGATAAAATAATGGTGGACACACAAAAATTGTTAGGAAAATCATTCAAACATCTCACACTATTTTAAAATATAAATCAGTTATATTTTGTAGATCTATATACACACATAGTGAAATGGAATTTCACCTAAATGGTGTTATAAGGTTTAGTGTATGGGCACATAAACCTATTATTCCAGTCATGCTGGAAAGTGAAATTATTTACCTATTGTAATTTCATCCACACATTTTGAAATGGAGTTTCACCCAAGTGGAGTTACAAGGTTTAGTGTATGGACTCATAAAGCTATCATTCCAATCATGATGGAAAGTGAAATTATTACATATTGAAACTTCATCCATTGGTGTGAAACAAGCAAGAGTATAATAATAATTTCAATTAAGATAAAGACCCAATTATTTAAAATTAACATTAAAATTGAAACATGCTTTCCCTTTTGGCACCTTTCAATGTGTGAAGCTATTGGAAATTCTTTGGGAAGATTAATCAAGATGGATTTTGAGATATTTCAGTAAAGACTCTTCACCTGTGCTCGCATTTGTGTGGAGGTGGATCTTAGCAAACTGTTGAATAGAATGCATCTCAAACATGACTTTTCCCTTTAGATCCAAGCTTTAGATTATGAAAACACTGAATTTAGATGCCATTCTTGCCATCAAACTGGACATCTCCAAAGCTCATGCCCTCACACAAATAGATCGAAGAAAAAAAAAAGATCGGTCGATTAAATCTAAAAGCTAGCAACCATATGAGCATCCTCCTTCAAAAGAAGTCGAGGAAAAATCTACAAATAGACTAACAAATAACTCTAGAATGGAAGCTATGGAAGAGACATTTGCAAAAGATACTGTTTTAGATGGAGGAATCAAGAGATCACATGAATTTGATAATTTTTAGTCAGATAAGGATCAAGCCCCAGTTGAACCCCAATTGCAGTTGGTTATTGTTGTTAGTCTTTCCGTAGCTCCTAGAAAGTTAAGGACTGAAGTTAAAAAGAATTAGGGTAAAAAAGAATGCTTTGAGATTGTTGGATCTGATGCTTCGAAATACATTTGATATGGGTTTTTATCGTTTCTATTTGTTTAACGTTCGAGGCTTATTTAACTTGAGGTGGCTTGGCTTTTGGAGTATGAACTTTCCAGCCATTTTTTTGTATGACTTGCATTGTACTATATTTTTTTTATTAATAAAAATATGCTTTTCAATTTTTAAAAAAAAATCTCAATCATAAAACAAACATGAATTAGATCATTTTTGTATTTTCATACCATTTTTTGCACACAAAGACTATAAATATAGTATGCCCAGATAAATTTCAATTAGAATTTTGAATACAAATTTTACGACCCACTTGTGAATAAAAAACACTTTTACAATAATAATATGGTAAGAATAAATTAAATTTTAGTGTTAGATTTATTATGATGAACTTGCTATAAATGCTTTACAAACATATTTATGTTTCACTACTATTCCAAAACTCCCATTTATTATATTTATCATAAACACCACTCGATTCCTACTATTATTACCCTCTTTATAGCCTACAAAGATTTTATGGAAAGAAAAAACTAAGATATTTGGAAATTGAATACTTAAAAAAAGATCAGGGCCTTAACAATGTTTGAATCCCTACCACTTATAAAATTAAAAACAAAGTAATCAATCACAATTGCAAGGACAACTCCCATTTATTACATTTATCATACACACCAATCTATTCCTATTACTATTACCCTCTTTATAACCTACAGAAATTTTATGGAAAGAAAAACTAAAATATTTGAAAATTAAATACTTTAAAAAGGACCAAGACCTTAACAATATTTGAATCCTTGCCAAGTAAAATTAGAAACAAAGTAATCAACCACAAAGACAAGAACTATAGAAAGGTTAGAGGCCGTTAATTGAAATATAATTTGTTGAAACTATATTCATGGCATTTTCACCTAAATTATACTAATGACACATAAAACTCGGAATCAAAATTGTAATCCTATCATCCATCACCATTTATACTTATAGTTGTTTGAATTTTGAATCACCATAATCGTGAAAATAAATTAATATATTTAAAAATTTCTTCAATAAAACAAATTAATTCTAGGCAAGTGTAAAGATTAAAAAAACCTATTTGCTATGCTCTCGGATATCCTTCTTCATTGTACATTTAAAATAGTGGAAGAAGTTGCGCATATATAAAGCAAGAATGATAATGACATCAATGGCTCAAGTCATAAACAATTAATTATGTATGACTCGTATTTATTTTTCAACTACTATAGTCTTTTGTAGACTCTCAACACAATATACGTTTACAAGTACTCAATATTTATATACACAAAAAATAGAAGTCTTTAAAGCACGAATCTCATATTACATAACGATTTTTTTTTAAAAATCAAAAGCATCTACATACACAAAAATATGTAAACTAATTTTTACCAATTTTAAATGGTGAATGATAACCAAAAATCATAGATTTTTCGCGCAATGCAAATATAAATGTTTTAAGTTATATAATATAATGAGAAAGTCATAAAAATGAAGTCCGCTTCAAAATAGAGAAAAAAGAAATGCATTCATTGGATGAATCAGATATGTTAACGTCAATGCCACAAACATCAACATGTACATTATGCCCTAATCAATAGCAATCCATATAACATAAATCTCATAATTTTAATCTAAGCCAAACACCCGAAATTCTCATTATCTTGAACCAAACCCTCGAAAATTATGTTATCTTAAGCTAAAATATACAAATTCTAGAAAACAAGGCAACTACCTCAACAAAATAATTTATTTACACTTTCCTACATTCCAACATTCTTTTATCTACAGAGACAATGAAAGAAAGGAAACAAACCAACATTTCTCTTGATACCTTCCAATGTTAATTTCTCTCTCCTTAAATTTACTACCACTCTACACTCCTGCAATCTGTAGCGCAAATGTATGGTCTTGGCAAGCTTGCTTGGGTCCTTCCGCCCCTTCACTTATGTGACCCTTACCCTCCCTTTTTCAACTATGAAGTGTTAGTTTGAACGTCAATATGGTCCTAATTTGAATAAATTTTGTTTATAAATACACATGTTTTCTAATCAATTAAGGATCTAACATTGTAAAGAATTCATTTATATTTCACATAAATTTATTGAGCATTTACAAACATTTAGAGAAAATATGCAAAAGCATAAATATTCATGTTAATGACACATTGCATCACATTGATTTACCTTGATGATAAATTATTGTTATTTTCTATATTATATTTTGTTGAGGGCTTAAAAAATATAAAGATAACTCAACTATTATGTGGTATAACAAAAAATAAAAAAACATATATATATTACATTTTTCTAATCTCATTGCTTAATTAAAATTTAAAAAAATAATATTTTTTTCCAATAATTTAAATGAAGTACAAAAAATTGAATAATTATTTTGAAAATTCAGATAAAAAAATATAATCATCAAAACGATTTTTATATTCTTAATATTTTTTCCAAAATAAAATTTAATTCTTTAGAAAATAGATACTTTAAACACCACACTTTGAACATCCTTCTATAACCTTCGCAAATTTTATAAGTTATCTCCTAACTGCAATAAAAATGACCCTCCAACTAAAACGAAATGATTGATTATAAATAAATTTTAGAAATACTTTACGTTTGTTTGCATCGTATTTGTAGATAAAATGGGAATGAGATCGAGTGACGGCGGCGGTGGGGCCCCAGGCATCTATTGCTATTAGTTATTGTCTTTTTCAGCCCCCCTCCCGCCGCTAATCAACACCATCTTTTACGTTGTCGGCAATGAAGATTTTGAATAAATTTTGTTGTTTTTTGTCTGCAAATGTGTCTCTCCGCTAAATTTATCCAATAATTTTGCCAAGAGCATATTCTGAGTGCACCTATCGTGGTTGTCATATGCATCTAAATCTCTAGAGAAGATATTGTGTGTTGTGTTATCCAAACATGTTACATTGAATGATAATATTTGTTTTTATTAAGGTGGGTCCCTAACGAATATAGTCCAATAATTTCCATGAAAGAACTACGTTGTCTAAATGCATAAGAATATCACACACTCTTTTATATGGTCATTTTTGGGTGCTGCTTTTTACGAGTTTTAAAACACACCCAAAACATGTTTGTCATGTAGTATCTATATTAGGATATTTGTCATATCAAATCTTTATCGATATTGTATAAATTTCTTTTTCATTGGATTTTATTTAATTTTTGATAATGTCAAAAAGTTATCTATGTTCTTTTTGGTGACGTGCGTATATTTCTCACTTTAATGTTAATGGTGACATCTCAAAGCATAAAATGGTTTTTGTACCATTTTTGTTACCATTTTCATTATCGTTTGTTTTGGACGTCATTTTTCATTAAAACACTTCAATTTTCTAAGCAATTGCGATGGTGAAAGGTAACATTGCACAGGTCAAATCGCTTTCAATCCGCTACATAGATATGGAAATTAGGTGTAATTTCCATTGTTTAAAATTTAAAAGCATTCAAAAGAAAATGTTTATCCCTTTAAAGATCGTCCTATCTAACCATATTTGAGTGCTTCTTTTGAGGAGGTCTAAAACTCCTAACATCTTCGCCATGTTGCATTCATTGAACCAGTGACAATGAAAATGGTAGCAAAAATAATACAAAAACTATTTAATGCTTTGAAATTTGATTGAATCCCATGTTGCCATCAACGACGAAGTGAGAAACATATGCATGTCACAAGACATGACATACATGACTTTTTTATGGTGCTAGAAATTAAATAGGACTCAGTTGGAAAAAAAATAGGTAACAGTAGGGGTGGGTTTGATGTGGCAAGCACGCTGATATGAATGCCACATGACAAACATGTTGGGTGTTTTAGACCCTGTAAAAAGAAGTAAAGAAAAATTCTCTAAAAAGAAATTAGGAAGTTACTTGTATGATTTTAGGTGATTTTTATGGGGCAAGCTTATCTAGCACTCAAAAACTCATTGACTTTAGTTCAACAACCAACCTTATTTTTTAATATTTAATACTTTTTAATATAAATTTTATGATTCATACCAAATATGAACCCCACCAATTTATAAATATTGGTTAAACTCAAAGATTCTTATACATCTAAACAACACATCTCTATCATGACATTATTAGACTATTTTTGTTAGGACCTACCTCACGAGAAAAAAAGGTTTATCATTCATGTATATGTTTCGTTCACAACATATTCACAATATCTTCACTTGAGATTGAGATGGATATGACAACAATGATAGGTGCCCTCAAAATATGTTAATTTATCCCAAAAACTTTCATTTCCATCAACATAAAAGATAGTTTAGACTAGCGATGGGGTGGTAAAATAGGTAATAAATAATATGGATGATCCCTGTGATCTCGCCATCGTTAGTCAAGCTCATTCTCATTTTATTCATTGTCGGTGGAGTCAATGCCTATGATCGGCCCTACTCCGTTTCAATCCAAACATCATCACTTGTTAAATTACATGCATTTTCATGACATTTCAAAGTCGCACATGACCGCATAAAGATTTAAATTCCTAACAAAAGTCGTTGATGAGAACGTTTAAAGCTAATCATTACAGTATATATTGATTATATTGAAATTTTTTGGGAATGCTTCATACAAATTTTTATCCGACATTTTAAATTAACATCCATGATTTATTGTGATGAAAAAGAGTTAATCATTTTTTATTGACGTTTAAAACTTATGTTTAATTTTAAGTATAATTGAATGCTACTCTTAATAAATAAATTTTAAAAGTTTAGAAAGACATGCATATTTAATGAGATGTGATGTTGACAACACATGAAACAAAAACAAATTTGTGAAGTGGAAATTTTATCAAATGAAATCAAGGAAGGTCTTTTTGTCAAAATCCTAACATTTGAATCATAAACATCTTGTATAAAGTAGTCATATACCATTTATTTAAATAATAGCCATATCTAGAATTTATTTATGGGGTGAGTGTAGCAAATACTTCATAGATAATATCTAAACTCAATTATCTCTACTTATAGACTCGACCTGCACTTATTGCATGCCCAAGTGTGCACGCCAATCTACATGGTCCATTATATACGTGAGGACAATATATATTAGAGTTTATATAGAGGGGGGAGGGGAGGGGTACCCCCTATCTCTATGTGGCTTTCTATGGCCTCTCTAGTGTCAGGGCCAGCGCTACCATTAGGTAAAATTCTTTCAAATTAAGAAAGAATATGTTTAGGAGTAATTAATCCAACTCAAAGTTGTTGATGTTTATTCAAATTTGATTGTTGCGAATAAAAACACCACAAATTTTTGTGCTATATATTTCAATATAATTACATCTTTGGGATCGTACCCAAGATTAGTGTAGCACAAAAGTAACAACAAACAATATAACATACACTATCCAGCTCTCATGCACTTGTATCATTACCTTTTGTGGACATTGTAATCATTTAAATACAAGTTTATTTATTTGAAATAGGGATCTAATTAAGTGAATGCTAATTTTACAATGTTTGCATGGATCTAACAATCTTTTAACCCCGACATTTTACACAGCCATTTACATTGTCTCATATTTACCTCTTTGCCATGCCGCCTCAACGTTGCTGCAATGCAAGCCTCCATTTCCCTTCACCATCCATGCTCTGCATCCATCACATCTACCTTCACACTCCATGCTCTAATTTGTGAGATTTTCCTTGTTGAGGCGCAGTGGGTTCTACATTTGAGCTTTGAATATTTATTGGTATTTATCTTCTCCTTTATCCCTTGCCTTTCCTTTCCTTCAATATGTCAATCTAAACAACCCAACATGTGTTTATGGTGGGCAATTGATATTTACCTATTTTACAAGTGTCAGGATTAATTTTATAGTTGTATGATCGAACTTACAACTATTTTGTAGTATATATAGAATAATAACATTTTTTTGGTAGGACATATATGATGTACAATGAAATTTTGGGCAGACCCTCAACTACTATGAAGGATTATAAAACATGTATTTGGTATAAATATTCCACTTCAAACTATCCATAGTAAACAAGTGATTTCCTAAAGACTTGGGTTCCACCTCAGATGCATTTCCATGATATGTGTCCAAAATTAACTCCAACACTTACACCCACTTTTATTTTGAAAGTCACATTAAAGATTATTTTTTGAACAATTGTCTTTGGATCAACAAATACTTTCCCATTAGGAATGCTCTTAACCCACACTTTGTACACTGCATTCTTCCTTCCATGTTGGTTACAATCCTATGTTTTATTTGAACATGTTCACCATATTTGAGCATGATAGAAAATAATGGATAGTTGAGATCTAAAGCTGACTCGAACCTAGGGCAAGGAAGCCATTTGTGGGTGAGGAGGGTAATTTGTTTTTTGGTGTATACATTTTGACCACACATAATGTTGATGTAGCCCTGAGGACCCATATCATACATCAGACTTGGATTCAATGCAGTTGTTGGATTTACATGACTTGTACCCATTATAAAAGGGTTTGCAACTTGTAGGGTGGCAACATCTTTGATTGGTCATTTTCTATTGTCAAGGGTGTAAAAATACATCATGAGAGTTGATTTGATTGCAATAGGGCTCCATGTTCAATACATGTGACTCAAATAAATGTTGTAATGCCACTAATGTAGGGACAAGACATTGAGGTCTCAAAGTTTATCTTGTAGTTTTCGTTCATCCATGTTTCCAATATGTTGACACCTAAAGCAATTGTATGAGGCTTACAAACATACAAAAACACCATACTCAAACCCTTGGAAGAAAGCGCAGCCACATTTGGAGCCTATCGTAGTAAGCATCTTATTTATCCTTGTTGGCAAAATAAAAAAAAAATCTAAGCGAGCATTGGTTAGGAAAAATATGCTTTTGAAGGATTATTAAAGTGAATATCAAATTATTGTTGCTTAAATCTTTGTGCACATAATTTGAGACAAGGTCAACGATCATGGGTTTTGAGTGAGATACCACTATCGATTTATACTCTTTCACTTTACAAAACTTTATTTTACCAAAATAAAGTTTTGCATCCCTCACGACGTAACTTGCATCTTTTGGGCAACTACGAGTCTTTATTGGTTGGAAGGCTTGGTCTGTAACAACAAACCTAATATACCATTATCTTTAACAAATGTCACAGTAAAAATAGCCCTCTTACTATATAATTTATGTTAATGAAAGCAATCCCACAATAAGCTTCGGAATATAGTTTACTTGGTCTTGATAGCTTGTAGAGGTAGTTCTAATCATGAGCTTGACTCTTGACTTATCTTGCAGTGTGGGGTGAGGACCCATGTCACACTGCCCAGAAATTATATAGGGATCACCTTGTGTCAGACCAATCAACTCCGAATGTTAGATAACACCTCGATTTTCCTTATTAAAAAAATCCAATCCCACAATAAAATGGCCCTTCAGCTAATAAAATAATTGATTATAGATAAATATATAAATTTAAAAAAAAAAAATCAAAAATACATTGCATTTGTATACAACACCTGCTATGTATTGTGTCCTTTATTTTATAAAATGGGACGGTACTGGTGGGACCACAGGCATCGGTCCTCATTATTTATTGTCTATTTTAGCACCCTGCCCGCCGCTAGTGAAGCCCGTCTTTAATTTTGTCGGCAATGAAAATTTTTAGTTAATTTTTTTTCTTGTTCCTGCAAATGTGTCCCTCCGCTAAATTTATATAATAGTTATGCCAAGAGCATATTCCATCCATGATCCTATTCATTATCGTGTGTGTCATTTATATCCATTTGGGGGTCTAATTTTCCCTATATAATAATAAATGTTGCCTCTTAATCGTGTTAGGGACCTCTCTCATTATCTAATAAGGGTTTAAAAGCCATGTTTGGGAACACTTTAATTATTTAATGGTTGTCATATGCATCTCAATTTCTAGTGTAGATACTTTGAATCTATCGAAGCATACATATACATGAATGATAACATTTGTTCTTCATCACCACTTCATCAATGATGATAAGGTGGGCTCACTCAAATTTCAAAGCAACAAATAAATAGCTTTTGTGCAATTTTTGTTACTATTTTTGTTGTTGTTGGTTTTGGATGTCGTTCTTTACTAAAACATCTCAAATTTATATTTTGTTATTAAGGTTAATCGTAACATTGCACACAGCAAATCTCTCAGGGAAATATTGTTGTTTCCATTGTTTTAAATTTGAAAGCATTTAAGGTATAGAAAAATGTTGTGGTTTTTTATGTTTAACAAGTACCAAGCAAGGTATGCGAAAAAATTATAATATTTAGCATTTTTATCATTGAAATCGATTGTGATGTCAATATTATTTATTTATTGTTAACTACATACAATTTGTGGCCTTTTTATGTTCAAATTATTTCATTTCTAGCAAATTATTCTGAGTTTTATTCTCGAACAAACTTGTACCCTTATTCAAATAATAATTTAACGCACTTTAATATATAATTTTAACATGTTTCCCATTTTTTTAAACCTTTTTCGACTCTATATTATGTATTCCCTTTTAATTCATATGCAAAATAAGTCTTATAGATGTAATAAAATTATAGTGAGTTTTTAAATAATTTCATAGAAACATTTCATATTATGTTTTCAATATGAAATAAAATTTCAAATTATTTCAAATGTAGATGCAGGGCACGTCACAATCAACTAAAGTATGCACATTACCTCACCATTTTAAGTAATGACTTTTCTATAGGGTCAGAAAGTTTTAAATAGAGGCTAATTGGTAAGAAATTTGAGCGAAGTTGATGGTGGCCAATGGGAAATTCAACTAAAATTGGTGGGGGTTTGACATAGCAAGTATGTTGATGTGGATACTCTTTGCATCCCATCTTCTTCCCTTCTTGTTTATGACATATGATTATGTTTAACTTTCCCCCTTTCTTCACCATCCTACTTGACCTAATCATCTTTAACCACCTCTTCTTACAATCTTTAAAATTCTAATATCCTCGCCTAATAGTATCCACATCAATATGGTTACCACGTTAAACCCATACCAACTTCATACAAATATTCACCTTGTATACCCTTACATTTTCCATGCAAATCCCCCACCAAATTTACCTTTAATTTGAATGCAAAGAAAGTTTTACATGTTTCATAACAAATTGTGAATTTACAACGTATTATTTAATGAAAGTTAAGAGGGGAAAAAATGAACTGTGCAATCTCCCATCCATGTTTTTTAATAAATTCAATATTATTTAATAAATTTACAATGTCAATGAATTCATAGTGAGTTATTTAATTGATATGATGATAATGTTTATTGTTTACTTTTCTCCCTTTTTATATTGTCTTATTTAACTGTCTCTTACTTTTATAGACACAACAAATCTAGTCACATGAACTTGATAATGCTAATTATTGACACATCCTAAACCACATGATTTGTGTCCAAATACATGACTCTTATTCGTCATCCCTCTAAGCCATTTATCTGTATGCAATATTGATCCTTTGTTTGTCATTACTATTCCAAGTCCAATGCTCAAAACTACTTTATAATACCTTTAGACTTATGCTAACTCAAGATAATTATCCTTGATTTTCTAGGACAAGTTTGATTTGGGAAGACAAGTCCGCTACCACAGACCTATCCAATTGGAGTGGCCATCTCTTGTGCCAAATAATGACTAGTTTCCAAATTTTGAAATAATATTTTGGGTTTTCTTGTGCATTGTAATCACCTAAAAATGGTAATTGGATGCTAAGAGTGTTTCTTGAGTTAACCTATCCCTAGGATAGCCATAGACCTATCCTTGAGTAGTAGACTTACTTTTCCAGTCATTCAGCTAACCATAATCACCTACAACTATTCAAAATACAATCCTAGAACTATCATCTCAAATCCTAATCCAAATTGCTTAGCAGTTTATAAGAGGGCATTAGCACCATATTTGGGACACTACAACCACATGGTGCTAGTGTCCCCAACTAGGCACTATTGTCCTTAGCCCTATCTCTTTCCAAAGGATAGTTTTTCAAATGTGTGCCCCTCCTAAAGTCAGCCTAAGCTCATTTTCTTATCCATAGAAGCAACAAAACCCTATAAATACAAGTTTAATCCACCTCTATTCACTAGATGGAAAATAAATGTAAAAGCTATTCAAACCAAAGACAAAGTTGATCAAAATTAAGGTATTTAATCGCTAATCTACCCTACTTCTACATACTACCATCTAAAGCATCCCTAAGTCCAGTTTTCAAAAAATTTAAAGCTCAAGCACATTCAAGACATCCAAATCCACTCTCATTCTAGCATTCACTTGCACTTGCATCAAGCACTAGGTGAGAGAACTACATTGTGCTTGATCCCTCTTTAGAGTATTTGTATGTAGGCAACTCTCTACATAGCAAGGTGTTGAGGATTTCCAATCCATCCTACTAACACACACAAAATTATTTCTCATGTCATACTTTCAAGGAGGACTAGGTTTTGCACATTAAATCAAGTTTTCCATGCACAACATAGAGCTCCAAATTTCATGCATGCAAGAATGGGACATACAAATATAGGTGAAAGTGCTCTCAAAAAATAAGAACAATCCCATAAAGGGATCATTATAACCATATTGAGGATACTACACACAAATGACACTATTATCCATATCATGTGCTACTATCCAGTGAGCATACAAACACCAGAATCCTATTGATGACACAGTTAATTACCCAGATCTCAAATTTCAAAACCTAGATCATCTGCAATAGTCAATTTTTAGATATCTCTAATTATGCCTATTTATTACTATTATTAGAAAGTTAAAAAAAGGCAAAGGTCATAACAAATTAGGACTTAATTATTGTATATTTATTTAATTAATTTAGGCACCTCAGCCCTTTAATCTAAACATAGGATTTTCATTGTAAAACCCTAAAAGGTTAAATCATTTGGTGAGCCTGACTTACTTTGAATATTGCTCAAAATCTTAGCTTGCATTAATTCTTATTTTTGTGCAATAAATTTAGGGATACCTACTTTTGATTTTTTGATTTATTTAGACAACCTAGCTAAATTAAATCACTTTTACATTAGGGTTTCAATTTATTTTACATCTAACTTAAATTATTGGAAATAAACCCTAAATTTCAAAAAACCATAACCCTAGACACACTTATGGTTTGGATCCTTTTATATATATACTCAAATTTCATATTTATATATATTTTAATTCATATAATCATGATCATAATGATAGAAGAAATCAATCACTTTTTTTGGCAAATTCTAATACTTTCATTTACATGCTTGTTCTTGTTAATTTGGAATGAAATCAAAAAAGACATAAACATATATATAAATGATGGTTTATATCAATTGCAATATATGTCATATTTCATAGCATGTTATCTTTATCCTATATATAATTCTATTAACAAGCAATCCTATACACACGTAAAGTATTTAGCACATAAGCTAACAACTATGTTTCAAGATTCAATGTCATATCTTATGCATAGGAAAAACTCTCCTCCTTCTCATCTCCATGAGCATGATATCTACTTTCCCACTAACTAGATACATGATATCACTCCTCCACAAGATGAATCAGCCTATAACACTATCACCAATCCCCTTACTTAGCTTATTCACACCTCTTCCCTATAGTGTATGTGCCTACATGTTCAAACAAAAATAGCTACGGTTTGCACTTGTGAAATTCTATGTGATCAACTTATCAATATGAGCAAGATAATTCTAGATTTACAAAATCAAAATCAACTTCTACATGAAAAGAATACAACATTGGAAAAATAATTTACAAAATAAAGGGCTCCAGGGCGCAATAGCATAAATCATGTTTATACATCTTCAACTAGTCAATTTTTGGCAAATAATGTTACATATCAGAACACAAAATCACAACAAAGTAGATCTACAACTAGTGATTCAACAAGCAATCAAAGGTCAAATAAGACCTCAAGTGAGGTACTGAGGGAAATTATTAAAGCTAAGTTGATCAACCTACCCCATCTAAACCCAATGAGGAGATCCAAATATGTTTGTGCATATCATATAATGCATGGGCACCATATTGATTCATGTTTAGCATTGAGAATAAAAATACAATAGATCATGGATACAGATGACTCGCATAGTGACACATCATCCACACAACATACAATTTCACATCTATCAATTCAAAAAGAGTCAAATTCAAAAATAGTATAAAAATGGTTACCAAAGCATAACTCAAAACAACACAAGGTTTAAAAAACACAATCAAAACAAGAAACGGTATAATAAGCACAAATAAATCAAGCAAATATGCCTCTCCAAGAGAAGGATCAACATTCAATATGGTATAATTTTGGTCACAAATATATACAACAATATGATTATCATGGTCAAGTTTTGGGTAAACAAGCCCAAGGCATCACTTATCCTATAATAGCAGTTGATAATATTGGTCAACAAGGCTTGGGATTCATTGAACATCCCAAGGCACATCATTAATAGATATAATTTATCAAGGCAAAACATCCAGATACACAATAAATATTACAAAAAGAATAAGAGCTTCAGTTGTAAATTCAAAATCATGCTCATCCAACAAGCATTCTTAAACAAGGCTTTCTAGCAAAAGAGCCTCCATCACATAGTATGTCTACAATAAGCATAGTTTCAAAGGGAAAATTCACAATCAATTTTTCAAAGCACAATTCAAAAAGTTCAATTCCATAGTATGAGGCAATTACCTCTAGCACTCTCGGTTATCATGATTTTGATGTTGAATAATATTATGATTTTGATGATGAACAATAATCAAATTCCTACTGTAACAACATTCAACTATAGCATAACAATCACACTGCACAAGAGATTACCATTCTTATTTTTGACATAGGTCATGATGATCGTGAGTTTTCCATGAGACTCATTGGTTAGTAAGGTTCCTACCCTTGTACATACTTCCTTCTATCTCTCTCACTCCTTGTACATAATTTATTCTCATTTACTATTACATAGCTTAAACTCAGAAAACACAAAAATAATATAACATGTCAAAATACAAAAACATTCAAATATTTCAAAAACATAAATTTTTTATAGATTATATGTATTATTATGTTTACATTTCTACTACCTACCAGATATTGCATATTGCTAACTATCCTAATATACTCATTTTTATCATACATATATGCTTCACTTGTTCTTGTCAAGTGCTTGTAGATTCCAGATAGGACTTTAGTCCACTACACCGATCTAGACAAGCTATCATCTACCATTGGGAGAATTTACACGAATCTAATCTTACATGTTTGATACATCTACCCACTTGGGGGCATCTCATACATAGTTGCTACTATTAGGTTCTATCTTTACATACTACAAATTCTAGTTTACACATTGATTTATCCTGATATTGATCATTGTTATTCATCACTCAGATTTTTTTTGACTATCACTAGTTAGATTCAATATATATACATATCAGTATTTACATATATTGCTACTAAATAGTTATCCATGATTTCATTTCTAGTTCCTAGATTGACATGATTGTGGTTTCTATGCTTCTTCCATTTTTGAGGGCATTTGAATATGCCATTGTTCTTTGGCTCTATGCCCCTTCTCTATTTGTATGCATTGGATATGTGCCCATGTCCCTTGTGTGTGCTTTCTTATCTATATGTGCTGACATTTGAACATTTACTTCTATGTGTCTCTATGCCAAATTGCTTGTTGCTTGTGTATGTGGACATTTGAACATGTCCTTGTATGTATTCATTCTCAAATTTAGTGACATGTGCCCATGTTCCTTGTATTGTGGCCCATTGGCATATCTTTTTGCATGCCTCATGTGCTTGTATGTTTTCTTCCTTGTATACTTATACACCATGACACTTGTATTTGATTGCTACACACACACACACTAGTTTTCGATGCCATTAAGTATCTCATGCATTTACCCTTCCTACTTGGGTGTTAGCATAGATATCTTCCCCCATCCCCCTATGTAGTTTCTCAAAAGTTTATGTTATACATTGATTACATCTATATTTACACCCTTTTGCAATGTTATATTACAACATACACCTTACATTACCCACTTATGCTTAAATTCATTTACATTTTGATGTTATGTTTGTACATTATATTGGAATATCATGTACATGATCTGGCTAGCATATTTTTCAGAGATAATTCTTTATAGGGAAGTTCTTACATAGGTTTCACAACTACTCTCAAAAGAGGGGGCATTCACAAGGGTTTATCACAGATATTAGGTTCCTACATTGCTATTCATAGATACATTTCATCACATAGGCTCAATTTTAGATATTAGACTTAGGGTAGATATAAAATAGAATAGGTATTTTGAATTCAATCTAGATTACTAAAAAATTAGACCAAGCAGTCATTAGTGCTTAGATTGGGACACTAGATCCATAGGGTGCTAATTTCCACTATAGGGTGCTACTGTCTAGTATCCCTAGCTTCAAGGCAGTCTAGATCATTCAGACTAGTACACTAGGTACAATACAAATTTACATAGATATAGTCATAGGTTTGGTAGTTATGTTCAGATTTAGCTTAGATACATTAATTTCATCTCACATTCATACTAGTTGTTTAGATTTGGGGGAATCATATGTGACATGATCACTTATATCTTTAGATCAGTTACACATATTCATCTATTACATACTTGATTCAGATTCAACATACTTAGATACCAGATTGGGGGCATGTACACATCGCATAGTTTCTATATAATTAGCTTCATATAGGTTGATCATATAGAATGGTAAAATCCATGTCATTATCTACACTAGATACACTTGATATCATATTCTAGGTTGTCACCAGACTCATGCCTTACTTCCTCTACAGTGGTTGGTATTCATGAGTGGTCTATAGTCGCTTAATATACCTGAATGGCCATAGAGCCAAATACATAGTTAAATTACTCAGTTAGATACTTTCAACACTTTGCACAGTTCTTGAGCCACCCACATGAGAGGATTAGACACACTTACAATCTTATCCAAACTATCCATAGAGATTAGGATCCACCAAGTAGGGGTGGGTAATGATGGATTCAAAACTGGATTGATTTCTTGAGCCACCCATATGAGGATTAAGTAAGCCATTAGCTCAGTTCAAGTTATTCAATGATATGATCACTATGCACACTCACACACATAATTTGTCACTAGGTTCATGCATTGGTTCATGTACCCAGTGAGGTGTATTCATTCCTTTCCTCTCTCTTTAATCGGCTTCACTCAATTACATTTATTTCAACATAGTCTTTTATTTTTGACCATCTCTTAAGCATTATTTTTTGCATGTTTCATTGCAGGACATTGCTTTGGATCATGTTCCACATATGTAGAACCATATTCACATACTCAAACTCAATTATGTGGTCTTCACTTCCAAATTAAGTCCAATTACGCTTCATTTTTCCTTTATACAAGTCATTTCTCTTTATTGCATTACTAGCATAAAGAGGGGGAAATGTAATCACCTAAAAATAGTAATTGAATGCTAAGAGTGTTACTTGAGTTAACCTATCCCTATGCTAGTCATATACCTATCCTTGAGCATTAGATTGACTTTTATAGTCATTTAATAGACCACAATCACCTATAACCAGTTAGAACATAGTCCCAGAATTGTCATCTTAGATCCTAATCCAAATTGCTTAGTAGTCTGCAAAGAAGATATTAGCACCACATTTGGGACACTACATCCACATGGTGCTAGTGTACCCAATTGGTAACTACTATCCTTAGCCCTATATCTTCACAACATATAGTTTTTAAAACATGTGCCCCTCTTAAGGTCAGCCTAAGCTCATTTTCTTATCCGTACAAGCAATAAAACCCTATAAATACAAGTCTAATCCACCTCTATTCACTAGATGGAAAATAGATGCAAAATTTATTCAAACCAAAGATAAAGTTGAGAAGAATTAAGGTATTTGATCCCTATTCTTCCCTACTTCCATATATTTCCATCTACAACATCCCTAAGTCTAGTTTTCAAACATTTCAAAACTCAAGCACATTCAAGGCATCCAAGGCCACTCTCATTGTAGAATTCACTTGCACTTGCATCAAGCACTAGGTGGGAGAACTAAAATGTTTGATCCCTCTTCAAAGTATTGGTATGTAGTCAACTCTATACATAGTGGGGTGTTGAGGATGTCTATTCCATTTTAATAACACACATAAAATTATTGCTTATGCCATACTTTCAAGGAGAACTAGGGTTAGCACATTAAATTAGGTTTTTAAGGCACACAAGAACAAGACATATAGACACATGTGTAGGTGATCCCAAAATATAAGAACAATCCTTTAAAGGGGACATTAACACCACATTGAGGTTACTACACATACATGGTGCTACTATCCATATTGGGTGCTATTGTCCAAGAAGCAGACAAATACCATAATCTTGTTGACAACATAATTAACTGCTCAAACGTCAACTTTCAAAACTTAGATCATCCATGATAGTCAATTTTTAGATAAGTCTGTATTTATTGCTATTATTAGAAAGTCAAATAAAGTCAAAAGTCATAACATATTAGTACTTAATTATTGCATATTTATTTAACCAATTTAGGCATCTTGACCCTTTAATCTAAACATAGGATTTTCATTGTAAAACTCTAAAAGGTTAAATCATGCATTTCATAAGGTCGGTGAAAGGAAATTATTAAAAAAAATTGCTATAAATACATATCAAAGGTCATTCATTATAAACAATGGGTTCCTAACTTGGCATTATCTATTGATCACTTTCTAATGTAGAAAAAATTGGGTTCACAAGAAATCTTGTATCAACAAAAAATATGTTAGTTTAAGAATTTGTCTAAGTGTTATGATTGCGCAAGGTTTCTTATAGTGCATTTTTCTTGTTGTAAGTTTGCATAAATATTTTTTGTGGTGCAGACCATCTTTGTGTTGCTTTAAGTTATCCTTGGTGAGTGTTTGTGTTGCATGTGTGCACACTTGTATTTGTGTTTTTCCATGTGTCTTTTATTACATAATTATATCTAATTGAGCTTACGAGGCTTAACATAAGTTATTATGTTAGTATTATATTATTGCATAGAAGTGTAGATATTTTATAAACATTTCCATTGGTCTATGACACTTCTTGAAATAGGGAATTTGATCGAGTTGATTCTTCATTTTAAAGACACATGATTAGGGGAGATTTGTTGAGTTAATTGGATCTTCATTGTGTAGGTCATGCTTTGAGTTTAAAATTATTTCAAAAACTTGCAGTAAAGTTTCATATAATTCTTGAACAAAAATAATAGTCATAGCATAAATATTTCATGATAATTATTGACTTCAAATTATTGTGATGTGGTATGACTTTATAGGTATTGGTGATGTGTTATGGAGGTAATCATTGCTGATTGATTAGAATTTAATTTTTGAAAGTCATGAAAGTTGATAAGGATTCATTCAACAATATTTGTGATCCATTTTATGATGGGTTAAGATATAACTTGTTATTGTATCTTAAAAATGTGGGGACATTAAATGTTTGAGATGCACTAAGGTGTGTTAATGAATTAGTGGGGTAAAATCACTTAATGTAATTAGGTAGGTATTATATCTATATAAGCATGCCCCTATGACTATGCTAAGGGAATTCAATTGGATTAAATCTGAGAGTTTTACATTAAGATTGGTTACTTTCTTGTGAATCCTTGTAAAAACTTGAACAAACATAGATTTAAATATATAAATGACATTAAATCTACTAAAATCCTTACAAAGATCACTAATATGAAAGAATATAAAGGAGTAATAAAAATTAATGATGATTTCTTACCATCATCTCACTCCTATTTGGCTTCCCTCTAGGATGTCCCAACATTTTCTACAATGCAACTCGACTTGATGTTGGATTGCTTGAACAATGGCTTCAAGATATATGGCTCAATGGATTACTATGATGAACGCAAGATGGGATATAAAGGCTAGTGCAATAGAAACAACAAAGATATAAATTTCTTCTTTGTTATTGTCCATGCTTGGGCATGCCTCTATTTAAGGAGGATTTTAGAAGGGATTGGAGTGGAGATTTCCCTCTCAAATTTTGAATTTGAATAGGGAGAAGGTTCTAGATTTTGAAAGCCTATAGACCTTATTTTGGGAGGGAAACATGTGAGTAATAAAAGAATTATAAAATTAGGAATTAGGTAAAAAGTGGGTTATGGGGTAAATTATGATTTTAAATATTAGGAAAATGTAAATATGTGAGAAGTGAGATATTTCATGTAGTTTAGGATTAATTGATTAATTGACTTAAGGGGTAAAAGGATTAATCTTAATACAAAATTAAATGTCGATATTAAATGAGATTAGGAATAATTTAGTGAGTTAGTTTGGTGAGAAGAATTAGGTGCATATATTTTCCCCCTCTTTGAAAGGGAATTGTGAGTGGATGATGTGGAAGGAGTTATTGTCTTTCAAAGAAAAACCATGTCATAGATGAAAATGTTATTAGTGGGTATTATTCCCCTTCGAAGGAGCATGCAAGGAGAAATGAGATGGATGGTCACTCAAACAGAAATCCCTAGGGTGGGATAAGACCAAGATGATGATAATGGGTTGGGGTGTGTTGATTATTGATGTAGCTACAATTGAGATGCCCCAAGCATAAATGCTATGGGATAAAGTGGCTTAGCCACAAGAGATGAGTTCTAGACAAATGACCAATGTCAAGAAGGGATGATGTGTGATTAAGATAATAAGATTTGAATTCCTGAGACATAAAAATGGTTTGGGAAATAAATAAATTGGATAGGCTATAAGCTAATGATGAGTCCTAAAGTAAAGACACATGCCCAAGATGGTGGAAGGCCTATAGAGGATATGGGATGAATGATTAAGGATAATAAGCCATTGTATGTGAGATGTGTAGTTGTAAATGATGTAATGATATTTAGTGATCCATCCAAGATGGGATGGGGATTAATGGTGTCTAGGCTATCCCTGGGCATGAAATCATGGTCACGTGATGCCTACATAGTCTTCATAGACCTCAAGTTGATGTAGTTATGACATATTGATAAAGGTGATGGGAGGGACAAGGGACATGAATATGAGCTATGACATGATAGATATCAATAATGCCCCTGGTAAAGGCATATACATAAGAAGTAGTAAGCATGGTGTTACAGTTGTCGACACATCCCAAGGGGAAATCAATCATAACTAAAGAGAGCGCCATAATATAGAGCCAAACAAGGACAGATTCTTAGGAGAACTACGAGTCTCAATTAGAGAGGAGACAAGTGTCATGGTAGCTCTGAGAGATATTTGATGAAGGATGAGGATACTGGTGATGCCATGATGGTGGTTAAATAAAGTAGGTGACCAATGTGTAGATGAAAGCTGAAGAAAGTCAATCATTAAAGGGGTATTAGGAGTTGAATAATCCCATATGTATTGGGATTAATAGTTGTAGAGGGAGAAAGGTGTAAAAATAAGAAGCAAATAATAAGGTGAAGGCACCAAAAAACGGAGTTAATACAAAGGAGATGGTTTTTAGTGGAAGAGGTGAGGAATGGTGTTAATCTGTGCATGCGAGGTGGAAAAATGGGGTAGTATGAGTGAAATGGTAGTGAATATCACTACGATCCTAGTTTTAATAGGGGACCTTTATCAAAATCCTCATAGGCATTTTTGCAAAATGCCATCATCGCTATGAGCCAAGTTTTATTGGTTGGAGTGAAGGTGAAACCTGCATGGGTTGGCTGCACAGGTAGCCTCCATTGCTATGTGCTGAGATAGATAATCAAGATGGGTGGTAAGGTTTAGAAGAGCTTATATAGGCTCTTCATGGGTGGGTGTATGCATCATTTATCTACATAATTTTGGATTAGGGATCTATGTAGGACACTAAGGATAGCATTGTCAGTGTCAAGTTTAGTGACCTAAGGGAGAATGGTGTGGTCATTGATGGAGAAGATAGTGGAAGCTCAACCGCCACTTAAGACATATTGAATATGGTTAAAAAAGATCAAAATAGAATAACATTAATCAAGGAGACATGAGGCAAGGAAGGAAATGGGAAAATGTTGAGTTAGTGGTGTGAGAGGGAGGTTATGGCATAGGAAAATGGCAGAGGATCTGGGTGTTCAAAATGGTGATGAGGTAGGTCAAGAGGATCAATGTTGAGGTAGAAGCCAAAACCAAGTATGGATTTGATTTTTGGATTTTTGTTTATTTTATATGTATGTTTTATGGTGAACTAGGATTTAAGGGTCATGATAGGGGGAGTAGGGGTCACTCAGGCAAATTAGGGGTTGTGGGGGTTGTATTGAGTGGTAGTTGGATGGTCAGGGAGAAGGGATGCCACCACTTTAGGAGCGATTGTGGGTCAGAGCATGTAAAAATCATACAGGCAAGTTGAGTTGTGACACGTTCATGGACATGATGTATGGAAAGGAAATTATGGGGCAAGGGGGGTCGTAGGAGGAAAAGGAGCCATAGGAGGGGGTTTTTGCTTGTGGGGGGAAATGTTATAGGAGGTCATGATTGGGTGGGTGAGAAAATAAATCTGTATCAAGGAATAGGAGATGTACAATATTGAATTTATTTTAGGAAGGGTTTGGGATGGATATATATATATATATATATATATATATATATATATATATATATATATATATATATATATATATATATATATATATATATATATATCCCAAACCCTTCCTAAAATAAATTCAATATTGTTATGAAAGGCAACGAATCCATTTGGATATTATGTGTGTATTAGAGGGGGATCAAGCACAAGAGAAAATGATGGTGGTAGGAAGTCCATCGAGATGGTTGTAGATATGGAGACATGGTTACTAGTTAAAGAATGTGTACCAACCATGGAGGCATTAGAAGGAAAATGGAAATAATATGGGTATTAGGGATTATGTGAGTCAATTAGTAGTTGCACAAAAAGAGTAACTAGGTTTGCAGTGCCAAGTTACATGCTTATAGAGTGAAATTGCTCAAAGGGATATGTAAGTGGTAGAATTACTCGCCCGAGTAATATCATTGCTAGAGAAAGTAAACCATCAAGAGGCATAGATTGGGTTGTTTCAAGAGTAGGTGGAGAAAATAAAGGTTGATTGGATGTAGTTGCAGGAATGATTAGAGCAACAAGAGGTAGAGGCATGAGTCATGGGGATGGAGAGAAATATAAACTGGATATTGTTGGATACCCTAGGGTTCAGAGATGTGACAACCTAAGTGGTGAAGATGGAATGAGAAACACAATATTAGAGAGAATTATATGAGCATGTGGTGCCAGTAGGGTATAGGGATCCTTCATATAGGGATATTAGTCAATCTGAGAGGACACCAGGTTTCAATTCATCAAGCCAGTCAGTGTATCGATCACTGAGGCCACCACCATAGGGTGGGATGTAGGGTATAATATATTTATAGTGTAGATATTTGGCTCATATGTAAATGTATGTAATTATATAATAAATGATGTGAAATAAGTTATAATGGCTTAAAAATATGTGAATATGATGTAATGATCAATATTATGTTAATAATAATAAAGAAGAACATGGTTGTTTTATTAGGTTGTGTGTTGATATGATGTGGAATGATAGTGATAACAAATAGGATAATAATTTGAATGGTTATGATATGTACATGGGGTCATGGGAAAAAAATATTGGAAAGAAGTCAAAAAATGATGTGATGACACTCGATGAGTGGGGACTTTGTTGGGTAGAAGCGATGACTATTACTAGGATTCATCTTATCGGTAGGTTCAGGAAAAAAATATTGAAGATTATGGGGATATGTGTGTTATATATCACATGAAGAGGTGAGGCATTTTCATCATGGTAAAATCTTATGCAATTATTCACATAGCGAGTATAAGGGAAAATAGGCAAATACTCCAAGAATGTCGCAGGGTAGACCAATACCACCATTGGAGCTGATTTATGAAGTGAATGTGTAGGTGTTCCAGATGTTACACCAAGTGATGGACATGTTGGAGGTGATATTATGGAAGCAAAAAATAGAGGAGCCTAGACTCAAACCACCATGTATAATGCAATGATTTTGATACACAAGAAGTTGGTCAAGGAGATGTGCCCAGGGAATGGTAGGACCTGGAGGAAACCCTTTATTTTGAAGGGGGGATCTATAGGGGGATCAAGAGGGAGCTTAACCTACATGAGGGGAATAAGATGATGCAACCAGTGGAATGAGGGAGGTGGTTTAAGAATTGACTCCATTTGGCATGTTCTTTTATTACAGACAAGTTGGCCATTCTAGCTAGGATTATCCCTAGAGGGAGTTGGCAGATGTTGGATCTATGGAACCTAAGAAAGGTGATTGGATGGTGAGAACCTCAAGATCTATAAGATTAACTCTTAATCCATGATCAGGGTATGTAAGGGCTTGAGTTGGATATGCACTAGATTTTGGTAGAACAACCAGATATTCATAGTGTGAGTGTTGTGGTATTGTTAGATGTGTTTAGATTATGGAAAAGTGTGTGGTTTTTGCAATCAAGAGTAATGTAATAAAGGTGTTTGGCATGTTATAATATGGCTTAGTGTAATCCTCCTGATTGATGGATATTGAGTGATGGAATGATAATGTCTTGATCCATGTAGCTTTTTTAATCCACTTTTGTTATTGCACTTGTGACTATGTGTGTACCAATGACATGATAAGAGCCAAGGGCATGTTGAATTCATAGTGCATGGGAACTCCATTTGAATGACTTACCCAATTCTGATGTTGGGTAGTCATTTAGACAATCCTTGTTCCCATTTAGTAAAAAGAGATAAAATATAAAAGATAAGACAATTTGAACTAATCATAATAAATATATACAAAACTTAAGGACTTATCAAACAAATAACATACATTCAAACACACACATATATAAACAAAAGACCAAACAAGATAAAATTAACTAAGATAATGATACTCAATGGATATAAATGTGATGGTATTAAAAAATTTGAAGGAAGTGATTATGTATAATAGTCTGAATGATGATATAAAATATGTACATGGGATGTCTTAATCGTAATGAAATATGTGCCCAAAAGTGTTTTAAGATAAAAATAAATTGCATATGGGGGTTAGGATAATCAATCAAGATTCAATATCATAGTGTATGTGAAACTATGAAGCACAATATATTTTTAACCCTTCCATAGTGATAAATTTAGTGGGAAGGTGTGGACCATAGCTTGGGAATAGGAAGAGACAAATGAGGATAGGATTAACTTTGAAGGTAAGAGGAGACCCACTCATCAAGGAGGATGTGTGGGGGTGATAGGATGAAGGATAAATATAAGGATGTGATAAGATGGGGGATATATATATATATATATATATATATATATATATATATATATATATATATATATATATATATATATATATATATATATATATATATATATATATGGAAATGGATAAAGATACTCTAGAGGACTTATTCAACAAACATCCCCATTACACGATAAGTAATGACTTTTCTCCATCTCAAAAACATATCCCCTATTGCTAGCATAAAAAACTATAATGGATGCCCACTTTTGAGACCAGGGTCAAGGGTGGGAGAATGGATTGGAATTAAAATAGAGATGTGGGATGAAAATGTATATGCCCCCAAGAGCGGGGACCCATAGATGGAGGCAAGTTAGAGCCTGTCAAGTGTAGAAATGTTTTAGATGCATTATATTCATTGGGTTATCAAGCTCATCATAGTCTAATGTAGCTAATTTTTAGGATCCAGATCCAAATTTAGTAATTATGATATATGGCCCAAGCCAATTAGCTTCAACTTTTCCTTTCTTATCCCTATATGCATTGATATTTTTTTGATTTTCTTTTAAAAGACTAGATCACCGACCTCAAATTTTGAGGATTAGATATTCTTTTGATGTTGGCCTTTTAGTTTGTTCAGATATGCCCATAGGTAATTGAGGGAAATTTGATGTTTTACATCTAGAAGCTCAATTGTTTTAGCCTTTCCTATACAAATTGTGATCAGTGATAATGCCCCACAATGAGATACATAAGGAGGGGACCTCCACTTCCACAGACGAGATAGTTTTTATCCCATATACTAAAGAATATGGATTGGTCCCAGTGGTTGTTTGGACACTTCTTATATAAGACCAGAGTGCAGGATATAATTGTAGGTGTCAATTCCTTCTTAACTCATTAACTATTTTCTTATGAATCTTGATGAGAGTCTTATTTGTTGCTTCAGCCTGTTTGTTTCCTTAGGGTAGTGAGGGGAAGAAAAGTGTTGATTGAAATGATACCATTGACACAAGTCCTTAACTTCTTGATTTTTGAAGGACTTTCCATTTTCAGATACGATGGTGGTAGGAATGCTAAAATGGAAAATGATCTGATTTAGGATGAATTTAAAAATTTGAAGACCTGTAGTATAGGTAGGTGAAATTGTTTCTACCCATTTAGTGAAATATTCCATAGTAGCAATAATGAATTTATGTCCATCTAAAGATGTAGGATTTATCTTTCTAATCAAATCAAGTCCCCATATAGAGAATGGCTATGGAATCATGATAGTTTGTAATTCTCATGCATGTGCATGGATAAAATTACTATGTTTTAGACAAGTTACACATTTCCACACATACTAGTAGGTGTCTTATTCCATGGTAGGCCAATAGTATCTAGTCTAGAGTAATTTCTTGGCTAAGGCCATCCCACTGACATGGCCACCACAAATACCATCATAGACCTCCTTGATCATGACAGAAGCCTCTTCTGAGGTTAGGTATCTTAACAAGGTCCTATCATACCCTCTACAATAGAGCATTTTTGAGGATGGTGTAATGAAAAGTATGGTGGATAAAGGATTTCTATTAATGGTGATTGAGGTTAGGTGGTAGAATGTTATCATGGAGGTAATTATAAATGTCATTGTACCAGGGAAGACTAAGATCAAGAATTGCACAAATTTATAAAGGAGCTAGTGATTGATGAGCTGGTAGGATTAGATGCTCTATTAGAAAATTACCTTTGAGGACATCTTCAAGGAAATCAATTAAAGATATTATAGTGGCCATTGAATCAACTACTTTATTACTCCCCCTTGGTACTTGTTCAAATGTAATAGTCTGAAAATTCTATTTCTATTGATCGACCAATTACTTATAAGAGAGTAATTTTTCATATTTATTTTGGAACTCATCATTAACCTACTTGATTATGAGTTATAAATCACTAAATACTTGTAAATTTTGGATGTTCCATTGGATGGCTAGGTGAAGATCAACTATCGAAGCCTCATATTCTAAATGTCAGGATCCTACTCCTTAAGAGCACAATTGATTACCTTTGTATAAGCAACTAAACACAGAATTAAACCAAAAGTAATATGTAACTAGAATTTAGAAACAACATAGAATATGAGAGACAATACAATCTTGTATTAACACTCTTCTAGAAGGAAATACAATGAAGAAATCACACTCTTCCCACACCTCTTAGGCGTACAGTAATTCTACCTCAAGATTTAGCTCTCTCAATTACAAACCAACTCAAACACAGAGTTGTTCCCTCCACCTGTCAGTGACAATCAACCAAATGGTTGTTGTTGCCTACTGCCAGTCCACCAAGTACTCAAAGTACTCCAAGTAGATCTCCCTGATCTTGCTCCTTGTTGTGTTGCAGATCTCCTTGATCTTGCTACCCCACAGATCTCCTTTGACCTTGCACGTACACACCTGTAGATCAACTGACCTTACTTACCATGTAGATCTTCTTCCTGATCTTGCTATCTGCAGATCAACTGATCTTACACTTGGAAAGATCTTGTCCTTACCTTTGCAAGTCCTTCTATCTTCCACCTTGCAATACAACCCCATGGGTCTATTAAATAGATCCCAAACCAAACAATATTTTGAAACACAGACTCAAGACTAAAATTAGTCTTTACATGCAAACTAATTATTCGTCAAAGTAACTGTTCGTGTAACTAACAGTTTTGGAATGCACAGGTGACTGACGTCGGTTCCTGTCTGTCTGGAGATGACCAACATCGATCGATTCTTGATCGATGTCGGTAGCTTCTAGTCTACTCCTGACCGATGTCGATTGGCTTGACTGACGCCGGTTACTGTGACACTTAGCAACCTCCACCATTTGCATACTGGTGAAGCTTTTAGCTCCACAACCTAACACTAAAATATTGTTGGTGCATAGAAAAACAAGGCAGAAGGCTTTTTGAATGAGGTCACCTTGTTGGGTAACTAAAAGGATGTCTAAACTTGATCTATGCATGGTGAAATATCCATTAAAATATAGCTTCCAACCATTATTTTCTAAAGTATTCATTATGGATTCATTCAGGAAGGTTGTGGTAGGAGGTTTAGTCATAACAAGAGGTGCTTATGCTAGTTGATCTGCTATCACTTGTCCCTTAATGGCCTTTTAATAAACATATTCAATATAAAATTCACTAACATAATCCATTTGGCCATTCATCCTATAAGGGATGAATTTGACAGTAAATATGTGAGGGGATCAACTTTAACAATGAGATGGACTTGATTGTTAAGCATATCATGCCAAAGTTTGTATGAATCAAAGACAACTGCTAAACAAGACTTTTCAATTGGAGTATAATTAATCTCATAAGAGATTAAAGTATAACTAAGATAATAAATTACTTGTTATTTACCTTCATCATTGTGTTGTGCAAGTAGGGCACCTATTGCACATGGAGTTACTAAAATGTACAAGAGCAAGTGCCTTCCCATGACAAGGGGGTGATAACACAGGTAGATTTGCCAAATACTACTTGAGATTATTAAAGGCTTATTTACATTTAGAGTTTTAGTTAAAAGTGGTCCCCTTATTCAAGAGATGAGTGAAGGGGTGACATTTATCTGTGAGCCGAGAGAAGAATCATCAAATAGCCTATAACTTTCCTTGAAGACTCCTAATCAACTTCAAATTATGATGGGAAGGCATTTCCATAATTGCTTTGACTTTAGCTGGATCCACTTCTATGCCTCTATTAGATGTAATAAACCCTAGTAATTTACCTTAAGTCATGCCAAATACACTTTTATTTAGATTCAATCTAAATTTACACTCTCACAACCACTCAAATATTCCTCTTAGGACTATATGATGCTCTACTATGAGTTGAGACTTCCCTAAGATATCATCCACATAATCTTAAATTATATCATGCATCATATCATGGAAAATAACTATCATTACCTGATGATAAGTAGCACCAACTTTTTTGAGACCGAAGGGCATGACTTGATAGCAGACGGTCCTCCAAGAAGTGATGAAGGTTATTTTATGTTGATCTTCAGGTGCAATTTTAATTTAATTCTATCTCAAAAAACCATCCATGAGAGATAACATTTCATATCCTATTGTGGAATCTAGTGTTGGGGATCAACCAACAATATGATTACACTTATGAAAGCAATAAACCATGGAATTAAATCAGATAGATAAGTAACTAGAATCAAATAATAGCAAAGAACAAGAGATACAAAAAACCACCCTGAAAACTTGTATTAAAACTCTTTACAAAAGGAATACAATTGAAGAAACTTCTTTCTTCCACACCTCTCTCAGATGCACAAGATCTCTCTCTAGATCTCTATCCCTTAAGAGCTCTCTCTCTCAAGTACAATCAACTCCAACAACCTGGATTGATACAACTCTGTACTATTCTTCAACATTCACATACAATGAACTACTACAATAATCACACTAAACTAAGAAGATCTAATTCTACATATAGAATTAGGAAACTTGAGCATGCACTTACAACCAATAGTTAAGCCTCTTGAACAAGGGCTCTAAAAACAATCTTACTAATAATAGAAATGCGAACTTAAGACTAAGACTTAAACTCATCATGCAAACACTCGCTTCTGTCCTCAGAAACAACATTTTGGACGCACAGGTAACCGACGCCAATTCCTTCCTGCTTGCCTGTGACTGACGTCAGCTGATCCTCTACCGATGCCGGCGTCTCTTCAACTGCACCGGACCGATGTCGGTCACTCCTGACCGACACTGGTGACTGTGTAAACCTACAACTTTGGTAATGCGCTCATATGTGAATCTTTTAGGCTCCACACCTTAACAATCTCCCACTTGGAGATAAACAACTGCACCAGTACTTGTACAGCAACATCTTCTAGCTCCTCTATCTTCAACTCAATCGTGAAGACCAACAAAAGTTGAATGAAGATTCAACTTCTCCTTTGTAATTGGCTTGGTTAACATATCAACAGGATTCCTATCTGTATGGATCTTCTCCAGCTTCAAATCACCATCTTCCAATACCTGGCGTATGAAGTGGTACCTTAGTTGTATGTGCTTGGTTCTTGAATGAAAGGCTGAATTCTTAGCCAAATGGATTGCACTCTGATTGTCACTATACAATATGCAACTCCCATGCTCCCTTCCAAGCTCTTCCATGAACCGTGTCATCCATATCATCTCTTTGCTAGCTTTTGTGGCTGCAATATACTCTACTTTTGTAGTTGACAAGGCAACAACCTTCTGCAACTTAGATATCCAACTAACCACTATTCCACCTACAGTGAAAACATAACCTGTAGTGCTCCTCCTACCATCCAAATCACCTGCCATATTTGAATCTACATAACCATGTAGAGAAGTATCTGAACCTCCATAGCACAAGTGCCTACTGCTGGTTCCTCTCAGATATCTAAGGATCCACTGAACTGCTTTCCACTGTTCCTTACCTAGATTGGCCATATACTTACAACTCCCACTGCTTGGGCAATATCTGGTCTAGTACACACCATTGCATACATCAAACTCCCTATTGCGGAAGAATATGGAACCTTACTCATGTACTCTACCTCATCATGTGAATTAGGACATTGTTCTTTACTCAATTTAAAATGTCCAGCCAAAGGTGTGCTTACCGGTTTAACATCTTGCATATTGAACCATTTCAACACCTTGTCCACATAATCCTCTTGAGACAATATCAACATGTGATTTTTTCTGTCTCTCTTAATGCTCATGCCAAGGATTTTCTTTGTTGCTCCCAAATCCTTCATAGCAAACGTTTGAGCTAATTTCACCTTAAGCTCAGAGATATCCTGCATGTGTGATCCTGCAACCAGCATATCATCTACATACAACAATAGAATAATGTATCTACTGTTATCCAATCTCTTAAAATACACACACTGGTCAGATTGACACCTACTGTAGCCATGCTCAGTCATAAACCTGTCAAATTTCAAATACCACTGTCTAGGAGCTTGCTTGAGGCCATACACGCTTTTCTTCAATTTGCACACTAACCTCTCCTTACCCTTGACCTCAAATCCTTCCAACTATTCCATATAAATTTCCTCATCCAAATCTCCATGAAGAAACGTTGTCTTAACATCTAGCTACTCAAGATGCAAATCCTCAGCAGCAACCAAAGACAGTACAATCCGTATAGAAGTCATTTTAACAATAGGAGAAAAAATCTCACCAAAATCAATACCTGGCTTTTGTGCAAATCCTTTCACTACCAATCTAGCATTATATCTCATCTGTCCATTCTCACCTTCTTTCATCCTGTAGGTCCATTTGTTCTTCAGTGTTCTCTTACCAGCTGGCAATTCAACCAAATCCCATGTTTGGTTCTCTCTTAAGGACTCCATCTCCTCAACCATGCCACGCTCCCACTGACTCTTGGACTCCACCTATATTGCTTCTTCAAAACTTTCTGGTTCTCCACCATCAGTTAGCAATAAATAGAATAATGAAGGAGAATATCTAATTGGAGGCTTACTTACCCTTTCAGACCTCCTGATGGGTGTTTGAGACTCGTTCACAACACACTGTCCACCCAAATTCTTTGATAGTGACCAACCTCGGTCACCTCCAGACATGTTACTGGTCGACGCCAGTTTTACCTGACCGACATCGGTGCCTGTCCTACCGGCATTAGTCTCTGTATGACCGACATCAGTTTTTGTTCTGTCGACGTCGGTTCCTATCCTGCCGACGTCGGTCTCTGTGTTTTCTTACAAGTGATTATTTCTTTTTCCTATGAGCTCATTTTGGACCATCACCTCGTCCAATTCACTATTGCTCTACCCAGATTGATTCAGCTTCTTCAGTTGATCACTATACATCACTTTTTCATTGAAAACAACATCACAGCTCCTAATTATCTTGTTAGTTCTTAGATTCCAAAATCTAAAACCAAAATCATCTGAGCCATAGCCAATAAATGTGCACCTCATAGACTTAGCATGGAGCTTCTTTCTATTTTCCTTATCTACGTGCACAAAGGCTTCACAACCAAAAACTTTGAGATTTGAGAGATCTACCTTTTTACCTGTCCAAGCCTGTTCTGGAATTCCACCATCCAGAGCTGTAGAGGGTCCTCTATTAATCAGGTACACTGCAGTGTCAATAGCTTCTGCCCAAAACTCTAAAGGCAAACTAGCATGCAATCTCATACATCTTTCACGCTCCATGATTGTTCTGTTCATCCTTTCAGCAATTCCATTCTGCTGAGGTGTCCTTGGAACCATCCTTTACCTATGGATTCCATGCATGTAACAATACTAGTTAAACTTATAACTGTAGAACTCTCCACCATTGTCAGATCTCAAGCACTTTAATCTTTTCCCTGTTTCATTCTCAACCATAGCTTTCCAAATCTTAAAAGTCTCAAATACATCAAATTTCTTCTTAATACAGTAGATCCATACCTTTCTTGTAGCATCATCTATGAACAAAACATAGTACTGTGATCCTCCAATAGAAGCTACCTGAGCCGGTCCCCACACGTCTGTGTGAACAAGCTGCAACTTATGCTTCTTCTTTGTAGACCCAGTCTTGAGAAAATTAACCCTTTTCTATTTTCCAAATACACAATGCTCACAAAATTCTAGATCCATGCTTTTCAAATCTGAAAGCTTACCTTTAGACTTAAGAATTGACATCCCCTTCTCACTCATGTGGCCAAGCCTTGAGTGCCACAATTTTGCATCCACATCTGAAGTAGATAATATAGAAGGAGAATTGTTAGTAACACAATTACACAAATAGAGAGTACCTACTCTCTTACCTCTGGCCATAACAAGTGCACCCTTGGTCACCTTCCAAGATTATGCTGTGAGAGTTACTGTACAACCCTCATCCCCTAACTTTCTTGCAGAAATCAAATTTTTCTTCAAGCTAGGAACATGCATAACTTCTCTCAACACCCATGTGTTGTCATTCTGCATTTTCAGCTGCACTTTACCTTTGCCAATAATTTTACAGGGTTCATCATCCCCTAGATATACTATTCCAAAATCTCCATGGATATAGTCACAGAAATATTCCCTATTAGGGGTAGCATGAAAAGATGCACCAGAATCTAACACCCAAGATTCTATATTATTATGCAAGGAGAATATTAAAGCATCTTGTGCAATACCTACAACCTTTGCTTCTTCTTTTCCTTCGTGTTGATTGTCCTCCTTAGGCTTTGACCATCAATCTATGCTTATGTGCCCCATCTTTCCACAATTCCAGCATTGTGGCCTTCTGTCATTTCTAGATTTGGATCTGCCTTTCCCCTTAGACTTGGATCTTGATCTCCCTTTCTTGCTCTTCTCTTTTTGCCTTCCCCTGCTCTCAAAACTTAAAGCGTTCCCAGATGTCTCTTCTGTGCTTTTCCTGCGAATTTCCTCATTCAAGATAACACTAACAACATCCTCTACTTTTAAAATATTTGAAGCAGATGCAGTATTGCTAACTGCCATTGCTAAGCTATGCCAGCTTTCAGGCAAAGAACATAATATTAAAAGAGCTTTAATTTTATCATCAAATACAATTTTGACTGAACTTAATTGATTTACAATACCATGGAAATCATTCAGGTGATTAGATACATATCCACCTTCCTGCATATGCAAATTGAATAGCTGCTTCATAAGATATACCTTATTAGAAGCAGAGCATTTTTCATACAAATTTGCTATAGTAGTCATCAACTCTACCGTTGTTTTTTCCTGTGATAAATTAGATATCATAGTAGATGCAAGACTCAGTCTTATAGACCCCAGAGCCTTTCTATCAAGAACTTCCCATTCTTCATCCTCCATGTCTGTGGGCTTCTTTGCAATCCCACCTAACGGTAAGTATAGATCCTTCTGATACAGATAGTCCTCTATCTGCATTCTCCAATGTTGATAGTTTTTGCCATTAAACTTCTCCATTCTCAGTTTACTTTCATCTGCCATTGCTTCTCCCACTCAAACAGAAATCTCTGCAGAAACTCCTGTGAGCAACCTGTAATCAATACACACTACACAGATCTAAACCGCCTATTAGTGAACCTGAGCTTTGATACCAATTATTGGATATCAAACTCTAAACCTACAACCAAGGCTCTGATACCACTTGTTGGGGATCAACCAACAATATGATTACACTTATGAAAGCAATAAACCACATAATTAAATTAGATAGATAAGTAACTAGAATCAGATAATAGCAAAGAACAAGAGATACAAGAAACCACCCTGAAAACTTGTATTAAAACTCTTTACAAAAGGAATACAATTGAAGAAACTTCTTTTTTCCATACCTCTCTCAGATGCACAAGATCTCTCTCTAGATCTCTATCCCTTAAGAGCTCTCTCTCTCAAGTACAATCAACTCCAACAACCTGGATTGATACAACTCTGTACTATTCTTCAACATTCACATACAATGAACTACTACAATAATCACACTAAGCTAAGAAGATCTAATTCTACATATAGAATTAGGAAACTTGAGCATGCACTTACAACCAACAGTTAAGCCTCTTGAACAAGGGCTCTAAAAACAATCTTACTAATAATAGAAATGCGAACTTAAGACTAAGACTTAAACTCATCATGCAAACACTCGCTTCTGTCCTTGGAAATAGCATTCTAGACGCACAGGTAACCGATGAAGGTTCCTTCCTGCTTGCCTGTGACCGATGTCGGCCGATCCTCTACTGACGCTGGCATCTCTTCAACTGCACCGGACCGACGTCGGTCGCTCCTGACCGACACCGGTGACTGTGTAAACCTACAACTTTGGTAATGCGCTCATATGTGAAGCTTTTAGGCTCCACACCTTAACATCTAGGATTATATCAATATTTGAAAGAGGGAAGTCATCTTTGGGACATGCCTTGTTAATGTCTTAGAAGTCCATGCAAATCTAGATTCCTCCTTGTGGCTTAGACATAAGAACAATATTGGATATCCAATTGAAATAATCGATGGGTCAGATGAAGCTAACTTCTAAGAATTTTCATAGTTCCTCCTTGACTAATAAGGCCACTTTGGGGTGCATCTTTCATAATTTTTGCTTGATTGGTTTAGTGTTAGGATGAACAACAAAATGATGTACTACTAAGGAAGGATTAAACCTAGACATCTTAGAATAACTCCATGCAAATGTATCTATGGAATATTTGAGTAGTTCAATAATAATCTAATGCTTCTCAAGTGTGAGAGATGCCCCTAGTTTGATTATTTTAGGATGTTCTTCAATTCCAATGTTAAACTTGATCACCTCCTTAATGAGAGAGGGTCACTGATCTTAAAAATAAAGAGGCAATTATTGATTCAGGATATCCAAAGCAAAACCATCTGGGAGTTCTGTGTCGATTTCAATATAACCCTTGGATGTAGCTGTATAATGTGGGAATTATTTTGGACTTTGAGGTGGATCTTATCCTTTATACTCTTCTTATTCACTTTGGTCTAGGGGGTCTATTATTCCCCAAAATAAGTTTATTGATAGAGATTAATGGAAAATCCTTTCTTATGGTCACTAGAAGGCATAAAATCTCAAGCTCCCAGAAATTCTAAAATTGCCTCATCATTTTGAAATGTATCAAAGGATGGCTTCTAATGTTGATCCCAGTCAATTAGTGAGGGGTAGCAGAGTGAAATGTTGATGGTGGAGACAATGGTGTCTAGGAAAAGTTCATGGCAACAAGCTCCTCAAAGCAACTATAAATGGAACCTGTCTCAATTTCTTTATTGGAAGGAGACTCCTTAGGGATCAAAGCATTATCCACAATGATATTGTTTAAGTCATCATCAAATAGTTTATACCCTAAACCGAGATATTGTAGGTGTTCTTGAACTAATATGGGTTCAAGCCTACCTTGCTCATGTTTCCCTAGTCCTTTTCCTTGATAATGCATATTTTGTAACATTTTTTGGACGTTAGGGTATCATTTTTTAGAAGGTGTGAGGACCTCTTATTCTAAAATAAGCCATGATTCATCTAATTCATCAATATAATCTTCAAATAATAGACCTACATTAGAGAGGTTCATTGGTCCAAATTGATATTTGATAGGATTGGTCTTCTACATAGCCAATGACCCATAACTGGATGGGGAAAGAGGTAAGTCATCAACATAAAAGGTTTTATATTTGTACTTCCCATAACTTGTGGATGTGATTTTTATGTGACTTCAGGTAGTGTATCTAAAGCAGGTTTGAGCTTGTCAAGGTAGATATACTTAGAAATTATTGGGCTTAATATGGAGTTATCTATGTTAGGACAATGATATGATGATGAGGATTGATCCATTTGGCAATTGTGAAAATGATCAATTTCCATAGTAATGGTAACTTCCATGCCTAAGTGGGGGAATTTTAGACACTGATGTATGGTAAATGGGACAAATTACATCTCATGGATTCAGGGGTGACCTGGAAACATATTATAAGGTAAATCAACATCCATAACATGAATTAGGGTTTGATGTACCATGAGTCCCACACTAATGGGAAGGTAGATAGTTACTATGGATGGTCATTTATTTTCATCATATGCTTTGATCATAATCAAAGTAAGCCCTAAAAAGCCTTCTAAATACCCCAATTTCTTCAAAAAATCTAGATTACATAAATTTCATGTTGACTCTCCATCTATGAGTACCCAGGGAATGTGATGGTGGGATATGGAGACTTTTATGAATAATGGATAGTTATGGTGGGGTCCAATGGGAGGCATGTCCTAGGCACCAAAGGTAATTTTTTGAGAAGGGAACAAATGTCCTACTAATGCCTAGAATTGATTGGTGTCAAGATCACTAGGGACCTTGAGGTCATTCAAAACTTGGTTGAGGATCTCTCAATGCATAAGGGATGTTTTTAGAAGATCTATTAACGAGATCTGAGTGGGTGTCTTCTCCAATGACTGAATTATATCATAGTATTTGTCAGAAGATACCAAGATTTTCTTAGAGATATTCCCCTTTTGAGATGTAGAGGTGGATGGGTCCTTTGGTGGTGCCCCAAGAACTGTGATTCTGCTCTGCCTAGTAGTAACCACATAGTTAGTTGTGTCCCAATTGATTTTTAAAATGGTGGATGATGGTGGAGTGGGCTCTTAAGGATTGACATAGTGATATGGAATGGTGTAATAGTCTATACAATTAGAAGTGAGGCCTAACCCTTTTCTCTAGGTGGCTTCTTTTGTCTCTAACCATGCTTGGGTAGAGGGTCCTGATAAACACCTAACTACTAATTTTTAAACTAATTTGTAGTATTCTCCCCTTCTACTTCAATATCACCTTTTTCAATGAGGTCTTGAATAGAATTCTTTAATCACATACACCTCTCTATGTCATGACCTTTGAATTTATGATATTTATAAAATTCATCCTTGTGGTACCAATTAGGTCAAGGTTGATCATCATCCAAAGGTCAGATCTCAGGAAGAGTAATCATGTTAGCAGTAATCAATTGCTCAAGGACCATCTCAATGGGTACTCCAAGTCTGGTAAGAGGTCTTTTCCCATTTTGTGGCTTTGGTTTACCTCATGACACTCAAATAGAGGAGACAATTTGATGATCTATGGGAGTTCTTTTTTGTATAGTTTGAGCATGCTATTTGGAATCTATAACCGTGTCTCCCACAACATTCTTATTCTTATTGATGATTTTTGACTTGCCCAAAAAAGAATTATCTTGATTTTGATTATGTTCATTTTAGGAATATGATTTAATTATTCCCTTTTCAATAAGTGATTTTTTAATTTGTATACCCTTTTCAATAATTTCATTAAAGGTTTTGGCACATTAGATTTTCAACTGATATTTTAGCTTGGCATTAAGGTTATCAACAAATATTTTGGCTAGTTCTTTCTTTGGTACTGAACATTGGAAGTGACTGGCTAAACTTCTCCAATGCTGTAAGAAAGAGGCCAAGATTTCCCCTCTCCTTTGTTTAGTGTTATAGAGGTCTATACTGGAGACTTTGTGTTCTATATTAAATGAGAAATGTCTTACAAATTATTTAGTTAAGTCTCCAAAACTAGATAGTGACCCCTTTGGCAAATGCATGAACCATTCTAATGCTGGTCTAGTAAGGATTTTTTGGAAAAGTCTCAATAAATAGGCATCTTCATATGCTACTTCATGACAAGTCACATAAAAATCTTGTACATGGTCTCGGGTATCACCTTTGCCTCTATATTTTTCAAATTAAGGCACTTTGAAGTGGGGTGGGAAAGGTATTTACAAGATGCTCATATCCAAGGTAGAAGAGCAAAAATATTCATATTTATATTTCATTTCTTGTGAGTGTGGGTCAATTTATTAGATAATATCCTTCATCACTTTCCATTCTTGTGTGAATGTGGGGTTTCCAAGAGGATCGATGGTTTGATCATGACTATTATGGGGTCTATGGGTGTTATGGTAATTTTGATAGGGGGATGATGGCCATTGATTTTGTGTACATAATTTGGAGGCTAAGGAATTAATTTATTGTGTGAGTTGATCTATTCAATCCTATAGGATAGTTTGCCTCCTGTTAACCTCAAGATGGTTATTTTAGAGAGGTGTATTTTATTCATCTTCTTCAAATTCTTGATCTATGGCTTCCTTTTCTTCACGTAGTTGATTAGTGTGGGTATGTTGATGTGGTATATTAGGGTAGGTGGAGGGATAGACTGTGTTATAGGAGATTACGATCAAAGTTAGGGGATAATGTGCCCCCCATTTCAATGACTCAAGATAGAACCTGGTTACTATTTTTTATAGATGTATTAGTCAAGTAAGGTTTTAACTTCATCACTATGGAAGAGATTGATCCATTTGTCATCTCCTCTAGGGGCATACATATCACTATGTGTGTCATCATGATCCTGATTTTGATCATCTAAACTCCTAAGGGTGTTTCTTTCCTGATTGCATCCTTGTCCCATCTTAAGACTTGTGCATGGGTTCTAAGAGGTATGGTGAATGATGGGGGTGAAAAAGTGATGAGGTGTGATGAGTGATGATGAGGTTTGGAATACTAATTTGGTCTAGAATTCAAATCTAAGAGTGGTCAAAGAAGATGATTTAGAAATGTGACATTTTATATTAAAGGGAGGTGAAGTTTAAGATGACCAAGGATTACTAAAAGATAAAACCCCATAAGTGTCTAATCTAGAAAAAAGACTATGAGATGATTTGATCAAATACCTTTCACACTTAGCAAAATAATGATTGAATGGGTGATAGGTATGAAAAGGCAATGATACGAAAGTGATGGGTGCTATATTAAAGTCTTGATAAGGCTATGTATGTTGATAGTACCTAGTCCAAGGATGATAATGGAGAGTTGAGAGATGGGTCACCACCAAGATTTAGTTTCAAGACTAAATCTTGTATCCAAAGGTGTAAATGAAAGATACAAAAAAATTCATGATTTATAGAATTAGATTTTATCCTAGGGCTGTCTAGGTGTTTTAATAAGGGAATGGCTAATTCGGTTCACAAGCAACATGGGCTTAACACGACACACATACAACACACTCAGCAACAAGTCCTAAGCTAGTAAACTAAAAAGAGTGTGTAAACCAATGTTCGCACTATATAATAACTTTGGGGGTGAGGATGTAGGCCAGTGACCCATTAAAAAATATCCTAATTGCTCTCAATCCTATCTACATAGGATGATCACTTGGGAGTTGATACTAACTCTAGTAATGAGACGCTTATTATGGATGAAAGGTATTAAGCTAGGATTATAAGGGCTTATAGGGGAGTCATAAATATATGCAAAGGTATGATGGGGCCCAAATATATGTAGGATGTTGTCTAACTTATTTACATATTGGATCTTAAATGCCCCTCACTCCATGGAACCCTTTATGGGGATTTTCACTTTAGTGCCTAACAATAGTTCTCCTGATTTTTATACTCCACAAGAACATGAAGTTTGGTCTAGTGCAAATCCACATCACTGACCCCTAAAAGATAAAAATGGGAGGGTTCATTAGTTGTTTTTTATCCTCTAAGAATCACTGTAGTGATGTAAGGAGGAGAACATACACCATTGTATCCCTGGAGTGACATTCAGGCAATCCAAAGGTTCTTTAACCTAATTAATTTAGTGTTTTTGATATCCTAATCCAATCAAAATCCAAGCAAGTGATAAAAACAAATAATATGTTAGCCAATTTGAGGGCTATTTGACCTAAAAAATAGAAAATTATTAGTTTTTGGGATAGTCAGTTTTTGGTTGTTCATCTTGTAGGTAAATGGTTTAATGGTATTTTTAAATCAACAAATTTGACACTTGACCCCATACAAATATTGTTTGTAGTTTTAAATGTTTTATCTTGAAATGATCAGACCTGTAAGCACACATCAAATGTGTCAACAATCAAAATCAGATAGATGATTAAAAAAGATGTTTGTATTTGATTCTTGTAAAACAAATGATTAGTAGTTTGATCAATTTTAATTTTTGGCCAATTGTTTCGTAAAGCAATAAAAGGCAACCTGCAATGAAAAAGTGTTAATAGTTTGAACAATTTTTTTTTTGATATCTGTGAATACATGAATGTTGAAAATTCCACACATTCTATATGATTATTATATTGATAATTTTTAAGAAATATATGATTAAATTAATAATAAAAAGACTAGTCAATTAGATTACCAACCGTCTCACATTACTTTAAAAAAAAAAGATTAAAGAGTAATATTAAATGTAGGAGATTAATAACTAATCAAATGAAATTTTAAATAAATTTTTTTGGCCGTACATCTAAAACACAAAGAAATCTTTACATTCTTTCACTAAGTCGTCAAATCAAAATGAAATCTAATCAAAATGAGCGATAAATTTTTTAAAGAGGCACTATGATTACTATAGACAAGTATTGTTATTTTAATTATTCCTTCGAGTGGCTTAATAGGTGGGAAACCTGATTAATTTGGTTATGATAAATGGATGTGGAGTTAACCAAATATTTCATGACAAAGACTGACAAAAAGACTTCAACTACTCAGAACTAGAATATGAGTATTGATCGGTCTTAGTAATAAGCTGTCGACTTAGGGGATGCAAGCCTATGAAGAGATATGAGCTTGTAGACTATAGATATTATAGGATATGCATAAAAATGCATTATAAGTTGTGAATTGAATACAAATCAATAGGTATAAAATCCAAACTCTATGTTTTACTAACATTTTAATGCATTAAAATGAGGTTTTAAGACAAGGTATAAACATCTATCGAAACAGACTTTAAAACTTATACCCAAATTCAAGAAATACACTTCCTATGATGGCTTCAACCAAAACATAGATTGTTTGATAGAGCATCTTAAAAAAAAAAGGTGCATTGGGTGGTTAGAATGTTACGGTTGCAAGATATGCCTAAGATGGTGTTATTGACCAAGCTTTAAGGCTTTTCAAAGAAATGCCTCAATGCCATAGAGCCTCACAGAATGCCATGATTTTTGAGTATGTGAAAAATGGGCTTGTTGAAAATGCCTTGAAATTTATTTAAGCAAACTAAAGGCACATATGCTACTAACCATTTAAGGCTTGATCTAGATAAGAGCTCACCAAGACTTAAGCACTAAAGATGGCTATACTATGTCTATTGGAGAGATTCTATAGGTTATTTTGATAAAAAAGAAAGCACACTATGGGAAGATGGTTGTCAATTGGTCTTTACATATTTATTTTACTTTTGATATACCCCCAATCACATGAAAAATAACATGGCATTGATGGTGGTGGACATCAAATAGATGTCTAAAGACTACAGATTTAATGTTGTTGTCCCCGAGCTAAATAAGTTTGACATTCAGGTGTAAGTGAAGGATGATAAAGTGGTTACTAGATAATGCCAATGTAGACAAGATTTATACATGTATGAAGGGGTTTGTTTTCATGTCGAAGATATGGAGGATGGAAAGTGGCAATGCATCTGTCAAATTATGTAGCGACTGGGAAGCATAAAAGATTATGCATCAAAGGTTGGGTTGTACGATAGCTGAAGCACAAGGAAAAGGCTATACATGGAGGTAGATCAGGATAGGGATCAAGCTCCAAACTCATCAATCTATGATGAAAACTAATGGTGAATCTCATGTGGTTATGGAATAAAGGATTGAATTAGAATGTTCAGTCCTAGGATGGTGATAAAACTTTATAGGATTCAGGTGAAATTTTGGTTGAACTCAGTATGGTTGATAGGCTTGGATCAACAACTTGAGTAGATATTTTGGAAAGAAAAGAACTCCAATCACAGATGTCTCACAACTAAAAAATAATCACTTGAATAAAAAGAGCTCATAACTTGATTTAAAAACACCTCAAAAATCATGTATATTTTGAAGTTTCTATTCATCTACTTGAATTTAACAAAGTAGAGCACATAGAATAAAGAATAAATGCACAGGGCCAACCAACACAATAAAAAAATTATAGACTGTTAGGTAATGAGCTTAAACTAAAATGTCTAATTTAATGTATAACAAAAATAGAGTGTCTATAATGATGCATGCACACAATAGTCAATTTAAATCAAAATTATAGATTACTAAAAAGGTGTAATGTTACAATTACTGACAATAAAAAAGATTATAGACAGGAAATATGAGACTTGTAGCCACCAACTTCATCCTAAATCTTTTCTGCAAGCATCATTTTCACACTTCACACTCACAAGATTAGTCCAAATGGGTACTCCCACTATGGTCGCCAAATGGTGAATCCCCATAAAAACTTGAGCAAACACATATTTAAATTGCAAATGATACTAAATATACTCAAATCCTTACAAAGATCACTTATATAATATAATATAAATGAGCAATCATAATTAATGATGAGTTCTTACCATTATTTCGATCCTGTTTGGCTTCCCTCTAGGATGTTCCAGTGGATTCTTCAATGCAATTTGACTTGATGTTGGATTTATTTAACAATGGCTTCAAGATAGGTGGCTCAATGGATTGATATGATGGACACAAGATGGGATATGAAGGCTAGTGCAATAGAGACATCATAGATACAAATTTGTTCCTTATTCTTGTCTATGCTTGGGCATGCCTCTATTTAAGGAGGATTTTAGAAGGGATTAGAGGGGAGATTTCCCTCTCAAATTTTGGATTTGAAGAGGGAGAAGGCTCTAGAGTTTGGAAGCCTCTAGACCTTCTTTCGGGAGGGAAACATGTGAGTAATAAAAGAATTATAAAATTGGGAATTAGGTGGAAAGTGGGGTTATGTGGTAAATTAAGATTTTAAATATTAGGAAAATGTAAATATATGGGAAGTGGGATATTTCATGTAGTTTAAGATTAATTGATTAATTGACTTAAGGGGATAAATGGTTAATCTTAATACATAATTAAATGTTGATATTAGACGAGATTAAGCATAATTTCATGAGTTATTTTGGTGAGTAGAATTAGGTGTATACACTTTCAAAGCCCATGATTTAGTAAAGCTGATATTTAAGGATTTGATATTGTAACGAATCTCATTATGCCTATCGTATTTCCTTTGATTGAAATCTAATACATTTCTAATTTATTTTTATTATATTTCATTGGAATTTATATTTTGTTGAGGGTTGCATGGGCTAAGGCATCTCTTAATTAGACCCCTAACCACAACTATATCCCTTTCATACTATTGCACATTGACAAAATCTACCGTATTCCTCTCAAATTGAAGATCATTCATAAGGATAATCCATACGCTGACTCTAAAGTATCTCAAAGTAAACCAAACATTATCATTATCAAATATCAAAGCCATATTTCTATCTACATAAATATAGTCAAGTCAAAAAATTACACAATCACTCTAGGTTGGAGAACTATGTGGGATTAATTTACCTCCTTAGAGTATCGGATACATAGGTAGGGGTCAATAAATAAGGTGATGATTAGGGTCAATGCATCCCATTACACTCCCCTATATTGTTTTTAGGTTTTAATATTTTAAGGTGTCCATAGGGTTTTAAATACAAAATAAGGAAAACAACAAATTCCATGTGGCATAAATTGAATCATGATATCTCATCCCACTCAGAGAATAGAAGCATAGAAGGTGTAATAGTCATATTTCCATCATAGGCAACACAAACAAGTCTGTAGTCAATTGACATGTGTATCTTACACTATTATCCAAGGAACATGGTCTTATCCAAGTAATATTCTTAAATTATGTTTTTAATCCTTTACTAGATCAAAAATATACTATTTATATCTTTCTTTGTCAATCATCAGTCACAGTCAACTGGGACAAGTCTTTAATCAATAGATACAATCAATCTGCATTGTTGTCTAGGGACTGCAAACCTATCTAGAAAGAGTTATTGATTTTGAACATGCATAATCATATCCTTTGCTGATTTCCACTTTTAGATATCTAAAACAATTAACAAAACTATCAATTTGAACTAGATACATTTCTTATTAATATTTTATAGCAATAGTAGCTTTCTATATTTATCTATTTCCAAAATCAAAATTGTAAATTGTTGTACATATTTAACATCCTGATATCTAACAGTTTTTTCATATATTAGTAAAAAAATATATTTTTAACTAAAAAATAGGTGAAACATATTGGTAAACACTTATATTTTTTGAGATTTTGATTTGGTTTTAAAATTCAAATTCATTTTTTTTGCTTTGTTTTCTTTATTTTCTAGGAACTGTGTTTCAAAAGTTTAAAACTCATAAGAGCTATCATTATGTGCAAACTAGTCTTTAGTTTTACCTGAGTCATGGTGTGAGGGGTACTGTTCCAATACTCAAGACATTACATAACATTGTATATTAGTTTTAATTTTTAGATACCTTATAGTATATCAAAAATGCCTAGGGTTTGATTTCTCATTAATAGAAATCCTTTGACCATTTATTATTGTAATACACCACTAGGGCATTAGCCTCAAAAAATTACTCTTAACATACCCTAGAGATAGGATAATTTGGCTATGGGATGACATAATACTTTGTAGTTAGTTCCCTTTGGGTTATGTTCATTATTTTATGATTATAATAAATATATATGAGATCCTACGAGTCAAACACATTCTATCTAGTTATTATATGCACCCAAAATTTGCACAATGTGACATTCTAGCATGATGTTTAATGATGCATTGATCTCCTAATGAATGTTCAAAATGGGTTATCTCTAACACCCTTCCACTTATACCTCATTTTCATTATCCTAGGCTCCTCAAAAATCCATTTTTTTGGCCTTTTTATCTTTCCTTAGCTCATTATTTAAAAGCTTTTAGAAGTGACAAAACCACCCTACTAGGTGACAAAATTGCCCTATGTATGATGGGTTAGCCATGGCAGTTGTGTAAACCATCCTGACAGAACCATCACAAATAGAATGGTTCTATCTTACTGTAAGGTGATTATGTAACCTTATGTAGTGATTCTGTCATCAGAATCAATGGTTACATAACCACCCCTAAAAAAAGGGTGGTTCTATCACCGTCAGTCCATCTTTTAATTTTAGCTTTTGCGACTAATTCTTTCACATGTTTTTCATGCTTATTGTCATTTTGTTCATATTTATGCCTTGTGTTCATTTACATGTTGTCCTAGCTCAATCCCTCTTCTATTTTCAAACACTTTGCGTCACTCCTAAGTTCTAATTCCATTTAAACTTAGTTAAAATCCTTCATACGACCTACATTGCTTTTCTACAAGTAAGTTAATTTTAGCTTGATTTTAATTCTGAAAATTTTCATTAGATCCTGGAGTTTTGAATTTTTCTATATCCACAACCTGCTTACCATTTTTTGAGAGCTTTGACTCTTTTTTTTGTGATTGATTACACCATTTCAAGCAAGGAAGTGTCATTAATTTTACAACCCCATCTTTACAAATAGCACACTCAACCAACCACATATCACCTAATATTTGTTTAGAATTCTATATTTCTTAGTGTTCCTCCTCTTGTGATAACTATTGGTTCATCCTCCTTATTATATATTTCTTGAAATATTTACCTCGATAATCAAGCTATCATAATGAGGACTGCAACAACACATGTTACATGCTTTAAGTTGATCTTTGCCTTAATTCAGTTCAAAGTTTTTATATTGCATTTAATTTTGCTTATTTATATTAGATTAGTTAAATTATTCATATATTATATTATTTTTATATTTCAAAAAAAAAATTGATAATAAAAATAATAATTTCTTTTTTCAGTCTTTGTAACAAAAATAATAGCTAGTCTCTTTATTTGCTTGCATTTATTAGATTCAGTCATAACACATGATCTTACATTCAAACCATGTGTAAATGATATAATATGTCACACATACCTTTATCCATTATAAAAATAAATTTTCAGCATTGAAGCAAACTCTTTCCATTCACACACATACACACACTAGCAACTAGAAAACCCTAGATCAATCTAGGTAGATAAAAGATTTTGTTTTAATACTAATTTTTCTCATTTTAAATAAACTAAGAAAATTATTTTTAGCTCAAAATAATTTAAAATAAGAATTCAAATAATCATTTTATTTAAAATAATACATTGTTCATAGCTAGTGTGCATCCAATCTAGGAGTTGAAAGTTTGTTCTAGTTTGCACATGAAAAAATGAAGTGTTAGGAGATTAATAATATTTGTTTGTTTAGAATCTAAACCTCTTCTTGAACCAGTTGCATGTTTTAGACATCTAAATTTTATTTAGTGTCAAAATGCACCTAAATTTATTTAATAATTCTTCTTAAATTAATACATAACATTTCTTCCTAAAATCAAATAATAAAATAATTCAACATATTGAATAAGTCAATTGTGCACCCTTAACTATTTATTTTAAATAATAAAATTTAGATTTTCCACCTATTCAAACCTCTCCCACCTTTTTCTCCCTCGTCCAAACCAAATCCATAATGTTTTTCACCTCTTATGACTCCTCCTCTGAGTTGGCAAACAAATTGACTAAGTCTTCTTGAGTTAGATAACCAACTCCACTCTTTTCTAAACCAGTTTGAAAATGTCTCCATCCTTCTAGGTGAGGATTCATCCTCCACCATTGATAATTTGGAGCATTGAAAAATTCCAAATGATCCTCTAACACTAGATCATTTTTCAAGCTTCTATAAATAAGCTTGCAAATCTCTATTTTCAAGCATCAAAATCAAAAATGACAATCATACTCACAATCATAATCATATCTTTTGGAATCACAAGATCTTACACTCTTGCACATAAAATGCATCAAATTGAATAAAAGTCTTCCTTTTTTTACACCAAAATACTGCCTATTCTCTCTTTCCATTAAAGGAGTGAACACCACATACTTGAAAGAACAAATCGGATATACATCATAATGGAGAAATCTTGTATTCAAAGTGTGAAGTTTTGATTGTTGTTTTATTTATTTATTTCTCTAGCTTAGTTGAATTTTAGCTTATATTAGGATTAGTTTACTTTCTTTTCATATTTAAATTTTAGTTCATACATTTTTGACATGCTTGATGGGACCTTCCCATGTCTTTTCAATCTTCTTATCATCATCTTTTAGACTTAGATAACATTTCTCGTCTAGTTTTTATTATTTATGATTGAATTTTGCATTTAATATTGCTTATTTTAGTACCTAGTATAGATTATGGGTTACTATCACTAGTTTTCTATTTGGTTGTGTATGTTTCTCTGCATAGTAGTGAATTCAGAGGCTTTAGCAATGAAATTATAGGACTTAACAATGAAATTGTCCTTTTTTCCTGAGTTTTCTATGTCTTTTATTATTTTTTTAGGTTAGCAGTGATTTCATTTGGAAATAATTATTTTATAAGAATCAACACATTTTCATCCCAGAATAACAAAATCACTTTATCTCATAGTGAAATCGCTATTTTATGTAGCAAAATTGTCAGTTTTTGTAGTGAAATCATTTATGTGTGCAGCGATGTTATCTTATCCCATAATGAATTAATTCCTGTTAATAATGAATTCATAATTTCTCATAGTGAAATCATTGCTTTGCATAGCTAAATCATCCTATAAGCATGGGTTTTTTCTATTTTCTGTTCTCTATGTTTTTCTTGTGTTATTTTATTATAATTTTTCTTTTCTAACTTGACTGTGTAACAATGTTTTTGTAACAAAGACTATTTTTTATTTGTTTTTCATGTTTTTCACTTGTTCATTACAGGGTATCTCATTTCCATTCAAAGCAAACATTCTAACACCTTGTTTGATGGATTCTTTCTAAAGAAGATCAACAAAGAATCAAATGTAAAAGCCAATTTTTCTTGTTGCTAATATTTAGTTTTCATTTTTCAAAATTCTAGTAATTACATCACTTTTATTTTGGTATTTTTATTTGTGGTTTTGAAATTCATGTGTGCTCTTTCCTTGGTGTTACATTGGTAACAATACCTGGAAATCAAAAATATTTTCACAATTATTTGTGTTACCCAAATAATATATGTGTATGATCTTTTCTCAGCATTACATTAGTGACGAAACTTAAAAATAAAAAAACGAGCATCTAATTTTTACTTTTATTTTCTTATAGTCTCTATTGACTATGGATTTCACCATTGTGTAGTAGGCCAAACCCCATTTACCAAGAAAATATATAAATCAAGACTCAACTATTTTAATTACCTAAATAGTTGTGTGTTTTAATCACGCCATGATGTGAGGGGCTTTGACACTAACTCAAAATTTGATATCACTGATTGTCAACACACTGAGAGCCCTATGGCTATGTTAGTCACTTTGGGATAAGACCTAATAGTATGCATCTACTTTATTGATTTCTTCCACAATTTTTCACCCTAGATATGCTTGTATAAACCTTAAGCCTAGAATAACCTTTTTGTTTTTTGACTTTGGTACATCAGTTATCAGTTATCTTTTATAAAAAACTTTTCACACACCCTCTAAACCATACTCAGTGGGCCATTGGAATGATAGGATCCCCCATGGTCAGTGTCTTGAAATATTAGGTCGCAACTGAGAACATGGATGAGTAAATGATAATGGAAGGCCCAATAGTTGTTCATGACCTTTCATCATAGTTTTTCACTTTTTTTGTGCAATTTATTGACTATTTAAAATATACATTTTTTTTCCTTGTGTCTACCATGTGTTGCAAAACCCTTGTTTACAAATATTTTTTTTCAATTTAAATGCTATCATAAAAATCATAAATTTCTCTCTAAAAGCTCAAAAGAATTTAGTTAGCAATCAAACTTTTAGTCACTTTGGTATTTTGATTTGCTAGAGTATAATTTCAAGTCTTTTTTGAGTCAATTATTTCCTTAGTAGTGTCATCCATTGAAATAAGCATGGCTATGTAGAACAATAACTCTATCAATTTGGTCCCAAATCGTAATCCAAATAATCCACATTATATCCTAGGGTTCTACTCAACTAATTTTGATTCGAACACATACTCAAATCAATCATCAAAAAAATCAAAATTTGAGTTTGAATATGTATTCATCCTCATCCATCCATCAATCAAATCCAAACTTGAATAGTCATTCAAGTATCCCAACCAACCAGTTCAACCCAAACCCCAACTAGTCAATTTAAAACTTGAATACTTATTCATGTTTACCTATAGATCAACATCCAAATTTTAAATTAGGGACAACATTGAATCAATTTTTTAGATTTGACAGTCAAAATTCTTTAAAATATTTTACAAGTGTCACCCCATCCACAAATCAAAGGTCACCAATCATAGATCAAAATGCATTCACCAATTTATCTAGTTCTAACCTTAGCATCAATCTAAATCAAAATTTTGATTCACCTTCATCACCACTTTCCAATATATATTTGACCCAAAATCCATTCACAAATCAAACTCCATTCTAGGCAAATTCAAATATCTTCCATCCAAATCAATCTTTCAACTCCTACCCACATCAAAACCAAACTTTCTAAATTCATCAAAATCAATCATTTGATTTTACATCCAACCCATTCCCAAACTTGAACCAAATTATATCAAATTCACATTTGTTTAAAAACCCAATAGATTCAAGTCCATCAACCTTCACAAATCCACCAAATCTGAATACTTTCACCTTCAACACAAATCCAATAAACTCATCCTTCCAATATCAAGCTACCTCTCTAGCACGCTTCATTACTAGGGAATACCAAAACATTCCACATCAACATCACCTTACCACTAGTAAACATATTCGACAAAATGAACAAAGTCTACCCTCTACTACTTATAGCCTTGATTCTAGCATCCCATATCACACTAACAAAGGGAATCTAATTCTAGCACCCATACTATCTAATATCACTCCACCCCCAAACTTGTCAAAAACATTACCATGCCTATTAAGAAAAAAATCACTCCTTTAGGTGAACCCTATGATATATTCTTTCAAAAATTGGTTGCTGAAAACTTAGTCATATTTTCAAACACCAAATACTTTGAGCCAAATGTCCCAAAACTTGAGTGGTATAGACCTAACAAATATTGTGATTATCAAAAATTGAAGGTCATTTTATAAACCATTGTACAAGATTAAATCATTATATCCAAGATTTGATTTACAAAAGGTACATCAAGGTAGAGGAAAGTATATCTAAAAATCATGGCTTGGGGATATGCCAAGATGTCTTTCCTATGCCTAATCAAGCCATACTACTTCCAAGTCAAGGTCATAATCTTCGTTTCATTTCTCAAGATCCCATTTTTGACACACCTAATTTTGAAAACCATGGTTTGCCATCCATTTTTAATGAAAATCCCATATTTATTGAAGAGCCTATCTTCAACCAAGATCTTATCTTTAATTAAGATCCTATTTTTGACAAAGATCCCTTTTTTGACCAAGATCATATCTTGGACAAAACCTCCTTCAACCAGCATAGCCTATTACCCATTGTCAAAACACCCAAACCCTTATCACCTATTGAATCTCCCATCATCCCCCAACATGCACGCCAAGTGATAGATGTACTTATAGATAAAACAATCCATGAGAAAGGAACTATAAAACCCATCCATTTCAAAGTAAATGCTAAAACCCATAACATCAGCTACAAACCATTTGAAAGTCAATGTAAACATGTTAGTGACACTTTTATGGTTTTTATGGGAACTTCATCCATAATTAAAATAGGATCCATTCATAGTTTCTATGAGGATTGTGCTGCCATTACTCCTTTCATCAAAATTACCAATCTTTCCTTCCATCTTGCATGCCAATATCCTATACCTTTTGATTAAGACTAATGATCTTACTTACAGTTAATTTCCTTCCATGATAATAAAATAATTATAGACTTCCTAGCTAATCTCCTACTAGAAGAGTATCAAGAAACATCTACATATTCTAAGAAACAAAAAGTGTACCTCAATCAAAATAAATATTATAATCTACATATAAATTTGACACCCCATAGTGAAAACCTCTTTGAGGCACTATCGAATGATCAAAATACAAATTGTAGTAAAAATCCAAATCAAAATATAGAAAATCATTAATATGAGTCCCTTAGTGAAAACCTCTTTGAGGCACTATTGGACAATCTAAATATAAATTCCAATAAAAAAATAAAGAATAATCCTTTGGTGAAAACCTTTCTATGGCACCAATGGATTAGAAAATTAATATATCCTCTACATTAACATATTTTTAGGATGGATCCCCATCACAAATTGAAAACATCATTGAAGAAGCATTGAATTCCCAAATGATCCCACTTGTAGTTGTTTTGAGTCTTATTGAATGTGAGATTGTTGGTCCCATTCACCCTTTACATCATGACCTATATACTCATCCCCACTATAATTCCATCCATCCAAATCCTTCATACACTCACCATGCTTCCTTCATCCAACATACTTTTTACTTCACCCTATCTGGTAGTACCCTCTATCATAGGGTCTTTGACTATATCCTGGTAAATTTGGAAGAGGCCAACTTAGAAATCAATGAAGTTACCTGAAGAAATCTTTGGAGTGCATACCTAAAATATCAATATTGGTAAGCATCATGCATCTGAAACCCTTTTATAATTAAGATGCCAAAAATAAACAAAAATAAAAATTGAAAAGAGAAAGAGAAATAAATTCATCCAAAGGTGAAAACCATTTATATATTGCCTTGGACAAGTACCATGATGAAAACCAATTTTCAACTTCATGTGTAAAATAATCAGTTGTTTACAAGTACCCTACACTTTGAGGAAATCTCATTCCATTTCAATCATATGAATTCTAAATCCTCCCTCCATCCTTACCAATCCTATCAAAAAATTTAATCTCATCCTTTACCATCATATGCTTACCCTTAACCATCCTTACTTGTCCTAAGTTATCCTAAAGCATACTTACCCATCCTATGCCTATGTAATCCATCCTAAACTCATCCTCAACCATCATACACCATTCTTTAATACCCTTATTCAAACACATCTTTATCCATTTAACCCCAAACCTATCAAATTTGATCCTATCCTTGCCATAATAAAACCATCATTTTTCCCATTTTAACCTTGATAAATAAGTGGAAACATCTTGAGACATGTTCTTAGAGACATCATTGGTGTATCCTTGCAATGTTATTTTGATGACTAGACATTTGGTTCTTACGCCATGTGTTTTTTAGAGTTATCATCTTAATTTTAAACCATTCCAATTCAACCATACTCCATATATAATGTATTTGTTCCATCCCCTACCACTCACTCTTTAGTGCTAGAATATGGTTTGCCCTTTACTAGTATTCCTTGCATATACACCTATAAATACCAAAAAAAAAAAAAAAAAACATTACAAACTCCAACATAAACTAAAACATTGAAAAGCTCTAAAAAAATCCAAAACATTATAAAAACTAACAAAATACAAAAAAAAATCTAAAAAAATAATAAACAAAATCCCTTGTCTTTAGTTACACACCCTAGTTATCCCCTATATAGATTACTCATCAGATAGTTCAACATTGTCAAAAATCACTTATGCCAGAGGGTTCTATTCTAGCCAAATACATCTAAAAAAGTCATTTTCTTACTTGTTTTATTTATTTGCTTACCTATTTGTATCATCATTTAATTTATTTTACATCATGGGTGTTTACTTGATTTTGCAATGTTTGTTTTACTTACATCATTTTCAATGTTGCAAACATCTCTTTTTAACTTATCTTTATTATTGTTTCTTATGTCTATATCACTATGCACATTATTAATGGTGTTATTACAATCTTCCATATCATGATGCACTAAGTTTTGTCTTTGTGAATCTATTAGTCCTTACGCATATTACATGATAGTCATCATGGTTTTTCTATACCATTAGTGTATATTGTCTACACAATATCAAAACTCAGGTTGCTCAACTTTTACTCGGTTGGAATTATTGTTAGAAATCCAATGAAAAATAAAAAATAAACATAAGGTAGCTATCAAACCATCTCATGTTCATAGATGAAGCATCTGTGTGTCATCTCTCTTCCATCCATCCTTATCTCATTCATGTTGTCAAATAATTTGATCCATCATCATTAATCCATGTAGTCACTTCATTTCCTTGTTAATGATTACATATCAATCATCAATAATTATTTCTTAATATTTCCATTCAATATCCTACACTTGTCGATTAGGACCAAAAAAATCACAATATCCATCCTTTCTCCATCATCTAATCATAATGTGCAATAATTAACTTAACTATGTTAATAACATCCATGGGTCAATCTTACATTGCATCATCACTTCTCTTCCTATATTAGGAGAACTACATTAGGTTTGATATCCCCACATAGACTTTAGTTAAGGTGGATTATGCAGGTAGTGCTTAGAGACATAGGCTCTCTAGGGTCAATTCGGCCATCATCATCCATCTTACCCATTTCATCCATATTTTCTACTCTCATTAAATTAAAGTGCTATATCTCCTTATCAATGCTTGTAAATATCAATTTTGTAAATCTTTATCACAAATTGGATAATCTATATTTTTAATTTTTTATGCCTATGGCTTACCATCATTGGGATATATCATTCTTACATCCACTCGTGAGACCCCTGAGTCTGAGCACAATCTAAGCATGTTGTCTATAAAGTGGGAAATATACTTTTTCCAATATCTTCTCTAGCATTTAACAACTAGGGGTAAATAGTTTTACACGTACCCTCTAAAATTTTGTAAACATTAGTATTGAGATAAGTATCTATATTATTGATGATATTTTTCTCATTTTCATAACTCACTCCACTCATTTATTAATCCATTTTTCAAATTTATAGAAACATTAAATCAATTTATTTCAAATTTGTATTCAAAATATTGCAATAATATTTTAGTGTAAAATGAGCAGAATCATTTGCAAACTCAATACCTTTTTATTTTTATAAATCCATAGTTTATTATTGTTGGGATATATCATTCCCACACTTGCTCAATTGACCACTGCATCATTAGAAACAATAATAAGCATGCAATCTCTCAATGGTTCAAATTATTGTTTTTTTCAAATCTATACTCTAGTTTCTGTCAACTAAGGGCAACCTTTTTACACCACCAACATCTTGCAAATTTGACATCAATTCTGAAATAAATTGATTTATCATTCATCCACATCATTTTAACCATTTTCTTTTTTCATCAATTTCGAGTGTTTGCCTGTTCTTTGACACAAACCCTTGAGGGGGCATCATCACACTCATTTTCATTCATTTGGGACAATTTTTTCCTTTTCTATCATTAATACTCTCGTTCTTCTATTCTTCAAAATAGTATTGGTTCACAACACTATTTTAAAGAGAGAAAAATGTAGACACTTAAATTTCATTTAGTGTCAAAATGCACCTAAATCTATTTAATAATTCTTCCTAAATTAATAAATAACACTTTTTCTTAAAATCAAATAATTAAACAATTCAACATATTGAATAAGTCAATTGTGCACCCTTAAATCCTTATTTTATATAATAAAATCTAAAATTTTCACCTATTAAAACCTTTCCCACCTTTTCTCTCTCATCCCAACCAAATCCACAAAGTTATCCACCTCTTATTACTCCTCCCCTATGTTGTCAAGCAAATTGACTAAGTCTTATTTTGTTAGATAACCAACCCCACTCTTTTCTCAACTAGGTTGAAAAGGTCTCCATCTTTCTGGGTGAGGATTCATCCTCCACCATTAATCATTTAAAGCATTGAAAAATTACAAATGATCCTCCTCCATTGGATCCTTTTTCAAGCTTCTATAAATAAGATTGCAAATCTTTATTTTCAAGCGTGACAATCAAGAATCACAATCATACTCATAATCATATCTTTTGGAATGACAAGATCTTGAGATCTTGCACACAAACAAAATCAAAGCAAATAAAATTCTTCCCCTTTTTACAACAAAATGATGCATGTTCTATCTTTGAATTGGAGGAGTGAGCAACACATACTTGAAAGAGTAAAGTGGATATACATCATAATAGAGAAATCATGTATTTAAAGTGTGAAGTTTTGATTATTGCTTTCTTTATTTGTTGCTCTAGCTTAGATTAGGATTATTTTAATTTCTTTGTATATCTACACTTTAGTTCATACACATGTTATTAATAAAGTATTTTACATGTTAGATTCATCCATACATTATTTTAATAAAATCACAAATAAAAAACTTCATCTTGGTTGCATCTAGAAAAGTAGAAAATCAACATTTGCATAGTTATAGTGGATCTCTCTCTTACTTTGCATGCATTAAAAATAAATTATAAGAAGACAAAAAGAAGTGTTTCTTTGTTCAATTCCGGTTTGCTTATTTTTATTTACTGTCAAGTTATTCAATTTTAGCAAGTAATAAGTTTTCATTTTCAGTCAAACATTTTTTAAAATAAAACAAACTAAAATCATTGTCAAAGCTTTGCCCAACCATGCAAACCTCCTAATTGAAACCTTGATTATAACAACACAACAAGTCCATTAAAATATCCATTTTCAAGACAAGCTCATATTCTTATACTTTACCTAGTCTCCTTTATATGACACTTTCTGAGACACCTCATATTATTAGAGGTCTTTTCCCTAGGGACAATTTACTTTGTCCCACAATTAGACATTAGTGTCAAATTGAAGATTGAGGTTTTCCATGATATAGCCATTACCCACCTCATTATTGAAGATCTTAAGAAGATAAAATTCTTGATACACCCATCATTTTCCTCCCCTAGAACTAAGGTCACCAATATAACATGATTCAAGCCTAGATCCTCACCTCTATTCCCATTTCTATTCTTCAGGTGTAGCCTTGTCATGTATCATTCACATTTTTGGATGACATTGACTGGTTGTAGTTAACATAATATATTTGATCTCATCCCTAGAGTCATTTAGCCTAACCATCCCCATTTCATCGATCCTAGTATCAATTAAGAGCTTCACCTCCTTTTTATCTCAAACACCGAAGGACCTTAGAGCTTTATTTTTTATCAGCTAAACATTCTTAATTAAAAATGTGATGTTACAAAAATCTTATGGTTCCATCATGAGAATCCCTTACCACTACACATTTTGAATCCCATTTCATAGATCCACCCATCACCCATCTATTATGTCGATTGTCCAAGCTTGACCTTAGGAAGTTGAGTGCATAATTTATCATGTGTTATTTATGTGCACATAAAATCAATGAACTAGATGTGAAATACTTTCATATTTTGCATTTCCTTTTTATTCTCCTTAATTTCCCCTTTTTCTATCTTCCTATCTCCTTCCATTTATTCTACATGTATCTATATACCCCTAGAATATGTCTGGACAAACCCTAAGAGGATCTCTTGGCCTGGAGGGCTATAGGAGAAGCTGACTTAAATATGGTGAAGCTTAGGTGGTAAGTTGGAATAACCCTAATTTCAAGACCAACATGGATTATTAATCCTACAATTATTCTCATCATAATACTCAAACTAGGAGTGGAATTCCCACTCATGAGGTGGGGGACGTATCTGAAACTGTAAGTAATCATCCTAACTCCAATGCCATGAACCTCAACGGAGGAAGTGAAACCTTTCTTTATATAGCCAAGATTCCATCAATTAGCCTACAAAACCTAGATGTAAAAAAAATTGCTAAATATGATCACTACCTAGGAATAATCCTCTATTTAGAATACGAGATTAATTTTATGTAAGTAGCTACACATTCCTATAATCAAAATAAAAATCACTCTAACTTGTTACTACAAACCTTAGCTACTACCCTTGTTCTTCACACTAACCATTCTCTCACCCATACCCCTCTTATATAGGAGACTTTTATACCTAACATCACCATGGCTTTGAATGAGCTCATCAACCCTAGTAGGGTCACATTCACGACTTAAGAAATAACTAACAATCTCTAAATCAAATATTGAACCCTAATCCTCATACTCATGTTAATTACTCCCATGTCCCTATCTAAAGAGCTATACATTTTCCCACCATAACAAGAACATACACGTCCACCAAGCTATGCCTCTAACCAACCCCTTAGGGACATCCTTACTTATAAATCCCCTAACCCAGACACCTCCAAAATTATTTCACCATACTAAACACCTACCCAAACCTTGATTGGAGGTATCTTCAGTTACACTTAACCCATGCAAGCCAATAACCTATTGTCACTTAAATTTTCACCCTTTGCAGAGATGTCTCAACTGTCCTCATCAAACTAGCTAATTGAAACACCTCTATGTGAATCTCTAGATAGGGCTAACTCCCTTGATGTACCACATGTAGACCACTACTACACCTAAAATTGGGGGGGAAAAGGAGAGAAAAAATTGAAATCAAACTATCCTAAAGGGGGTGATACACCAAATTTTTTTATGACTTCTAACCAGTTGCATGTTACACATGAGAACAAAGGAATAACCAAACATACACTTTTCCAATCTGCATCTTCTCACATCAATGTTACATTATGAGGTTGTGATGAATGTTTAGGCTACGAGTACTAGAAAAGAGGCCTATAATGGCACTATTTAAATATACTAACTCACTTAACCTTGACACACCATAAAACACTTCACATGCCCTTCAAGAAGAATCTTTTCAACTACAAATATGTGAGAGAATGAAACAATGATGCTAAGGAAATAACAAGTCATCATTAAGCAAAATCAATCATCTAAGTAAAAAACACTATGGAAATTCATGGAAGAGGTATAAATCAGTAGTATTATTGATCAAATGGTATGCAAATGAGTAGGGATTCACCATACTTAGGTGGAGCATGAATTAAAAAGACCAAAATGGCTAGTTCTTATAGAACTTGAGAGAGAGAAGAGAAGAGAGAAGTAAAAAGGTCACAAAGACACTTGTAATGCTAAGAAAATGAGTTATGTTTGCATGGGAAGAGACTGTGAAATGAATCGTGAAATTTTATGAAGTAGAAGTGCCCATCTAAGTCATGAAACTCATGAAAAGTGGCATGAAATTCCCTTTGTTGGCTCAAAAAATTACCTTCATTACTCACCTCTATTTGAAAATCTCATAAATAAATAGGAATAGGTCTGATGATTGGAATGAGAGGGAAGGATATTATACATGCCTCTCTATGCATTTGTTGTAATCTTGGTCGTCTAGAAACTTCTAGAAGTGAGCCATCACCATATGCAGTCTAAGAAACTCCTCTTTCACACACCTTGCACACTTGGATTCCAAAAAGGCATAAATTATTCATGAAAATACATAAAAAAGAGTGAATAACATGTGTTAAGACCCTCCATGTCCTTAGAGGCATCAGAAACACTTTAAAAAGGCTCTCACTTGGAGTTTTCACACTTCTCACCACCATGTTCACTATGATAGTTTTAACTAGCTAAGATGAGAGCTATTGTTTTAACACTTAGGAGTTTTTTTAAAGAATAAAAATAACATGGGGAGTTACATTAAGTCCTAATATTATTTCCAAAGTTGATTTCATCTATTGAAACCTCTTATAACCTGCACAATGTATAAAACAATTAGAAATACCATGTTTTGTACCGCATCTGTATAATTCCATACAACTCATCCTAATGGGGAGTATCTTGATAGAGTCTTATACAATCTATAATCATCATTATAGGAAAAATATTCCATTTGGGTAGCTCACCATCCTCATCTTCCCAATTGGGTCCTTATCTAAGGGTTTGTAAGGGTTTTGAGTGCTTTCAATTCTTAAGGTTTGTTCATGAAGCTCTAACATTGAAGTTGGAAAAAAAAATCCACTAATTTGATGCTAAGTGACACTATTAACCTCCATAAACTCCTTTTTCCTCCATGAAAATCCTCCAAGAAGATGTGAGCACTTCAACTTAGCCCATCGAGCTCTTCATTTGCTTTGCACAGGCCTAATGCTACCTTTGAGCCCCCAAAAGAATTCCTTGTGATTACTATAAATTATAAGATATTTTAAATGTCTAAAAATACCGTAAAAACATGTCCCAATCAATTTTAATTATTTCTTAATGCTATAATTGAAATTGACCTCCTATTTGGCTTCTAGGCCTTACCATGCTTAATAGGCCTACTTGTAAACCATATCACCTAGAACATCCTATTGGGTTTCATCCTCCTCAAAAAGGTTAATCATGTTTTCTTATATTTTTTTCAACTTAACAAGTCACCCTACAACCTTTTGAGTACTCCTTCTCATCTCTTTTTCCAAAACTATAGGTTTATACAGAAGGGGAAGTGCCCTCTATTTGAGACAAAATAGAGGGCACTTCCCCTATTATCTCTTACCAAAATAATATTTGAGAGTATTATTCAAGTTTTGATGACCTCCCATACAAGAATTTATCCTTTTATCTTATGATTTTACCTTCCAATTCCTTAAATTCTAAGATTGACTGTACAAAAGGTGGACTGTGTATGACAATCATAAGTTGACTATGTAGTGCCCTTGAAACCCTCTTTCTCTATTAAAAAATCCATAATTATGGTTTCATATGGATTTTATAATTTTTTTAAGGTTTAATAACCTTCATTCATCCCTCTAACCTCTCACATGTCCCTCATACTGCTTATTTGGTGAAGACTTTATGCTCAAACTCTTGACTGTGTTTTGTATCTTGTGAAGGGACCTGTAGGTGACCATGTTTGTTTGAGATTGAGGATATTGTCTTAAATATTCCTTAGAGTCCCTTAGGACCATTTTTTACTTACATGGATCCATTTATTCATCTTGTATAAGTTATATCCTCACCTAAACACCCTATTTAGTTTATTGTATGCCTACTCAGCTATAGGTGAGTATTTTGCATAATGGAATACTTATAGGTGCATGTTAGACCTTAGAAAATTACCAATCAAATTTTCTTGATGATATTTATATCAAAAAATTCACTTTCACCATTATCCTAAGTTGATATCTCTAATGCTTAAGACCTTTCCATGAATGATATGGAGGTTGATAGTCTATGTTAAGTGCACATTTTCAGAGGAAGGGACACTTGTAGGTGTAGATTAGACCCCCAAATAGTTCATATCCACATATACTAATGATAATTTTGATTATGAATACTATTTTCATAATTATAACTATTTATCTTTTATTTCATGGTCTAGTACCAACTTTGAAAACAAAGGTTGCTCAGAAACTCAAAATCCTATAGATGATATTGAAGGAATTTAGTGTTTTTGTAGGCAACTTTGAGCCTTCAAACTTCCAACCTCCATTAGTGCTCTACCTTCAATATTTTGTGGAGTCCTAGTCCTATGTATGGAATTTAATATTTTGTCATCAAGAGGCATAAAATTAAGTGACAACCTTGTTACAAGATATCAACCAAACATCAAGGAACTCTATTTTTCACTTTTAGGGATTATGTCCCAAAATTCAATCTCTTCCTACTAGAAGGTGATCTTCAAATTTGCTTAGCCATATATCACTTCAAATATGCATTTTAGGATACATTCAACATGTTAGGTATTTAATATGAGAATCAGAATGTGATTTAACACTTCATATGACACCTAAGCTCTCTGTCAAGGACCACTTGTAGGTGGTTATTTCAGTGTATACAGGCAATAAAGTGTAACTATGGATAGTGTGCAATGTAATTGGCCTTTAATGGGTTATATATCCATTTTAAACATTAAAATTCATGATTCACACCTAAAATATATTAAAAACACCACTAAGACTGTCATCATAACATGATGTCATCATGGAAACCCCTGTAGGTGAAGATGGAATTGTATGTAGGCAGACAATTGAATCATACACATGGTATATGAGATTTAAAACCCATTGTACCTCCTTAAAGTTTTAATATGGATCCATTCCAAGTTTTTATGACTTATATCAAGTCAATATATCTCCATTTCAACATATGGGCCCTTTTAAGAACCTGTAAGTGTATACTATTGGAAGAATTATGTGTGAGTCACTATGTTGACTTAGATAGTCCTACTTGTGAGTCACTATGTTGACTCAGATAGTCATTCTACTAAGTGAAATAATTTTACTTGATTTTTTTTGTTATGGGAGTGACTTTAAGCTTGAAATATCATAATTACATACCATGGATGTGTTAAAGACCTCAATCCAACTCATTGTTGATTGTGCATGATAGTCATGGGACCAACTAACTGCATGGTGCTTTGTGACTAAAACTCATAGAATGTTACTTTAGAAGTGATATTGATAGGATAAAGGAATAAATATAACATTGGTAACATTTAATTGAATCTATCACAACCTTTCGGAGCCATTATCAAAACATGAATATCCTGTAAATGATGGAAAACTACCTATCATCCTAAATGAGACTAATCTACCAAACTGAGACAATTTTCTCACAAAAACACCATGAAACCTGAAAAAAATAATGGAGGTCATCTAATAATATATCCAATACCCTCTAAAGTCAGCATCACCAATTGTTTTGTATGGACTTGTCCAAAATGGAGCAAAACCTATAAGATGCAAGAAATAATGAGTAGAAAAACATAATCAGCTTGTAAAGGATGGTTCATAAATCATGGTTGACAAATATTTGAACTCTTTTTATTTAAATTAATATTTATAATTTTAATTTCACCTCCCAAAGGTGTTTAACATGTAACTTTTCCAACTATTCGTACCAAGCACAAACCTGACGACTGGTTCTGTGTGTCTAGAAGGGCAAAAAAGGAGCAAAATAGTTTTATCTTAAAAACGACACTTCCAAAGTATTTAAAATGTGTAATTAAGATTTATTAATTTGATGAGACATTCCATGATCTTCTCCCATGTGTCACCTTCCCCCATGGGCCATACAAGTGCCAAACTCTTCTCTTTTTCAAGAAAACTACCCTTTTTTCTGAAGAACCTACCAATTTTTAGTTATGAATAATTGAATAAGGCATAATAGGACACATGACATGTAACATAACCCTTTTTACACCTTCACACTTCCTAAAGAGGCCATACAAGTCATTAAATACTCTAATTATGGCCCCCAAATGACTCAAAATGATATATTGGCTAATATGACTAATGACCAAGGCTAATGTGATATGGAATAACATCAAAAGATATATAATACACCTTATGACATTTATTAAAGCCCATATAAACCTTTAAAGATCAAATTTTTACCTATAGGGGTCTCAATTTGATCTACAAGGTCAAATTTGGTCAACATAACCCATGCCACTTTACCTCTTCAAGTTCGTACCCTCCATACATACTCCTTGTATGAAAACTATCAATTTTACACATTATGTACCTTTAAAAAATGTACAAAACACATACACCCATCCTCCAAAAATTACCAACCCATCTGTGTCTATTAATATTCCTTCATATTTCTATATGTTTTATAAATATACTCAATTGGATAACTATTTCTTGGTTTATTTTGCTTCACTCTATCAATCCTCTTCCATTAATCCTAGTGGTTATCCAAGCAACCCCTATGTTATCCCACCTTTCCAATCTAGATTGAATTACTCAACAACATGGGGACCTATGTCAAGTATCTTAAGGAACCCCTCGATCTCAACATATGAGGAGTTCTTATTCTGTGTCCCAAATAAGACCTTCCCAAATTCAAAGGGGGGGTAAATCCCAATGCAAACATTAGGCTTACACCATGAATGTCAAGGAAATCCTACCTTGGGATGGGTTTGTTGCTAATATTTTCCTTAAAACCCTAGAAGGAATCTCTCTTGGTTAGTATTACCATCTCCCTAAGGGGTCTATTTATTCATGTAGATAATTATTGGTTAAATTCATTAAGGCCTTCGACATGAAAAAGCTTCTCAATACTAGAATTCAAAATTCCTTCTTATCAAATAAGAAAAAAATGAGATAGCTACCCATTTCATTACAAGATGGCAGCAAGTCTTATATTTATCTACCAATGCACCTTAAACGGACTGGAAGGAATTATGCAAAATTTTCCTTCACTCCCTTAACAAGGATTCCTATTATTATTTATCAAGAAAATCTTGAAGGTGCCTTACTAATTGATCAAGTGACCATTGATAGTGGTCATCAAACTGATGAGGCTAATGGGTGCATCATCACCTTGAATAAAAATAATGGGTGATTTTGAAGTGCAAGCTAGAACATTATCAATAATCAAGGCCATATTATCCTAAAAATGAAATAAGAACACCACCAATGATGGCATGATCAACCATGAAAAAAATCCAAATATGAAAAATAATAATGAATATCCATCCATGAATAACACCAACCCAACTAACAATATTGGTGTCAAAAACCATAACCCTCCATTATAAGTCCATATGGTTGACTTCAATTGGCCTCCAACCCATAAGATAAAATATCAAAACTAAAATCATCATGTTGAGAAGTTTTCATAGTTCTAAAGTCAATCCTACTATTAAAGGAATAATCAACAAGGGTTGGCCAAAAAAGACTAAATAAAAGGACTAGGGAATATGGCCTAAATATCTACTATGTCTTTCACTGAGTCATCAGTCATGAGACTAAAAAATTTAGGGAGTATAACAAATCCATCCAAAGGTTCCCTGAGGATTAGAGTCAAATTTTCATAGACATGTTCCTATAAAATGTAGAAGCAAACCCTCAGGCTGTACCACAAAACCAAAAATTTTACATATCTATCAGAACCCATTTTTAAGCCACCAAAAATGAGTTTCCCTAAACCAAGCTCAGGGTAACTTGTAAAATCAAGTAAGTTATGATATCCAACCTAACAATATTATACTAATGATTTTGAATCCTCCACTTTTGAAACTACCAATATGGATGTCACTCCCAAGTTAGGAGTCCAAGGTAGAACTAGAATGATGGGATTGTAGAGTTGGAACTTGAAGAGGAAGCAAATATAATTACTCACACTAGGGAATATCATCCCATGACTCCTCACCCCTCAAACATTATAGATTTTTATTTCATCCCTAAGCTTGTGGGGAATTATGATTTGATCTTATACCTTATAAAAGCATTTTCCCACATTTACTTCCTCAACTTTCTCAAGACTCACCTACCCATAATTCATAACTATTTGATGCTTTAGGATTAGGGCATTTGTTCAGTGTCTCTCCCTTACCTTAGGCCCAAATAAATCACATTAATCTAGATATATTTCCACATGGACAAGGATATTAGGGTGTTGGCTATTTATTCAGCCTTATTTGTTCCCTCATGATTCTAAGTTTGTAAGGAGGGGGATCCAACCTTATTTTTTCTAGTATGGATCTGTAGTAACTATGTAAAACGAGCCATTATTGATGATGAGGCATCCATGACAATTGTCCCTTTCTCTTTCTTATATAAACTTGGTTATAGTGAAACTAACTATTCTACAACTTGAAATACCCTCTAAGGCTATGATAGCCTCAATTCCACCTCAATAGGAACCATTGTGATTCTAGACACTCTAGGTGTTAAAAATGTGTTAACATAATTCTACGTAATTGACAAAGACACAAATTATAACATGATCTTGGGAAGACAATAGATTCACAAAATGAAGGCCATCCCTTTAACCCTACTCTAAAAATTAGAGTCCTCCATCTGGGTAAGGTTTTTTTAGCCCAAGGGGATCATGAGCCTTTTGATATGCTTCAAATGACCATGCCCAACCAACTGAGCTTGTACATTGAATATCACCTACCTATAATGGGGTCATAAAGCCATCACAAGTGGTGGATGTTATAGAGGTTGTGAATCCCAAAGTGGTCACTCTAAGAAAAGGGATAGAAATACCTCAAGCCTTATTAAAGGACAAACTAGAGGAAAAGGAAGCACTGACAACTAAAAACATCACTAGGTTAGAGCTAGTCACCATTTCGGTAGTTTCCACCATGTCCATGGCCAAGATTATCAACATATTAGAAAAGGACACACCACTTGTCCTATTAAAATAATTAGGGTTAGGTACCTATAACTTATTTGAGTCTTAAAACTAGGAACCCCATGAGGGGTTACCTATTTTACCTCATATTTACATGATATAGATGTCAGAGAATGAAGAGGTTTCCCTTGATGGAATTGTTTCCTGTGACTACCATCATAATCACCTAATAATCGATCACACAAGGGTAAATTACATTTCACGTACTACTCATATTAATTATGACCCTCTTCAGAGTATGCTCCTTGACCATGCCATGATAGGACCATATTATTTTTTTAGAGTTCCTAATCCATTGAATTTAATTCCTCTTGAGATTTTAGCCATTTTAATACAACCTGCACTTAGTTGTAATTCACACTGCATTCTGAGTTCTCCATTATATAGTCAAACCATTTCTCTTCCATAGACCTTGCTAGTACTTGAGGAATATATTTTTAACTTAACAATAGGGACCATAAAGATCAACATCGTATCTCATAATTATCCACAAACACCTAAAGAGAGGCCTTCTCTCCCCCTAGTAAAGAGGAGGACCCCTAGAGAGGTGTTTACTGAGTTATTATGATCTTTACCACATATAACAAGGGGGAAAATAGAATTACCCATGTTTAATAAATAGTATTATAAGTTACATAACTATGTTGGCATACTGCCCACACCAAAAATCCATCACAACTATGTTGGCATAGTTTCCACATCAAAAAGCCATCACAACTATGTTGGCATAGTTCCCACACCAAAAACAAATACTAACAAACAACCTGTTGAGTTCCTAAAAGTGTTTCCCTTCCTTCATCTAGGCCATAAGAATAAGCCTTTTATGTTCCCAAAAGTCCTTCCCTTCCTTCATCTAGATCATAAGAGTATGCCTTTCAATTTTTTATAGGTTCTTCCATTTACCCTGCAAGGGGTAAGGACTTATCACTCTTTTAAGTCTTGAAACTAGGAACCCTAAGAAGGGTCAACCAATATTTTTGATATTCATATGGTTGAGATATTAGAAGACCAAGAAGTCTTACTAGATGATAGGTTTTCCTTTACACATGACTAGAGGGTCCTCTACTATGATGGGGCCAAGTGTTGTCTAGGTGCATGGGCATAAGTTATTCTAATTTCCCATGAAGGACATGTCATGATTTTTGGTTTTTAGCTAGAATATGAGTGTATGAACAATGGGGATGAGTAAAAATCCCTATTCTTTGGCATGTCATTGAAAAATGTTTAAACATCCATAATTTAAGGATCCACGGTGACTCATAGTTGGTAGCTAACCAAGTTTTTGATGTATATCAAACCAAAGCTGAACATCTTCAACTATATAAGACTATTATGTATGAAATTGATAAATAATTTGACTTCATTTTATATAGAGGAAGTCCCTTATGAAAGTAACCAACTTTCTAAAGCATTTCCCATAATGAAAAGGATGATATCCTGATATTCCTTGACTTAGCTGAGAATGATGAGGATATTCTTTGATTTTTTTGAGGTTATGATGACCTCCTATCTTTCCACCACAAGAGAGGTTTCTCCCTCACTTGTTATCCCACATCAACCCTTGGGTACGAATACTACAATTCCTATTTCTAGGTTGAGGATTACTTGTCCTCTAATGATGAGCATGATGTTTTCAATACAAAGGGTGAATATCCCAATATTCCCCTATAACTTGATATGTTTGAAGAAGGAAATGCCTCCCTCATTAAGGAAACCATTGATATCAACATCGGGACTAAGGGGAGTCATAATTCTCAAGTTTTGGTCTTCACTATCACCATAGGAAGTGGAAGGTCACTAATAACTCACTAAGATCTCAAAGGCTTTCACCTTCTCTTACACTAATATGGTCAACATCAAGCATGATGTTATGGTCCACAATATTGTTACCATACTTGATGTCAAGATATTTAAATAAAATCTTAGGTTGATCAATCCTAAAGTCGCATTAATGGTAAAAGAAGAAATTATAAAACTTGTAAAAGTTAGATTTACCAAACTAGTGGACTATTCCAAGTGGATATCCAATATTGTTCATGTTCTCAAGAAGAATGGTAAGATCATGACATGTATATATTTTAAAGATATCAACAAAGTGTTTCCCTAAAAATGAATTTTTTGTTCCATCCATTTACGCCATTACTAATGCTACATTAGGATATGAGTTGTTATCACTTATGGATGGCTTCTTAGGATACAATCAGATTTGCATTTATGATGAACATTAGGGTAAGACATCCTTTCTATGGGGGGACTTTTTTATGTTTTGATGCCCTTTGGTTTTAAAAATGTAGAGGAAACATATTAGAGGGCCATGACCCATATATTTCATGATCTTATTCACAAAATAGTGGAGGTTTACATGAATGATATTTTGGGGAAAGCAAGGAGATGAATTGACCACTTAGAGGTGTTATGCACCATATTGATGTGTTTGATCAAATATGGTGTTACCCTTAACCCATAAAAATGTGTGTTTGGAGTCACAAGTAGAAAAATCCTAGGGTATATCATCTCCCAATATGGGATTGATATTAAACCTACTGAGATTATTGAAATCTTGGAAATGGTCCCCTTATAGATGAATCAAATATTAGGTCCTTCCTAGGAAAGTTATGAGATATTTGATGGTTCATTCTTGATCTTACCTATATAATCAATCCCAGTTAATAACTTGCATAATAAGGCAAGTGGTTTTACTTGGAAAGATGCTTATCAATAGGCATTTGAAGTGGTAAAATGCTTCCTCATGTCTTCCATTATGCTTATGGTGCCCTAGCCAGATAAGCCCTTAATACTTTATATTAGGGAAACTAAGGTGTCTCTTTCCTACATGTTGTCCCAAGAGGAGGATAGTGTCAAAGAACATGCCATTTAATTCATTATCCACACTCTCATGGATTATGAAACACATTCCACACAAGAATAAAAGGAGTGTTTATAATTCAAGAAAGTAAGTGATTGTGGAACTATATACTTAATCAAGAAATGTGATTTATAGTGAGGTCACAAGCCTTACAAACATTCTTGACCCAACCTAGCCCTCTCATGAAAGGTTTGGTGTTTTATCATCATTTTAAGTGACTTTGAGCTTACTTACATCAACCAAAAGAATGTCAAAGGATAAATCATTATTTATTGGTTTGTAGAATCTTCCATCAAGGTTAGTACTAAGTAATTGTGGTACTATATGCTTAATCAATAAATGAAAGTCACAGTGAGGTCACAAGCCTTACAAACATTCTTGACCCAACCAAACCTCTCAGGAAAGGTGGGTGTTTTATCACAATTTTAAGTGAGTTTGAGCTTACTTACGTCAACCAAAAGTCTATCAAGGGATAAATCATCATTAATTTGTTGGTAGACTCTCCCCTCAAGTTTAGTGATCTTATTGACACTGATTTTCTAGAGGAATTGATCTATTACATATATAAACATCATGTCATGTATTCTACATGGTATGTCAATATCATTCATTAATTAAATAACTACACCTATCCTAAAGGGACTAACTATAAATAGAGGCAATGTGTTCATGTTATCCAATTTCAAGTATGTCATCTTAAATGAGGTTATTTACTGTAAGGCCATTGATGACATGTTATTGAGTTGTGTGTAAAGGGAGGAGTCAAAAAGGGCCTTTTCCATTATCATAGCAAGGTTTATAGTTTTCACTTTGGTGGCCTTGCAACCACTCGCAAGATACCTAGAAAGGGATTCTTTTGGCCCATGCTTAAGCATGACACCATTGAATATGGAAGGAAATGAGAGAAGTGCCAACACTTATCTCAAGATATCTATGTTCCTTCCTAGGATCTGCAACCCATCATTACGCCTTAGCCCTTTTCCACTTGGGGTCTAAATATGATAGGTGAGATTTACCCCACTTATTTGGATGGTCACTATTTCAATATCATGGCCACTAAATATTTCACTAAATGGGTGGAATTAATTCCTCTTACAACTATCATTGGTTTAGTCATTACAAAACTTATCTTGAACCAAATCATCTACCAATTTATATTTCTAAAATTCATCATAAAATCATCATTACATTGACTTTTGCCTTAGTTTTTACGTGTATAATATATCTATTTTCCCTACACTTCTTACAAAACTTATAAAATTCTAGCCTACAACCTAGTATATAAACTTGTCCATGATAGAGTCTCATGTTATGATGATTTATAAAGTAGAGCATTAACATGCTCAATAATAAGTAACTTTACTCACCTATATTGGTCTTTGGTAATGAGCCCTTGCATCTTACTAGCTGGACAGAGACAATATTTTGGGGGTAAAGTCCAAACAAATAAAATGATGCTCTTACCAAAAGCTTATGCGACATCAAAACTAAAATCATCTCTCTCTCTCTCTCTCTCTCTCTCTCTCTCTCTCTCTCTCTCTCTCTCTCTCTCTCTCTCTCTCTCTCTCTCTCTCTCTCTCTCTCTCTCTCTCTCTCTCTCTCTCTCTCTCTCTCTCTCTCTCTCTCTCTCTCTCTCTCTCTCTCTCTCTCTCTCTCTCTCTCTCTCTCTCTCTCTTGTTGACCTTTGGTTTTGATCCCTCACATCTTACTAATTGTGTGGGGCTAACAATGGGGAGAGAAGACCTTACTCACCTACATCTAGACTTTGGTGATGAGCCCATGTGTCTTCTTGGTCACATGAGACTAAGTATAGGGGGTCACAAAGGAAAAAACAATCTCAATGCATAATAAATATTAAATAAAAAAGTGTCCAATAAAGGTTTCTTTAAAAATATTGTCTATATGCCTATACTAAAAAAATGAAACTTTATCTCTCACTGATTATGTTAGGGTTGGTCATCCCTAGACAAAGCCAACAAAGTTAGTATTTTGTAATTCTGGAAAGAAGTACATTTTCTCCTTTTCTCATAAGTATTAGTTCATATTCCCTTTTTTATGAAATTTTGATTCATGGTTTTCATATTTTATCATTGCACATCTATCCTATCTCCCTTTTCATTCCCTGGCTGTTAGGTTGTGGAGATAAAAGCTTCACTGATGCAGACATGGAGGAGGTTGTTGAGAGGTTGCTAAGTTGCAGAGAAACTGGCATCGGTCTGATCAACCAACATCGGCCATATACCGTGAAAAGAGAAACCGACATCGGTCACCTCTAGGCAGACAGGGACCGATGTCAGTCGCCTATACGGTTCCAAAACTGCCAGTTCATAGATAGTTAGTTAATGAACCGGTTGTTTGTATGTAGAAGGCCAATTATAAACTTGAAGCTACAGATCTAATTATTGTAATTGGATGTCTAATTATTGTTTGCATGAGATCTATATAATAGACTCATGGGTTGTATTGTAAAAGTGTGCTAGAGAGTAAGAGAGCAAAAATTAGCTCCTTCAGAGTGAAGAGAGCAAGGTGTGTTCCTCCTAGTGCCACAGTGCCAAGTATGGGTGCTGGTTTGGAGAATCAGAAGGATTCTTCATGTATGTAGGATCTTGGTCAGTAGGTGTGTAAGGCCATGTTTGGAGATCTACATGGTAAGTAAGATCATTGATCTGTAGGTGTATGTGTTTGTGAGGTCTAAGGTTTATAGGTGTGCGGAACCAGGTTGATCTATAGGTGGCATCAGGATCAAGGTGACAGCAACACAACAGGGAGCAAGATTAGGTGGGATCTACTTGGAGTATTGTGTGTACTCAGTTGGAGAGCAAAGAGGAAGGCAAGGTAAATCCTTCCAAAGTAAGATCATTTGAGTTGCAAGTTGTTACAAGTTCATGGGAGATCTACTTGGAGTGCGTTGTGTACTCGGTTTGAGTATGTGGGTATACTCGGTGTACTAGCAGTATTGTTACTGACTGGTTGACTGGCGGTGTTGTTATTGGCTGGTGGAGGTGAACACCAACTCTGTGTTTGAGTTGTGTGTTGGGACCGTAAGAGAGAGAGTGAGCTCTTAAAGAGATTTACTGTTTATGCCCTAGAGGTGTGTAAGGAAGAAGACTGTAGCATCTTCTTTGTTGTATTTCCTTCTGGAAGAGTATTAATACAATTGGGTATTGTCTCTCATATTCTGTGTTATTTCTAAATTCTAGTTACTTGTGAATTCTAGTTAAATTCCACATTTAGTTGCTAATACAAAGGTAATCAATTGTGTGCTTCTAGATCCTAACACTGGCTCTAAATTGGAAGTCTTATGTTATGTGTATCAAAATAACTAGGTCATCACCTATAAAAAAAAACTACTAGCACATTCATAACATCATATGTATTTATCATATTACATCATTCACATACATTTATTTCCACATATATAAGCATTATCCATAAATTTTATAAAAAAACATAGAGTTACATGGTATCATCACATGCCTAGTCATCTAAAGTGCGTTAATTGAAAAGTCAAACATAGAAATTAAAAGCCCATAATATACAATGATAAGTCATTAAGAGGTCAAATATAATGTATTTACACACACACTTATATCATAATATTTTTGAATTTTTAAAGCATAAGTCTCCAATACAATCTCCTCCATAAAGGGCCAATATGTCTCAAAATCTCAAAAATAAAAAATAAAGGTGTACAATATGTGTTAATAAGTACAATAACTCAAGATCATAGTCTCCTCCCATGGGAGGGTACTAATGCATAAGATTGATGTGGAATGTTGCTCATGTGATGTCTATTACTAGCACCACCTTGGGAGACTACCTTTCCAACCTAAGGGCTCTTATCTCTCCTATCACTAGTACCTCCCTACAAGGTCATGCTTCTTATCCATCGACTAGAAGAAGCCCAACCTCCACCAGATACCATCATATCTAACAAGGCCTTTACTCTCTTGGATCTCACCTATATAGTGTTTTTTTCCGCTCTCAACCTAATCAGCATCATAGATGCATGGTAGGCTAGCACAAAGATGTCAATATGTTGTCCTATCCTAGTAAGAAATCTAGGATCCACTAGTAGCTCATCTCTAGTCATGTTTTTACCTAGTTAAAAATATTGATCAAGGTATCCCTAATCACAGTCCTACATATGGTATAGGTATCTAAAATTATAAAATAGATGAATCAATGTTAGATCAAGTCATACAAAAATTAAAACAATAAATCAATTAAATAATTAAGCCTAAAAGTGAAGTATCAAGTAAGAAGTTGAAATGCATAAATTAATAGTCCACCTAGGTCATCCTTGTGCTAGTCGAGGTCAAATTCATAATCCATGGCCTCATCCTCATCAATGTCTAGGTCATCATCCAACTTCATATACTTTTGAGCCTCACCATCTCCATTGATAATCTATTAATGTTATTGATGTGAAATATCTTACTGAGCGGGGTCCTATTGTTATTTTGGTTGTGGGGGGTGGGCCCATATATATTTTCCCTCTAATAGCTAACCCTCCTCTTCCGGTTGACTGCTATGGAGGTCCCTTACTAAACTAGTTGGGTGATGGGCACCCATATCATAAATGTTCATTAATCCAAGCACCCTAATCTCCTATCATGTCTTCCGAACACCTTTCTACATAATTGTAGGAAGGGGAATGTTTCTTATATAGTGAATGCTTAACTATTAAGGAACCCTATCTATGGGGTGTACTTCAACCTATAGTAACATATCTTTCACTTCAGTAGCCCCAATAGTCATCATGACATATTTTCCATCTTTTTCCCACTATCTAACCATGTCATAGTAGGGAAAGGATATCAAATTTACCATAGTAAGAGTACCAACAACCTAAGGTAAATCATGAAATGATGTGATCTGTAAATAGGCAATGTCAAAAACTACACCAATTTCTCTATTTTTATGGATGCTTTATAAATTCTCAATTTCTCATTAATTAACTTGAAATTGGCATAATAATTCAAATCAACATTCAAAACTAATATTAAACCAAAATCATCAGCCATAAAGATAATATGCAAACCAGGTTTGATAATAGAGTTCACCCAATCTGGACTACATCTTCGAGTCCTGATAAAAGGTGAAACTGATCGATTATTGATGCAAAATCACTTTATACATTATTTATCCCTAGTAGGGGTTCTCAATTTTCAAATAAATGTTTTGACATCCTCTAGCTCTGTCTAATGGCTCTAGCTAATGGCTCTAGCTCTTACTCTGGCTATTGGCTCTGGCTCTAGCTATTGGCTTTGGCTCTACTTGTCTTTCATAAGTTTGATGTAATGTCTTTGTCAAAATAGGTTTATGTAATAACTCTATGCCTATAATTTCTACTCCACCAGTGAAGACATACAAACTTGCTTACTATGCAAAGGGCTAAGTTTCAAGCTTTCTTACTCTTTGTGAAAAGTGATAAGCTATAAGCCTTTTTTTACTCTCTATTACAAATCAAGCTCTCACCAAATTCTTTTGAAGAGCTCTCAATCAAAACCCTTTCTCCTCTCGGATAGACTCTTGGCTCCAAAACCTTATAATGGAAGATTTGTAATGCAAGTGAGAGCTTTCTTCTCAAATACTTGCAATGTAAGTGAGAGCCTGGAGTGCTCTTGGAATTATCTTGGAATGAGTTTACAAATGAGGTTCATGGGTTTATATAGTTTTTCAAAACCCACCAATTATGGAATTTTTCATTATCCATCCCCATGTACAAGCCCTTATTTAAGCTTCTTAGCCTTATTTCCCAAAATGGGGTGTGACAAGTTGATGAGGGTAAATGGGTCGAACCACCATTTTTATCTTTCTCTTTGGATAAACCTCTCATGAATTTATATGGAAGATATCCCAATTTCTATTGGAAATATCCCACATTTGTGGGGAAAGATATATTCATGGAGTTAATCCCATTTCTCAAGCCTTAGGAAGTGGGATTTTTCTAAAATCTTGGAGAATATTTTGGAGCTATTGTGGACACTCCAAATGTGAGAATTTCATTGGTCCACATGTCAGTAATCTATTACACCATGTGCATGTCCAATCACCATACATGCACATTTTTTCCTTACTTTCTAAAAACTTCAACAGGCCATAACTTATGCATACAAAGTCTATAAAGTGTGTTGGAAATCTCTTGACGAGATCTTCATTATGCAAATAGTTTAGGGAAATTTTGAGACCATATAGTTTGGTCACTATTATAATTTCTCCCAGATCACACCTCCCCACTGAAGAACTTTTGGTCTAGCAAAATTCTAATTCTCAAAAATAAGTAAATGTATGACTTCTTCACCCTTTTGATTTCTATTTGTGCTTGACCTACATATATTTATCCTCTGGAGGATATTTTTTGTAATTTACTTAATATTCAATATTAACACAAAGCTAGAAAACTATGTTTCATGTTAAGTGATATTATAACAGGTCATCACTTTCACATTTTTTTCCTTCTTAGGGCCTTACATGCAACTGATGTATTACCTTTCTTAGGGTCTTACATACAACACACATGTGTTACAAACATTACCTTTTTTGGGGTCTTATATGCAACATACATGTTTTACAAATGTTGTAATCATTACAAAAATTTCCCAATTTGTATTTTTTATAAATGTGCATACAATGATTATATACAGACATCGAAATAAAACACTTAAAAAATGGATGGCAACATACATCCATAAATAATAGTGATTTAATTGAGTGCTACTCACCATGGAAGTACCTTTCCTATTGATGTTACTTTGTCTCCCTCTTGGAAGTACACCTCAATTCATGGGCATGCTAATGATGCCTATCAACATGTCTACTACTATCCTATTCCAAATATCTTATGTTGAGATGCTCATGCATGCTTCTCAACTTGGATGGTTGCTCCATATTCACTCTCAATGAGTGATCTACCTCCACATTGGCTCATATAAATGGTTAGTTTCCTAAATGATTATCAATAATGGAAACTAAATAATTAAATTTAAAATGTTTTTAATAATGTTAAATAAAACTTAGCTATGCAAAAATTCTATCCATTTTTTATCGATCCAATCTAATGGATGCTTCCTCTTGATGGAATATTATTTGGATGGGTGGGCTTCTTCATGGGCTACTTGTGAATTAATAACTTCATTATTTGTTACATTTTTAACAAGAGCATAAACCATATATAGGATGGCATGATGGATGAATTTTCCAACAAGTTTCAACCATGTTCCCACTCATACAATAATGGGTAGAATAGTTCCTTTTGTCCTTTTTAGATGAGGAAACATATTTGTCACTTCTTGCTTCTGGATTATGATATTGATCTTTAGCACCTACCTTATATTTCATAAAAGGCAACAAATTATTCATAAAATATTTCCTCTTCCAACAATTAGCCACATTATGATTACTTAACCCACAAAAAGTACATGGGAAAGCATTCCACATTTTATGTATGTCATAGCCATATTGTTTAAACTAAAAGAGAACATCAGAAGTTTTACAATTACCATTATGTTTAGTGATATGATTTGTGTAAGTATGAGGAGGTGGTATTGTATTACCTCTTTTATCTACTTTTTTACACACTTTATTATCACCCTATGATTGTGTCACATTCCTCTGCATGGAATAATTCTACAAAGCTAGTGGCATGAACACCTGGAATAATTGGAAGCTTGTCTTCCTTCAATAGTTATAGAACTCTCTCCAATTTCCATCTCCACAATATCATAACCTAAACATACAAAATGAGTTTGATCCTCTACTTGTATTGGGTTAATCAAATATTGGCCATTCTTACCAAGGCCTTTTCCATCATATCCCATTTTAAATAGTAATCAAGATCCAATGCCTTTAGTGTGTTTTTTAAATGAACCAAAAGCATCATTACCTAAATCTGAATGCAAATGGGAGGAAGAATAATTATGTGATGAATAAATTATAGTGCACTCATCAGTCATAGTTTTTACATCTTAAGTGGAAGCTAAATCCTTCTTCAGCTCACCATACTGTAATTTGATCAAGAGTTCATCCTTAGATTCAGGCTCGGATCTCAAACATGCAAATTTTTTTTAAGGGAATAGAGCTTGAATCTTAGGAAAGCATTCTCTTCTTGAATTTTGTTGTTGATACTTTCCATCTCTTCCAGCCTCTCTCTTCAAGGCTTTCTCCATGGTTTCATACAAATAACCTGTACTTTCAACACAATTGCAGACTACAAATGGAAGATCAAAACAAGCCAACAAGTATAAAAATAACCCAATGGAATAAAATACTAAAACTAATTTCAAAACTCTATTAAAGAGTATATCATGTAATAAAAATAAAGTCCAACATTTTAGATGCTCTGATGCCAAACTTGATCCATAAACAAGAAGTGTTTAAAACTACACTAATTGCTCTATTTTTATGAATGCTTTATAAATTCTCAATTTCTCATTAATTAACTTGAAATTGTCATAATAATTAAAATCAACATTTAAATCTGATAATAAACCAAAAGCATGAGATACAAAGATAATATGCAAACCATGGTTGATAAAGGCGTTCACTCGATCTGGGCTACATGTCTGGGTCATACTCAAAGGTGGAATTGAGTGATTATTGATGTAAAATCACTTTGTACATCAGTTATCCCCATTAAGGGTTCTTGATCTACAAATAAATGTTTTGACATCTTCTAGATCTGGATACTAGCTTTGGCTCTGGCTACTAGCTCTAGCGCTACTTGTCTCACAAGTCTAGTGTAATGTCTCTACCAAAAGAGGTCTATGCAATAACTCTAGGCCTGTAATTGCTACTCCAGAAAAAATATACAAACTTGCTTACTATGCAAAGGGATAAGTTTCAAGCTTTCTCACTCTTTGTGAAAAGGGCTAAGCTATAAGCTTTTTTTACTGTCTTTTATAAATAGAACTCTCACCTGATTCTTTTAAAGAGCTCACTGTCAAAACCCTTTCTCTTCTTGGATGGACGCTTGGCTCCAAAACCTTGGAATGGAAGAGTTAAAATGCAAGTGAGAGATTTAAGTGCTCTTGAAATTCTCTTAGAATGAGTTTACAAATGAGTTTCATGGGTTTATATAGTTTTTCAGACCCACCAATTATGGATTTCTTCATTATCCATCCCCATGTACAAGCCTTTATTTAAGCTTCTTAGAATTATCTCCCAAAATGGGGCATGGAAAGTTCATGAGAGTAAATGGGTTAAAACATAATTCATATCTTGATCTTTGGATAAACCTCCTATGCATTTTTATGGAAGATATCCCAATTTCTATGGGAAATATCCCAAATTTGTGGGGAAAGAGATATACATGGAGCTAGGAAGTGAGATTTATCTAAAATCTTTGAGAATATTTTTGAACTATTATGGACACTCCAAATGTGAGGATTTCATTGGTCCAAGTGTCAAGAATCTATTGTACCACATGTGTGTCCAATCATTGTACTTGCACATTTTTTCCCTATTGCCTGAAAACTTCAACATGCCATAACTTCTACATATGGAGTCTATTTTTTAAACTGTAAAATGCATTGGGAAATTATTGATGATATATTCACTGTGTAGATAGTTTAGGGAAAATTTAAGACCATATAGTTTGGTAACTATTGGAAATCTTCCTAGATCATGATGCCATGTATGTCCATCTAGTGGCCGTAATGGACCCTGCATATCCAATAGTCACTCCCCTCTAATAAAGGATCATGAACTCATATATCTTACTCATGATAACCATGGGGTGGCTAATAGAAGATGATACTTTTCAAGCCACATGATACATATCTTTATAATTCCAAGCTAATATCTCTTGGCCCCAAGAGTAATAAATACCTCTATCCTCAATCGTTGTATAATTAGGGACTAGTTCTACAAAATCTTATTAGCCCTCATATCTCCCACTAATTGAGAGATAAGGATACCAATGATCATTTTTCATAGATATAGGATCACATATCCTTCAACCCTTTAAATTTTCACACTACACTTTGTACTAACATCGACTACATTGATATCCCCAAAGTGCTCATCCTAGCTCTCAGCGTCAATTTAACTCATGGATCCTAGAAGGGCCACCAACTAACTAGTCATTAGAACTCCAGTGATCATGTATACATCTATGAGAGTGATGTTCCACTCTCTTGGAACCTATGGGAACACAAATGTGTTCTAGTTAGGATCCTTGCAGGTGAATAAGTCACAATGTAACTTGCTCAATATGGGGACAATCCATGTTTTTGCAACTCATAAAATGCTTGCATGATCAAGAATCACTAGCTCAAATGATGTAAAAATTATCATCACTTGATGAAGTCAGTCCTAGTCCTAGTATTAAATCCAATGAATATAAGCTCCTTACAATAAGCTAAGATCCCAAGTCAGCTCAGAAAATCATTTTCACCTTCCAAATCTATTTTTTCCCTCTAGTTTCAAAAGGAAAAAATTGCCCTTATTTGCATGCAGTGGTTATGAAACCACTCTAGGTGTTTACATAACTATCATAGATGATTACACAATAAATATCTAGTAGTGATTACATAACCACCCATTTCACAAACAATGGTAGTTATAGAACCATTTTCATAGTTATGTAACAGGCAGTCTGTAAAGAATGATAATTCTATCCCTGAGTAATAGTTCTATTAACCATTTTCATCTTACATAAACCCTTAAAAACACTCAATAATTCACCTAAATCACTAGAATATTCATAAATTCCTAATCTACCTCCCCCATGATAATTTTAATGTTAAAAATTTCAAAATTAACTATATTTTGACTGTATTTTGAATAAAAATGCAAAATTAGGGAAAAATGAAAAAATGTAGGAAAAATCTACCTGACCCTATCTAACTCCACCTCCTAATTTTAAATTATTTGTCCTTATCTCATGCTCTATCCATTGGTTATACATTTTATCAAAAATTTCATAGGTAGCCTAGTGCTCAAAAATCTCAAATTAATTTGTTTTTGGTAAATTTTTAAATATATTGGGCCCTTAACTAGCCTTTTTTATTTAAAAACTTTCTAATTTTGGAATATTTTCATATTGATATGTATTTTCACATTTAAAAAGTCATATTGACATTATATTTTACAAAACTAACATTTTATTAGAATTTTAATCTTTAGTATCATGTCTTACAATTTTGTAGGCACATGACAACTTGGCATCAAATTTACCCCCCAACAGGATGATTCAAGTAGTATGATCTTCCCCACACATATGGTATGTACGCTCACCCATATTTTTATTATGTAGTATATTTTTAACTCTTTCATTAAAAGTATACTTAATTCTCATCTTCTATTTGTAGGTTACATAGAGTCTTGATTGGCTTCACTGTGCCACTAAGGTAAGCGAGGCAAGTATCTCTAGTCCCCTATTTCCATTTTTGCACACCACTACTCAGGACCACACCCTAATAAATTCATGATAAGGCATATTATTGATGTGTGAATATGTATGCACCCAAAATTTTCATGGTGTGACATTTTGACACAATATCCAATGATGATGTAGTGATCTCCTAATGAATGCTCAAAAAGTGTTCTCTCTAATACCCTCCCCCTTCTACCTCTTTTTCTCTCTCCTAAGCCCCTCAAATCCCACTTTTGTTTGCCTTTATAACTTTCCTTAGATTTTATTAATGATAAAACTTCCATATTAGGTGATGGAACCCCCTATCAGGTAATATGAAACTACCCTAGGCATGACAGGTTAGCCATGATGGTTGTATAAACCACCCTAATAGAACTATCATAAATAGGGCAGTTTTGTCTTACTCTAAAGTGGTTCTATAACCTTATGTGGTTGTTTTTTCACCATAACCTTGTAAAAAGGGCCAGTTAAAATGACAAGATGATGAAGGTTTTAAGTGTAATGAAAACAAATTATGTGAGATTTGACTATGTCATTGTGACAGAGTTAAAAAAAACTGAAACTAAAAAATCAACATGTCCATGGAATATTTATAATAAAAATTAATCAAAAATATAAACTACAAAATTGTGTCATATATAAAATGCATAATTACATGAATATAAATTTTAGGCCACTTACCATTAATTCAAAGTGAACAAAATAGTCATGTGTGCACATTATAACCCTGATTTGTTGTTGTTGTAATCATAACTAGAATAAACATTGTAATAATAGTAGTTGTGCCCACTAGGATTACAACTATAGTAAATAGTGCTATTGGTAGCACAATAATTATAACTGAAGTTGTTACATGTGCTAAGGTGGCCATATAACTAATTAAAGTAGTCTTTATTGTTACTACAATGGAAATGGGGAGTGAAACATAAGTGGCCTAGTCTGAGTGTGCACTAATGTGTACTTTGGGGCCTGGGGCTGAGTGCCTTATAGAGGTGTTATTGGTGTTGTTGTAGTAGTATTAGATTGATTTGTTGCCTCAATTTTTAATTACAAGGCATAACTAACCTAGAAATCAATATTGATGGCCTTAAAATCAATAGCAGGTCTCTTAAATAGTTGTGGAATTTATGTCATCATCAATCTGTCTTATAATATTATCTTCTAGGACTCATTCCTTCACATTTTTTGCATGATTATTATCATATTTATTAATCTTTCCACCTTGTGTTCTCTTCCATGCTAGCCTAGCTCACTCCTTCTATTTTCAATTACTTTGAGTCTCTCCTAACTTCTACTCCTAGTTCAACTCAATTAAACTCCATGCAACATCCATTTCACTTCTATAGGTAAGCTAATTTTGGCTTGATTTTGGATCAAAAAATTTAAATTAGAGCCTATATTTTTGAATCTTTATATATAAATAATTTTCTTACTAGTATTTTGGAGCTCTACCTCTATTATTTTCTTGATTGACTACACCATTGCAAGCAAGAAAGTGTCAATGATTATGCAACCTGATATTTGTAAATAGTGCACTTAATCATCCATAGATAAATTGATCTTTGTTTGGAATTGTACCTATATTATTTTTCCCCATATTGTGACATCCATTGGTTCATCCTATTTGTTATAGATTTTTTGAAATATTTTCCTAGATAAAGGAGCTAGCAAACTAAGGACTGCAATAACACATGCTACATGATTTCAACCGATCTCTACCTTGATCTTGTTGGAGGATTTTTGATTTCATTTTTTTGTTTATTTAAATTATATTATTTAATTTCCTATTGAAATTTATTAGATTTATATTTCATAAAAATAAAATTTGATAGGAAAAATACTCATTTATTTTCCCAATCTTTGCAACAAAAATAATAGCTAGTCTCTTTGTTTTCTTGTGTTCATTAGATTAATTCATAGTATATGATATTGAATTCAAAACATAGGTGAATAATATAATAGGTCACACACACTTTCATCCATTCTAACAATTAATTTTCAGCCTTGAAGCAAACTCTTTCCATTCACACACACACACACACACTAGTAATTAAAAAACCCTAGATCAGCCCAAGTAGAACAAATATCTTGTTTTAAAACTTATTTATATTACTTTGAACACATTTTTTCATCTCAAAATAGCAGAAAACCAAAATTTAAATAATCATTTTATTCAATACAATACATTGTTCATAACTAGTGTGCATCCAATCTAGGAATATTGATAGTTTGTTTTACCTTGCATATGAGTAAAAGAAGTGTTAGGATCTTAATAGTATTTTTTGTTTAGAATATAAACCTATTATTGAACCATTTTTATGTTAATAAAAACATATTTTCCATGTTATTTTCATCCATACAATATTCAAATAAAATCATTAAAAAAAATCATTTAGGTTGCATCTAGAAAAGTAAAAAGTTTAGCATTTACATAGTTAGAGTATATCTATGTCTCTTACCTTGCATGCATTGGAAATAAATTGAAAGAATAGAAAAATAAGTGTGTTAATTATTTAATTTCATTTTTCATATTTGTATTTGCTTTCTATTTATTCAATTTTAGCCAGTAATTACTTTTCATTTTTAATCAAATATTATTTATGCCCAACCGTGCAAACCTCCCAAATTGAAAGCTTGATTATAAATACAAAATAACTCCCTTAAAATATCTATTTCCAAGACAAGATCACATGATTATAATTTTCCTAGTCTACTTTGGATAACACTTTCTGAGACACCTAAAATTGTCAAAGAAGGTATTTTCCCTAGGGTCAAAGAACCTAGTCCCATAATCAATATGCAATCAGACATTAATGTAAAAATAAAAACTGAGGTTTTTCATAACATACCCATTCCATACCTCATCATTGATGCTATTATTTCCATAGAGAATAAAGATCAAATTCTTGATCCACCCATAATCATCCTCTCCCAGAACCAAGGTTGCCAAAATAATGTTATTCAAGCCTAGGTCCTCACCTCCACTCCCCTTTATTTTCCTCAGGTCTAGCCTCATCATACATCATTCACATTTATTGATGTGAATTTTGACACAAACAATAATTAGGAAGGATTTTTTAATCCCTGGACTCTCCTGAAAGGAGAGAGATCCCACAAAGAAAATACCTACCCAAGGTCTAAATGTACCAAGTCTTGGTATACTGGTCTTCACTTAGTTGGTTGATGTGAACTATTCCATTTAAGGTTGCCATTTTAATGATTTGAGGTGCATTTAAATTTGAATAAGATATTCAAAAAGAGGCCATGCACTTCACTTGGGGTATGTTTTCAAGGTCTAACCTCTAATAGAAATCAGTCTTCTAATATTTTTTTCCTACACAAGTTGACTTCCCTTGTTAATTTATCATGTCTAAGAATGCAATAATGCAATAACAATGATAAAATTTGATACACATAAAATCAATCAAGATAAATAGTTAAATCTATATTTCTATATTCCTAGATTAACTTAAACATAAAAAAATAAAACATTAGGGATAAATAGATAAAATGCCTATTGTGAACACAGATGAATCCAGAGTTATCTGATTGAGTGAATTACATGAAACCAATCTTCAATTTAGATAAACATATCACAAATTCAACTAAATATGGTGCAAGATTCTATGGGAAGAGTGACTATAAGAAATAAGGACACAACTACCATAAAAATGTGGAAGGAATGACCACACAATATCAACATTCTTCCAATTATCCAAATTTTCTTTTTTGATTTATAATATCTTGAAATTCATACAATCATCAAAGACATAGAAAATAACTATGTAACAACAAGGATAAAATAGGAAAAGGGAAGATATTATCCTAAAAATTAAGAAAAAGTGTGGTTCTATAAGTCTCCTTTCACAGTCCACAAAGATCTAACCCTTATATGGTACAAGAGCTGATCTTATATAAGCATATAGGCCTGAGGAGTTCAGATACAAATTCAAATTTAAATTCAGCCATTGATGGGGTAGTTGCAGCAACCATCAATATGATAGGACCACTTGTGGCTGTTTGGGAATGAATCCCACTCAGTTGCATCATGAAAATATTAGGAACCATGCTGGACCAAATCAAGAATGAATGCCTATGGGGGAATGCAATTGAGATTGCATAGGGATAGTTAGTCACCCATATCTTCTGCATTTAGAGACACACCTATTTAAGGCATATATTTTGTCCCTTATGCTTCATGCTTAATCTTTATATATAAGATATGTTGATTATTCCTTCCTTATTCATGACTTAGTTGGATTTCAATTTGATTCTATAAATCAAATTGAATGCACAATCCATTCTCAACCTCTTGACAATTTTCATGACTAGACATGCCATCAAATTTGATCTCATGCTTCATTGTTTGCATAGCCAATATGTCCTTAGCTCATTAAAATTTTATCCTCACTGATACTTCATTATGAGCTTTCTAAGACCTTGGGACCCCACCTATTAATATGCTCAGTTATACCACATGTTGTGTTGTGATATGTCAAGCTCTCTTGGGCTCTAACATTTTTGTTAGGATTAGGAGATTGATGATATGACATAATGGAGTGATCATTGGTTTGATTTTGGGGTTCCAATAAGCTACCACATGGTATTTAGATGTCCTCTCAATCACTTAAGCTTTTGAAGTTTTGTTGCCATGCATTGCTCCCTTGGCTCTCTGCACTTTAGTCCAGTGGTCAATAGCTCTGAGCTTCCATGATTCAATGGCTCCACCTTGGCAAGGTTTTGGGGTTTTGGAAAACTACCATGTGGCATCTTCTCAAGGCCTTGGGACCATGGAAGGATTACTATTTGTCTCAATGTCATAATTCTCCTGCATGACTTTTGATTTAAGTCTTTAGAAATTTTGTCCTTGAGCCTTTGCGCAAAATTTTTGACTCATTCATTCAGAAGACCCAAGCCTTCAAAAAATTTGTTCAAAACTGGTCTTCAAAACCTTTTTCTTTGATCCCTTATGAAAAATTTCTAATTTTTGTTATTCTCTTTTTTGACTTTCGCCTTAGCCTTCAGAACTTTTGTTGTCATGACATTGGTCTTCAAAACTTTTGTTCATAATAAAAGTTTAGACTAGTCTTAGCAACATTTTTTATGAAGATAAAAACACTTACAAAATTATTGTGAAGTGCTTCAGGCTCTCTTCCTTTTTTCAACTTTTGTTTTGAAGGTCCAAGCCTTCTTAAGTTTTATCCCCACAAAATTTGTGACTAATCACAAATAATTTTCTTAAATACCTAACTAATTGAACAATTTTTGTGAAGTCTTCAGACTTTTTTTAGACTCTCCTTCATGCAAAACTTTAGACTACTCTTTTACAAAAAAACATGAATGTCAACCTCTTTAGGTGCCTACAGGCATAATATGAAAAGACATAGTTAATGACTTTGTTTTAAAAAACTAACGGTTAAGAATTTGAAAATAAACGACTAAGTATTCCAAAACTAATGGCTAAGAATTTGAAAAAAATGGATACCTATTTAAAAACAAATGACTAAGCATTTGAAAACTAACAACAAAAGCAAAAACTGAAAAATGACTAAGTATAAACTAGAAACTACACAACAGTTTAGTCATTTGCTTAATTTCAAAGCCAATTTCATCCGTTTTTATGAGAAGTGACTAAGTTAAAAAGTGAAATTTTATAAACATTTAGTCATTTAGATTGAAATTAAAAATAAATTGAACAAAAATTGTTTGAAAAAAGGTAGAAAAATATAGAATAGTTAGATAATTTGCACAAACCTAAGGTAAAATAGTCTAAGAGGAAGTTATAAAATGTGTTTCAAAACATAACCAAAAAAATAGACTAAGAATTAGTAGATATATACAAATTTAGATATGAAAATCATTTCAACCCACTATGAATACATTTCTAAGTGAAAGCTTGGACTGAACTAAATAAATGCAAAGACATTAAATTAAATTCATTCGGTCACTTGTAACTAATCATCTAGTAGATTAATAAGAAGGTTAATTTAAGCAAACAACCACAATGAACTCCTGAAATGTGTAAGAATAGACTCCACATCAAAAAGAGGTTCCCCATTTTTAGACTAAAAATGGGGTGTGTTGTGCAAAAAACAACAAATGGCAACTCCTTCTAGGAAATACTCCTAATGATTTCAAGAATCTAGAATCTCTAATTTCACAAGAATAAAAACATTGGCTGCAAGTAATTTCTCTAAATAAACCAAAATTTGAAGGCATTAAAGTTTCTAAGAATAAGTGACATACTAAACCAAAATCCTATCGAAGCCATCTATGCATGTGATTGAGTGATTTATTCATTTTCTTTACATTCACATGCAATGATTTAGATTTACATAATGCCAAAAATACTGAAGGAAAAATATTTTATGTCTTAGCTTGGGGGGAAGTGGTGTGCATATTGCTTTTTTGCCAATTAAGCATTTATAACTCTGACAGAGATACCAGTGGTCCCTTATAAATGCCTTACACTACTTCTAACTAGGATGGAAAGCCTATGTTGGAGGATGTGAAGATCACCCTTTTGAGGAGAATTTTACATTTTACATTTTAACTTAATTATTTTGAAAGGAGAGTTTGAAATTTAATCATACAGGGTTAGGGACCAAGTCACGGTTAAATGAAAATCAACAAGTTCATGATGATGCAATAAAACTAGAATTGAATCAATCCAACATTTTTCTTTAGATATTCATTTAAGTTCATTAGATGGATTCAACAAGAAAATAATTGTTCTAAAATTCACAAGTTTTATTTCAAATCATTGACCTTTCATATTTGAGAAATGAACAAAGCAACATCAGTAGTTCACACAAGATTTTTGATTAAAATTACAATTAAGTTATTTGAGTTCCATATTTGTTATCTTTACAAAAACCTTTCATTTTATTTCATTGATTGACAATAGGGACCATAGGATAAAAATAGTTGGGTCAAACCCAACAAGGAAGAAAAATAGAAAACAAACAAAAGCAAACATAAGCTAACACAAAAGGACAGGAAAAAAAATAGAAAGCAAAAGATAAGTTATTTGCAAAGGCTTCCAAGCCACTCAAGCTTGGAAATAGTGCTTGAGGAATTGACCATTGATAGGAAATATAACATCCTTGCTAATAATGGACCTTAGGCAAAATGCATTACCACCCAGGATTGTAGAGATTTGGTAGTCACCGAGCCATAATGCATCAAATTTTCCATGTTATTCCTTTTGTTTATGATGGCTTTCCCATAAAAGGACCAAATCTAAGATCTGTAAGGCCTTCAATTTGGCCCTTTTGTCAAACTAGTGTTTGAATACCTCTTGATGTATACTAAAGTACAACAGAGTTGCATCTCAATTTTATTCTAATGACATGAGGTTCAAGAGCCAAGATTATATTGGATCATTAGTTCCCATGTATTCTTTTGTGAATAACAAGGTAGGGATCTTCAGATTGGTTAGGAAGATAGGATCTTGCCTATATACCAGATGATGGGGGAGGTCCCTAAAGAAGACTTAATCCTACTTCTATCATACCATAAAGTAAATTTAAGCATATTAGGCCAATCCCTTGGGTTTATTCTTAAATGTTTCTTAATTACAATAAACAAATTCTTATTTATTGATTGAGATAACTCATTACCTTGTGGATAATGATTTGAATAAAATTTAAGAGTTACCTAATGATCATAATTGCATTCAAGTAATTTTAAGGAAGATAAAATAGGGCTATTATCACATAGCAACGTGGTAATTATACCAAACCTTGTAACAAGAATGACTACATGTGTGGTAAAATTCTATAATGGTTAGACTTAAACCCAATGAGTGTAGTAATCCATCATTTTAAGGATGATCTTATGGTCAATATAATAATTGGTGTTGGTGGCCCCGCGCAGTCTAATCCCCACTTAGTAAAGGGCTGGGCTTCAATGACTGGAATAGTGGTATAGCTAAGGTATATTCATGGGGCACAACTTGGTAGGAGTGGCAATTTCTTGCATGTAGATGCACATCTTTGAAAATATATGGCTAATAGTATCCTACCCATAATATGTGATGAGTGGAAATACTTATTAAACCATACCTGATCCCATATTTCCCATGGACATCTCTAAGTACTACAGTTGTTTCCTCTTAATTCAAGCACCTTAAATATATGACGTCAAGGTTTATTCTATAGAGAATGTAAATTTTGATCATGAAATGACTATTTATTAAGCATAGAGACCTATGTTACATGGATTTTAGGTGCTTTAGACACTCATTATTTAGTAGACATCTAACTATATTTGTATACCAATCATCATCTATGATGTCATGCACTAAATATTGTTGGTAAGTGATTTGGGGATCTACCCTAGTGATGGTTTTGTAGAGTATTTATCTTTTGAAAATATCCATTGAATATAGATATAGGTTTAACTCCTGGATTATGGTCATCCATTTACTATTCTTTTTTCCTAATTAGTTTTGCGTCAACAGGGTCTTCACTGTCTGATTGGGTATCGTAAAAACCACCTTGCTACGCAGAATATAATGCCTAAATTTTTAAATATCCTTGATCAAAGAAAAGGCTTGTTATTAAGTGTGTAATACTTGAGTTCAACATTCCTAAGTGGGTTTCTCGTGAAAGACACTTGCCTTTCATCTCTTAACTCCTTCTATGTTAACACAACAGTTGTCGAATGCTCTGAGGTAAATCAGTAAAGGTATAAGGACTATGTGTAGTATGGGTTGATGAATATGGGTATATTCATAATGGTAGCCTTGATTTGGTTAAATGACATCTTTACTTAAATAGTATAGCTAACCGTGGTGTCCTTATTCAACATGATATTAAGTGGTTTGATTATCTCAAAAAAACTTAAGATAATTTTTTTTACGAAGTTGATTTTCCCAAAGAAATTCTTTAGTTCTTTCTTAGTGATGGGATATGGGATTTTCAAGATCACCTCCACTCTATCAAGATATATAGATATGCCCCCTTTTGAGATAATGTGGCACAGTATTTTACCTTCAGTCACCCTAAATATGAATGTCTTAGGATTTAATGAAATCCTATGGTCTTTACATCTCTACAATATTTTCCTTGGGTCCTTTATATTATCTGATCTCCTTTTGGAGAAGAATGTAAGCTCACATATATACATAAATATGCACTTTTCCATTAATTCCTTGAATGCAATAACCATATCCCTATGAAAGGTAGCACCTACATTGATCAAGATAAAAGGCATTCTTTTGTATGTGTAGGTGCCCCATTTGGTAGTGAAAGTTTTTTTGATTTTATCTTCACAATAAACTACCACTTGATTATAGCCTAAATAAAAATCAAGGAAGGACATCATTTGGGAATCATTTATAATCTAAAACACTTCATCCAATGAAGGTAAGGGGTATTTATCCTTTTTTGAAGCCTTATTGAGGTTACATAAATCAACTCACAATCTGATCTCCCCATTCCTTTTCCTCATTGGTACCAGGTTTGCTACCCATATAGAATGTCTTATCAGTAAGATGATCCTTATTTCCAAAAATTTCTATACTTATTTAAAATTTAAGGGCTCTAACAATAGATTTACATACATTTATCTTTGCCCAAAAGAATTGAGTATAGGATTGAGGGGAATAATGTGTGTCAAAATAGAAGTGTTAAAAACCTTGAGATCTTCATAACTCCATGCAATCATGTCCTTGAATTCCTTGAGAGTTTAAGCAAATCATTTTTCCATTTAGGGGTATAACTAGTGCCTAAAAGCACATTCTTCACTTCATTTACATCACCTAGGTTGCACTGATCATGTTGCATACCCTTGAAAGGGGTGGACTCCTTCTCATTCTCTTGATAGTCCATATCGAATAACCTTTCAAATGAGATCATTATTTTGGGTATGCTATTTGTTTTTAGGTTTATCATCTCATCCCCATCCAATTTGAAGTATTCTTATCGACCATCTTCATCAATGATTTAATCTATGAACATTTCAACATTGGTGATAAATTCTAATATCTGTTGGTCATCATTGAAGACTTGGAGATTATTAATGTTATTTGGAATTGAAGGGGTAGTTACTATCTCTACTAAGAACCTTCTCATTCTCAAATAGACAACAAGTTTTAAAGTAGTCATGACAATGGTCAATGTATCTGTTATATAATTCTTTTATCTAGGCAATGTTTGAATGTTGAAAGCATCAAAGTCTCCAATCAAGTTCTAAATTTTGTTACGATACCTAGACAAGCATTTTTCATTACAATTATATTGTCTTCTCACCTAACTACCACTTTAGAGTCACCCAATACTTTGATTTTATTTACTTTATTGCTAAGGGCGAACAATATACCATGGACCAATGCTTTGTATTCAACCACATTATTAGTGAAAGTGAATTGTAGACAGTAAGCCTATAGATACAACTTCCCTCTTGGATTAAACAATTCCACCCAAGCATCACACCCATTTTTAGACTTTTTACCATCAAATTTCAATTTCCAAAATTCTAATACTATTACTAGCACTGGTGCCTTAGGTAGAGGTAGTGTTACTGCAATATTTACCCCTAATGAATAGCCAAATTCAAACCATCATCCATGGTTGTGTTGTGGCTTTGATTTATTTATGAAGAACACAAACATTCTTTACTTTTATTTGATTCATCACATCCCAGGTTATCACATGCAATAGTGATATTTGGAAAGGATACAAATTCAATCCCTTCAAAGAAGTCTTATTCATATACTAGATCCAATTCTTCTATCTTTGGGATCGACTACACATTAAACATATTAATAGAGAGGGAATTGTGTGTTCCTTCTTTGTTCAGCAAATTCACTCATATTTTAGATTCATCATAGAGGATCTCATTTATTTTAATGTACTAGTGATCATATGAACCACATTGGGTTCTTGTTCTATCCTAATTTGGTTGGCCAAACCATGCTAAGGTAGCCACATGTGATTGACATAAGTTGCCATGTAGCCATTCAGAGTCCTTGAACAATCTTGACTTAGTAGCATGTTGTAAGCATCTAAGATATCCACCATTTAAATATAGATTAATTTTTGGATCCTTTAATCAAAAGCCAATTATATATGGGCATTGTTCATCTCTCTAACTACCTTTACTTATGTTTTATCTAGTTGAACAACCTTTTGATTTAACTTTATAGGTGTTAGGCCCAAATATTAGTAGATAGAATAAGGAATGACATTCCCTAAGGCACCTAAATCAATCAAATAATTATGTAAGTTTTTATCAAATATCCTAATTATTAAGAGGAAAGAAGGATTTTCTAGTCTTCTCCTTATAGATAACAACACATGCATGAGAATTAATAGAGAATTCCTTGCCTTTTTTACCAAAAGACTCTTTCAAAAGTAATTCCCTTTGATTAGAAATCTAAAGCAACTCAAACATAGTTATATTGGCTTTAGTTTTCTTAAGATATTCAATGTTATCATAACTAAGTTTGGTCTTCTCTGATTACTTATGATCTATGGTATATTCAATAAGATTTATGGGTGGATAAGAGGTTGGAGGTCCTTTGGGTGGAGGAGGATTATTACTTGAATTCACATCAGGGGGAACCTATGTGTTACTCAAAAGAGTAGTGGTGGTCAATAGGTTGGCAGACTTACTCCTTAGTTGGTAATTATTCCCTCTCTTGAATGTCTAAAAGCATGGACCTCTTCCAGGTTGTGTTGAGGTTCATTTTCATCTTCAAATGGAAATTTTTAAGTCTCTAATACAAAGGACATGCCTAGGTTCCCTCCTTAGTTTTGATTAACATCAAAAGTAGGCACAATCTCCATATTATCCACTCCTTTTTGGAAGATGTTTGAGATAGTTATGAATTCTATAGATTTCATTTTTACATGAGCTATAATATTATACAATTTACACCATGATTTTAAGGCTAGGCCCATAAAATTCATGGAATGGGAGTGTTGTTACTCTGGTTTCCACTATCAAGGGGATTGGGCACATTTCCATTATTAGAATTGGAATTCCATTGCCTATTGGGTCTTTATAAATTGATATTCCTACCTTGAGAATGGTTATTAGTATTCTGATTAGAATTTTGAGGTCCCCACCAATGTAAGTTGGTCAGATCATTAGATAGATTCTAAAATAATGATTTTAGATTTCTCACTTTATGATCTATACTAGCATTGGGTTGGTTTACTACTTGAGGTCATAGGCTAGATGTAGGTACAAGGGTGTGAGCATTATTAGCATGTGCTTGGTGATTCAAGTAGGATGGAAGTGTTTGATAAGTTCTACCATATGTGATATACCCACTAGTGATTGACACAATAATGAAACTATTATATGCTATTGGGATTTATTGTTGGTTGTTTGAATGGGTGAGTACATGGTTTGTGGGCACATAAGTCAAACCATTAGGTAGACAATTCATTAGAGTCAAATTATAAATTGTATTAGGGATTTCATATAGGGATCTTATGATAAGATTCATCAGAGGTGTATGATGTTGCAAAGCTTGGTTAATAATTTTTATTTGGTTGTATACACCTAGCTAACCCAACAAAGGCAAAGGGACAATTCCATAGCCTTACAACACCATTAATTTCTCAATTTTAACACCTTCATTATAGTATAAGGATAATGATGCCAAAATTGTTGGGGTTCTCCTAAGGAACATAGAAGTCATCAAATCTAGAGCCCTAAAGTAGGTTTGTATGGTATTTACTTTGATCTAAGAGTAAGGGTCCTTCAGACATCAATATAGCTTATGGAATCAAGCATTGAACATACTCATAAGCTCATTTTATTCTTTCTTGGAAGCTAAAAACTAATTATCTAGGATCGTAGGGTTAATTGGAGTCTAAAATGGTTTACAAGTACACTTTCTAACCTATCCTAGGTAGTAATAAACTTAGTGGGTAATTAAAGATACCAAGTATATGATGTTTCCCCTAAGGAGTAAGGAAACAAGCTATAAGCAACATCCTCATGTTAGACCTAGGTTCTGATTAGGGCATCTTTAAAGGTTTGAATGTGTTATTTAGTTGTTTGGACACCTCTGATTATGAACTTAAGATATAACTGTTGGGGATCAACCAACAATTTGATTACACTTATGAAAGCAATAAACCATAGAATTAAATCAAAATGATAAGTAACTAGAATGATAAATAGCAAAGAATAAGAGATACAAGAAACCACCCTGAAAACTTGTATTAAACTCTTTACAGAAGGAATACAATTGAAGAAACTTCTTTCTTCCACATCTCTCTCAGATGTACAAATCTCTCTCTAGATCTCTTTCCCTCAAGAACTCTCTCTCTCAAGTACAATCAACTCCAACAACCTAGATTGATTCACATACACAATTATGTACTGTTCTTTCTCAACATTCACATACACTAAGCTAAGAAAATCTAATCCTACATATAGAATTAGGAAACTTGAGCATGCCTTTTACAACCAACAGTTATGCCTCTTGAACAAGGGCTCTAAAAATAGTCTTACTAATAATAGAGACGTGGACTTAAGACTATGACTTAATCTCATCATGCAAACACTCAGTTTTATCCTCAGAAATAGCTCTCTGGACACACAGGTAACCAATGCCAGTTCTTGCCTGCTTGCCTGTGACCGATGTCAGTCGATCCCTGCTAACGCCGGTGTCTCCTAAACTGCTCCTGACTGACGTTGATCACTCCTGACCGATGCCGGTGACTGTGTAACTGTTGTAACCTGGCAAAGCGCTCCTTGGTGAAGATTTTAGGCTCCACACCTTAACAATCTCCCACTTGGAGATAAACAGCTGCACCAGTACCTGTACAACAACATCTTCTACCTCTTCCATCTTCAACTCAATCATGAAGACCAATAGAAGTTAAATGAAGATTCAACTTCTCCTTTGTAACCGGCTTGGTTAACATATCAGCAGGATTCTTATCTGTATGGATCTTCTCTAGCTTCAACTCACCATCCTCCAATACCTGTCTTATGAAGTGGTACCTTAGCTGTATGTGCTTTGTTCTTGAATGAAAAGCTGAATTCTTAGCCAAATGAATTGCACTCTAACAATCACTGTATAATTTTCAACTCTCTTGCTCCTTTCCAAGCTCTTCCATGAACCGTGTCATCCATATCATCTCTTTGCTAGCCTCTGTGACTGCAATATACTCTACTTCTGTAGTTGACAAGGCAACAACCTTCTGCAACTTTGATATCCAGCTAACCGCCATTCCACCAACAGTGAAAACATACCCTGTGGTGCTCCTCCTACCATCCAAATCACCTGCCATATCTGAATCTACATAACCATATAGAGAAGTATATGAACCTCCATAGCACAAATGCCTATTGTTGGTTCCTCTCAGATATCTAAGGATCCACTGAACTACTTTCCAGTGTTCCTTTCCTGGATTGGCCATATACTTACTTACAACTCCCACTGCTTGGGCAATAATTGGTCTAGTATAAACCATTGCATACATTAAACTCCCTACTGCAGAAGAATATGAAACTCTACTCATGTACTCTACCTCATCATGTGAATTAGGACATTGTTCTTTACTCAACTTAAAATGTCCAGCCAAAGGTGTGCTTACCGGTTTTGCATCCTGCATATTGAACCGTTTCAACACCTTGTTCACATAATCCTCTTGAGACAAAATCAACCTATGATTTTTCCTGTCTCTCTTAATGCTCATGCCAAGGATTTTATTTCCTGCTCCCAAATCCTTCATGGTAAATGTTTGAGCTAATTTCACCTTAAGCTCAGAGATATCCTGCATGTGTGATCCTGCAACCAGCATATCATCTACATACAACAATAGAATAATATATCTACCATTATCCAATCTCTTAAAATACACACAATGGTCAGATTGACACCTATTATATCCATGCTCGGGCATAAACCTATAAAATCTCAAATACCACTGTCTAGGAGCTTGCTTGAGGCCATACAAGCTTTTCTTCAATTTTCATACTAACTTCTCTTTACCTTCGACCTCAAATCCTTCCGGCTATTCCATATAAATTTCTTCATCCAAATCTCCATGAAGAAATGTTGTCTTAACATCAAGCTGCTCAAGATGAAAATCCTCAATAACAACTAAAGATAGTACAATCTGTATAGAAGTCATTTTAACAACAGGAGAAAAAATCTCACCAAAATCAACACCTGGCTTTTGTGCAAATCCTTTCACGACCAACCTGGCCTTATATCTCATTTGTCCATTCTCACCTTCCTTCAATTTGTAGGTCCATCTGTTCTTCAGTGTCCTCTTACCAGCTGGCAACTCAACCAAATCCCGTGTTTGGTTCTCTCTCAAGGACTCCATTTCCTCAACCATGCCATGCTCCCACTAATTCTTGGACTCCACCTATATTGCTTCTTGAAAACTCTCTGGTTCTCCACCATCAGTTAGAAATAAATAGAATAAAGAAGGGGAATATCTAATTGGAGGCTTACTTACCCTTTCTGACCTCCTGATGGGCGTCTGAGACTCATCCACAACATGTTGTCCGCCCAAATTCTCTGACAGTGACTGACCTCAATCACTTCTAGGCCTGTAACTGGCCGACGTCGGTTCTCCTTGGCTGATGTCAGTTCCTGTCATGCTGACGTCGGTCACAGTCTAACTGATATCAGTTTCTATCCTGCCGACTTTGATTCCTTCTTGGCCAACATCGGTCTCTGTGTTTTCCTGCAAGTGATTATTTCTTTTTCCCATGAGCTCATTTTGGACCGTCACCTCATCCAATTCTCCATTGCTCTACCCAAATTGATTCAGCTTCTTTAGTTGATCAATATACATCACTTTTTCATTGAAAACAACATCACGGCTCCTAATTATCTTGTTAGTTCCTAGATTCCAAAACCTGAATCCGAAATCATCAGAGCCATAACCAATAAATGTGCACCTCATAGACTTAGCATCTAGCTTCTTTCTATTTTCCTTATCAACATGCACAAAGGCTTCACAACCAAAAACTTTGAGAAATGAGAGATCTAACTTTTTACCTGTCCATGCCTCTTCTAGAATTCCACCATCTAGAGCTGTAAAGGGTCCTCTGTTAATCAGGTACACTGCAATGTCAATAGCTTCTGCCTAAAACTCTAAGGGCAAACCAGCATGCAATCTCATACACCTTGCACGCTCCATGATTGTTCTATTCATCCTTCAGTAACTCCATTCTACTGAGGTGTCCTTGGAACCATCCTTTTCCTATGGATTCCATGCATATAACAATACCAATTGAACTTATAGCTGCAGAACTCACCACCATTGTCAGATCTCAGGCAATTCAATCTTCTGCCTGTTTCATTCTCAACCATAGCTTTCTAAATCTTAAAAGTCTCAAATACATCAGATTTCTTCTTAATATAATAGACCCATATCTTTCTTGTAGCATCATCTATGAACGAAACATAGTACTGTGATCCTCCAATAGAAGCAACCTAAGCCGGTCCCCACACGTCTGTGTGAACAAGCTGCAACTTATGCTTCTTCTTTGTTGACCCAGTCTTGAGAAAACTCACTCTCTTCTGTTTCCCAAAAACACAGTGCTCACAAAAATCTAGATCTATGCTTTTCAAATCTGAAAGCTTACCTTTAGACTTAAAAATTGACATTCCCTTCTCACTCATGTGGCCAAGCCTTGAGTGCCACAATTTTGCATCCACATCTGAAGTAGATAATACAGAAGGAGAATTGTTAGTAACACAATTACATAAATAGAGAGTACCTACTCTCTTACCTCTGGACATTACAAGTGCACCCTTGGTCACCTTCCAAGATTTAGCTGTGAGAGTTACTGTACAACCCTCATCCCCTAACTTTCTTGTAGAAATCAAATTCCTCTTCAAGCTAGGAACATGCATAACATCTCTCAACACCCATGTGTTGCCATTCTGCATTTTCAGCTGCACTTTTCCTTTGCCAATAATTTTACAAGGCTCATCATCCCCTAAATACACTATTCCAAAATCTCCATGGATATAATCACTAAAATATTCTCTATTAGGGGCAGCATGAAAAGATGCACCAGAATCTAAAACCCAAGATTCTATATTATTATGCAAAGAGAATATTAAAGCATCTTGTGTAATACCTGCAACCTTTGCTTCTTCTTTTCCTTCGTGTTGATTGTCCTCCTTAGGCTTTGACCAGCAATCTCTGCTTATGTGCCCAATCTTTCCACAATTCCAGCATTGTGGCTTCTTACCATTTCTGGATTTGGATCTACCTCTCACCTTAGACTTAGACCTTGATCTCCCTTTCTTGCTCTTCTCTTTTTGCCTTTCCCTGCTCTCAAAACTTAAAGCATTCCCTGATGTTTCCTCTGTGCTTTTCCTACGAATTTCTTCATTCAAGATAACACTAACAACATCCTCTACTTTTAAAATATTTGAAGCAGATGCAGTATTACTAACTGCCATTACTAAGCTATGCCAGCTTTCAGGCAAAGAGCCTAATATTAAAAGAGCTTTAATTTCATCATCAAACACAATATTGACTGAACTTAATTGATTTACAATTCCATGGAAATCATTCAGATGATTAGATATAGATCCACCTTCCTGCATACGCAAATTAAATAACTGCTTCATAAGATATACCTTATTAGAAGCTGAGGGTTTTTCATACAAATTTGCTAAAGTAGTCATTAACTCTACCATTGTTTTTTCCTGTGATAAATTAGATATCACAGTAGATGCTAGACTCAGTCTTATAGACCCTAGAGCCTTTCTATCAAGAACTTCCCATTCTTCATCATCCATGTCTGTGGGCTTCTTTGCAATCCCACCTAACGGTAAGTATAGATCTTTCTGATACAGATAGTCCTCTATCTGCATTCTCCAATGTTGATAATTTTTGCCATTGAACTTCTTCATTCTCAATTTACTTTCTTCTGCCATTGCATCTCCCACTCAAATAGAAATCCCTGCAGAAACCCCTGTGAGTACCCTGTAATCAATACACACTACACAGATCTAAACCACCTGTTAGTGAACCTGAGCTCTGATACCACTTGTTGGATATCAAGCTCTGAACCTACAACCAAGGCTCTGATACCACTTGTTGGGGATCAACCAATAATTTGATTACACTTATGAAAGCAATAAATCACAGAATTAAATCAGAATGATAAGTAACTAGAATGATAAATAGCAAAGAAGAAGAGATACAAGAAACCACCCTGAAAACTTGTATTAAACTCTTTACAAAAGGAATACAATTGAAGAAACTTCTTTCTTCCACACCTCTCTCAGATGTACAGATCTCTCTCTAGATCACTTTCCCTCAAGAGCTCTCTCTCTCAAGTACAATCAACTCCAACAACCTAGATTGATTCACATACATAATTCTATACTGTTCTTTCTCAACATTCACATACACTAAGCTAAGAAAATCTAATCCTACATATAGAATTAGGAAACTTGAGCATGCCTTTTACAACCAATAGTTATGCCTCTTCAACAAGGGCTCTAAAAATAGTTTTATTAATATTAGAGACGCAGACTTAAGACTATGACTTAATCTCATCATGCAAACACTCGGTTCTGTCCTCGAAAATAGTTCTCTGGACGCACAGGTAACCGACACCGGTTCCTGCCTGCTTGCCTGTGACCGATGTCGACCGATCCCTGTCGACACTGACATCTCCTAAACCGCTCCTGACCGACGTCGGTCGCTCCTGACCGACGCCGGTGATTGTGTAACTACTGCAACCTTGCAAAGCACTCCTTGGTGAAGCTTTTAGGCTCCACACCTTAACATAACTTGTCTATATTCTTGGAAAAATCATGAGCTATGATTGGGACAGCCATAGGAAAATAATCTCATTATCTAATATAGGCCATGTTGTCCATTGGTAAAGACTGGGGGATTACAAATAGGTTAGTAAAAGGGGTTGATGTAGTTGTCAATGAACTACCGGTTGATTGGATGGGTTTGATTCTTCCTTTCCATTTATTAGCTCTTTATTTTGGTATTCTATAGTCAATGAGTTCTAAGAGCTCCAATTTATCCCTAACAGACTTCGATCGGGTATTAATCCTTATACTCTCTATCTAAATAGAATTTTTAGCTTAGTAAGATAGAAGGATTTTAAAATTCCTTAGATCAAATTTTCAAATAATGAATTGAAATCATGTTTCAAGCCCTCCTTCTAGTGCTAGAAACATGTTGATGTGTGTTTTGACACAAACAATAATTAGGTAGGGATTGTTAATCCCTAGCCTCTCTTGAAAGGAGGGAGATCTTGTGAAGAAAATACTTCTCTAAGATCTAAATTTACCAGGTCTTGGTATATTAGTCTTCACTTAGTTGGTTGATGTGAAATATTCCATGCAAGGGGCACATTTTAATAGGCAAAGTTAACTTTGACTAAAGGATTCATAAAGAGGCCACACCTTCTCTTAGGATAAGTTTGTAGGGTCTGGCCTCTACTATAAATTGGGTTTCTAAAATTTAATTCCTAACACAAGATGACTTCCCTCATTAGTTTATCTTATTTAAGAATGCAACAATGCAATAGCAATGACAAATTTTGATACACATATATAAAATGAATCAAGATAAATAATTAAATTTAGATTGTTGTGTTATTAGATTAACATGATCATAAAAAACAAGTAAAAGATTAGGTATAAAGAGATAAAATGCCTACTGTAAACACAGATCCTAGAGTTATCTGACTAAAACAATCCCAAGAAATCAATCTTTAGTTGAGTCAGACTTAGGATAAATCCAACTAAAGATGGTACAAGAGTCTAGGGGAAGAGTGACTGTAAGAAGGAAGAACACAAGTACCATAAAAATTTGCAAAGAATGACAACACAATCTCAATAGTATTCAAATTATGAGGATTTTCCTTTTTGATTAACAATGTCTTAAAATTCAAAAAATCATCAAAGACTTAGAAAATAACTATATAATAACAAGGCTAAAACAAGAGAAGGGAAGAGATTATCTTTAAAAATAAGAAAAAGTCTAGTTCTATATGTCTCCATTCACAATCCATAAAGAGCTAGCCCTTATTATGGTACAAGATATGATCTTATATAGGCACACAAGCCTAAAGAGTTCAAATATGAATTCAAATTCAAATTCACCCACTAATGGGATAGTTCTAGCAATCATCAAAAAATTGAGAACCATGCTGGACCAAATCAAGAATGAGTGCCTATAGAGGAATGCAGTTGATATTGCATTGAGATAGTTAGCCACCCACATCTTGTGCAGTTAGATCCACACCTCTTTAAGTCATATATTTTTCCCTTATGTTTCATGCTTAATCCCATAGTGCATGTTATGCTAATTATTCATACCTTATTCATGATTCAGTTTGATTACAATTTGATTTTTCAAATCAAATTAGATGTGTAGTCGATTCTTGACTTCTTGATTATTTTGACTTCCAGACAAACTATCAAATTTGATCTCATGATTCATTGGTTGCACAACCAATATGTCCTTAGCTCATTGACCATTTAATCTCACCTATACTTAATTTTGATATTTCCATAACCTTGGGACCCCACTTGCTAATATGCCTAATTATTCCATGTGTTGTGTTGTGATACCTTAGGCTCTCCTAGGATTTAACATTTCTATTGAGATCAAGAGACTAACATGTATAACATAAGGGAGCACTCATTGGTTATATTCCATGGTTTCAAGAAGCTACCATGCAGTATTTAGATGTCTTCTCATGAACTTGAGATTTTGGATTTTTGTTTCCACATGTTGCTCCCTCAGCTCTCTATACTTTAGGGCAATTGTCAATAGCTCTAAGTTTATGTGATTTAATGTCTCCATCCTACTGAGGTTCTAATATTATGATAATATTCCACATGGCATCTTCTTGGGGCCTCGAGACCATAAAAGGATTAACTTTTGGATCAACATATTAATGCCCCCAATCTTTCATGATTCTAGGTTTCAACACTTTTGTGCCTTTGCATGACTTTTGATTTAAGTTTTTAGAGGTTTTATCCTTGAGCCTTTGCACAAAAGTTTTGACTCATTCATTATAAAGACCCAAGCCTTCAAAACCTAGTCTTCAAAACTTTTGTCTTTGAGCCCTTGTGTAAAATTTCTAACTTTTTTTTGTCTTTTTTAACTTTTGCCTTATCCTTCAAAACTTTTGTTGTCACAATTTATGTTTGGGCATTGATCTTTAGAAATTTTGTTTGGAATAAAAGTTTTGACTGGTCTTTACAATGCTTTTTTTGAAGATCAAAACATTTAGAAAATTCTTGCAGAGTGCTTCGAGCTCTCTTCCTTTTTTATGACTTTTATTCGTAACTTTTATTTTGAAGGTCCAAACCTTTAAGAGTTTTATCCATATAAAATTTATAACTAGTTGAAAATAATTTTTATGAAGACCTAAAAACCTAAACAATTTTTATGAAGTCTTCATACTTTTTGTAGACTCTCCTTCACATAAAACTTATGACTACTCTTTTTCTGAAAAGTGTGAAGGCCAACTTATTTGGGTACTTACAAGCACAATATGAAAAGGCACAATCAATGACTTTAATTAAAAAAAACCAATGGTTAAACATTTGAAAATAAATGGCTAAGTATTTAAAAAACAATGGTTACGCATTTGAAAACAAATAGATAAACATTTAAAAACCAACGGCTAAAGCAAAAACCAAAAAATGACTAAGTATAAACTAGAAACTACACAATGACTTAGTCATTTACTTGATTCTAAAGACAATTTCATCTATTTTTATGAGAAGTGATTAATTTAAAAAGGAAAATCTTATAAATATTTAGTCATTCGAATTAAAATTAAAGTAGAAATGGATGAAAATTATTCAAGAAAAGAGGTAGAAAACTTTGGAATAGTCAGATAATTTACATAAACGTAAGATGCAATAGTCTAAGATGAATCTACAAAATGTGTTTCAAAACACATGTAGACAAATAGACCAAGACTTGGTAGATCTATGCAAATTCAGATATTAAAATCAAAGCAACCCAAGATGAATGCATTCCTAAGTAAAAGCTTGGAATGAACTGAAGAAATGCAAAGACATTAAAGTAATCCCAATCAATTACTTATAACTAATTATCTAGTAGATTCCCAAGAATTCTAATTTAAGCAAGAAACCATAATGAACTCTTGAAAGGTATACGACTAGACTCAAGAGCAAAAAGTGGGTCCCTATTTTTAAACTAAAAATAGGGTATGTTGTGCAAGCAATAACAATATTGACTAGGCATAGTCAACCCAATATAGTAAATCTCATCCCTCAAGTCATTTAGGCTAACCATCACCATTTTCTAAGTCTTAGTATTGATCAGAAACTTTGCCTCCTTGTTATCTCAAACATCAAAAGACTTTGGAGCTCTTTCTCAACTTAGCTAGATGTTTTTAGCGAGCATCATGACATTATTGAAGTTTTCTCTTTCTATCATGAGAATCACTTTCCACCACCTATTATGAATTCCATTCCACCCAACAACCAACCCATTTCATATATCCACCCATTGCCCATCTATTACGTTAGTTGTCTTAACCTAACCTCAAGAAGCCAAGTGCATAATTTAGCCTATGTATTCATGTGCACATAGTTATACCCATTTTGTTTTTTATTTTACACATTTTCATTCCACTCAAGAAATTTAAATCCTCTATTACTCTAAGGCATAATAATAGTTTAAGTGTAATCCCTATAGAGCATATTCATAATCTTTTGGTCTCTTCTAAAATGGATACTATAGAAACTTTTGATCAATATGATAATGCAAGTCTTCAAAATTATGTACACATTAAAGATAATGTTGGTGATGAGCATACAAATCAAGATAATGAATTTATGCAAGATAACCCTTAAATCTCTAATAAAATTTATCCCAATGAGCTTAAAGGGGTAGATTCTAAGCAAGTCAAAGAATTACCCAATTTTCATCAGGGATGACAGTGTCCCAAACAAGTGGACAAGGTTGTAGAATTACTCATAATAGATAAGACTGCACATCAAGGAAACATTGCATTATCTCAAACATAATAACAAGAGGTGCCTTTGATATTTTTTGATCTTCCAATTTTAAATGTTACATTTTCCACTATTGCTTATATTCATATATCAACACTTACAGTTACATATGTGCCATCATCTCTTGGTATGAGAAGATCACATGGTTTCTAGTAGATTCATATGCATATTTATACATAGGAATAATACACATATCCTTTGATTGTTATAGAAGGTTCACCACCAACCTCATTTAATGCATACTCTCTTGAATAAACGGTTATAGCCTTACATGCTTAGGTATTACAATTAAATCATGGTGTCTCTTGAACTAATCATTTAATGGACTCCCATACTTTACTTCATAATATATTAGCACCTGGTATTTCCTCTTACCCATTACCATCAGGTTTCATGGCACCTAAGATACCACTCTATAAAGGTAAAGGTGATCTTGAACAACACCTCTTATAATTCCATGTAGCATGCTTGGATTATGCCTACAATGATAAACTACTAACAAAGCTCTTTCCAAGAAGCCTTAAAGAATATGATCTATGATGGTTCTATGATCTTCCACTTAAATAAGTTAAGGAATTCAATCCTTTATCAGATCAATTTCTAACACACTTCTTTATCAACATTGGTGAAAAATTATCTCATACACAAATTTCAAAACTCAAGCAAGGGTCAAAGAGCCAATTAATGAATATGTTCTTTAGTACAAAACTATGATAGCTAAGATGAAATTTTTTATGGTAGACAATGAACTACAAGATATATTTAAACAAAACTTGATAGCAACACTCCATGAGTCTATTATGTTTAACATATTCAATTTTTTTGATGAGTTATGCCATATATTAAAATAAAGAGAAGTCAAGCTCATGTATTTAAAAAAGCTAATATATGCAAAAAATGATTCATCTACTTCAAATATCAAGTTTCAAACCAAACCGAATTACAAGGCCAAATATAATGAAAGCAAGAATAAATCAAAGGTAATAGTCAATGTAGTAACATAACCAATAAATAAGATTCATTTAATAGCTCCACCAATGAGTAAATTTTCAAGTTACCACAACCTTTGCATTAACTATTATATAAATTACTTGATTGCAATCTCATATCTCTCCCTCGGCCATTAGAGGTTCTTATGATCAAGCCTCAACACAAGGGCCTCAAAAGTAATGCATATTTTAACTACCATGGATATATTAGATATTCTAAAAACAAATTCTTCAAAGGCATGAGATACAAGATCTTATCAAGGATAATACTATTGAGATAATAATAACCATAGAGGAAGATATACCACATCAAAATGATAATTCAAAGATGAAAATATTTAGTAATCAATTTCAGAATCATGGTACAACAAAAAATACAAATAATTCATATGTACATCAAGCGTAAAATGTGCATCCTCCTCCTAAGACATATGGGCATCCAATAGATAGTATTATTGGTATATTTACATCACCTCAACATCATGTCCTATGATCATATTTTATGATATTGAAATCAATGATTCATCTATATGTAGCACTTTTTATTCATGAAAAATCACTATCCCGCTCTATGATATAAGCACACACTATGGTCTTCCTATTTATGGGATCATAGGCTAGTTTCATTTCAAAAATATATATGTCAAAATTTTAAATATATATATGTCAAATATAAAAAACATTCAAAATATTCTCAAAAAATATAAAGTCAAGACCTGAGCATGAAGACTTTCTAATTTACTTATTTACATATGTTATTTATCATTTGTCTGGTAGATAGCACATTCTTTTTTTTTTTAATATACACAAGAAATTCATGAGATATATGAGTGTGGTGTACAAAATAACTTATACATGGATTCTTAGATGTTATTTTCCCTTCCACCCAGTGGCCATGCCTATGTTGGGGGCTTTTCATTTTCCAATACACATTATCAACAAGTTATATTTATCTATGATCTTTCTGCCATGTTGAGTTACATATCTTACCAATGTCTTGCTAATTACTCATATCTTACATTGTGTTACATAGATATGCTAATTTTATATAATGTGACACTATACATATGGATGGAATAAACTAGTTTCTCTTGTTCTATGATCCTTTGATATTGTTTACTTTCTTGCATGATAGGCTAGAGATTACTTGATTATAGTGTGTAGCCCTTGGCCCTTGTATGAAATTTTCATAAACATATCTATGATATTTTTACTTTTTATATGTGACATTTGAACATGTCCATTCTTTGTGGCCATTGGCCCCATGTTTTGTGTGATATTTAAGCATGTCCATTATTTGTGGCATTCTTAATGTTATTTGTTTTTGGCCCTTGGCTTTGTTTATTGCATCATATCCATGTCCATTATATGTGACCCTTCGTTTTATATGTGACGTTGTGTGTTGAGCTTGTTGTGTTTTATTAATGGTGCCATGATATATATCATGCACTTTTACTATGTAGTCTACTTCAATAATGGTTACCTTATTACATGCCTCATTTTTATATCTATCTAGAAAAAAATACTTCGTATGCCTCACATTCAATATGTTACATACATGTTTCAATGACAATTAAATTCCTATAATGGTATACTCTCTACATGTTGACATAATGCTACATGAATATATTTTTATCACATGATACAATTAACTTTTATTTTAAGATGAGTCACTTATCGGATACAACCCTCATCTCAAATGGGGACATTATAGTGGGCTTATATTATAGATCCAACCCTTAATGAAAAAAAAATATATATATTTGGACATATTACATGTGTGATGTGTTGTACCTATGTAAAGTTGAATTTAAAACATCAAGGAAATTTATGTAATTTTAGTGATGTGTTGTCCATACATATTGTCTAAATGACATTATTTATCTGTGTATTAGTTTTTTTTTTTAAATGTTATTTAAATAATAGTTTGAATTAACATGTTGTGAACCTATTAAATAGAATACATTTTCATGTTTGTTGTCTCTGAGTATTTTCAAACAACCCAATTTATCTGTGTGTTGTTTTCAAATAAATAAAACTTTATTGAAAAGCATAATTTTCATTTAATGGAAAACACATTATAAGCTAGGGACAAGACATTTGAATGTATTTTTTTTTTTTAAGAATAACTTATTAATAGGATTATGTTAGTTACATCATGTTAATAGGATGGTGTTATTCATAGTTTTTACACCCTAATTTAAGTTAATGGTGATATTAATCTAACTAAGATGTAACTTTGAAATTTAATTCAGATCAGGGTCCGGGGCCGTGGTCAGCTGGTCAGGTATTTCTGGTGCGGCTCTATAGGTCCAGTGTTCGAGTTACCCCCCAGTTCCCGTGGTACCGGTATTAGTCGTGTCTAGCCAGCGGCACTGGTCATGTTAAAAAGTTTACCAGGATTTTAAAAAAAAATTAATTCAGATCAATAGATATTGATTCTTTTGATTTGAAAAGGACATATATTAAATATAAAAAGTATTGAAGAGATGAAGATACTTAGGTTTTCTATTTGATTTTTTGATTATGACCATATTATGAAAGTGAAAATAAAAGATGAGTAGGCTTATCGTTCATTCAATTTTGAAATTGATTCACTATCTATAATGGGTAAGTTATGTAAGATTAGGTTAATATCATCGATTGATATCGACTTTTTTCTCTGTACTAACCTATGCAAAAGTATGGCACAATGATTATACAATTATCAACAACTATATTTACTTACCTTATGTGTGTGATCTTGAAACATGATGATGTGTACAACTCTGAAAATCAATTTCCTTTACATTGAAACCCTAGGTGTGCTTGTGAGAGCTAGAAACCTACAAAAATGAGGAACATATAATTAACTAAGATAATCTCAATCATCCTCATATGATGATTGACCATTGAATACATATCCAATTATCTAAGGAGGGAAATAAATCCACACATAGTTCTCCCATTTAGTATGATTGTGTAATTGTACTCCTTTCATACGTCAAAATGCTTGTTTTGACTTAGATTTTGAGTGTTTCAAACTTGGCTTGTGACTGTTGGTAGTGTATTTAATTACTCTACACTATTATACCATTTTAAGAAGCACTTATAATGTTCATTTTAATATAATTAATAAAAAATGACTAATTGGTGCACAATTATCAACAAACTATTATTAGACAAGAGTATCAATCAATTTATTAACTTGATTTACTTCCACTATTAATAATAAATTATTATATTAAGAAGATTTGTTTTATAAGTTAACTTCTCTCCAATCCCTATCCCTATCATGTTTATTATCTATATAAGATCATAGAGAGTTAGTGATTCAGGCATACATTGTGAAAGAGTGTTATTGTTATTCTAGGAATTCAGGCCTAATCATTTTAATCTAAAGAGGTCATCATGCTATATATGGTAAATCTATGTATTTTTTCATTTAAATATTTAATTGATTTATATTATTACATGTATTGTGGGTATAAATCTTATGGTAACTAACATGAATCTAGACTTTATCCAATCATTTAATATAGTATTAGAGCTATAGAAGTTTCATGATAATTAACTCAATTCTGGACCTTATCTAATAATTTAATATGGTATCAGATCTATATAAGTTTCACCTCATTTTTGCATGCAAGTTTAATTTTTAAATATTTAGTTTTATTTTGATTTTAAAGCCTATATTTTAATGGCCTACTACAAATACCCAATCATATGCTCTCACATATCCATTAGGGGATCATGGTTGAATATAAATTAGTGAACATAGTGGGTTACTAATGATTTAAAAAAATCAAATTTATCTATTTGATCTAAAAACTTACTAGATGGTATTCTTTGGTCTATAAAACAAATTATTATTCTACGTTAAGTGTTAATTTGGCATCCATAAATTAGTTTTGGGTCACCGTGGGAATCATGAAAAAAAATTAAAGTTCTCATTTTAAGCTAAAAATTTACCAAACAATAGATATTTCTCTCTAAAAAAACTTGTTTATGCATCCAGTGTTGATTTGGACTCTGTACAACAGTTTTGGGTTACCATGGTGTGCAAAACAAAAATTATTTGTTTGACTTAAAATTTTACCAAATAGTAGATCTTGGCCTTTGTATCAAACTTATTTATGTTTGGTACATATTTGACTTATTTTTTATGATTTTATTGTAGAGAGGATTACAAATCAAGCTAGTCAAACATTAGTCCATAAATAATGAAAAATGCATAAAGAACTAACTAACTAAGCCTATATATTCCTCTAGGAATTACAAAGGATATCAAGAAACAAAATAAAAAAAAGCAATATCATATTACCTTTCTAAATGGATTCACCATACCTATGTGGCTCAAAATCATGTTCTCCCTTGATCAAGCATCCTTGTCTTTGTCAACAAAGGTGGAAAAATCCTCTAATGTATCAAGAACACTCGATAAAACTTAGGCTCATGATTCCAAATTACTAAACTAGCCTATCAATGAAGCTTACAAACAAAATCAATGATCAAATGCAAAGGATTGTGGAAAAAAATAACATTATAACTTTGCAATATTCAAGTTTTATTCTTTATTCATGTCCATGGCCTCTCTATTTATAGATTTTTGAGATTGGTTAGGATCAACCATGACCATCCATCTTAAGATTGAGATGTGTGGCCATGGATAATCCTAATATTTTGAATTAAATCCATAATTATCTTCATCATGACCATGGAAGAAGGGGCATTGAAGAGGCATGGGAGGCATTAACTAGGCATGGGTGACCCATAATCCTGATATTTATGGAATTTATGGCCTAGGGATGTCTTCCCAAGAAATGATGTCCCCTGATGATGCAGTTAATAGGAATCAATTTTTAAAAATAAATATTCAACAACTCTCATTGAAAATTAATTTAAGCTCTTGATTTTGATTAATTAGCCTTAAACAAAGTTAATCAACATTTGTGCAATTATTTGAAAATTGGCCCTCAATTAATCACAATGGTCAAAAAATCATATTATTGAGTTGTAATTTGACTCAAGAAGAATTAGAAGGTGACGTTAGATGCACCGAAACCATATTTCCATTTAGAATGTTTCCAACACAAAATAACAAATGTGCATGGCATGTACCAATGAATTTAGGAGAAAAGAGTGATCTAGAGCACAAAAGGCAAAATCATCATTTTGACTCAAAATGAATTGATCAAAGTTAAATGACCCATAAATTGCATTTCCCTATTTAGGGATACTTTGATCTAAATTGGCACTTGTAAATGACAATTTTGAACCATTTAGCATGTTTTATGGATTTTGACCTAAAATATGCATTTGAGTGTAATTCAAGTAAGATTGATAATTTCAACACAAATGGTGTTAAGAATTGGATGTATACATTTTCCCCCTACTTAAGAATGTGTAGCGAGACATTCAAGCAAAGCAACATCTTTTCAAAGAAAAGAGTTGTCAAGAATAAATTGGAATAGACCCATGATGCCCCCTTGAGAGGATATACTAGGATGAAATAGAAGGAAGAACTCTCAAAAAGAGAGAGAAAGTGAGAGGTTAACCCATGGACTAGATCACATCCATACAAGTTAATGCCTGCACATGTTATTACCATCAATGATAAAAATATAATGAGAGGTATAATAGGCCCCAGAGATGGGGGGAATGGGAAAGATACAATCCATAAATGTAAGGGACACACTGTAAATGAACCTAACTTGAGAGTACAACTTGCATGCTTATGACATTGATCAATCCTAAGACAAGTTGCACACTAAAACATTGCCATCATGGGCATTAGTGTGGAGAGCTTGAAATTAGAAGAAAAGAGAGAGTGTTCTACTTTAGGAAAGGAAGCACCACTAGAATGGGGTCTCTAAAGAGAATATAATAAGAAGTATTTCAGTAGAGTAGATTTGATAATGATAAAATGGTTTTGCCCCAACAGGGCGAATTTTGACCATTGATAAAGAATAAATAATGATTTTGAACTTGTAGAGCTAATTTGATTCGGATGTCATTCAAATGTTGTGCCCCAGCATGGGCAATTGGTAAGCAAAATAACTCAAATATATAACCGAAAAGATAGGTTAAAGAGAGTGGGTGGAAATGTACATGTGATGGTGTAATGGCTTATAAAGCCATATAAAACCAAACATATGAGAAGAAGAATGGAGATATCTGAGCTGACCTTAATAGAAATTGAGCATTATTTACATAGTTCCATGGACTCATGTTCCAACATGAACTTCAGGCCAATGTAGTTCACCCAAGTTTGGGAGACAATGGAATGAGGAATGATGAAAAATGACAAAGAATTGATTAGACTCATAATGTATGCAAAGAGATGCACATCTAAGCATACACAAAGAAGTCTAAAATGCATTCTTGAACACAAAAGAGATAAGCAAAAATAATCAAGAAAACACAAGACCAAGAATGGAAAAAAGAAGAGAAAAAGAGAAAAAATAAAAGGAGAGGTGTGAAAGCACAACAAAACACCAAGAAAAAACACAACAAAACACCAAAAAAACTCAAATAAACACACACAAACAAAAACCAGGCTAGTGTGGTAGAGGCTTTACCTTCCACCACATCATAACAAATAACAATGACAATTATTCCCTAATTAAAGAGGAACAATGATAGAATAAATGGGGGAAGAAAAGAAAAGGAATGGGTTGGCCAAGCTAACTCTAGATGTATCAAACAAATGGACATTACCTACATAGTTCCATGGATGCATGTTTCAACATGAACTTCAGGCCAAATGTAGTTCTCCCAAGAAATGGGATAGAAAAAAAATGATGATCAGACCAACATGATTAATGCTATATAAGAAATGGAAGATATGATAAACAAAAGAGAATGGTTTGACAAACAAGAAGATGATGAGACAAGAAAGAATGATCTTGTAAAATGGCAAGTGTGTGGGATAAGATATAATGAACTAGTGTTTATGTGCTTGAAAAATGGTAAGAGTGTAACATGGTGGAATGAGAATGTATTAATGTATATAAGCATGAGACAATGTTTTTGATCTTTTATGGATCATGTTCTGATGTTTTTGGTATTTTCAAAGTATTTCTAATGTTTTTGGTGTTTTTGGGATAAAATATGCACAAGGTGGGACCATATAGTCAAGGAGATGCATGTCCTAAGAGTAGAGGTTCCAATAAGATAGCTAAATAGGCTATAATGGCCCATGCTTACAAATCATCGAGAGAGAGGATCTTGATAAAACAATAAAGAGCAAAAAAAGTGATATAAAATAATGTGCAACCTGAAGTAAAAAAGAAGTATCAACATTCACCTATATGTAATAGTGTAGTAATGGTCTAGAACTAAGATGTTTTTGTTCACTTATCTAAAGCTGCACAATACTATCCTGGTTGAACTGCTTTATATAACTACTGCTGAGGATGTTTATAATGTTCATGAGACATAATCAAGATCATAATTGGTCAAGGGATAAAAAGTGTTCAATCTTATAACATGCCTTAGACATAACAAATAATATATTTCTCGAAGAGAGCAATCTAGAACGGGTTGAAGAATATGTTCAGATTGCCAAGGGTTCAAAGTCTTTACTCTTGGGAATCATGAAAAGTGGACCAGGGTATTATAAAATGCATTCAAGGTAAGATAAAAGGGTAGGATAAAATTATGAAAGCACAAGTTATCCCCAAGTCAGGGGTCTTATAGACAATGGTTCAAAGCTTTTCATGCATATAACCTCCTAAGGTGTATGATGTTCATGGGGTCTGAAAGTTCTTCACCATTAGGTTTAGCCAATCAATATGCTCCTGATACATAGTTTGTTGTGACAATATATGGTCCTAACTAATTAGACTAAAATTTGCCTTTCTTTTTGGGTTCAACATTCATATTCTTCTAGTTCTCTTTCAAAACTAAGTCACCAATCCTAAATTTTTGAGGGAAAATGTGTTTTTTGTAGCTTCTCTAGAATTTATTATTATAGGCCTGCAAGTTTTCTAGGGTATAAAAATGCCTACCATCAAGAAGCTTTAGTTCATGCAGTCGTGAAGCTTTATAGTCTTCATTATCTTCAATGTGATCCAATGATATTCTTAATGATTGGATCTCAATCTCAATTGGGATGATAGATTTAGTGGCAAAAATAAGGGAGTTTGGAGTGCCTCTAGTTGGGGTATGATGATTGGTTCTATAATCTCAAAGGGTAGGAAAGAGTTGCAAGTACCAATTATGGCTAGTATTATTGACAATCTTCTTTAAGATGGCAAGAATGGTTTTATTTGATGCCTTGGCTTATTTGTTGCCTTATGGGTTATATGGAGTTTATTTCTTATGCTTGATCTTGAATTTTTCACAAAGAGATTTCACATCTTGGTTCAAAAAAGATCTACCATTATCAGATTTAATACAGGCTAAGATGTCATATCGATAGATGATATGATAATGAATAAATTTGGCTATTTATTTCTTGGTAACACAAGTGAGATAAATGGCCTCAATCCACTTGGTAAAGTAGTCAATTGTAGTCAAAATGTGCTTATATCCATTTGAAGATGTCAGGTTAATTTTCTTAATGAGATCGAGACCCCATGTTGAGAATGGCCATGGTGTTTTAATTGATTGCAATGGTAAGGAAGGTACATGTATCAAGTTACCATGCTACTAACAAGGAACACACTTCTTTACATAATTACAAACATCTATCTCCATTTTAGGTCAATAATAGCCTATTTTGAGGATTTTCTTTACTAGGACTACACCATTGGTATGGGCCCCATACATTCCTTCATGAACCTCCTTTAGTGCCAGCTTGGATTCTCCCAGAGATAAATAATGAAGAAGTGTTTCATCATAGCCTTTATGATAAAACATGTTTCCAAGGAGGATATAACATGTCAAGTGATGAAAGAATAGTTGGCAATAAATACATGTCTATGGAAATAGTTATAAAAATCTCGATACCATGGTAGCTTAGGTGAGGGATTAGGATCAGAAATGGTGCATATCCTCTCTAAATATGATAAAATATGTGTCAGTTGAAGAATATTTTCAGGCAAGACCTGATACTCTTTTGCATTGTCATGCATTTAAATCGTGTAACTAATTATTGCCATGAAATCGACAAATCTATTATTGATTCATGAAACTTGCTCAAACTTTAAAGATTTAAAATGTGTTTTGAGGTTATCAACAATTTGCTTGTAAGAGACAAGCTTATCATCCCTTGTTTGATATTGGTCAGTTGTCTAATTTATGATTAGCTATGAATCTCCATAGACCTTTAATCTTTGAATATCCCACTATATAACAAGATAGAGCCCTACAGTCCATGTCTCATATTCAATGATATTGTTTATACACTAAAATATTATATGAAATGCTTTAGGGATCAAATCCCCCTGTGGCATGATCAATAATATGCCAGCTTTAGACCCTCAGGATGTGGAGGATCCATCAAAATAGAGCATCCACTATTTAGGTTCTTGTGATGCTTATTCTATCATCATGATAGAATCATCTGGAAGGCCAAAGTTGAGAGGTTAAGTGGTCGTAATAGGAGTTTCTTCAATTTGGTCAATAAGAACTTGTCCTTTGATTACCTTTTGATTATGGTACTTAATATCAAACTCACTAAGGAACATAATCCATTTAGCCATGCATCCTTGAAGAGCTGCTTGAGATAAGAGGAACTTGAGAGGATCTACCTTGGTAATAACAATAGTTTGTTATTTAGCATATAATGTCACAATTTCTAAGTGGCAAACACCATAGCTAAGCATGCCTTCTTAATAGGCATATAATTATGTTCATAAGCTACCAATGTGTGGTTTAAATAATAACAATGTGTTCCTTACCATGATCATCATGTTGAGCCAAAAGTGACTCCAATGCATGTTATGTGGTTGATATATAAAGAAGCAGTGGCTTTTCTTGTGTTGGAGGTTATAAGATTGGTGGATTGGTAAAGTATGTTTTAAGATTTGCAAAGGCTATCTGATAATCTTCATCCCACTAAAATGTTACCCCTTTCTTTAAGAGATGGGTAAATAGGTGGCACTTATTTTCCAATTGAGAAATGAACCTACGTATAGACTAGATCTTTCCTTGTAGACCTCATAACTATTTAAGATTGTTTGGTGGAGGCATTTCCATAATAATGTTGATCTTTACAAGGTTGACTTTGATCCCTCATTGTGATACAATGAACCATAGCAATTTTATTGAGTAAAATTTTCCTTTGGGAGCACCTAAAATAGGTTTTCACTCAAAGGCTTATCTTTTTCTTTACTTTTTCCCTGATTAACAAGTGCCTCAAAGAGGTTTTCACCTGAAGATCTTGATGTTTGTTCTTTATTATGACAAAGAAAGTTTTCCTACTCTCCAAAGTAGGTAGAAGAATTCAATGAAAAATCAAAACCCTACTTATGATCACCAATGGTGAATGCATCTCGTAGGCCCATGTATTCTGTAATCAATTCTTCATTTTGAAACTCATCGAGGCATATGATCAAATTTTGTTGATCCCAATCTATGAGTTCAGGATGGAAAAGGCATAAGTTATAGTAAGGGTTTTCTTTAGGATGAGAAGTGCCAATGGTAAATATATAATGTCCTACTTCAAGAAGGGAAGCACCACTAGGATAGTTTTTGCTTCAGGATGGGAAGCTCCAATAGGCGTTATGGTCTATATGGCATTTAAATCAAACAAATATGAGTCAGCAAGCTCATTGAAAAGGCTATAATTAGATGTTGCATTACTACTAAGAGTCTCATTACTAATCACTTCAAAAGAGTCACTATCAAATGTCATGAGGTCATCCTTTGGTGGTTTAAATCTAAGACCATGATTCCAATTGACAACTCCAGCTGTTAAGGGTTCTAAAATTCCTTGCACTTGTAGGCCAAGGCCTTTCCCTTTAGAGTCAAGATGAGCCATTATCCTTTTAGGGATAGGATACTTTGGATTTTGAAAATAATTAGTAAGGCCTTCAAAACATAACCAATCTCCCTTGGTAAAAGCCTCTCGATCTTTCTTTGGTGTGATTGTAGGTACAAAAACTACATGAGGTTTTGGTTATTTCTTCTTTGGTTGCCAAATCTGATTAGATATGTTAGGAGTCTAAGAATTTTTAGGCTCACCTAATGTTGTAGGGGATTTTGTTAATTTTACAATATGGAGGATGTTCTTCAGATGGTACATGGAAATGCCTACATCTTAAATAATAACCTACTTTTCTAGATCCATAAGAAATGGATCGATCAATGTGGAGGCTAGATCACCTAGGTCTATATAATTAGAAGGAGATGGATGAGAAATGATGGCTTTGTTCTTATTTACAATGAATTTAGAACCTAGGCAATAGTTATAATTATGAAACTCTACTTTAAGATGTTTATAGTATTGATATGGTTACTGATCAATAGGAATAATAACCTTGATCCCATCATGGGGAAACTTAAGGCATTGGTGAAGAGTAGATGGAACTGCCTGTACTTCAAGGATCCAAGGATGACCAAGAAGTATGTTATAAGGAAGCTCAATATCCACAATATGGAATAATTTGTGATGAGAAACAGACCCAACCATGACTGAAAACCAAATTGTACCTGGTAACTCCCTCTTGGCATTATCATAAGCCTTGATTGTAATAGTTTCTAGTTTAATGTCTTTATCCATTTAGCCCAATTGTTGTACCAATTTAAGAGATATAATGTTCAGCCCTGAACCATTATCTATAAGAACCTACTTGATCTTGTGATCCACAATGATTATCTAATGTAAAGTGGGTTATTATGGTTTGGGCTGAGGGTGGACATGTCTTTTTGATCAAATGTGATTTGCCAAAATAAAGACAATTGTCCAACTAGGTTCTAGAACTAATCAAATTTTATATCATTAGGCACAATAGACTCTTGCAAAAGTTTGTTGAAGATGGTTCTATGGACATCAAATGTCTGGAAGAGTTCTAATATGTAAATTTGTGTATGGATTTTATCTAATTAATCTATTAGACTATAAGGCCTTTGAATTATGGATTGAACTATTTGAGTCTTTGTTGGGACAGTATTCAACTTTGGAACCATTGGCATAATGTTTTCATTGGGTTTTATGGAAGAAGTGGGTGAAGGGCCCTGATGGTAACTCATGGGTGTTTAGTTGTGATTGCATGACCTAGAGGTGGCAAGGATTTTTTATAATTTGAAGAGGAAGGCAAAGGGCCTTTGATGGTGACTCACAGGTGACTAATTGTATTGATACAATTTTGGGTCAACGAGGAGCCTTTATAATTAGAAGAAAGGTGTTGTTGTTCAATATTACTAACCCATGTAAATAAAGTAACAACATGATGATGCAAACCCGACATGGTATTACTAAGGGGAGAGGGTGTCGACCCTATAATGATGGGTCCCATGTTCCAAGGAACATGAGATTGGCCACATAGTTATACAGTAATAACGGTAATGTGGGTTGCAAAAATGCATCCCATAGTATTATTATAGTCATAAGATACATTTTTATAAGCCACATTATTATTATGGGAATTATGATCTCGATTATGCTCATTATGATTCTGACCTTGTTTTTGGTTTTGATTTTGCCTCTATCCTTGATTGTGACCATTGTGATTATTTTTTGGTCGTGGTGGATCATGTCAAGGAAATGGCTCTTTGTAGATTCCCATATACTAATTTGTGTCCTGATTAGGGCCCAACTTAATTTCTAATTCACCACTTTCAATAAAGTCTTCAATAATATGTCTTAATTGAATGCAATGATATGCACCGTGACCAACAACATCATGAAAGTTACACCATTTGTTCTCTTTGTACCAATCTAGTTTTGGTTGATCTTGAGGAAATGGCCTTGATACTAGCCATACAATTAAATTAACTACAATGAGCTCTTATAACACTGTTTCAACTTATTCTCCTAACTTGCTAAATACTCTAAAATTTTTATGAAATGTCCTTCATGGAGGTTGTCTCTGAAAAGTAGGTAGTGGATTTGGGGGAGTTAATTATACATTTGAAGGAGGCATAGCATGTACCATTTGTACATGTCTTGCTTTAGTCACTCCATTTCCAACCATGTTTCTATTTTTACTAAAGCCTCTAGGCTTATCTTGCATAACTATTTGAACTAGTGATTTAGTTTGATTAGATGCTTGACCTTGCACACAAATCTTAACAAGGCCTTTAGCAATAAGATCCTTCTCAATCTACAATCCTTTGTCCATAATTTCTTTAAATGTGTTAGCACAATCTAACCATAGATTATGTGCAACTTCAAGATTCAAATTCTATGCAAAAATATCAGCCAACTATTTGTCTAGCAAATTATGTTGAAAGTGGCCTGCCAATGCTCTCCACCTTTGCAGATATGTGGTGAAACTTTCACCATCACGCTGCTTGGCTTTGCATAAGTCAATCATGATTAATTCATGCTCTATGGTATATGATAAATGGTTAATAATTTTTTTTGATAATTCATTCCTATCTGCAATTGATCCCTTGGGTAGTTTAAGTAGCCAATCAAAAACTTTTCTCGCTAAACTTCATGGAAATAGTCATAGTAAGTACTCGCTACTATAATCAACCTCTTGACATAAGATGAAGAATGCATGTATGTGTTCACATGAATCTCTTTTCCTTTGTACTTGTCAAATTTGGGTGCCTCAAAATGAGGGGGAAAGGGGTTTTGGAGAATAGATAAATCAAATGGATATGGGCATATCTCATCAAAATTGTACTTTTTGACTCTATTATTCATCTCCAATCTTTGAATAATTTCCTTCATAGAATTCCATTCTTGCATGTATGGTGCATTTTGGAATTGAATAAGATGTTTTTGGGGTGGAATATGCCCCTGGTTTCATTGATGTTCAGGTGGAATGTGCACCTGGTTTTATTATTGTTGGGGTGGAATGTGCCCCTAGTTTTGTGTGGATCTATAGGGAGTGTATACCTTTTGATCCATGACTTGGTTGTAATTTACTCCTTTAGTTGAGAATATAGGTCATTGATTCTTGGATTATAAAACATTCCCTGCATTTGGTTGTTTCATACTTTGTTGATTTTCGGAATTTCTATGTTTATTTACCAATTTTTATGGTGGTTGAAAAGAACTAGCCAAATTGTCCTGAGGGATTTCCTCAATTTGAACTGAATGTTTAAGTTTTTGAGTTTGTAAAGTAACAAGAGGTTCTTGATGATTGAAGAATGTATGTTCTATGTCAAATGGAACACTTTGTAAGGTCTCTTATGATTTTAACTATTTATTTATATTACCTTGATCCACTATGGTAATGTCCTCATCTAATATTTGTTGCATACTTTCAACCATATTTTCTTATTCTTTTGAAGCATCATTGTGAATTGAAGTGGCAACTAGGGAGTCAGTTAAGTCTACGACAAGTTGATCTACATATTTTTGACTTATTATCTTGCTCTTAGATATAAGATCTATATTTATGGGTTTTGACTCTATTTTTATTTCTTTTCCTTTGTTAGAGGAAGAAGATATGTCTATTCGTGCAAAAGCTTGCTCTTGCCATCGTTGTTCACCTTCTCTAACTAAGGTCTACAATTATTCATTAGGAAAGTCATAAGGTAGTCTAGCACCTAATTCTATCAATCTAAGAAGGGCTTCATCTTGATCTTCTTGGGGTTGATATTCATTGTAATCATCTTCAGATCCTACTATTGTGGGGATATCATCAAAAATAATAGGGTTATCTTGACCATCGTAAAATTGCTCATCTTCATAACTAAGGCCATAAGAGGCCCCACTACGAGTAAACCTTTGAGTCATGTCTAAAAGAGTTATTCTATGTGTTTGACTAACTTTGTACCAATGCTTCATAACCAAACAAAGTATGCTTTGGCTCTCTTTCAAACAAATAACCAAGGCACCAATGAGACTATAAGGGAGGGTGTTTTGAAACCACGCACAATTTAGAATATTTGGTTCATGAGTTTACTCAACCTTTGGTAAGGTTGAAATTGTATAGATCAGATGAGGGCAAATTAATTCAAAGACCCATAGTGAAAATTAATACACCAAAGCCTAGATCTTTGTGATACACCTGTACTATAAAAGCTAGTTTCAACTTTGACAATTTGACCCTAGAAGTTTAGAGGAAAACTCTCTAAATTATGAAGAAGACAAAATGGACTAAGCAACTCAATATGTAAAAACATATGTGAATCACTAAGTATAAAGCTAGGACCAAATAGGTAGTACAACATCACCACATGATTCTAGTAGGATAAAATATATTCTAGGACTCAAAGCGTGAGTGATACGCAAGATGACTTGACTCCACCAAGATGATAATGTGATTTTAAGTCTTAATAAATGACCTTCAATCCAAATGGAAAATTGAACCTAAGTTAGAACAAGCTTAGTGCACAAATGGCAAACCCACTTTGACACACCAACCCTTAGAACTTAGAAAGGTTCAATTTTGAATGTGGATTATAAATGAAGGATATAAACAAATTGGGTGAAAGATCTAGACTCAATTGGGCAGCATGATTGTGCCAAATTGGATGACATGACACAAAGTTCTTGAAAACAATTTGAACAAGGAAAAGATGAATTTCCAATTGGACAGTGTAATGCCTCCCTTGCTAAAGAAAATTGAGGATAATGTGCTTTGGTTAAGTTCAATGAGTTAACAAGTAGTTTTAGATACAAATCAAGACCAAGTAAGCTAATGACAAAAAACAAATGTCTTAAGTCCAAACTGACAAGGTATGGCAAAGTGGGGTCTACTAAACTAGAAAGTTTTTGATCATTCTAGGGGAATCAATTACACAATGATTTTCACGTCAAATGATGCAAAAGAAAAGCATAGAAATTAGGTGATCACATCATTGGCTAGTTGTAAAAAGGTCTAGTCCTTTTTACAACCACTACATCCTAATGTTAACTCAATGTAGTACAATGTATTAATGTAGATACATCCCATGTGCAACTTCAATTAGGATCCAAATGAAGTCAATGTTGGGAGATGAAACCCTGGGTCAAAGCTTCCCTAAAGAACTCATGAGAGGTAATGACGTTCCCATCATAAATCAAGTTTGTATAAAAATAAAGAAAACATAAAATAGAAAGACTTTAGGGTCATTTTCAAGATCACCCAAACTTTAATGAGCTTTTGGGGAGCACTTTAGATGACTTTCTTTCTAAGCCTTGGACTAGGCTACTTGCAATAGGAATGGTGCTTTTGATTCCAAGGGTTCCCTAAAGGGAACAAATGGAAGAGCATACACACAATATCCCTCTTTTTGCCAAACAAAATTTTAATCTAAACAACTAAGTAAATACAAAAAGCTTTGATAATGTGAGTTCATTTTTAAGCCTAAATGGAAAATGAGGTGGTGTTCATTTGACCCCTTGGTCTTAGTTGCAAACTTTGAAAACATTCACCATAAACATCTAAAAAAAAATTGTTACACACCAAAACAAAGTTCCTAATTGATTTTTAAGCATGCAAAAGGTGATCTAAAACATGTTTTTAGTAAATGTCAATCTTAGTCTTGCAACAAACACATTAGCATGTCATTTAGCCTTGAAGATCTTTTAGGTTTGAAATAATGAACTTAAAAAAAAGAGCTCTTGAGTCTGTGTTTTAAGAAAAACATAGTGACTAATGTCAGTTTACATAACAAATGATGGTTAGATTATCTAACTAATGACAGTTATCTAACTGACATCAATTATACCAGTGTGACCGATGACAATATTAGCCAATGTCAGTTTTACTAATCAATGTCAGTTAATCTATCCAATCGATGTCAGTTTTACTAACTGACATCAGTTACTGTGTAAATCTATGGCAAACAAAAATGGTAAAATAAAGTTAGAAAATTAATTTTCAAGAGTTTTAATGATCTAAATGAATATTTTAAAGCTGTAAAATGATCTTTTTTATATGTGGGATGTGTCTGGTCCCACTGGGGGTACCAAGATGTAGAGAGGATTACAAAGCAAGTTAGTCAAACATTAGTTCATAAATAATAAAAAATGCATAAAGAACTAACTAATTAATCCTCTTTATTCCTATGGGAATTACAGAGGATAGAAAGAAACAAAATAAAAGAAAGCAACATCATATTAGCTTCCCAAATGGATTCACCATACCTATGTGGATCAAAAGCATGTTCTCCCTTGATCAAGCATTCTTGTCTTTGTCAACAAAGGTGGCAAACTCCTCCAATGTATCAATAACACTCCATAAAACCTAAGCTCATGATTCCAAATCACTAAATTAGCCTATTAATGAAGCTTGCAAATAAAATCAATGATCAAATGTAAATGATTATGGAAACAATTTAACATTATAACTTTGCAATATTCAAATTTTTTTTAATTCATGTCTATGGCCTCTCTATTTATAGATTTTTGAGATTGGTCAGGATCAACCATGACCATCCATCTCAAGATTGAGATGTGTGGCCATGGATAATCCTAATATTTGGAATTAAATTCATAATTATCTTCATCATGACCTTGGAAAAAGGGGCATTGAAGAGGCATGGGAGGCATTAACTAGGCATGGGTGATCCATAATCTTGATATTTGTGGCATTTATGGCTTAAGGATGTCTTCCCAAAAAATTATGTCACCTGATGATACAGTTAATAGGAATCAATTTTCAAAAAGAAATATTCAACAACTCTCATGGAAAATCTAATTAGGCTCTTGATTTCGGATTAATTAGCCTTAAACAAGGTTAATCAACATTTGTGTAATTATTTAAAAATTGGCCCTCAATTAATCAAAATGGTCAAAAAATCATATTATTGAGTTATAATTTGACTCGAGAAGAATTAGAAGGTGACGTTAGATGCACCAGAACCATATTTCTATTTAGGATGTTTCTAACACAAAATAACAAAGGTACATAGCATGTACCAATGAATTTAGGAGAAAAGAGTGATCCAGAACACAAAAGGTGAAATTGTCATTTTGACTCGAAATGAATTGATCAAAGTTAGCTAACCCATAAATTGGTACTTTTAAATGACAAGTTTGAACCATTTAGCATGTTTTCTGGATTTTCACCTAAAATGTGCATTTGAGTGCAATTTGAGTAAGATTGATAATTTCAACACAAATGGTGTTAAGAATTGGATGTATACATTTATTGACATCAAATTTTGTGCCAAAAATAAAACATTTACTACATCAGGCTAATTTTTTGTAGACATGTTTATTATGTTTTTTTAAGCATGTTTCTCTTTTGCTAATATTTCTTAATCACTTATATATATGAATGTGAATTTTACAACAATCAAAACACAATTCTAACCTAGGGGTTTTAATAAAAAATATTATATATCCAAAGAATTATATATATATATATATATATATATATATATAATTCTTTGGATATATAATATTTTTTATTAAAACCCCTAGGTTAGAATTGTGTTCTGACTATTGTAGAACTCACATAAATTGTCATTCTGTGAAAATTAATAATTAGTCCTACCTAATCTATGGTGTGAGGGGTACTGGTCCAATAGTCAAGAAATCAAATAACATTGTGTGTGTGTGTGTGTGTGTGTGTGTGTGTGTGTGTGTGTGTGTGTGTGTGTGTGTGTATTAACTTCCATGTAGCTTCTTATATATATATGAATCATTTCATATTTTTATTTTTCCCAATAGGTAGCCTCTCAACCATTTGATTCTATAGAGCACTAGTAAGTTGTTATCCCTAATAAGTTACTCTCTATGTACCTACAAAACAAGATAGTGTAGAAATAAGAATGGTGAAAACCTCTTTAATTAGTACTCATTAGGCCATGTTCACTATTTATACCTAAGACTTGTATATTAGAGAGCCTACAAATCAAACACACCCAACCTAGTAACTCTAGAGAAATATAAGGTATTATTGAAACTCTACACACTATTATCATATCATTATTAATATCCATAATTCTTGTTCAATTATAGTATCAGAATCCCTATTTAGTTATAGTACACAATTTTTGTTTAAGTTTTGGTTTTAAAATCATGTTTTATGATTCAATTTTCTAATCAGAACAATAAAATGGTAGTGCAAATGGCATGTTTGGCATAAATTAGAAATATGAGATACCTTTTGATAGGTTTGGAAAAAATTATCTTTAGTAGGTTTTTTTGCTACACCATAGTTGAAAAAAAAAATTCTCTCATGTTCAAACTATTTCAACTATAAATGATACAATACAGATGTGCTCCTTAGCAAGGATCTTTACCACATTGCATTGAATGAAGAGTTGAAATTTTTGACAAGCTATGAAGACTCTTTATACATGATATCTTCCCATTTGGGCCTTCCAAAAATTACTTGACTACAATTATGCAAGTGTGGTTGTTCTTTGCATATTGATTGTAGTTCATGTCAAATAACCCCTATGACAATTATCATTCATTATTATAATACATGTACATGTGTAGTTATTGATTGATTGAATTGAACAACAAAATGAATGGATTGTTGGATAACTTTAAATATGTATAAATAAGTACATATATGTATATACATATGTATATGTTATTCTCATAAAAAATTATCTATGTATAAATAAGTGATTATAAATATATACAAATGTATATGTGTGTTTGCATAATTTTAAATGTGTTTATATATGTGTATATATAAAACTACACTTATTTATTTTGGTCTATGGTACACTTATTTATAGTGAAACTTTCTTCAAGAATATTAAAAATGATTGGCACATAGATATAATCAATAATGATTAGAGAATGTTGAAATTGATTGGCATAAACATACATATAGGTTTCTACTGTGTGGATAATAATTTTTCTTGTCTAAGACCACTAAAACATGTCAAGTTTATTTTAATGTGCAATTTTATAGCTACATTTGTGACATTTTTATTGAATTTGAATGGAATAATCGAAAAAAGTGCACTATCTATAATAATGCACTTTTATGAGTAATTAATACCCATAAACTATTTTTAGGTGTCTACATTACCAATGCCTTGATTATTACAAAAAATGAATAATCACCAATTAAATTATGAGTTTAATAATGACAAGGTACATAGCATAAACAAGGAATCAAACATTTTTTCACTTAACTCCCCTTTCAATAAAATGCTTTGAGATGAGAGACAATGGACGATATGTTTTATTATTTGGTTAGGCTTTGTGGCTTGTCACTTTTTAACGTATGCCTTATTGGTCATTACATGCTATGTATATTCCTATCACTATTTGTTACATCTTGATCCTCATTAAGCAAACTTACTTGATTATCAATGGATATTTATAATTAATAATATGACTTGATTATTTTTAACTAAGTTTTGAGATATATGTTGTTATGGGACAATTGTATATTTCTTAGGTTATATGTCTACATTTATATGAGTTAGGTGTAGTGTATATGTTTGCATTATGATCATGTTGATTTTTTATTTCTATTGTATTTTATGATGTATGTATATCATGATGTTAAGATCTAACTACCTACTTGTTGTGAGTTTGACGTAGGAGAACTCATCTGTCATATCATGATAGGGGGAGAGCATCATTATAGAGGGTGATGTAGATGGATTTTCTAGGGATGACAGATAAACCAGTGAGAAACCTGCATACACAACATTAGATAACACATATTAGATGCATAGTGGAATGGTTAGCATAATGTGTTTAATGTTGCTTGCATTTATAATTTTTTGTTCATGGGTAGTTTAGTTTAATGGTTATATAGAACTCGTATTGTGTGTTTGTATTATTATCGTATCTATAACCATTAATGTTTTGTGATTTTTACAATTAGAGTGAATTTGGAATTATTGATTACTGAAATAAACATTAGATCTTTAAGTCATTTAAGGTGATAATTTAATTAGTGAATATATATTAATTATTTTAATTAGTATAAAATATGAAAACTGACATTTAAAAGGAAAAAATAGGAAAAAAGAGAAGAAAATATCAAGGAGAAAAAACTACACCATTCTCATGAAAGGAAAGAGATAAAAAGAAGAAAAGGGGTGCAATTTCTATAGGGGAGAAGGCAACACAAAGAAGGAGAAATCAAAGAAGAAAAAGTCAAGGGGCAAGAAGATCAGTCAAACTTATTGCCAGGTAGGCAGTGCATTGGGTTTTCATGTATATTGTTATTAAGTTATGATTTTGTGCTTGTGTATTAAGGAAGAGATTTAAACATATAGGATCTTCTTTCAAATAAAGTGTGTTGTGGAAAAAAAAATCAAAAAAATATAGACCAATGCCCTATTCATAGATTATATTGAATGAAAACATAGTTACTGAAAGGTAAAATAATATTGTAGTGACTTATATCATTAGAAATCAATAAACTTATTATTTAAACTAAATCATTGTATATGCAATATAAAGCTACACATCTTGTAATATGCTATAAAAAACCTAGAGATATAGGCAATGATCTTGTGACAACAAATAATGATAAATAGGCAGTGATTTTAAGAAAAATGGTCAAGAGTAAAGAGTAGCAAACCATAGAAAAATTATAATTATTCATTTAAGCATATAACTAATTGTCCCTAGATACTAGGTAAAAACTTAACTAGCTAAATAAGAGAATTTTTATAAAGATTGGTTTATATTGTTAAAATAGGAAGGAGCATTACAACAAAGATCCACACACAACTAGGGAGATCCTCATGGGATTTATAATTGCTTCTTCAAACTATATTTGGTTACCAAATCTCATATACAACGTATTCATATCATCTTGTTCAAAGTTGTAAGATATACCTACTAGCTTCTATAAATAGAAAGTTACATATAAATAGAAGTCTATATATAGATATATGCAAAAATAGAAAGTATCTAAAAGATAGATGGAGGAGTCTAGATCATTATGTAATGGTTGAATGAATATTTGGAATGCCATGGAAATATGTTTTATACAAGTTTGTAGTGCATTGTGGAAGTTTGTATCTTGGCCATCAAAATCTGTAGCTTGGCTGTCAAAATTTGTAGTTCGATCGTCAAAATCCATAGCTCAACTAAAAAAATCCATAAATATCTGTCAGAAACCGTAGAATGCTTGGAAAAGTTCATAACTTTGATAGAATGTTAGGTTTGAGACTAAGGCCCTTCCTTATATTCATGGGATCATATCAAGACTCTTATTTAGATGTTATAATACTTGTACATATAAAAAATTGAGGATTAAACAAACAAATAGTTAGAATATTATGTAAAGAATAATAACTCAAACTCACATAAGCTTCAAGAGATAAAATTATTCATACTCTATCTTAGACTAGTTATAATCCCTAAAACTACATGCAATGCTCAACCTAAATGCAATATTAATGGTTGTAAAGGATGATATATTATGATTATAATGAGTCATAGTGTGGACTCATCAATTACTATCAAACCATAGATAAAATAACAATCCTATCTATCTTTACCTATTTATATGATATCAAATTTTCATGTTATAACTATAACCTTCCGTGAATATATGTATTTGTTCCATAATATTATGAAGTATTGACATATTTTGTAATGGGATGCCAATAAGGTTATAGTGATCAAGTAATTGACTAAGAATTATAAAAGACTATCGATAAACCACCTCCATATATGTGGTTGAGCATGTATATATATATATATATATATAGAAACATTTCTATCTGATAATTAGGAGTTATTATAAGAATATATTGTATAGGGATGTATCGGGTTGTATACCTCTACATTTTGTTGACAAATATAAAACAATTGGTCATAGGGACTCCAAGAGTTAAGAAACTATGTCAACACAAATATATAGACTCCTAACCTAACGTTTAAAGATAGAATCATGTTCATAAGAATGTAGTTAAGTTTATGGGACTTTTGATTCTTGCAAGATAGCTAGTTGATGAACAAAAGCTTACATTTTTATTGAATTATAATTACTTTATTATGATTTGTTGTGGTATTTAGTAGTTATGCTTAAAATCACTAGACTAGGATAATATGGGTTATCATAGGGTGAATTATGTTTGAAAAATATTTATAGTAATTAAAAACTATAGTTAGATGTATATTTTACCCATATGGTATAAACTGTAGTTATTATTTATATTATTTATGTGATAGATAATATTGTGAGATTCATTCATACATTTGATGAAATAAGTGTATGCATTTAGATTGTTCATATGCTTAGCATGTTATATGATTGATATTAGGATGTAATTTGTATGAATTTATTGGTTATACTATGCTAACAACATTTCACATTTTTGATACTAAGTAGTGAAATGAACTTCACTCGCTTACTAGCATCACAATGTTAGATGAAGGTAATCTGATCAAGTGATGTGTATGAATTTGACTGGTCCTTAGATCATTATTTATTAAAAACTTTATCCAAAGTAATGTTAAGTGAGACATCATTTCATGATTATGATTTACATATTTGTATGATATCTTGATTATAATTGGTTTCTTTATGATACACCACATGTTTATTTTTAGAAATTATATAGCACATGGGTATTAACTTAGCTCTCTACATTCACATGCTATCACTATCTAATCATCTATAAAGGGAGGTCCATTCCCTGATGGATTAGTGCGTAAGATCATTGGTCAATGGTTGATGTGGAAAAGGGTTCAGATGATGCTCTCCTTCCCTACAACAATACTACTTTTGAGATGACACTTGAGATTACCACATATACTAGAGTCTGGAAAACTATGATCTAGGAAGCCATGTATCTTATATATGTAATAGGAAAACTATTGTATCTTATATATTATAATGATGATCTGTAATTACATATTTATTGTACATTAACAATAGTGGTTGTAGGCATGTATCAACCATAGTTGGTTAATTGTAATTACTTTCTATATTTATACTATGATGTATTTCTTATGATGATAATGATCAGTAATATATGATGTATTATGCTTCATTTATAGTTATCACACTTAGAGTATTTTATATGATCATTGATTAGATTCTCATGGTGTAATCTATTTAAAGTATATGTTGTTTAAATTTAAAAAAATTATGTGTTTCTAGGTAGATCCCCGTGGAGATGTTACATGTGGTATTAGAGCTATGAATCAAACTCTAGGACCTAATGAGTCCACTAACATTTTTATACCCTTTTATTTATAGAAAGGAGAATGGTAAAAGCTAGAGTTTATGGAAAGGGTCCATCAAATGTCAATGATAGTAACCCTCCATTTGATCTTAGTCGATTTGCCACTAAGAAATCAACAAAGATGGGTCAGATTCTTATTGTCATAAATGAGACTAGGGACCAGATTATATCTCTAGAGTATTTGGTTAATGACCTTGAAGAAGAAGAACATCAAGATGTACTTGAAGAGCATCCCACTGAGTAGGAAAACCCTCAGGATGTGAGAGATAGGTAGCTATAGAGTTAGCTAGAGACATGAAGAAGGTGAACCCACGTAATTTCAATGGAACTATTCTGGGTGGCAGAGCTAAAGCATGGATGAATAAGATGGAGAATTATTTTAAAATTTAAAACTACTTTGAGTCGCCAAAGTAGTTTGGGGAGCATACCAGTTGGTTGGTGAAGTAGATGTGTGGTGGGTCAATAAAATGTTGGAAATGAATATTAACTCGACCACCACTACTTGGGATTAGTTTATGACTTTTTTTAGTTCATGGTGGCTTTCACAACCTTATTTTAATCAAAATATCATAGGTTTCTAAAATTTGAAGTAGGGACACTTATTGGTGAATGAGTAATGGGAGCAGTTCACCAAACTTTTAAAGAACATACCTCAGTACCAAGGGGATGAGAGGTTCAGGATCAAAAAAATTATCATGGAATTGAGACCCCATATCGATGGAGAGATGGATGTCCATGAACCTTGTACCATGGACCACATATTCAAGAAGGCATTCAAATAGGAACAAAAATTGAAGTCTCTTTCATAGGTCAGGGATAAGTTCAAGAAAGAGTTTATAAATTTTAAGTCAACTTTCAAAAACAAAAATTGGAAACAGAAGAGTGGAGACTCCAACAATTAGTTCAAAAACTAGATTTACAAATTCAATAACATTTCAGCTAACAAAAAATTAGGAAATGGTTTCAAAGGTGGTTTCAAGTGAATTTAATAGAATGACAGGAAAGGACCACCTAGAGGTTGTTTCATTTGTGAAAATTACCATTATGCTCATGATTGAACTCAAGACAAATCAAAGAATAAAGGTCATATTCCTCAGTAGGGTAGTTTTTAGAAGCGTATTTATGTAGTAGTTAATATTAACAAGATAAATTTTAAGCATTATGCATAGAACTGTCAGGTACTTTGTTTGAACATATAGTTTTCATTTTGATAGATATAGGGGCTATAAAATGTTTTATATCTCCTAAAATTCTTAGTAAGTTATCTAAGAGAGATAGAGTAATGGTAAATGCTTGGTCAGTATAGTATGGGAAGGACTTAAAAGTCATGGTCGATAGGTTGTTAGTCAAAGTAGATATTAGGTTGTTTGAGTTCACAATAGTATTGGATCTGTATGTAGCACCACTAGGGTCATATGATGTAATCTTAAAATTCAACTAGATTGTGAAATATAAGGCCAAGGTTAACTTCTTCTTGAAGAAGGTTGAGTGTTTGGATGATTTTAGAAATCAAACATAAATTCAAAGTCAGAAAAGAGAGTTCAAGCTTAGGTATATTTCTACTATGCAACTCAAGAGGGCTCAAAGAAAAGGGTGTCGAGCATTTATCATCAAGATAAATGAAATGGAGGAAACTAAGGAACCATCTCTCAAAGATTACTCTTTTCTTAGATATTTTCATGATATGTTTCCAAAAGAATTACCAAGATTGCCTCCTAAATGTGAGTTCAATTTCTCTATTGATATCATACCTAGATCAAAACCATAGTGTAAGGCAACATACAAGATGAAAATCATTGATTTGGTTGAATTGAAGGTTCAAATCTAGGAATTGTTGTCTAAGGGGTTGATCATGTCTAGTGTGTCACCATGGGGTGCACCAGTTGTTTTTGTTAAGAAAAAAGATGGTACTCTTTAACTTTGCATTAATTATAGAATGTTGAACAAAGAAACTACCAAAAATAGGTATCTACTACCTCCTATAGATGATCTTTTTAATCAAATACAGGGAGAAACTATCTTTTATAACATTGATCTTCGAGAAATTTACCATTAGCTTAGGATTAGGGATGAGTATATTCTAAAGACAACATTCTAAAATTGTTACAAGTACTATGAGTTCACAATGTTACCATTTAGGTTGACAAATGCTCTAGAAAAATCATGAATCTCATAAACAGTGTGTTCAAAGATTATCTATATCACTTTGTTTTGGTATTTATGAATGACATTTTTATGTAGTCTAAAAATGAAGAGAAGTACCTTCAACATCTAGAACTATTTATACAATGGTTTCAAAAGCACAAGTTATATAACAAATTATCTAAGTGCACATTTTTATAGGAGAGAGTGCAATATTTGGGACATATTATCTCCAAAAATGATATCTCAGTAGATCTAATAAGAGTCATTATGGAATGGTCATCACCAAAGAATTTGCATGAGGTAAGTTTCATGAGATTAGCAGGCTATTATAGGAAGTTTGTTTCAAATTTTTCTAAGATAGCTAATCCAATTACTTCTTTGTAACGTAAGAACAAAATTTTTATCTGGACAAAGAAATGCGAAGTAGCTTTCTAAGAATTGAAAAGAAGGTTTAATTTAGCACTAGTGTTAAGAGTTCTTGACCCTAAAGGTCAATTTTTAGTAATCATAAATGCATTAAAGGATGGACTAGGAGGATTTCTAATGCAGGATGGTGTAGTAATGGCTTATGAATCAAAGAAGTTGAAGCCTTATGAGGTGAACTATGCCCCTCACGAATTGAAACTTGTAGCAATTATGCATGATTTGTAAGTGTGGTGGCATTATTTGATGTGAAAATCATTTGAGCTCAAGATGGGTAACTTGGGACTCAGGTAAATCTTCACCCAACCAAATTTGAATGCTCATCAGAGATTTTGGCTTGATTTTTTGTCTGATTACAATTTTGATATCAACTATATCAAAGGTAAGTAAAATAGAGTAGCCAATGCCCTATGTCATAGAAGGTACATAACTACTATCAAGAGTAATTTTAAGGATCGAGTGATTAGATTCTTGCTAGGAGATGAATACTATGATTAGGTCAGAAAAGAATTATTTGAGAATGATTAAAATCTTCAGTATAAAATATTGAGATTGGAGAGTGATGTTCTTTTACATTATAATGGAAGGATGTATGTACCAGATCGATAGAATATGTAAATTATAATGGTAAATAAACTACACAATACCCCATATTTAGCACATCTAAAAGTAACTAAGATCATGGTAGAGCTTAAAGCACTATATTTTTGGAAGGTTTGGAAGGGAGTTAATAAAAATGTAGTAGACTATGTATCACATTGTTTGGAATGTTAGTGAGTGAAATTTGACCATGTGCATTCAATTAGGCTATTATATCTACATGATATAGTGGAATAGAAGTAGCAGGTGATCAATATAGACTGTGTCCAAGGTTTATCAATGTCATAAAATAGACATGATATGATCTTGGTAGTAATTGACAAACTAACCAAGGTGGTTCATTTTATACCAAACAATTTAACAAATGATGCACCTACTCTTACAAAGAGGTTCCTAAAGGAAGTGTATACATTGCATGGATTCCTAGAGAAGATCATTTCATATCATAATCTCAAGATGAATTATAGATTTTGGTTAACTCTAAATTCAACTTTGGATACACAACTAAATTTTAGCACTGCATATCACCTAGAGACTAATGATCAGACTGAGAGAGTTAATCAGGTGTTAAAGGATCTTCTTTATATGTATTACATGGATCAACAATATAAGTGGGAAGATTATATTCTATTGATTGACTTTGATACAAAAACGTATACCAATCAACTTTGAAGATGACATTGTTTGAGTCATTGTACAGAAGAAGGTGCAGGATACCAATCAATTGGGACAGGTTAGAGGATGGGGTAGTCTTTCGACCTGAGATGCTTTCAAAAATGGAAGAGCAAGTCAAATTAGTCATGTAGAGATTGGTTAATGCCAATGATAGGTGAAAGAGTTATGTTGATCTAAAAAAGATAGATAGGTAGTTTTTAATTGGTGATAAAGTGTTCTTATAAGTTAAGTTGCAAAAGAGCTTGATTAAATTTCGAAAGCTAGTAAAAATACCATCGAGATATGTGGGATCTCTCAAGGTATTAAAATTGGTCAATCTTGCAGCGTATAGGCTTGTATTCCACTAGTCTTAGCTCTATTACATAATATCTTCCATGTTTATTATCTTAAAAATCATATCGTTGATCCTACATTTGTGTTGGATTAGAATGATTTGCAGGTTCTATATCCCAGGGTGGTCACGATAGAACCAATCAAAGTAATTAAAACTCACAGACTTTGTTTGCATAATAAAGAGATATCACAGTGAAAATTTCTGTAGGACCAATACTCTAAAGATAGTGCTACTTGGGAGGACTATGATGATTTCTATAGATGATTTTTATATTTATTTACTTGATTTGATACTATTATACTATGTTATTTTTTTAATGAATAATATTTTTAATTCAAAATTTATGTTTGAATAAGAGTCATCTAGGATGATAGGTTGTGTCCTTGGATGGCTGCGAGCAATGGTTTGAAGCTGGGTGGCCAGAATGGTGCCCCCAGGGATGAGCGGCCCCTGCCTGGGGGGATAGCGCAGGAGGTAAAGAAGATTTTTGTGGCTGAGAGCTCTAAGCTTAGAAAAGTCAATGGTTGTTTACCTAGAAGTCAAGAGAGACCGGTCCTAGTAATTTCCCAAGGTTTCATGAAAGACGAGGTCGAATACTTGACTACTCACGCCCTAATATGAAAATTCTTGGGCATCCATATTTCGCTAGCAGCATTAGAAGCCTAGATTCGGCAGACATGGAAAATTGATGGGGACTTTGACATTATGCTGGCGGGAAACAATTATTTCATGGTGAATTTTTCCTCTATTGTAGACCAGAATAGGATTTTTGAGGGAGGCCCTTACTTCTACGATCGAATTGGTCTTTTCCTTAAACCCTGGCATGCAGGGTTTAACTCGACAGATGATCTTCTAGCCTGTGTTCATGTCTGGGTCCATTTCCTGAGATTGCCCCTAGAGTTTTGGTGAGAAGATATCCTCCGTCAGATAGCGGCCTTGCTTGGGGCACCAATGGCAATAGAGCACCAAACACTAGATAAAAAGGTAATAACCTATGCCCGTATTTGTGTTAAGATTAATCTAAATAATCCCCTCCTGAATTCTCTTGAGATTTGTCTAAGAAGTTCCTCTTGGATCCAGCAAATAGATTATGAAGCCATTCCGTTATGTTGCTGCATTTGTCATGTGTATGGCCATTTACATAGATAGTGTCCGCAGGCGGTTAAAGATAATGATATACAAGGAGAAGTGGCTAGAACTCGGGTGGCCAATGGTGACAGAGGAACCAGACAGCCGAAACACATTGGGAAGGCTCAAGATCATTCAGATGGCACGAGTAAAGGAAAAAACCCACTTTATCCAGCAGGTGCAGAACATGGAACGAATGGCTCCAGGGGTCTTGACAAGGATGGATTTACTACAGTCAGGCATTGCATGAAGAATCATGGGCTGAAGAGGTCTAATTTTGATAGACAGAATGAGGTTGACTTTAATCGGTTTGAAGTTCTAGACAACATGAATATAAAGGATGGCATTTCGGAATCGCTGCAAACAGAGGAAGAAGGGACAATGGAACAACTCGCCCCAAGCGATGAAACTCTAGCCTTGGTGACTTGACCAACTCAGGAGATAGACCGGGTCATGCAGGATGCTCCCAGCATAGATTTGCTGACTAAAGGTGATTTAGAGGTTCGCTGGGCTGATCTAGCAAAGGAGATGGAGGCGTCCAGAAATGAAAAAGGTTCTTCCTCCAGCCTTGGTATTTTGCCAAGACCCTTTAAGAAGGCTATCAGCTCCATTCGCTCACGAGCTGGGCGCAGAAAGGACCATGAGAGAATTAAAATTATAGGGGATCTTCTAGTAGAGGTGGGGCATGTTAAGCCCCTGGATGAGCATTTCTCACATGTTACTCAATGATTGTCCTTTCTTGGAACATGAGGGGTTTGAATAGCTCTCCCCGACAAAGAGCTATGTCTAAATTGGTAAGTGCAAATTCTCTTGATATCCTTTGTATCCAGGGGACTAAATTTTCAGTAAATGCGTGGTTTTCTAGTATGCAAAAATGTTGGTACTTCAGTCATAGCCAATGTGTGGGGGCATGTAGATGTTCTGGCGGGCTGGCCATGTGTTGGAATCTAGAGAGTATAACCCCTCTTTATTGGTTGGCCAGCAATTCAGCTGTTATAATGACTGTTGTTTCTAAGGAATCAGGGGAAATCATTCTTGTCACTAATGTCTATGCCCCTGTGGACCTTCCTGGATAGCGAAAGTTATGGGACCATGTTTGGTACATTAGAAGCTGCCACCCCTATTTGCCCTGGATCTTGACTAGGGATTTTAATGTTGTCCTCAACATGGAGAAGAGAGGAGGACTGCCCCGGTTGGGGCCTTCATCTAAGATTTTTTGGAAAAATATTGACCGTCTGCACCTCTCGGATGTCAAACCACTCAATGGCATCTTCACCTATAGTAACAGAAGGAGTGGTGAGGCTAGTATTTCAAAGCACCTTGACAGATTCCTGGTGTCTTGTTCTGGCATTATAGCTTAACATCCCTTGCTTCAGAGATACTTGACTGGGGTGGATCGGATCATTGGTCGATTAAGTTGTCCACTAACCACATATCTGGACCAAGGAAGCCTCCCTTTAAGTTCCAGCTCATGTGGCTCAGAGAGCCTTCCCTACATGAGCTAATGGCATAGTGGTGGCGACAGGGTGGGCCCAACTATGGCACCACTATGTTCTCTTTCGCTAAAAAACTCCAGTATGTTAAGGGGAGGTTGAAGTATTAGAATCTCAATAGTTTTGGGAATCTCCATACTATGAGGAAGAAAGCCCAAGATCAGCTGGATGGGATTACTAGGCAAATTAGAGATTGCGGTCTCTCTAAGGAGCTCCATTTGGCTGAGTCCCAAGCGGTGAAAGACCTTGCTGAGTGGGAGCTCAGAGAAGAGATCTTCTGGAGGTAGAAGGCATGTCTAGATTGGGTCTAAGAAGGTGACAGGAACACTGCCTTCTTCCATAAGTCATTACAGGCAAGGTGTAATAGAAGCTATTTAACTCACCTGGTGTGCCCAGATGGATCATGGTTGAGCACCTCTCAGGACATTTCTAGAGAAGCAGTTCTCTATTTCTCTAGCCTGTTCTCTGAAGGGTTGCATCCTTTCGAGATTGCAAAAAATACAGTGTTGTCCTACATCCCCTCTGTGGTGACTCTAGAGCTGAAGGAGTATCTTATGAGGCCTATAGAGAGGACTAAAGTGGAGGGAGTGGTCTTTAGCATGAAAAGAGGTAAAGCTCCTGGGCCTGATGGTTTTTCGATGGAGTTTTATCAGGACTTCTGGGATGTCATCAAGCAGGATCTTTTTGAAGTGATACAGGAATCCTTTTCCAGTAAAGAAATGCTGAGGGCCTTGAATGCTACCTTCCTGGTCCTAATCCCGAAGAAAGAATAGGTGGATCAGCTGGACCACTTTAGGCCTATTGCACTTTGCAATGTGATATACAAAATTATCACTAAGCTCTTAGCGGGGAGACTCAAAAGTTGCCTCCCATTGATTATTTCAGAGGAGCAGGGGGTTTGTTGCTGGCAAGCAGATTCTAGACGAGGTGGTCATTGCTTCTGAGGCTATCCACTCTATGAGCACTTCTCAGGAGCGGGCCATGTTTATAAATTTAGACTTAGCAAAGGCCTGTGATAGGGCCAGCTAGAGATTTTTGGAAAAAATCATGTGGGCCTTTGGTTTTAGCCTTGCTTGGATCTAATGGGTGCTGAGTTGTGTTACTACGCCCTCCTACTCTATCCTCATCAATGGACAACCAACTGAGCTGTTTCGGGCAGTGAGAGGCCTTTGCCAAGGAGACCCGTTATCCCCTTATTTATTTATCATTCTGGCAGAGGGATTGGGTCGGCTTATTAGATTCTAGGTTTCTCAAAACATTGTGCAGGGATGGCAGTGGGGGAATGGCTTAATCACGTCCCATCTTCAGTTTGTTGATGATATTATTCTGGCTGGGAAAGCACATATTCGTGAGGCAGAAGCATTCAGGGATACCCTTGACATGTACTTGGATGCTACTGGGTAGAAAATCAATGATCATAAATCCTCTATATTCTTCTTTAACACACCAGGACCTATACAGAGGAGAATAGCGGCCATTCTAAGATTTCAAATTCAAGCTCTCCCAATTATCTATTTGGGGATTCCCATTGTGGTTGGTCGGCAGCCATGACTTTTTTGGCAAAATGTTTTGGATAGGCTGAGGCAAAAAGTTAATCACTGGACTCACAGATGGCTATCTACTGCATGGAGAGTTACTTTGTTGCAATCGGTGATCCAAGCTCTTCCTGTGTACCACTGCTTGGTGCAGGCTACCCCAATTTATTTTCTTAAGGAATTTGACACCCTTTCCCGCCAATTCCTTTGGAGTGGTAACCTCTGTAGCACCAAATGGAGTCTGGTCAAGTGGGATACTATTTTCTGGCCAAAGAAAGATGGGGGACTTGGACTGCGTTCAGCCATCCTGGCTAGCCAGGCCCTGGCTGCCAAACTATACTGGAGATGGTGTTCTAATCAGTCCCAATTTTGGGCCCGTATCCTAGCTCTTAAGTACTTTTCGAGGGTGGATCCCTCTGTTATTGTTTGGATGCCTCTTGAGAGGGGTGGCTCCATGATTTGGAGTACCCTCAAAGTTGGAGCTCAGCTGATTAAACGTAGCCTATTCTGGATTTGTAAGACAGGCATGCAGGCTCTCTTCTGGGAAGACTCGTGGGATGGGTCCCCCCCGCTCTTGTCCTCCCACCCGCACTTGCAGTCCTTATGTGATGTATTCCAAGATGTTGGTTGGACCAATGTGGCTCACTACAAGGAGGAGTATAGCATGGGTTTGGCTAAGGGGTTTAGATGGAAAAATCCCTCAGATTGGCCACCGGGTGGGTCCTGGGAGAACCAGATTGAGCTATCTCAGTTATTAGCTTCTATAAACTACAATTCTCTTCAAGTTCAGGATGTGCTCGCTTGGGGAGGTGGGTCTACTGGTAGTTATTCTGTCTCGGTGGGATATTAGGCCTTGTCTAAGCAAGTCTATGGGGAAGCTAATTTCCTCTGGGGGAAGAAAATATGGAATCCCTTTACTTGGCCCAAATGGAACTTATTCTTGTGGACGCTCATGTACAATAGATGCCTCACCTATGATAACTTGTGCAAGCACAAATTTCAAGGGTCCTCCAGGTGTGTGTTCTACTGTAGGGAGGAGGAAACAGGGGCACACCTATTCTTCCATTGTCCCTTTGCCAAGAGTATTTGGCATAGGCGGTGGAACACGTGGCATAGACCCTACTGACATGCCTCCTCATTATCTAATTTTTGGGATCGATTGAGCGTCTCCACTTCCAAGGCACCTATTCTTTAGATTGCCTGGCTTGCAGGACCTGCATTCATTCTATGGAATGTTTGGATTGAAATAAATAGGCATGTTTTTTGTGAAGAATAGAGGAGCCTCGATGCCATCTGGGAGAAGGTTCACTTGTCTTTGCAGGAGACACTTGTTGCAAAAGGAGTTAGAGTGGACAGTCTGGGAGTTGAAGATTATGATATTTTCTCTAGCATTGCTGGTAAGCCATCAGGCGCAACTCCCACCACTCCTTCTATGCGCTCTGTGAATACAGACAGGCGAATGGACAAATCGGTCTGCAGAATGGGTCGATGGACTCCCCCCTTACCTAGAACGTTGAAGATCAATACCGATGGCTCCTCAAGAGGAAACCTAGGGGAAGCTGGAATCAGTGGTTTTGGGCATGATAGTTCTGGAAATCTTCAATTTATTTTCTCTATCTATAAAGGTTGGCATTTCAATAATTAGATGGAGGCGCTGGCTATCCTACAGACGATGCAACAGTGCTGTCAACAGGGCTGGCAAAAAATTATCTGCGAGTCAAACTCCCAAGTTATGATTGATCTATTAATTAATCATAATTTTGATAATTTTGAGTGGCGTCTGGTGGTGGTTGTGCAACAGGTTCTTCAATTAAGCTCTGTGCTAGAATCTGTGAGCTTCAAGCATATTCCCCGTGAATGGAATGGGGTTGCTGACTGTCTGGCCAAATGGGCCTCTGAACAGGGGCCCCAGTGGGAGATTTTAGATTATATAATGTTGCCTTTGCACTTCTCCCAGAAGCTGAGTCTTCTGGTGGAGCAGGACAAGGCTGTGTAATGGTTTTGGCTTTGCCTGTTTTTGAATAAATTTTTACTCGGGTTAGTTAAAAAAAGAGTCATCTAGGATGATGCCTAACTTTAATGGGAAAAGATGTTACATCTTGATTCCTCATTAAGAAAACTTACTCGATTATCCATATATATTTATAGTTACCAATTTGATTTGGTTATTTTTTACTAAACTTTGAGATATATGTTGTTATGCGATATTTAGATATTGCCTAGGTTACATGTCTACATTATTATGAGTTAGTTGTACTATATATATTTATATTATGATTATGTTAATTTTATATTTTTTTTATATTTTATGATATATGTAAATCATCCTGTTATAGTCTAACTACCTACTTGTTATGAGTTTGACATAGGAGAACTCATCCATAAAAGCATGATGGAAGGAGAGCATCATCGAAGAGGGTGACATAGATGGAGTTATTAGAAGATGATAAAAAAATTGATTAGAACCCTGTACACTCTACATTAGCTAGCACATGTTAGATGCCTAATAGAATGTTTAGCATAATGTGTTTAGTGCTACCTGAATTTAGAATTGTTTACTCATGGTTACTTTAGTTTAATAGTTATATTGAACTCGCATTGTGTGTTTGCATTCTTGTCATATCTATAACCATTGATGTTATGTGATTTTTATACTTAGAGTAAATTTGGAATTATTGATTAATTAAATTATCATTAGATCTTTAAGTCATTTAAGGTGCTAATTTAATTAGATAATATATATTAATTATTGTAATTAGTATAAAATATTATAATTGACATTTAAGAGAAGAAAATAAAAAATAAAATAAAGAGAAATGGAAAGGTTTAAATTCAAGAAAAATAAAAAGAAAGATATTAAAAATTAAATAAAAAATCTCAAGGAGAAAAAACTACGCCCTTCTCATGAAAGGAAAAATATAAAAAGAAGAAAATGGGAAAAAAATCTACTGGGGAGAAGGCAACATAGAGGAAGGAGAAATCAGAGAAGGAGAGAATTTAAGGGAGAAGAGGATCAATCAAATTTATTGTCAGGTAGGTGGTGCATTAGGTTTCCATGTATATTCTTATTAAGTTATGATTTTGTGCTTGTGTATTAAAGAAGAGATTTAAACATATAGGATCTTCTTTCAAATAAAATGTGTTGTGAAAAAAATAAAATAAAAAAACTATAGACCATCTCCCTATATAGGGATTATATTGAATGAAAATATAGTCACTGGAAGGTAGAACAATATTGTTGTGACTTATATCATTAGAAATCAACAAACTTATTAGTTAAACTAAATCAATGTATATGCAATATAAAGCTACACATCTGGTAATATGCTATCAAAAACCTAGAGATATAGGCAGTGATCTTATTTAAACAAACAAGGATAAATATGCAGTGATTTTTAAAAAAATGGTCAAGGGTAAAGAGTAGCGAACCATAGCAAAATTATAGTGATTCATGTAAGCATATAACTAACTATCCCTAGACACTAGGTAATAACTTAACTAGCTAAATAAGAGAATATTCATAAAGATTGGTTTGTATGGCCAAAATAGGGAGAGACATTACAATAAATATCCACATGTAATTAGGGAGATATCCATGGGATTTGCAACTACTTCTTCTAACCATATTTGGTTACCAAATCTCATTTACAACATATTCATATCATCTTGTCCAAAGTTGTAACCTATATCTATTAACTTTTATAAATGTAAAGCTACATATACATAGAAATCTATATATATATATATATATATATATATGCAAAAATAAAAAGTATATAAAAGATAGTTGGAGGAGTCTAAATCATCATAGAATGGTGGAAGGAACCTTTGGAATGCCTTGGAAACATGTTTTAGATGAATCTATAGCATGTTGTGAAAGTCTGCAGTTCGACTATCAAAATCCATAGCTCGGCTATCAAATTTTATAGCTCAACTATCAAAATACATAGTTCAACTATGAAAGTTCATAACTATCTATCGTGCTCTGTAGAACACCTGCCAAAGTCTAGAGCTTCACTAGAATGATAGATTTATGACTAAGGCCCTTATTTGTCTTCATGTAATCATATCAAGGCTCTTTTTTAGATGTTATAATACTCATACATATCAAAAATGAAGGAATAAACAGACAAATAATTAGAACATTATGTAAAGATTGCTAGTTTAAACTCACATAAGCTTAAAGAGACAAAAGCAATCATCTTCTACTTTAGATTAGTTATAAGCCTTGAGACTACATGTAATGCTCAACCTAAATGACATATTAATGATTGTTAAGGATGATGTATTATGGCTATAATGAGTCATAGTGTGGACTCATCAATTACTGTTAAATCGTAAAAAAAATGGTGATCCTATCTATCTTTACCTATTTATATGGTATTGGTTTTTCATGTTATAATTGTAACCTTCCATGAATATATGTATTTGTTCCATAATATTATAGAGTATTGACATATTATGTAATGGGATGTCAATAAGGTTATAGTGATCAAGTAATTGATTGAGAAATATAACAGACTATCGATAAACCACCTCCACATATATGGTTGAGCATGTGTGTGTGTATATATATATAAACATTTATATTTGACAATTAGGAGTTATTATAAGAATATAATGTATAGGGGTTTTTCAGGTTGTATGCCTCTAAGTTTTATTGACAAATATAAAACAATTGGTCATAAGGACTCTGAGAGTTGATAAATTGTGTCAACACAAATATAAACTCCTAACCTAGTATTTAAATATAGAATCATGTTCATACAAAATGTAGCTAAGTTTATGGGACTTTTGATTCTTTCAGGATGGCTAATTGATGAACAGAAGCTTATATTTTCATTGAATTATAACTACTTTATTATGATTGGTTGTGGTATTTAGTAATTATGTTTAAGATCACTAGAATATGTTAATATGGGTTATCATAAAGTGCAATATGTGTGGAAACTACTTATGGTAATTAAAAACTACATTTAGATGTATATTTTATCCGATTAGTATAAACTATAGTTATTGTTTATATTATTTATGTCATAGATAATATTGTGAGATTCATTCATATATTTGATAGAATAAGTGTATGTATCTAGATTATTCACGTGCTTAGCATGTTATATGATTGCTAGTAGGATGTAATTTGTATGAATCTACTATGTCAACCACATCTCGCATTGTTGATACTGAGTAAGAAATGAGATGGATTTCACTAGCTTACTAGAATCACAATGTCAGATGAAGGTAATCCGATCAAGTGGTGTGTATAAATTTGATTGGTCCTTAGATCATTATTTATTGAAAACTTTGGCCAAATTAATGTTAAGTGAGATATTTTAATTTCATGAGTATGATTTGCATGTTTGTGTGATATCTTGATTAGAATGGGTTTCTTTATGATACACTGCATGTTTAGTTTTAAAAATCATACAACACACGGGTACTAGCTTGTCTCTCTAAATTATCATGCCATCACTATCTACTCATCTATGAAGGGAGGGCCATTACCTGATGGAATTAGTGTCAGGAATCATTGATCCATGGTTGGTGTGGAAAAATTCTCTAATGATCCTCTCCTTCCCCTCAACAGTACTACTTTTGAGATAATACTTGAGATTACCACATATACTAGATTTCGGGGAACTATTCTTTGGGAAGCCATGTATCTTATTTATGTAGATTGTATTATATTGTATTTATAATTGAAACATTATCATGATGAGATTTAATTACTTATTTAATGCACATTGACAGCAGTGGTTGTAGGCATGTATTAGCCATGGTTGGTTAATTGTAATTACTTTCTATATTTGTATTATGATGTGTTTCTTATGATGATAGTGATCAATGATGTATGATGTAGTATGCTTCATTTATAGTTATCACACTTAGATTATTTTATATGATAACTTCTTAAATTCTCATGGTGTAATCTATTTAATGTATATGTTGTTTAAATTTTAAAAAAAAATATGTATTTGTAGGTATATCCCAGTGGGGATGTTACACTATTAGAATTTTTAAATGTTTTAATTATTGACTCATGACATCCACCCATCACCTTTTATTTCTATCATTAAGGACTGAGATACATATTGTTATCTTAAATATCCAATGTTTATTTGATAGATATTATTTTCTAAGGTCATGAGACATTCCTAGATAAGATAGTCGATAAAGGGGGAAATTTGTGTGACTTTATGAAATTCAATATATCAATCTAAAGGAGTAACCCAAGAATTCACAATAATTTTAAGCATGCTCAAACATCATGAATTAATTAGCATAGAATCATCTAACTTAAAAATATGTTATTATTCTATTGCAAAGAGTGTTATTTACTTAATTCAAAATGAGTTATTTAATTAATTCATTGCATCTAAGCATGTTTAAAATGACTGAACCAACTGGCATCATAGTTCTAATGTAGTTGATAAATGTCTTCATGTCAATATCCCACCATCCTACCCACCACTAACCTATTGTATTAAACTTTATTATGAAGCTGAAGTTGATGTTGATGTCGTACATCCTATCGCATATAGAAGATACAAGTACATTTTGCTGCCCTACATTTTTACTTAATTACATGCATGATGACAATGCTTCCTAAAACCCATTTATTTCATTTAATATATATAATTTTGTCTTTACATACAACAAAAATTATAATTCGTGGGTTAAATAGGTAATATTGCATAAGACCAAGGGTTTCAGTTTCACTACGGTCTATGGATCATGGAAATTTATGCCTCTATATATCATCCTATTTGACCATCTCTGACTACATAAAAATAATAATAAATAGTTAGAGACCATACACACACCTAATGAATGAAAATTTTCATATTAATTCTTTCACTTCCACCTAGGTAATTACATCAAATTTTAACCAAATACTGAACACTAGCTATACTAGAACCCCTAGTCCAACTAAATCTTATGTAATTAAATCAAAACTTTTGGTGTTCATTGTATCCAAAGATATAAACTTGGATGGATTAAAAAAAATGAATGAATTGTAGGAAGCATTGTGATTGTACAGTCAATTAAAGAAAAATGTAGGGAAGCAAAACATATTACATCTTTTGTATGACATAAGATGTAGAACACCAACTTCAACTTCATCTTCCTAGTCAACTTTGATACAAGAGTTTTTTTACAAGAAGACCTTTCTTCATTGAATTTCATTAAATTTCCACATCACAGATTTGTTTTTGTCTTATATGTTGTAAACATCACGTCTCATTAAATATGCATCTTTTTATAAGATTTTAACATTTACATATTGATTGTCACATATTGTATGAAATGAAATACCTATGTGGAGAAAATTGGTTATATGGTTATTTTTCCATTTACTTATATTATATTTATCCTTATATGATAATGTGTTTACCATTAAATGACAAATTGTGTTTTGTACTAAAGATTTATTTATTTCAAAACAAAACTCATAAAGGAATTTTGTTATTTATTTGCCACCCACTTCTACATTGAAAGTCTTAGTCAACAAGTAGGAAGATAGCATTACTTTGGTGAGTGATAAGTTAGATGAAAATTTTGAGAGTAATAACTAAATGACACTATCAGGGATTGTGAAAATAACACTATTTCCCTGTGTACTGTGTAGACATCTAAAAATTTCTACTTGTCACTCGCTTCTAATTTTATCATTAATCATATTAATACCATAATTCATAATCATTATATCATTACACCAACATCCCATTTATATTTTATTCCATCACCTAAGCTTATCCTTCCCCATATCATCCTTTATTCCAATTAATTGTCTATTTAGTATTCCACTTAATCATTAATCAAATCCACATAATATTTAAAGAGTTTTATATTTCTTGAAACCTGCCTTCACCTACCACCACTAAGACTCCTAAAAATCACTTCTTAATCTTTAGCTAATCCGTAACTCAAACTCCATTAATTATCCTAACCATATCTAGAATCTACTAATCTATCTTAAGCCACTCACCACCTCCTCTGTAGAAAAAGGTAAACATTTGGTTGATTGATCTCCATATCCTGCTCCAAAGCTCCCCTGTTAGCACTAGAGGACTGTGTCAAAGTTTTTTGATTTAGGCTTTACACCTATCAATTACATGTTTCAAGAGGCTGTGAATCAAATTTACTCAAAACTTTGGCAAGTTTGTTTCAAAATTTGTTTTGTGTGTATTAAACAACAATTGCTTTACATTAGAACATGGCCATCGAGACATTCTATCAAAAAATTCATGAGCCTTGTGTATGCTTCCACATCTTGTGTACATGTCTATCAGGGTGCTTGTAATTACAACATCTGAAAAAAAAAATCTATTTTCAATTATGCTTTGATGGATGTATGTACCTTGTTCTAAAGCTCAAATTTTGGCACAAATCAGTCTAAGTCTATGTTGTCAAAAAGTTTGGATTGACACCTGAGTTTTACATTTGCTTAAAATTTTCAAAGACATTTTGTGAATATCCTGCAATCACCACAGTCCATGAGACCACATTTCTTTGTGGAATTTTGACAAATAAATCAATCTAAGAAACCATGCCTCTTTGAGGTATTTTTTCAAATAGTATGCTCACCTTGTTTTTGCAACTTGATTTTGCCCCTAAAAGCTTCATGTGGTTGTTATACTTGTTAAAGAGTAAAAACCTGAAGTCCACCAAGAAATCTTGAATCTGGAGAAAGTTTTGTAGAAAATCCATTTGTAGTGTGCTTGTAGTTGTATAGGATTGTTCTTAGTATTTCTTCACTTATGAGAACAAAGACAGGTGTTTGGATATGGGTAGATTCAAGATCTTCATCATATTCTCTATGCTTGTAGTCATAGGTAGTCATGTGAGTTTGTATAAATTTCATGCCATACATGCTTCCAGTCAAAACTAGAATGATAATTTGATACGAAAGAGCAAATGAAATTAGTTTTAGGAGTGAACGAAAAGTAAGGTATAATCTATTAGTTGAACATTAATGATTAATATTAGAAAGTGTGATTTGTGATATTTAACATGGTTGGTTATATATGCAAGTTGTGATTTAATATTGTATAGAAGATTCAATGAGATTAATGCATTTCATTCTTCATAATACATATATATTTTAAGACCAATATCAATATTTATTCATCTTTCAACTATGATTTGTTTTAATGACACACATATATATTAGTGTGTCTCATGGGGAAATATGGTTTAGGGAAAATTTATAAGATTCTAGTTAATACCTCATTTAAGGTAGCACATTTATATTTTACTTTCAATAGCAAGAAGAGGGAAATTGTGTATTTCTTTGAATTTGTTAATTTTATAAATGTGTTATCTCTCAAAGGTAAATGGTCAAACTAATAATGTTATTTTTGTAGGTTACCCCTCAAGATAAACTATCAAACTCCTAACATTTCTATTTTTAGGTCTACTTGTTAAATAAATAAGCAATCGAATAATCATTTAAACCTTTTTTGATCCATTTTGGTCAATTTTATCCATTTAATCAATTAATCAAATTAATCTTGTTTAAGCAACCTGATTGTGTATGCTCTCTGCTTGCACCCATTGGTTAATATTTTGGATTAAAAATGATTGATATTGCTTTGTGTGTGCTTAAATCATGTTATCTTAGCTTTACATTATTCATTTGTGTGGGAATTTCACATAGGGTCTAGATTTTGTATGCTCTCCCCTTACACCCCTAGGGTGACCTTGCAAATCAAAAATAAATGATACCTACCATTTTCCTTTTTCTAGTGGAAACATGACATGGCATTAATCCCCACATAACTTTCATAGTCTTTATGAGGGTTGTGACATGGACTTCATCACCATGCACTAAGCCAAACTATGTGTTCCAGCAAAGTATAAATATCAAGGACAGTTGTTGTAAAGTTAAGCAAGATCCCTCATAAAGGGTTCTATGAAGTGAGGAGGTCATACTCCAATACTCAGGCATCAGACAACATCCTTACATGGACTTGGGCCCCACATACCATATGATATTTATGAGATGCACTTAGAGAGCATTTTAAAGCCTAGCTTAAGACCTATCAACTGCAAACAACTATCAATGTAAGAAAAACAACATCCTCGAAGATCACTCACCACATACAAACATAGAATGAGTGTTGGGAGATCAACCTATTCACCACTTTATGTGAGTATATCAGTTGGTTTTTTGTTAATTTGCACACCTTTATCTTCTATCATAGGCTTGTGGCTTGCTTAATTATTTTTGTGTGTTAGAGAGGCCTATACTATTTATAAACCTCACACCCTACACCAAACAACATCCATAAATCAACATAATCCAAAATCAACTATAACATCAACATATATCATATAAAATCAACCTATACATAAAAATTCTTAATTGACATCCCCTAATCCAAACACATGTCAACACCTTTGATCCAAACATACATCAACCAACATATTTCATCCAACCCTGATAAGTCAACATCTTAAAATAGATTTTGATCCACTTGTTACCTCATTAACCCAATCCAAACAACTTAAAATATAGTCTAACCTTGTCCATATCCACATTTATCAAACCAATCACACTAAGCCTGCAGTCATTCCTGATCACATATCACAACCAACTAAACATAAGCTTACATTAATCCACATTGAGATCACCCATTCACATACCATAATCAACATCAAAAGCTTGCTAAAATCCTAATCATGTTTGAATCACCTCATCAACCTATCCAACCACACACTTAAATCCAAATACAATATCTAATCCAACAATCCACTCATCCACTTAATCTAATATGACATTCATTTTATCCAACCGAACTTGAGTCATCCATCACTTGAGATAGCTTACCAATCCCAAGATTAACCAAGCCAACATCAAATCAATCATCATCAAGGGTTACTTTCACCATAATTAAGGTTACTTTCACCCTAATTAAGGTTACTTTCACCCTAATTGCTCAATCCATCCCAACCCTAGATTGTAAAATAATCCAATCATTTGAGCTAGTCATAACCTAGCCAACATATATCAACCAAATCATCATCTAGGGATATGTTCAAAACAACCTCAATCTAATCAATCAAACATCAATCTTAAATCTTGTCCAAGTTTATCACCTATCAACATTTTAGGGTTAGCCATTACTTAATCAATCCTAAATCAAGTTAGCTCACCATCAAATCAATCAACTCGCTCAAGTTTATCATTCATAATCAACATAAAAAATATAAAATCCAATCATCAAAAGATCCATATTAAATTTGAACAATAAAATCAAGATCAAACTTGAAATCAATCTTATAAAATTCATACTAAGAAGGCATAATCCAAATCTAGTTCACCTTATCCAAACATCCAACAATCAATTCTTAATCTTTCCATTCAATCCCTTACACCTATCAATTGGGGTCAATAAATCACAACATCCATACTTTCTCCCTATGGCACCCAAACTATATTTGGATATTTCCTAAATTGAATAATACATTTTGTAAAACAAGAACATCATCCTTTTGTGGCTCCTAGAAATAGGTGCTTGACTTCCTACTGAATTTGATCCTAGAAACCTAAGTTCCATCATGAGCATGAACAATCAAGTACTTTAACATAAAAATTAGCTTACTCCTAGTCCATTGTGCTAGCCAATCATAATACAACTTTCCATCCACTAGTTATATCCTTGATCATGGCATCCCCTATCACATTAGCAAAGGGAAACCTAACTTGGTAACCCTATCTAATACAAGTCTGACCCCTGAGACACATAAAATATAGTCATCCAATTATGTCTTGCCATCGCTATACCAATGATAATGATTTTATCTAGAATCAAATGCTTCCACATCTAAAAAAAGTTGTGAATGGAGATTATATACTCCTCTTAGTGATCCTTTGGAAGCTATATTTTACTAGTTAGTTGTTATAAATATGATCATCTATTTATGCACCAAACCTTTTGATCTGACCAAACCTAATCCATCTTAGTATAGAGAAGGTGAATACTATCGATATCAAAATATCCAAGGGTATTCTATTAATAGATGCGTAAAATTAAAAAATTACATCCAAGATCTAATTGATTATGATGACATCAAAATCAAAATAAAATTCACTACATCCATGTACAAAATTGAGCAAGAGGGGATATGCCAAGATTCATTTCTAGATCATGATCAAACTCTTTCATTTCTAAATTAAGATCAATACAATGAACACATCTTTGATAATGAACCCTTATTGAATAGCTTCACTTTGATGAGACTCTCTATGTTCACTTACCCACTCTCGAAGAGTTTATCTTTGACGAGCCTATTTTTAATCCACCCAACTTTGACAAACCCCTAATTGATGAACACATCTTCGAATAAACCATCATTGAACAATAACACATATTTTACCCATCATACAAAATCCCTCATTTCAATGAATTCCTTTGTCCCAAATCCTCCATCACCAATTGAAAATTGAATAAGGTACTTATGGTCAATGCAATCCAATAAAACTTCCTTATGGTCACAATTCAAACATCACTTATCAACAACATCAAAACAAGTTCATTATCATCAACATCAACAACACCATCATAATCAAAATCAAAATCAACATCCTATACTAGTAGCATCACAACATCAATATCATCTACAAATTCAACATTGACATCCAAATTAGTATCACTTTCAACATCATAATCATCATCAGTTTATCCATCCAAAACAAGAGTGCATGAAATTGGCTACGTACCTCCTAAAGATCAATATAACAACCTCAGTGATCCTTCTAAAGTTATTGAGAAAGTTTTCACCATCATTGAAATAGGTCATCCAAGTAGCCTCTATAAGGATTATGATGACCTCGATCCTTTCATCAACATCACCTATCCTTTCATCAATATTCCCATCCTTTTCACACCACTAATCGTTTCCCTTATGTTGATACTCAATCTCCCACAATTGTCGATTGGGATTGATAGAATCACATACTATCAAACTTCCTCTATAGAAATAAATCATTCACATACTCCATGGAGATCCAAGATTGTATTCAGTTAGAAAAGCATAGTAATGGAATTAAATTTAGTTGTGATCTAGTAGTATATCTTAGGGAATTTAACAAGTTCCTTCTTACAATCAAATCAAATGATCATCATAATCAAAAATTAGCATTCTATAGTTAAAACCTTCTCGAGGTACTAAAGGACAATCAAAATCAAAATATAAACAAATGAAAAATCAATGTTCCCTAGTGAAAACATCTTTAACACACTATTAACAATAAAAATAAAAATTAATAAAATCAAAATCAAATAAGTCCATCAATTCAAGAAGAGTCAATTGGTGAAAATATTTTTAAGGCACCAATAGATAAACAAATCAACTTTGCATCAATTTATAAAAACATCATAAAAATCAATATCAAGATGATCGATAATCCAAAAATCATTCAATCATAACTACTCTAAATCCTAAGGAGATGAAATGTTTCAAGGTTCACTTGAAAGAATTTTCAAAACTCTTTGTGACATGTAGAATCATGTCACGTAAAACATAATCAGAACATCTAGAATCAACAATGGTGTTTATGACTAAGTCCCAATTTCTAGTCTCTTAAAAATTATGCATCCCTTCATGATCCTACCATCCATCCAAATCCTATACACTACCATCAAATCAGATCCTTAATCTAATCCTTATCATACTTTACTCCCTTAGGTGACATTGTATTTTCTAGGGGCTATGAAGACACCTGGTTGAGATGTTTGTTGGAATCTAAATCACTAATAAATGAATATCACCTCAACATCAGTGAAGTTAACATCAGCAACATTATCCAAGAAGTAAATATATCAAGAATTGGTATTAGTTGAAGATCAAAAGTATCAGCATCATGCATCTTGAATGCCTCCAATAAATTGATATGCCATCAATATATATATATATATATATATATATATATATATATATATATATATATATATATATATATATCTAAAAACATAATTCATCCAATGGTAAAAACAATTTTTTAGCACCTTGGGCAAGTACCATGATGAAAACCAGTTTCTAACATCATGCATAATAATCTACTATCCACAAGTACCTCGAAGCATGGGGGTATCTCCATCTACATAAAATTCATAATCCTACCTACAACCATCCTTATCATAAATATCTTATGCCATCATATTTTATGCCTATCGTACCTATTCTTTCTTTCCATTTTGACCTTGTTAAGGAAGCAGAGGAAGTTTTAATCCTATTTTAGAAACATCTTAGCATATATTTTGAGCAACACTTTAATGAGTGGACATTTATTTTCCATATGACGTGTCTATTATAGATCCCTAATACATTCCTCATTATCCCTCATCCCTTTTGTGCACATCCAAATCCTTTCATCATTCCATCTCATATCATTCCCCATCCTAGTTTTTAGGCTTGTGTTTTCCCTTTACTAAGGACCCCTTTTATACATACAAAAATAAATCCAAAAAATCCCAAAAAATAATAAAATCTATAAAAGCCAAAACATTCCAATTATCTTGTCCTATTTATTAAAAAAAATCCACATCCTTACCCAAAATCATAATCCTTGTGCAAAATCCATATCCCTTATCCAACAAACCATGTTGATAATCATTTTATACAATCATCTATCTAATCTAAGCTCTTGACATTTATCATTTCCTAGGGGGGAATCAAACAAGGCACATCAAATCAAAATATTTTCAACCCATCCCACATATTTTTGACAAGACTATAGCTAAGACATTGATCACCTCAAATCAATCCATCACACCATCAGCATGTAAATACTTGCATGTTTACTTTACTTATATGATCTTTGACCCTAGGGGGAATCAAACAAGGCACATCAAATCAAATTATTTTCAACCCATCCCACATATTTTTGACAAGACTATAGATAAGACATGGATTGCCTTAAATCAATCCATCACACCATCAGCATGTAAATACTTGCATGTTTACTTTACTTTTATGATCTTTGATGATGTTTGAATTGTTTGAATATCTTTTATCATGTATGTATCTTTATCTAATCATCTATGTTTATCTATTTATCTGCATTTGTGCATCCAAGTGTCTTTGATTGGCCATTTTGTGAATATATGTGTACATCTTTTATCTTATCATTTTATCTTTTATCATTTGTGTAATAGCATACAACAAACATGTCATCTTGTTTCCTTATACCAACGGTGCATTGTGGTATGTGATACTTATACAATTTTTATTTTATCTTATTTTTTAGTCCAACATGCATTATGGCAAGTAGTCAGCATGGTTATACATGTCATGGTGCATATTGCCTAGTGCTACATTAAACATGATTGATTATATGTATGGCTCAAGACCATGGCAAAAAAAAATCCTCACAAATCATCACCTAAAAAAAATCCAATCATCAAAACCCCTACCCAAACCATAGATTAAATCATCTATCTAAACCAATCATCTAAAAACCTCTATCCAACATCCATATCGAATCATCCATCCAATCACATCAATAATTAAACCACATCATCTATCTAAGTCAATGATATATCTAATCATCTAATCTAATCAAATCAAAATTCAATCATCTACCCAATCAAATCATTTTTCAATTCAATCATCTATCCTTCCTTTAATCATATCTAACAATCAAAATCATTACTAATCTAACAATTCTACTAACATCTATCATCCTCATCAATCTTGATCAGTCTCTTAGGGGCATCCTTGGGACATCAACATCATATGATCTATCCTATTATCTAACATGACATAACTTCCTCCTAGGGAGAACTACACTAGCTTGAGGTCCATAAAACTATGTAGGCAACAACCAGTCACATGGGGTGTCTAAGGTTAACTCAACCGCCATCACACAGTCTCATAATCATATGTCATTTCATATTCATTTTCAATCATTAATCATTCATCATATCCTATCAAATACTTCATCAACATGATCCATCATCATTAAGCCATGAATTAGTATTGTAGACACCTAAATTACATTTAGTGTCAAAATGCACCTATCTATTAATAATTCTTATTAAAATAATTCATCACTTCTCCTTCCAAATTCAAACAATCGAATAAGTCAAATTAGTCAATTGTGCACATTTTAAATCCTTATTTAACTATAAAATCTAAATTGTACATCTCATCCAACATCTTCCACCTTATTCTCCCTCACATGCTGACTCATCCTAACCAAACCCATAACTTTCTCAACCTCCTTTGAGTCATCCCCTAAGTTGTCAAAAAGTTTGACTCATTTTTGTTGACCCAACTAACCAATCCATGCTTCTCTCAACCATCTAAAATGGTCTTCATCTTCATAGATCAGGACTCATTATCCACCATTGATTATTTGGATCATTTAATAAATCCAAATAATCTTCCACCGTTGGATCTTCCTCTAGAAAACTATAAATAAACTTGAAAACTATAATTTTTATCCATCCTAACTTATGTTAACGAAGTGTTATTCAATTCACAAGTGAATCAAAGCAAATCAAATCATCTAAAACCCCTTTTTGTACCAAAATGCCACCTTTTATCCTTTGCATTAGAAGAGTGAGAAACCACATTTTCAAAGATCGAATCAAGTTTATGTCACAATGGAGGAAACTTGCATATTTGAGGTATAAGTTTATATTTATTGTTTTATTTGTTTGTTGCTCTATCTTAGATTGAATTCAGCTTAGATTAAGACTTCATTATTAGTTGATTTATTATCATTTATAGATTTAGTTCATACAAGTATAATCCTTGAGCTACAATCAATACACCATCCACTCAATCATTTACCTGATCATTTTGTCAATATCTCATACCTATTGATTAAGACCGATAAATCATGACATCAATATTTTATCTATCAATAAATCCTTAATCAATCAATCGATAAGTCAATCAACCATCCACTTAATCATTTCCTTGATCTTTTCATCAATCTCTCACACCTATTGATTGGGATCAACAAATCATAACATCCATCTTTTCTCAATCAATCAGTCAATCAATTTGTCAATCAATTAATCTAATTGAATATCAAAGCTATCTCCAGCATATATCAATATTTGGCATACGTCCAAAGCTTGTAGATTTGGCAATCAATCTGTCTAAAGTTTATAGCTTCCCCTTTTCATACGTCATTGACTAGGGCACATCCAAGGTCATAACTTTATTATTTCGCTCCTTATTTATTATTGCCTAAGGAACCATAAATAAATCCAAATATTAATCCAATTGTAGATCATTGATTGAAAACATTATATCATAACAATCATGTCCATCATATAAATTGTATCTAGCACATCTATTGCATATATCACATTCATCCCAACCCCTCTTTCTTCTATCTATGCATTCCACCCATCATTTCATTTCAAGCGGCCATCTGTCTCATTCCTCCCTACATGGCCCTTGAGGGGGCATCACCCATTACTAACTTATTAACTAGCATGGTATTTCACTTTTTCAAAATGCCACTGCTTCTTCTAATCACAATGCCCTTTTAAAGATGGGAAAAATGTAGACATAAAATTTTATGCTTCGTCACTCGCTACTAATTTTATCATTAATAATATTAATACCATTAATCATAATTTTTATAACACTACACTAACATCCCATTCATATTTTCTTCCATCACCTAACCTTAGCATTCCCCATGTCACTCTTTATTATAATTAATTGTCTACTTAGTATCCCACTCAATCACTAATCAAATCCACATAATATTTAAATAATTTTATATTCTTTGACACATTCCCTCACCTACCACCACTAAGGTTCCTAAAAATTACCTCCTTAATCCTTATATAATCCCCACCTAAAACTCCATTAACTATCCTAACCACATCTAAATTTTATTAATCTTCCTTGAGTCACTCACCATGTCCTCTCTAGAATCCACTAAGAATTTTTAATTCCTAAATTACAACTACCAAACATTCTCATTAAATATGAACCATTAATGTAAATCATACATGGCTCAAGCATAATGATTGATCCTTTCCATGTGGATCTATATATTGAGCTACACCCCCATGCATATCATCTCTGGAACTTTGAATCCTTGAGTCTTGAAGTTTTGTCTTCCATTGATTCCTTACATCCAAGCTATCCATGAACCATTGCCAAGAAATTAAGAATCCTTGGCTTAAGTGTTATCTCAAATCTTGAGTACCAAGAAGAAATCACACAATCAAGTGTCAAGCATGAATCCATCAAGATTTATAGCATATTCACAATGTTGAGGGAGAATTCATTTGAAAATTTGAAGTATAATTATTGTTATTCGTATTTCACTTAGTTTTCTTTTGGATTATAGTTCCTTTAGCTTAGTTTGAGGTGTGTTGATTTAAATTAGAGTAGGATATTTTATGGTTTCTAACACTTATCTCTAATTTAATTGCTCACATATTGGTTTCAATAATAAAAATGTGTTAATTAAATAATAGTTAGTCATTAACAAAATGTGAAGTTATGTGATGAAAATGGCAAAAAGAGAGAAGGAAGGCGCATGGAGGAAGGAGGGCACGAAGGGGGAGAGCATAGGTCATAGCTACAAGGTGGCATTGGGAGTGTAGCAGTCGGCCCAGGGAGTGCAGTGGTCGGCCCAGGGAGTGTAGTAGTCAGGCCAGAGCCTGAGGAGTGCTGGAATGGTTTTCCCCCCACTGTTTCCAGGTCCATGTGATGCTGAAGAGCCAACTGGCATGAGACTTCCCAAGGTCAATGGATGCCTAGAAAGATGCAAGGAGAGGCCCAAATTGGTCATACCTATGGACATGATTGCTGAGGATATCAAATATTATACAAATCATTCTCTGTATTGCAAGTTTTTGGGGCTTAGGACTTCGTTCTAGTTCTTGGAAGTGTGGGCTCAGGGGACATGGGATCCGAAAGGAGAAATGGATATCACAATGTTAGCCAATAGTTATTTTATGGTCACTTTTACCTGCTTAACTGATTGTAGCAGAGTATTTTTTGGAGGTCCATACTTTCACAATCAGGTGGGGCTATTTATCAAGCCGTGGCATGCTGGTTTTATACCTTCAGAGGAATTGCCAAACCATGTTCCAGAGTGGGTGCGGTTGCCTCACTTTTTGGTGGAATGTTGTCATGAAGATACCCTATAATTACTTGCATCCCTCCTGGGAAGGCTAATCGGTTCATCAATGTCAATCCTTGGGAAAAAGGTAATGACTTATGCCCGTATTTGTGTTGAAATTGATCTTAGTAAGCCAATACCTAATGTTGTTGAAATGAGTGTGGGACCCTTTTCCTAGGTACAACAATTGGATTATGAAACTCTTTCCTTTTGCTATTGTCTTTGCCATGCTTATGGTCACTTGCAATGATGGTGTCCCAAATCTAAAACCTTTGAATCTTAGCCTACTCAACCTACTTGTAATCCACTTGAAACTGACAAAGGGAAGGGCCCGATTCCAGGTGAGGTGTCAAAAACCGATGGTCTTATCCTGGTTAAAGGGCAATATAGAAGCAGGGGTCAAAAATAGTCTTTGAAGGAAAGACATGCAGATGACTCACTTAATAGATTTGAAATTCTAGATGACCTTAACCAATAGGAGGTGAACCCAGGGTTGATGATTTTAGATTAGCAGATTGAGGGCCTAGCCCAGGAGAACAATGTTTCAGTTGATTTAACTGAATCAAAAGATGTTGGGGATGGGCACATGGATATGGACCAGCAAATGTTGATATTTGATGTTTTGACTTCCTCAGTGGTTCCCTCTAAAGAATATGGGAATTTATCTTTAACAGGGAAATCTGGAGAATTAGGAGCAACAAGGAGTAGTAAATCTTCTCCTCACTTGGGACTTTTGCAAAAAGACCTTAAGAAGGGTGGGGGGGATAAATCAGTCAAGCTTGGTAGGAAAAAAGACCTAGAAAAGATGAAACTAATGGGAGAGACTTTGGTGGAGTCGAGGTCAGTGAAAACTCTAGATGCTCACTTTCTAAATCCATTGAAATGATTGTACTATCCTGGAATGTAAGGGGTTTGAACAGCAGCCCTAGACAAAATGATGTTCACAACTTGATTAAAAGTCAAAGACCTGATGTCCTTTTTTTGTAGGAGACTAAGCTTTCAGTAGATGCTATGTCCAGATTAGCGCTTAAGTTGTGGAGATAAGGGGACTATCAATGCATTGGGGCTACCAGATCTTCAGGAGGATTAGCTTGCCTTTGGAACCCCCGCAAGATCAGCCTCATAGGATGGTTGTCCTCTAAGTTTTCCTTAACTATGATGGCTTCCAGCTTTGAGACAGGGGAAGTCATTCTTCTATGTAATGTCTATGCCCCTACTAACTGGCAGGGTAAACAATCCCTATGGGGCCACATTAGTTTTATCTGCAGCTTGGCTCCCCTCCAACCTTGGATTATGGCTGGAGATTTTAATGCTATTTTAGATTTGACTGAAAAATGTGGAGGTATGACAAAGCTTGACCCCTGTGCTTTGCTTATGCAAAATTACATTGAAGTTTTGAATTTAGTTGACATTCAGCCCAATAATGGACAATTTACTTGGAACAATTGGAGGACTGGCCAACATTGCATTGCTGAGAGACTAGATCATTTTTTGGTTTCTAGCTACTAGGTCGGGGGTATGTGGTCTACAGGGTCTGAAATTTTGGACTGGAGAGCATCAGATCATTAGCCTATTGAGTTGAATAGTGTTTCAAAGTACCAGCCTCGCTCTCCTTCCTTTAGATTCTAACTCATGTGGCTGTGAGATCAGTCATTGTTTGAATGTGTGGCCAACTGGTGGAGGTGGGGCAGGCCTGCCCATGGTACGGCGATGTATATTTTTGATAAATCACTGTAGTTTATGAAGTATAAGCTTAAATAGTGGAATCATCAAAGCTTTGGGGAAAATTTTCATGTTAAAGTTGATGCACAGGCTAAGCTTGATGGTATCATGAGAACAATTAGGGAGGAAGGATTGACTGAAATCTTACTTCAAGACGAAGCTCAGGCTGTGAAAGACTTGGAGGAATGTGAGCTATGGGAGGAAGTGTTTTGGAAGTAGAAATATTAGATAGAATGGCTCCAAGAAGGTGATATAAATACTTATTTTTTCTTTCAATCGTCCAAAGCCAGGAGGCACGACAACTCTATCTCGGTCCTGGTCAATGAAAGAGGTGAGCGGCTTAATTCCTTTCCTGCAATGTCAGAGGAGGTGGTGCAGTATTTCTCTACTCTTTTTAGGGAAGATGTGAATGAGGAATTACCAAAAGAAGCACAGGGTCTCTACTGCATTCTGCCCCTGGTGATGCATGAAATGAATGAGAATTTAATGAAGGATATCACACTTGGGGAGCTTGAGGCGACTATTTCCCAAATGAAAAAGGGGAAAGCAATTGGTCCTGATGGTTTCCCAGCTAAATTCTATCAAGAATTTTGGGATATTATCAAATTAGGTCTTTTAGCTATTTTTCAATAATCTCAGTAGAATAAGCAAATGCTTAAGGCTTCAAATGTGACTTATCTCACCCTCATACCGAAATGTGAAGGCGTTGATAGGCTAAGTCAGTTTTGCCCTATATCTCTTTGTAATGTTGTTTATAAAATCATATCTAAAATCATTGCAAAAAGGTTAAAAATTGGGCTCAACGATGTGATTTTTGAAGAAAATAGTGGTTTTGTCGAAGATAGGCAAATTCTTGATGGTGTTGTCATAGTGGTTGAGTCCATTCACTCCATGGCCAGCTCCAAGGATAAGGCAATATTTATTAAGCTGGATATGGCCAAGGCTTTTGATAGGGTCAGATGGTCATTCTTGTGGAAGGTTCTCAAAGATTTTGGTTTTGTGGATGAATGGACCCAATGGGTCATGAGCTACATTTCCTCAGTTTCCTTTTCGGTGCTTATCAATGGGGAACATACGGAGTTATTTGGTGCCTCTAGGGGGCTACGACAAGGAGATCCCTTGTCTCTGTATCTCTTTCTTCTTGTTTTTGAAGGCTTGGGGTGGATGATCAGAAGGAACAGAGAGGATGGGCATATTCAAGGCTAGCAATGGGGGGTGAATCGTTGGCACAGTCTCACTTACAATTTGCTGATGACACTGTTCTGATAGGCATGGCCACAATGAGTGAAGCCGCCAATTTGCGCAGGGTGTTGGATGTTTATCTAATGGGCTCGAGGAAAAAGGTCAATGAAAATAAGTCATCCATCTTCTTCTTTAATACACTGGCTCCCATACAACAGTGAATTGCTTGAATTATGCATTTCCAAATTGGGACTCTCCCCTTGATTTATCTAGGTATTCCTATTACAGTTGGCCGTATACACAAAGAATCCTGGCAAAATATTTTGGATAAATTTTGGGTGAAGATGAATCATTGGACTCACAGGTGGCTTTCTTTTGTGGGCCATGTTTAATTAATTCAATCTATGGTGCAAGATTTGCCCATTTATAGATGTATGCTTCAGGTTGCCCCGGTGGGAATTGTTAAGGAATTTGACTCAGTTACTAGGCAATTTTTATGGGCTAGTACTTTGATGACCTCAAATGGATCTTAGTTAGATGGGAGATGGTCTATAGCCCCAAACAACATGGGGGGCTTGGCCTAAGGTAGATGGACTTAAATAGAGTTGCTTTGGCGGCTAAGCTTTATTGGCACTGGTGCAATGAACAAGACAAGGCTTGGGCCATAATTCTCTCTCAAAAGTACTATTCAAGGGCCACTCAGAGTGATATTCCTCATTATCCACTCACTAGGAAAAGCTCAGTGATATGGAGGACTCTCAAAAAAGGGGTTGTTCTTATTAAGGAAGGATTATTCTAGATTTGTAAGCAGGGATCCAATGCTCTCTTTTAGACTAATTCTCGGGACAATAACCCTCCCATTATTTCTCAGTTCCCTAATCTGTCAAACCTTTTCCAGAGATTCCTTGATGTTGGTTGGTCTCAGGTGAGTGACTTTAAATCATACATTTCTTGTAGACAACTGGAGGTGGCAAAATGGAAAGCGCCTGAGGTTTGGCTGGTTGTTGGAATGCAGGAGGAGCATGATGAGCTACTGAACCTCCTTTCCAGATGCCTATGTAGCTCCCTCCAAGAGGAAGATGAGCTTGCTTGGTCTCCCAATCCTAAAGGAAATTACACAATTGCTTCTAGATATCAGGCTTTATTATCTCAAAGATTGGGTAGGGTAGAAGTGCAATGGTGGAGACAGGTCTGGAATAAATTCTCATGGCCAAAATGCAACTGCTTTGTTTGGTTGTTGGCTTGGAATAGGTGCTTGACCTAGGATAATCTTTGAAAAAGAGGCTTCCAAGGCCCATCCATTTGTGTTATGTATGGAGCGGCTGAGGAGGATTATGCTCACCTATTTTTTCATTGCTCCTTTGCTTTGCAACTCTGGCATTATTGGTGGGACGTATGGCAGCACCCTTATCTCCATGTTTCAACTTTGGTTCATTTTTGGAGTGTCGTGGGAGAACCCCCCTCAAGGATGGCTTTTCTATAGAATGTTTGGTTAGGGGGGCCATCTTTTTGCTGTGGCAACTCTGGTTGGAGAGAAATAGGTAGATATTCTGGAATGAGAGGATTATGGTGCAATAAGTATGGCAAAAAGTCATAGGGATGATTCAGGAGACTGTGCAGGCCAAGAGTGAGGTTTGTCTCCCTTTATCCAAATAAGACGTTGAGGTGGTGGCGTGCCTAGGATTCCAGTGATTTGCAAGTAATTCAGCTTGTGTTAGGAGAGGTTGATAGGGTAAAGAGAAGATTCATAGGGACGGTCAATGCCAGTACCCTCCCAATGGGTTTCTCAAGATCAATATGGATGGCTCTTCCAGGGGCAATCTCAGCCTTGCAGGTACTGGTGGGATAGGCAAAGAGTCTGAAGGTATGGTGATTTTTCTCTTTGTTGTCCATGAGGGGACGCAAACCAACAACATGATGGAAGGCCAGGCTATTCTCTATGCTCTTGAGAAGGCTCAGGCATTGGGTTGGCGTAGGATCATTTGCGAATCAGATTCTCAAGTCGTGATCAACCTACTTGTTAAGAGGAAAGTGTTGGATGTCAATTGGCAATTGGCTTGGATTGTGCAGCAGATTTTGAGGATTAGCTCGCTCATGGATACAATTAGGTTTGTTCATATTCCTCGTGAATTGAATAGAGCAGTGGATTGTTTGGCAAAATGGGCGTCTGAGCATTTAGATGGTGGTAATTTTGAGGATTGGGAGTCTCTCTCCCAAGAGCTTCGCTTTAATCTGGAACGTATTTTGGAGGAAGATAGGAAGGATCATATCAACATATAGGTGGGTTTGTCCCTATTTTTTCTACGCTTGTTTTCCTTTGGGGATTTCGATCCCCTGTTCTTCTTTTAATGCTCTTGTTCTTTTAGTAATATATTTTGACCCTTTTTATTAAAAACACACTGTGAAGTTATTAAATAACATGCGTTCTCATGTGTGTTATCCATAAGTATTTTTTAAATAGCCCAGTTTATTTTATGTATTGTTTTCAAATAAATAAAGCTTTCTTTTTCTCTTTAATGGAAAACATATTGTAAGTTAGGGACAAGACATATGTTAAGGTATGTTATTCAATAAAAGCACATCCTATTGATGGACTATGTTAGTCATAACATGTTAATAAGATGGTGTTATTCATAGTTTATTGTTGGTTTGTAATATGAAACTCTTGTCAAATACTTATCATAGATTTAACCTTAGTTTACAGTGTGTTTTCTATTGAATTACAAACTATGTTTTATTCTAGACTTTTAATAGGAAGGACTATTATTTAATAAATTGACAGTATGTTAATAAGAATATGTTATTCAATAATTGTTAATATGACTATTTTATTCAAATTAAAGTCACTAAAATTAACATTTTATGCTAAAATAATGCATTTGTGACCACTTCTTATACACACCTATCCTATGATCAATTCCATAGTTCTAAACTATTATTCCTTTACTTTTATATGGATGAACATTATACTTAAGTAAAGTATGGTACTTAATATTCCTTTTTCACATTCCAAGAAACTTAAACTCATGATTAGATTTATTCACACTTATAATTTAGTTATCTTTGCTCCTCACACAAGGTCATTCCTTTAGGGCAACCTCGTTCATCGATAATGTCTGAATCCATCAGTTTCATCTTCTTGTCAAATGATGACTAATTGTTCAAGTTAAAATTCACCTTATGGGTCATCCCACACGTTTCACAAATCCCATTTGAGGAGATTACAAATATAAGATTATTTAAGCACATTTTCCATTCATTTGTTCACTAGTTAGCAAGAGGATTCTATATTACAAACACCAAAATTATTCTAATTTCATATTAAGAGGAAAGCACACATTCTTTCCAATTTTTAGTCCACATATCCCAAATAATTATGAGCTAAGTTTGAATACACCTCCAAGGTCACAATTCATTGTTGAAGGAGTTAATTACACCAAGATTGCACTAACATATATCATTACATAGTATTTCACACACACCACTATAGCATGGTGGAATTACATGGAGTTTGATCCCTCTTCATAGTATTAGTATGTAGGCAACACTTAGCACATGGGGTGTTGAGGTCAAGCATAACTTCATCCACTAACCCGTTTTTCCCCACTTACTGCATTTTTTCCTCATTATCTTTTGAGCTAGGGTTCAAATTGAATAAGAAGGCACACAATGGCCTCCATAATGAATCGAGTGAATCTGATCACACACATAAGATCTATAAGAGAAGACACACTGATCTAAATCCACACAAAGGTAAAAAAAACCCTATTGGATGTTGGTGCTCCCTATAGAAAGTAGTGCATGCATCCATGTCAAAATAACATGAGCTTGTCTTAGAATCAAATGAAGCCCTGTTCCTTATTCAAAATGGCCTCACATAGTCCCACAATTAATAAAATTGTCTTGGTTGTAGTCTACTAGATCTAAATGCCAGTTAAGTTATCTGTCTTTACTACTTTCCCCTTTTAGCATATTTATATAATTAGCAAGTTTTAAACTAGCCTTTTATATTTACTGCATATAATATATATTTTTATTTTACTCAACAATTGTCATAATTAGATTAACACATTGTTTAATTCACTAATTTTGATAAAATACAAAGTTTTTATTTGGCTTATTACAATGTAAAATAGTTGTAGACACACACACACACACAAAAGACCCGTATCTATTTATTTGTTGTTAAATCATATGTTTTTAAAGATATATGTATATATTAATTATTACTCTAAATTAAATATTATTAGTTTATTTTTTTATTTTTCAGTAGTCCATGCACCTTCTTCGAATACCTTCCAGTTGTTAATTTTTTCTTCCTTGAATTTTATATTGCTATGTTTTTCTTATCTAGAGTGAATTTGTTACTCTCTAGACTTGGTTGGAGCATGTTACACTTTAAACATGTTTTGAGCATAATTATATAGTCCTAATAGGGTTGTTTCGTCTCTTTTACATGTTGACCCATATGACCCTTATCCTCTCTTTTTTGACTATTTGATATCGATTTGAGTGTCAATAAGATCCTAATTTAAATTAAAAATGTCTATAAATACACACACATTCTAGTCATTTAGGTAACTTACACTAGAAATAGTTCATGTATTGTTCGCGTAAATCTATCAAGCATTTTTAAAAATCATGTAATCATTACAACATCTATTGAAACACAAATGCTCATGTTAGAAACACATTGTATTATACTAGTTTTTCATGGTTAATAAATTACTATAATTATTGGAGTGTTGTTTTTTATATTGTACATCCTTGAGAGCTTGAAAATTATAAACATAGATCAACTATTCCTTGGTAGAAGACATACCCAAAAACATATATTATTTTTCTTACATTTTTTATATCTAGATGTTCAATTGGGGCAAGAAGAAATAATTTATTTTCCTAGCGATCTGAGGAAAGACATAGAAATCTAAGTGTGGTTTTTGGAGGTATGGATCACACAAACACAATTGTCAAAGCATATTTTTCATACTTGATATTTTTTCTTGAGTTGAGCTCAACGCTCTAGACAGTGGATACCTTTAAAAACATTCTTTGGACATATTCCTCTCATCTTGGTAAATTTGTTGAGTTATCTTCTAATCATTGTTCTTCGTTGTCACATTTTGATGACTATCTTTCAATCAATCTTGAGAATCGTATCAGACTAAACCTTGCATATATCTCTATTTGTCTAATGGTAACATTTATTAAATATGTCATATTCCTTTAGCATTTTTTTAAGACCTAGTTAAATGTTTATATATATATATATATATATATATATATATATATATATATATATATATATATATATATATATATATATATATATATATATATATATATATATCATATTAGCTTAGATTCATTTATCCATAATACAATAGGAGAGTGCATGCAAGTTTGTAATTCATCTTTCATTTTTTAACATAATCTAAAGACAAGTTATAAGGTTTGGTTGGAGACAACATATAATTCTATAATATAATGATGGTTCATTTTAATATAATAATTAATTTGTTGTGGATGAATATGTCTACTTTTTTTGTTGTGTAATTTTATTTATTTTTAATAAATTATTATAAATATCATACTATCTCAAATTAAATAAATCTAATATTTTGAAATTCTTTTTACGACTCTAAAATTTTAATATATACATAAAATTTCTATTTCTATTAGTTGGAAGACTATGTCCATAAAAATAAGCCCAATATTACATTACAATTCTTCTGTTTATAAATTATTACTGGACTAATTTTTTAATAATATTGTGTTGTTGCAAGGTTTGGTGAAGGAGGATAGGATCAAGATTCATGGCTTCTAAATAAGTGTTGGCTTTAACAATCATAAAAATGTGTTTGTGTTCATTAAGAAAATATTTTTCTCAATAATTTGCATTGCCTTTTTACATTTTCGAAGAAAATATTCAACATTCTATTCATTCAAATGTAGTGAGTGTTAACATTGTGCTAAGCATTAAGAATTAAATAAATAAATAAATACTTCCCTAAAAAATTGTTTTTTTTTTTAATAAACATATGCAATGTGAGTTATTCTCTTCATTACCATATTCATATCTGTACTTCCTGACATCACTGCAAATATAGGATATCAACATTTGGTTTTAAGTCATACAAAATATCAACAAAGACCAAAGACATAGATATCCTCTTGAACTATGTAGCATATTTTTGAAAGTACAATCCCTTGAGACACACTAAGTTTCAATATATGATGTATTAGTAGTTTTCTTAGAGGCACAAGTTACATCAGAAAGGGTGTAATTTCTAATTTTATTAAAATAAGATTTTGTAAAGTGAAAGAGTGTTAATCGACAAGGATAATTTATTCAAAACCGATGATTGATTACCATATCTCATCTTTTGTTTATGAAGTGTTAAGTAAGAATATTTTTTGGTGGAGGTGACAATGTAAAATGAGTTTGTGCTTCTTCATACGACGTGAAAATGAGTTTTGTAAGGAGGAGACATTTCGTTACATAGTGAGCTTAAAAATGGTGAAGTGGTGGGGAAGGGCAAGGCCATACATAACATACAATTAGGAAAAAATTTAAAAGTGAGCTGGGTAGTGATGGTGAGAGGAAATGTAGGATATGTCAAGTGATATCAAATACGATATTGCCCATATTGTACACCAAACCTAAAATTAAGGTAGATAGTGGATTTACATGACTTGCACTCATTCCAAAGGGGTTCATAACTTTCTATGTAATGACATATTTGATTGGTTGTTTTTTATTTTTAACAATAAAAATGAGGTTGTGTGTATGTTCATACGATGTGGCAATGTGTTGTGTGGAGATTTCATTTCACAATGAGCTTGAATAATGTTTTTCCATCTAAACACTTATTAATTTGTTTTAAGCATAAAAACACTTACTAAATACTAATATTTTTAGTGGCACAAATACTACTATCCCCACCAATTTGATAACTAAATATGTTAAAGTAGTTTACATAGTAAGCAATTATTGTCTCTCTTGACACGAACTTAACTTGCATATCATTTTTTCCAAATAAATATTCATTTTTTTATTGAAATGTTGAACCTAAACCACACCCATATAAAAAGATGCAAAAAAATGTTAGATTAAGGCTAATGTTGAAATCATATAATGTAAGGAGTGGTCGAAAGTAAGTTGGAGCAAGTTGTAAGGGTTAGTTGTTGTCAAGTATTTTAGCATTAATCCATATTTTACATGTCTAATTCACAATTAAATATAGTTTGTGGTTCAATGTAGGCATTCAATGCAATGTTGATATCAATTTAAATTATGATAATTGTTACTTTGTTGTCATATTGTATGCACCTAAAATTGTTCGCTTCATTAATGTCACTAATATTCTTATTAGTTGACACTAATTTCGCTTAACCTTTTTTAACTCACTAATTTATCTTAATCTCAGCTATTTATCTAATATCCCACTTCTATTATTTAATATTTACTAACCTTATTCATCCCATTCCTTCATTAATTCTATCATAATCCCTATTATCCTAATCTAATCTTAATTATCTATTATATGGTAATTTTAAATTCTCATAACCCCATCTACCCACCTACTAACCTACACCCTAGCCTTTCTTACATCCCTAGTCCCTAATCACCTACCTAATCTCTATCTAACTCCCACCTAATCCTCCATTATCTTTAAGCTAATCAAAAAGCCTCTAAAAGTGGAGAAGCTCCTCCAAAATTCTAGAAGTCTCTAAACTAGAGACTTCTAAGGAATTTAATATTCTTTGAATAATCCATAGCCATTGATCTCATCCCTTCAACTTTGAATATCAACCCTTGATCTTCCCTCCATAATCTATATAAACAAGCATCTTCCTCTATGGAAGATAATCTCCAATCTCATGTCAAATCAGCCATTAAATCCATCATCAAAATATTTTTATCATGTCATCATTATGCCAAAAATCTGAGTCTACATGCAATTAATTCATCCATTAGAACATCTTGGAAGGAGGTGATATGAAGCAAGAAATTTGGTAAGGTCTATATCATTATGATTTGTTTCATGAATCCTTCCTAATAAGTCATTTGTGTTTTGAGTTTGAATTAGATTATTTTAATTCATAGTGTGCTCAAAATCCTACTACACATATAATACAACTTGTTGCCAATATTTTGTTTACCTTTCTGAATAAAACCTCAAAGTACAACCAATCAAATTAAATCTCAAACTTTTATTTCTTAAAAATGTTGAAAAAAAATGTTAAGGTATAAAAAATAAACATAAAAAATTAAATTAAATTCCTTAAAAAGTTTCAAATTTAAGAAAGCTTTACAATCGTTATACATACTGAAGTGTCGCATGAAATTATTATTGTTGTTGTTGTTGTTATTGTTGTTGATGATGATGAAAAGAATCCTTACACTAGAAAAAATATATATAATTAACAAATTATATTAAAAAAAGACAAAAACATTTTTAAAAAAACAAATAACAAAAAAACCAAAGAACCACAAAACCACCCAACAAACACATCAACAAAAGATAAAAAAAAGTAGTCCCACACGATATTAAAAAAATTTAATGTCTTGAAAAAACAAATAGAAACTCTATTTACAAATACTAAAATATGAAAGTAGAGATGTAATATTTAGCCCCATCACACAATGCAGCTTCAAAAAACTAAACTTCTTCAATATTTTGAAGAGAATTCTAATTCTCCTTCTTATTTACTTTATTTATATCAAATTTGATAATCATAATCACTTTGTTTTTCAACTTTGTTGACTACGGCTTCGAGAAACTAAACTTCTTCAATATTTTGAAGAGAATTCTAATTTTCCTTCTTATTTACTTTATTTATATCAAATTTGATAATCATAATCACTTCATTTTTTAACTTTGTTGACGATGTGAAAAAAAGAAAAAATCCTGAGATCAGATGGCTGCGAGTGGCGGAAAGGAGAGGGACGGCCCTGGTGAGGGTTTTGGTGGAGCGTGTACATTGCAGGAAGAGGCTCCACAGGGGAAGGAGCCGTATTATTTCAGTGAGCGACCCAAGATTTCTAAGGTAAATGGTTATTTTCTTTGGAGCTATGATAGGCCTGTTTTGGTGATTCCTCTAGAAACTGTCAAGGAGGATGTTGACTATTTATCTACTCATACCCTGATATGCAAGTTTATGGGTATTTGGATATCCCAGGTGGCCTTGGAAACCTAGATGCACCGTACCTGGCAGGTAGATGGGGATATAGATATCATGTTGGCTGGAAATAGCTATTTCTTGGTAAATTTCTCCTCTGTCTCTGATAGGAATCAAATTTTTGAGGGAGGGCCCTACTTTTATGATAGAATTGGTTTGTTTATCAAACCATGGCATGTAGGTTTTAATTCTGCAGAGGATCTACCAACCCACGTGCCTGTGTGGGTTCATCTTCTGAGACTCCCCTTGGAATTTTGGAGAGAAGATATCTTGCGTCAAATAGCCACATTACTGGGAACACCAATTGCTATAGCGCATCAATCGCTGGACAAAAAGCTCATTTCCTATGCCCAAATTTGTGTTGAAATGGATTTAAATAAACCTCTACCGGATGCTATGGAAATCTACCTGGGAGGTTCATCCTGGGTCCAACAAATCAATTATGAAGCCATCCCTTTTCGCTGTAGAATTTGTCATGTTTACGGCCACTTGCACCGTCAATGCCCCCAGGCTATGAGATTCACTGGGATGGAGTCCAATGGAGGTAAAGAGTCAGGCCATTCGACCCAAATAGGCTCATCAAATCACGCCCCAAGCAATGCGTCAAGAGGAAAATGAATTCAGTTAATCTGACTCATGGCCCACCTGAATTTAATGGCCCTGATAGTGAAGGCTTCACCCAAGTCCGACGTCGTGTGAAGGGACGTGGGCAAAACCGTAGGAATCAGGACTGGCCCCTAGAGTTGGGGTTTAACCACTTTGAAACCTTGGATAGCATGGCCATTGAGGATGGCATTCCACCGAAGGAGCTGGGAGTACCTTCAAAGGGTGAAGAGAAGTGCTCTTTCCCTAGCGAGTCCCAAGACATGGTGATCCAGATGAATCAGGAGATTGAGGCTGCGTTGAAAGAAGGGGCATTGATAGTCCTTCCAGCTTAGCAGGATAAGGATATCAGTTGGGCAGACTTGGTTAAAGACACGGATACCTCCTGGAAAGATAAGGGATCATTGTCAGTGTTGGGTTTAATGCAGAGACCATTCAAGAAAGTTTCCTTCACCACTCCTTCTAGAGCAGGACGCAAGAAGGATCAAGAGAAAATCTAACACACAGGGGATTTATTGGTTAAATCAGGGGGGGTTAAAACCATGGATGAACACTTCACCCAATCCACCCAATGATAGTGATGTCATGGAATGTAAGGGGATTGCATAGTATCCCCAGACATAGAGCTATGTGAAAGTTGGTTGTAGAGCATTCTCCAGACATCCTTTGTATTCAAGAGACTAAGCTCTCTATTGATGTGATGCTCAGTTGTATGTCAAAGTTTTGGGCCTGGGGGCAATGCCAGTGTGTGGGTGCTTTAGGTAGTGCAGGGGGATTGGCAATCTGTTGGGATCTGGGAAAGGTCATGCCACTTTAGTGGATGGCTAGTCTCTCAATGCTTTCTATGATTACATCCTCCCCTGAGTCTGGGGAGCTGATCTTGGTCACCAATGTTTATGCACCTGGTGATATCTCTGGGCAGCTCAAGCTATGGGAACATTTATGGTATGTGCAGAGTTGTTTTCCTTACCTGCCTTGGATCGTGGATGGAGATTTTAATGTTGTCTTTTGCCTAGAGGAGAAAAGGGGAGGGCTAGCACAGTTAGATCCTTTGTTTGAGATTCTTAGACATAATATTGATCGGTTGCGCCTAGCGGATGTTAAGCCCATTAACGAGCTCTTCACCTGGAACAACAAAAGAACAGGTAAGGATGTTATTTTTTAGCACTTAGATAGATTCTTAGTGTCTTGTTTCTGGCTTTCTAGTGCTTTCTCTCTGGCTTCCGAAATCCTGGATTGGAATGGGTCTGATCATTGGCCCATCAAGCTCACAACCAGTTATATTGTTGGGCCCAAGAAACCTCCCTTTAAGTTTCAGCTAATGTGGCTTCAGGATTCTTCTCTCCATAGCCTCATGACCCGCTGGTGGAGGCAGGGAGGACCCACATATGGCACAGCCATGTTCTCCTTTGCCAAAAAGCTTCAGTATGTGAAGTGAAAGCTGCAGGTCTAGAACAGAAACAACTTTGGTAATCTCCATGCAATGAAGAAAAGGGCGCAAGAGAGGCTGGACATTATTACCAGACAAATTCTTGCCTTTGGTTTGACAAATGATCTACATAAGGCTGAATTTTTGGCTTTGAATGACCTTTCAGAATGGGAACTACGGGAAGAGATCTTTTGGAAATAGAAGGCTCATATTAACTAGCTCCAGGAGGGTGATAGGAACACAGCATTTTTCCACAAGTCGGTCTAGGCATGGCACAACAAGAACTATATATCTTCTCTTGTGACATCAGATGGAACCCGCATAACTTCCTCTCCTGCTATTTCTGAGGAAGCTGTTTGATTTTATTTCAAGCTCCTTTCTGGCATACCACCCATTGCTAAACCAAAGGAGAATGAGGTCTTGGCCTACATACCCCCTCTCATCATGCCAGAGATGAATGAAGCACTGTTGAAACTGATTGATAAGTCAAAAGTTGAAAAAGTGGTGTTTAGTATGCGCAGAGGTAAAGCGCCAGGTCTGGATGGCTTTCCAGCCAAATTTTTTCAAGAGTTCTGGAGTATTATCAGTCAGGACCTAGTGGAAGTAGTGTAGGAGTCTTACCTCAACAAAGAAATGCTCAGAGTGATTAATGCAACTTTCCTGGTGCTGATCCCGAAAGAGAAACAGGCTAATCAGATGGATCATTTTAGGCCCATTGCACTCTGCAATATGGTCTACAAAATTATCACCAAGCTCATTGCAGAATGGCTCAAAGTCTAGCTCCCCATGATCATCTTAGAGGAATAGGGGGGCTTTTTGGTGGGAAAGCAAATTTTGGATGGAGTGGTGATTGCTTCAGAAGCAATCCACTCTCTGTATAATTCTCAGGAGAGGGCTATGTTTATAAAGCTTGACTTGGCTAAGGCTTATGATAGGGCTGATTGGAGATTTCTGTGGAAAATCCTTCTAGCATTTGGCTTTGGTCAGGACTGGGTAAAATGGGTGCTTAGTTGTGTTACTACGCCCTCTTACTCAGTCCTCATTAATGGGGCACCTTCCAGACTATTTGGGGCCTCTAAAGGACTCTGCCAAGGTGATCTGATTTCTCCATACTTGTTCATTATTCTTGCTAAGGGGCTGGGCCATTTTATTAATTTTTGGGCCTCCCAAAACTTGATTTAGGGGTGGCAGTGGGGAAATGGCATAGCTAAGTTGACTCACCTCCAATTTGTGGATGACACCATCCTGGCTGGGAAAGCCCGGATTAGGGAAGCGCAAGATTTTCAGAGCACCTTGGATTCCTACTTAGCGGCTTCTGGTCAGAAAATCAATGAGCATAAATCTTTCATTTTTTTATTTAATACTCCTGAGGCTATCCAGCAAAGGATTGCAGCTACTCTTAGATTTCAGACACAGCCTCTCTCGGTGACTTACTTGGGAATTCCCATTGTGGTTGGTAAGCAGCCCAGGCTTTTTTGGCAGACTGTACTAGATAAACTAAGGTAGAGAGTTAATCATTGGACCCACTGCTGGCTCATGACTGTAGGGAGGGTGACCCTTTTGCAATCCATGATTCAAGCATTGCCCATTTATCATAGTATGGTCCAGGCAGCCCCGAAGTATTTTCTCAAAGAATACGATGCTCTTTCTTAGCAATGAGTGGCAATCTAAGGTATTCAAAATGGAGTCTTGTTAATTGGAACATTGTTTGCCGACCAAAGAAGGATGGAGGTCTTGGGCTGAGATCTGCTATTCTATCTAGTCAGGCTCTCGCAGCTAAATTGTATTGGCGGTGGTGCACCAACCAATCCCACCTCTGGGCCCGTATCTTGTCTTCAAAGTATTTCCCAGGGGTTAACCCGTCTGAGATTCTCAGGTTGCCTATTGAGGGAAGAGGTTCTATGGTGTGGAACACCCTCAAACTTGGAGCTCAGTTGGTGCAGCCCAGCCTCTTTTGGATCTGTAACAGTGGTTCAGAGGTGTTTTTCTCAGAAGATTCTTAGAACGGAGCTCCTCCCCTCCTTTCCTCTCATCCCCATTTGCAGCCCCTGTGTGATTCCTTTCTCACTGTTGGATGGACCACAGTGGAGCATTACAAAGAAGCTTATAATTTGGGGACTACTATTGCTTATAAATGGAAGAATGAGATTGATTGGCCACTAGGAGGGACTGTGGAAAGTCGGCAGGAGCTATCTCAAATCCTTACTGTCAGAGGTTGCAGCTCCTTGAGGGAGAGTGATATCCTGGCTTGGGGAGGCGACTCCAACGGGCAGTACTCGATAGCTTCAGGCTATCAAGAGCTCACAAAGAAATGTTTTGGGGAAGTGGAATTCTTATGGGGGAAGAAAATTTGGAACTCTGCATCATGGCTGAAATGCAACTTCTTTCTCTGGGCTCTCACCTACAATCGATGTTTGACATGGGATAATATTTGTAGAAGAGGTTATCATGGTCCTTCAATTTGTTTACTTTGTCGTAGCAATGAGGAGAATGGGGTGCACTTCTTCCAATGTTCCTTTACCAAGAGATTATGGCATCTGTGGTGGGAAGCATGGGATCTGTTGGCATGTTTCCTCCTTGGCAAAATTCTGGCAGCGCCTGGGTTGACCTCCTACCAAGGCGTCTATACTGTAGACTACATGGGCAATTGGACCTGCCTTTCTTCTCTGGAATATCTGGATAGAGAGAAACAAAAGGATTTTTCAAGAGTCCTATTTTGGTCTCAGGGAGGTGTGGTTGAAAGTCCTTAATGTAATTCAGGAAACTCTCCATGTCAAATGTGATAATACGACAGAAATGGACCCTATTGAGACCACGATTTTAAAGCGGTTATCCCCTACTATGCCCACTGCAGCCTCCCTTCTTCCTTATACGCGTCCCACGAATAGGACCAGCCAGCGGGTGCATCTGATTAGCCATTTGGGGTGTTAGACTCCTCCTTTGGAGGGGCATATTAAAGTTAATGTTGATGGATCCTCCAAAGGCAATCCCGGTGTTGCTGGGATAGGCGGCATAGGAAGAGACAGTAATGGCTCGATTTGTTTTTTGTTCTCCATTTACAAGGGCCACCATACCAACAATTTGATGGAGGCTTTGGTGATCCTGGAGGTGGCTCAAATTTGTTGCAGACAGGGCTATCTCAGTGTTATCTACGAGTCTAACTCGCAAGTGATTATTAACTTGTTGAATAATGGTATTTTGAAAATGTTGATTGGCAGTTGGCTGCGGTGATTAACCAGATTCATCAGATTAGTGTGTCTTTTGTGTTTATTTCCTTTAAGCATATTCCTCGTGAGTGGAATGGATTTGCTGATTGCTTAGCTAAATGGGCCTCGGAGAATGGGCCAAATTGGTGTATTCATGAGCAGAAGATGCTTCCTGCTGGATTAGCCCTTACCCTGGCTCAACTTCTTGAGCAGGACATGGGTCTGTAATTCTCTTGTTTTCGGGTTATTTTAATAAATTTTTACCCCTTTTTAGTTGCATTTTTTAACTTTGTTGACTATATCAATTCATATGTGATTATAACACCATTTAAGATTTATTTATTTCATTCAAAATCTCCATGTTGTTGGAGAATATATATATATATATATATATATATATATATATTATATTATATTAAATAATATTAAATATATTTATATTATTATATTTCATTTTAATTAATATTATAATACATAATAATAATTATATATAACTATTACTAATATATATATTTTAGATAAATCTATATAAAATATACCGATGGATATTATTTTTGAGGTGCCTATATCATATGAGGTGCTTTGATATATTTTACATAGATTTATCTAAAATATGTATACTAATTTATTTTTACAATTTTATTGTTATAATTATTTATAAATATGATATGATAAAATCTATATATTATGATTATCTATATATTATTTATTTATTATCATGTTGTTAGGTTGTGGAGCTAAAAGCTTCAACCCTTTGCAAACTGTGGAACAATGGTTACTGAGATCCAGGAGAACCGGCGTCGGCAGCAGGACCGACGTCGGCAGAGACCAGTGCAGAAGGCCACCGGCGACGGCAGGAAGTCGGCCGACGTCGACAGAACCAGACAAGCAGGGACCGACGTCGATCGCCTGTGTGTTCTAGAACTGCTCGTTTCACGGACAGTTAGTTAAGTGAACGAAGAGTTTGCATGTTGAGACCAGTTAGAGTCTTGGGCTGCGAGGACAATTGTCTAAATTAAGAGTCTAAGTTATTGTTTGAGTTAGGGATCTATTTATAGACCCATTGGCATGTATTGTTTAAAGCATGAGATAGAAAGGAAGAGTTCCTTCTAGTTGTAAGATCTATGAGTTACAGGTTGTTGCAAGCTCATTGGGGATCTACATGTAAGTTTGGTCTTTGAATTGCAGGTTGCAGGTTCATGAGAGATCAGCTTGAAGTGCTATAGAGTGCTTGATGTACCGGCAGGGTTATTACTGACTGGTTGGTGAGGTGAACACCAATTCTGTGTGTGAGTTGGTTGTTGGGACCGTTTTTGTGTAGGAGAGTGTGTGTGAGAAGAATTACTGTACACTTGAGGTGTGGCGAATCTCTGTAAGGTGAAAGAGTGTGGCGGCTCTTTGTTGTATTCTTTTCTGTATAGTGTTAATACAAGATAGTGTATTGTCTCTCATATTCTGTGCTATTGGTGAATTCTAGTTACTTGTATTTCTGGTTATTTCCGCATATTCAATTGCTTATATTTGGTAATCATACTGTGCTCTTTCTGAGGAGCAAGATCCTAACAGGTGGAATTAGAATAGGTGTGTTTGTTCTTGGATTTATCTTCCACCCCTCCCTCCCAACAAGTGGTATCAGAGCTTTTGGTTGGGATACTAACAGATTGGTGTAGATCTGGGTAGTGCGTTTTGATTACAGGTTACTCACAGGGTTTCTGTTTGAGTGGGAGTTGAGCAATGGCAGAAAGCAGTCAACTACGAATGAAAAAGTTCAATGGCAAGAACTACCAATTATGGAGGATGCAGATTGAGGACTATCTGTATCAGAAAGATTTGTACTTACCGTTGGGTGGGGTTGCTAGCAAACCCTTGGATATGAAAGATGAAGAATGGGAGGTTCTTGATCGGAAGGCTCTGGGATCTATTAGATTGAGTCTTGAATCATCTGTGATTTCCAGCTTATCACAGTGTAAGACAATGGTGGAGTTGATGAAATCTTTGGCAAATTTGTATGAAAAACCCTCAGCTTCGAATAAGGTATTTGTTATGAAGCGTTTATTTAATTTGCAAATGTTGGAAGGTGGATCTGTTCATAGCCATCTTAGTGATTTCCATGGTTTAGTAAACCAGTTAAGTTCAGTCAATATTGTATTTGATGATGAAATTAGAGCTCTCTTAATCTTGTGTTCATTACCTGAAAGTTGGGAAGGTTTGGTAATGGCAGTTTCTAATACTGTGTCTCCTTCAAAAGTCTTAAAAGTGGATGATATTGTGAGTGTGATCTTGAACGAAGAGATACGCAGGAAAAGCACAGGTGAATCATCTGGAGATGCTTTGAGTGTTGAAGGAAGAGGAAGGCCAAGAGAGAAGATAGAGCGTGGGAGATCAAGGTCAAAGATGGGCAAGAGATCCAAGTCCAGGTATGGCAGAATAACCTGCTGAAAATGTGGAAAGCAAGGGCACTTAAAGAGAGATTGCAGATCGGGTACAGATCAGCATGAAGAACATGAAGAAGAAGCAGATTTTGCAGGTTACGTTGCACAGGATGCTCTGGTATGTTCTTTGGATAAAGTAGAATCTTGGGTATTAGATTTTGGTGCCTCTTTTCATGCATCCCCACATAGGGAATTTTTTCATGAGTATGTCCAGGGAGATTTTGGAGAAATTTGTGTAGGGGATGGTAAGCCTTGTCAGATTGTTGGCAAAGGCAAAGTGAAGCTGAAACTGCAGACAGGTAACACATGGGTGTTAAAGGAGGTCATGCACATCCCAGTTCTGAAGCAGAATCTGATTTTTGTTAGAAGTTTGGGTGAAGAGGGTTGCACAGTAACTCTCACAGCAGACTCTTGGAAGGTTACCAAGGGTACACTTGTTGTAGATAGAGGTAAGAAAGTAGGTACGCTTTATCTATCTACTTGTTTTACTGATTCTCTTTCTGGGTTATCTACTTCAGCTGTAGATTCGGAGATGTGGCTTAATAGGCTTGGTCACATAGATAAGAAGGAGATGTTGGTTCTTGAGTCAAAGAGTATGCTTTCAGATTTGGAAGGCATGGATCGTGGTTTCTGTATGCAGAAGAAGAAGGTGAGGTTTCTTGAGGAATCTGATGTTAGTGACAAGAACAGGAAAGCCTTGGTTTTCAAGAAGAAAGTGACGGACAGAGTTCAGCACAAGATGCAGAGGAATTCTGAGCAGAGCAAGGGTGATTTGGACAAGGGTTTGATCCAAAAGGAGCTCGCGGGAAAAAGTCAAGTCTCACAAGAAAAACACAGAGACCGACGTCGGCAAGAAAACCGGCGTCGGTGTCCAGACAGGGACCGACGTCGGCTATGTGCAGCCCGACGTCGATGACTCAGGGCAGACAGAGACCGGCGTCGGCCAGGGGAAACCGACGTCGACAGGGAGGCAGTCGCAGGAAATCGACATCGGTCGTCTGTAGACTGAGATGTGACCGGCATCGGTCACTGAGATGAATTTTGGGTGGACAGCAAGCTGTCATGGAGTCTCAAGTGCCCATATGGAGGACTGAAGGTGTAAGTTCTTAAATTCATCATTTCCCTTCTTTACACTACTTGTTGCTCACTTATGGCATAGGACCAGGAAGTTGTTGAAGAAGCAGAACAGGTAGATCCCTGAAACAGTGGGAGCTAGGCATGAATGAGGATGTGATTCCTTGGAGGAGAACCAAACAGGTGTTTTGGGTAGTGTTGCCAGCTGGAAGTAAGCACTGAGAGACGAATGGATGTTAAGGATAAAGAAGAGCGGAAATGCATACGTGAGATGGAAGATCAGGGTATATGATCTTGTATTAGCTGCAGGGCAATGGAGGTTTGATCATTGTGTTTCTCTTTACCAAGTTGGATAGTATTAGCTACACTATCCTATTTTCTGTATGATGTGCTTGTTGCAGGGTTACATATACAGGTATTGCTGAACTAAATATTTTTTATGATAATTTATTTTTAAATTTTTATTATTATGATTATTTATAAATATATATCAGTAAAATTTATATATTTTTTTATAAATTATAATTATCTATTATAAATATGATGTGGTAACACACATATACACACATTATTATGATTTTTTATAAATATGATGTGGTGATATTTATTATCTATAAATTAGTTACGATTATCTATATATTATTTATTTATCATGTGATGATATTTTTTATGATATGATTATTTTTTATGATAATTTATTTTTACAATTCATTGTTATGATATAATTATTTATAAATATAATGTAATAAAATCTATATATTATCTATAAATTAATTTTAATTATTTAATTATTTATGTATATGATACAGTAAAATTTATATATTACCTATAAATTAATTATTTATAAATATGATGTAGCAAAATCTATATATTATTTATAAATTAATTATGATTATCTAATTATTTATAAATATAATGTAATAAGATTTATATATTATCCATAAATTAATTATGATTATTTATTTATTTATTATGATGTAATGTTTTCTATGATAATTTATTTTTACAATTTTATTGTTATGATTATTAATAAATATGATGTGATAATAAATATAATGTGGTAATATAATACAATGTTTTTGATTAAATAAGCAAGAAAAGAGGGTCCTATGCCCTTTACAAAGTCATCCCACGGACTCAAAAAGCCTCCAATGAGGTAAAAACAACACACAAATAGCACATACATAACACGACAACAGGGAAACACAAAGAACCAGTAAAGCAACTATGGGCTATTAGTAGTCCCATATTTAGTAAAGAACTCAACGACTTCCTTATATTCACCAAGACTATTCACACCCGCATCCCTTAACTTGTTGTCAAAATCCTTCACTACAACAAACACAGAAGCTACATGATGAAGAGACTTGGCAGCATATTCAACCATTACTCTCCATTTTTTATGCATTTTATCCATTTTGGTCTTGATTGTCGTGACTTCCCCCACTATCATGACACAAAGTGAGCAACTACCTTTATTTTTGAAAAATGGCTCATTCATTTTAGGAAAATGGCTCATTTCAACTCTGAGGGAGACCCATCTTCACCAGCCTCAAAAGTGTCTTCAAAAAATTTAGAGTCATCAAATATGACAATGCCTTGAGGGTTCTGGGATGGAATTCCAACAATATGGTTGGACCTGCGAATACCCATGCTACCCCTAGCCTCATTCTCAACCAAATTAGGACCCAAGTCCAAAATTTTTTTTGACTCCTCGGCTCCCCTAGGATCCTCCTTCACAGACATAACCTTTATAGGTTGAACATTGCCTTCATCCTCAGCCACCTTCCAACCCCTTCTAGCAGACCCCTTCATAGTCTCTTGGCTTGGTGTCTCAAGCTTACCATAGGGTAACTTAGGGGAATTAGCCTTGGAAATAGGGGGACCCAATTGGGATGCTACAATCTTCAATTTTAGGCCCCTCTAATAGAGTTTTAAGGGAGATTTTAGGGGTCCCGACAGATTTATTGCCTTTACCTTTAATAGTAGGAGAAGGGTGTGATGGGGAGCCTTCCAACAAACTAACTTTGATTTGCTTTGGGGACACAAGGCTAAATAAAAGTGGTATAATCTCAAGATGAGACCGTGGTGGATGGGAATAAGGGGGAAGTTAAGATTTTTGGCTTGTATTTCCTTAGCTGACTTAATGAAATTCTCCAGAGAAGATAACAAGAAAAATGGGAAGTTAATTTCTATTTTATTCCTGAAATGGTTGAGTAAAGAAAAGTGGTAGTGGTTAAATACCTTGAATCTTCCTTCAAGAGTGAAGAACTTCATTATCATGAGACAAATTTGGCCCCATAGCATTGGAAGCTTCTCTCTATCAAATCCCCCATGGAGCTTCGTAGCAACCTCACCTTCCTTGAAGAAAATCCCCATTATTTTGGGGTCCAGCACCCTGCTACACTGACTAATTTTTTTCCCTTTGATGGGAAGCCCCGTGGCTTGCCCAATCACCTCCTTAGAGACTTCAAAACCAATACTCCCCATACAGACTTGTCTAGAATTCTCTTCCCAAGACTCAATAAACTGACAAGATAGATTCTCATCATGACCAATCATCCTATTAATGAAAGAAGCCACATCACCCTTTTGTATAATGTGCCAGACCATAGGGTCCTATCAAAATTCTTTCAAAGAGTTTGACTCAATCTTGACAATGTCGCCACCCATATTCAAAACTAGAGAGACACAAAGCCCACGAGGCTGTTTAAGGCAAAGAGCAATGGAATACCTAACAAGATATCCAACAAGATTAATAAATCCTTTCAAGCCTATCAAGGATCATGAGAGTTCTGAGCTCATCATATCGAAATAATTATGGAGATTTGCGTAGCCTTTCCCACACTAGAGCTTAGCCTCGGTACTGACCTACATCTGCCATCTCATGCAATAATCACCAGAGATGGGGCATGTTAAGAAACAATTTCCCTCAATCCAACTTGACTTATCAACATCCCCTCTTCTAATATAATATAATATAACGTTATAATATTTATTATGATAATTTATTTTTACAATTTCATTGTTATGATTATTAATAAGCATGATATGATAATAAATATAACGTGATAATATGATTATTTATTAATTAATTATAATGGTGTAATATAATATAATTGGTCAAGTGAAAATTAATTTCATACTAAAAGTAATGAGGGAAGTTATACAGGAAAAATAATGAGAAAAGAAGTAACATTTAAAACATGAAATGTAAAAAGTTTGTATTTTATCTGCACAATACGGAATGATAGTTCAATTTATCCTATTAATTTTGTTGTTCTTTAATTTTTATTTTTCTCACTTTACTTTATATTTTTGTTTAAATTTATTTATATTTCTATGTTTTTTATTTTTTTTAAACCATCATATTTGTTTTTTTATTTTTTTATTTAAACATGTTGGGTTTGATATAATTAAATTATTTTATTACACCGATAGGTATTTCAGAGATAATTTTATGTAATAGCGTGAGTGTGTTAACATTTAACTATTTTATTTTATTTTATAATGCCAACTTTCAAACAATTAAATGCTAATATTCTCACGCCATTATAACTCCCAACCACCTCCCCCGAATGCTATTGTAGGATATTAGTAAATATGATGTGATAATAAATATGATGTGATAATAAATATGATGTGGTAATATAATATAATGTTGTAATATTTGTTGTGATAATTTATTTTTACAATTTCATTGTTATGATTATTAATAAGTATGATGTGATATTAAATATAATATGGTAATATGATTATTTATTCATTAATTATAATGTTGCAATTATGTTGAGAGACATAACCTACAATGGTAGTCAGGATTGTAATGGTGTGAGTGGATAACTTTTATTCTTATTTGAGTCGACATATAAAAATAAATTATAAAATAATTTATATATATATATATATATATAACCTACTGACAATTACTTTGAAAAGATATAATAAAAGGACGTGTTGTTTAAATATATATATATATATATATATATATATAAACACACTACAATCATATATGTTTATCGTTCCAACCAGATCCAGACAGCAGATTTTGCTTCTTTGGAGAATTTCAAAAGAAAAATATCTTTGCCAAACCATTATAAACCTACGTTCAAGTGGACTCCTTGGTCAAATAACAAAAATTAGGAGACTCAACCTTCAACATTGAAATTTATAAAGATCTCGCTGATTCCCTGTTTCTAAATTTTTTTTTTCGTTTTCATTGTATTTTTCTGAGTCAAGTATGTTCTTCAAGTCTTTATCATCACTGTGGTTTGAAATTTTGTTTCTTTGCAAAAAATTTGGCACTAAAAAATTTACATGGAGAGTATTGTGGATTTTAGAATGATTATCAATCTGGAATTTTAGGTCCATAATTTGGAGGACAGGTTGGATCGTCTGAGACTGAGGCCCCTTTATTTTAAGCATGTAGGATATCAAAATGTAATTCAAGGGTTTCCAATTAAAAATAAAACATATTCTATTTTATAAAAAATCATGGAAAAAAAAGTTGTGTTTGATATAACTCTTTAAAATTTTAGGCATGCTGAAATGCCTTTATCAGTCCTTTAAATAAAACACTTTTTTAATTCTTGAACTTTTTTTTTTGAAAAGAAAAAAAACTTGAATTTTTATTATTTCTTTGTATAAGAGAAAAATTATTCCCTTGAATATTTATTATGAAATATATTTTTTTACTTTTATTAATAATAAATATTATTATTATGATGTTTTTGTATTTATAAAAAAAGGATAATTATAGTTTAATTTTTTGAAAAAATAGATTGAATATTTTATGTTTATATTTTATAGATATGGCACATCCACGATTAAATTTTGAAACTAAAGAGCAGCGAATAGAATATTGAAAAGAATGTGCTCAGCAATATCAAATACAACAATATAAACAAAGAATAGAAGAACAAAGATGACAACGTAATGAGAATGAAAGAGAAAGATGTGCAAAACATAGGGCACAAATCTCAATTTAAGAACTGAAAGTAGAAATGAGAGAACATGCCCAAAAAATGATGGCATATCATGCACAAACATCTCAAGATGGTCAACATAAATTAAGAAGAAGAATGCAAAAAAATGCATTTGAATCAATTCATAGAGAAAGAAAGAAACCAACTACAAGAACGTAATCGTGAAGCGGTTCAAAGACATCATTGAATGAATGTTAATGTTGATGGTAACTCTAAAGAAGTGAATTCAATGACCATAGATCATGTGTTAGAAATGCCAGAAAATAGAGAAAGAAATGAAATGGATGACGGTGTTGAAAATAATATACAAAATATACATGATAATAGTGGAAATATAGAGGTAGATTTAAAGATGTTACAAATGATTTTTTGCCATCGTCTAGAAAAATTGGCTTCACCAACTATGTGTTATATTTGTCAAAAAAGTTACCCCAGCATAAATATCTCTTGAGCACCTGAAGGTCCAATTTACCATAGATGTCGATAAGATAAAAATGATCATCAATTTTTAGCATCGAACAATATGGATCCTGGTCCACAACCACCAAAACTTGTATGCTTAACCCAAGAAGAAGAGATGTTCATAGCATGAGTCAATCCAATCCTTAAAATCACAAATGCAACTAGATGCCATTATAAATATAAAGGACATACAATCAATTTTCCACAAGAACTGAAAGAAATGGATCAAAAAAATTTCAAGACCCAAAAATAGGTGCTAAAAAATATGAGCCTGCAAGCAATGATGATCGTGTAAATACACATAACCAAAACATACTACAATTATGGAGAGAAAATGTATATTGGCAACTTGTGCTTTCAAAACATGTAGTAATCAATTGCATTACCAAATATGCAACAAAAACTGAGAAAAGTTCTGAAACTTATCATCAAATGTTAATGTGACTTGCAAACATTGAAAACCTTGACAAATTAGTAGTGAGAGCATATAGAAGACTCCTAACAGAAACCATTGTCGAAAAAGACATTGGGACGCAGGAGACATGTCATATGTTGTTGGATCTTCCATTGGTAGAGAGCAGTAGAATGTTTGTCACTTTGAATGTTTCACATGAAGTGTTCAAACCAGTGACACGTACTATAGAACCATTAAATGATAAACCCTTAAAAGATTTCATTGATGGATATATGAATAGACCTTATGAAATGGAAAAAATTTCACTTATAGAGACAGGTAGATCATGGAAATATAATCCCAAATGAAGGCAAGATAATAAATGAGAGGCTAGGAGTATGGTAACTATTGTGAGAGTATAACCAAGGTTTATTATAGTACTAGTGTGTGAATCATAAAAATGGGATGATTTCTATTGGTCAGAGTTATTGCTTTACAAACCATTTCATAATATAGAGAGAGATATCAGACTTGATGATGATATAATAGCATCTAACTGGGAGTCAGTTTATTACAATCCTTGGCATGTGGAACAGAGGACAATGCTAGATGACCATGAAGATCAAAGTGATGTTGAATTTGATGATGTTCAAGTCGTTCATCAAAATACAATGGAACATGAGTGGGAAATCATATCAAGGCTACATCGTGGGCAAATTATGGAAAGATCAAAATTAGATATGTTGGGCAAAAGAGATTTTGATAGACAAGCACCATGGAATCACGAATACAAAGGAGAAGAATGCCCAAATCTAGCTATAAAATTCATAAGTACAATGAAAGACAATGGGTTACTCATACCGGATGATATAATAAGTAATATTTCATATGAAACCTTAGGTGCCAAAAAAAAAAAGACAATTAATATAATCATGAGACATTTTCTTTAGACTCATAATGTCGCACCACTATGCATGATAATTCAAGGAACAACAGGAATAAGAAAATCATATTTAATTAGTGTCATTCATGAAGCTTTTCAAAATGAATCATTAACTATGCATTGTTATCCACTTTTATTACTTGTACCAATTAGAGTTGTAGTGTTTAATATTGGTGCTTCGATAATTCACTCAACACTGTAAATCCCAATCGTTGACTTTTATGAATTAGAAAGAACAAGACCCACAAGTTTTCAAGAAGAAAAGCGGAATATAAAATACATATTGATTGATGAAATGAGTTTCATTGGAGAAAAAATGTTGCAGTACATAGATGCATGACTTCATCAAGCATTTCCAAAAAAATGCAAAAATGAGTTTTGAAGGTAGATCAATCATTTTAGTAGGAGATTTGGGCCAACTACCTCCTGTGTATGATAAAGCACCGTACAATAGTAACAGACACAAAAAAATATTATGGTAACAATTCATAATAGTTGTTAATTTGAATAAGGTATTTAGACAAGGAGAAAGTGACGACCATAAAAGGTTTCGATAACTGCTCACAAATCTTAGAGATGCACATCCGACTATTGATGATTGGAAACTATTGATGTCAAGAAAAAATAGTGTATTACATCCAAGCATTAGAGAAGATTTTGATAATGCTATTCATTTATTTGAAACAAATGTTAATGTGAAAAACCATAATAGAATGAAATTGAAATCATTAAAAGGACCGATTACATGGAGCATTGTAACTAGAACAGGTAGTACCAATCCATCAGGAGGTCAGAATGATGAATTGGATGTGGAGTTATTAATTGTTAAGGATGCAAGGGTGATGTTAACCTCCAACTTATGGATAGAATCATGACTTGTAAATGGATCTCTAGGATATATTTGAAGTATAGTATGTAAACCTGGAAGTTCCCCACCAGAGCCACTGACATATGTTATGGTGGAATTTGACAGTTACTATGTAATGGCATTTGTAGATGCAACTCTACATACAATTCCAATTACACCAATACAAAGGGGACGGACACAACAACTACCCTTAAGACTAGCTTGGGGATTATCCATACACAAATCATAAGGTTTGACTCTTTGTAAAGCAACAATTTATATAAGGCATACAGAAAGACCAGGGTTAACAATTGTGGCCATCTCACGTGTAAAATCTATGAAAGGACTTAGAATTTGGTTTCCATTTTCATATGATAGATATGAGAAATTGAAAACAGGAAAACAACTTTCCAAATGGAAAGCTATGTAAGAGAGACTCAAGTCCTTAGAACTACAATAATGTTACATATTTAATATCACATATATTATACTTATTTCATATTTCGATATATATGAAAATATTTTCTTTAACTATCATTGAATGTAATATATATTTCTTATTTGGACGAACATGAAATGATGCATTAATTGATATTTATTATAAAATTTGCATGCCACACCTATGGGTCCTACTACCATAGATATCTTAAATACATTTATCTAAAATACGTCAAGAGATATCAATCTCGAGGTGCCTATCTAACCTACATCACAATATAGGCACCTCAAGATTGATATCTCTTGGCCTATTTTAGATAAATGTATTTAAGATATCTTTGCTAGTATAATGTAATTGGTCAAGTGAAAATTAATTTCATACTAAAAGTAATGAAGTTGTACAGGGAAAATAATGAGAAAAGAAGTAATATGTAAAACATCAAATGTAAAAAGTTTGTATTTTATCTACGCAATACGGAATGATAGTTCAATTTATCCCACTATTTTTACTATTCTTACTTTACTTTATATTTTTGTTTAAATTTATTTCTATTATGTTTTTTATTTTATTTTAAACCATCATATTTGTTGTTTTATTTTTCATTTAAACATGTTGGCTTTGATATAATTAAATTGTTTTGAATTAATATTGTATATTTCTTTACCAATTCTCTAAAAATATTTTGATTATTGTTCAATTCATCTTGAAATCTTTCATCACTTTAATGTTTTATAGGGTCTTACATTTCCTTTTTTTCTATTGTCATTTGTACCAAAAATATAATATTATTGTTTAAACAATAGTAATCCATAAATTATAATAAAGCGTTTTTCAATAAAATTATTTTTACATTTTTTATCCAAATTTTTTATTATAATTACTCAACACTTTATGTACAAAAGATAAAACAAAATCAATTATTATAGATTTTGAGTAAGATAAAACTATCAATTTACATTCTTTCTTAAAAAACCATATTTTATCAAAATAACAAATAACATCCCCTTTTTTATAACTTGCACATTTAAAACAACTATCCATATAATTTATATCAATAAAAGCGTCCCCCCAATCACCTCCAAATCACATAATAATTAATTATAGATAAATATATAATGGAAAATAAAAATAAAAAATACTTTACGTTTGTATGCTACACGTGACATTTTTGCAGCCCATTGCGCCTTTACTGTATTTTTCCACCGCCCACCAGGGGTTAAATTTGATGGTCACCCTTACCCGTCAAGAAATTTTTTTGTGACGGTTTTCAAACTAATGTCACCTTGCATGTGACGTTCATTTTTTATTTTTGACTTTCATAATTTTGTATAGAAACCAACTAAAGTTTTTTATAGGTTAGTATAATGATTTTTTTTAAGATTTTATAACTGGTAAAAATATAAATCACTTGTTTACATATAATTCTCAAAATATCTTTTAAAATTTCTCAACATAAAAAACAAATAAAAATCCTTGAAATTTCTATGCTAAAAAAGCTTCTAAATTTCTTAACAACACAAGATGAAAAACATAGAGCATTAAATTAAACTTACTCCACCCATAACAAAATAATCTATTGAGTTTAGTATAGAGTACCTGAATTATCACTGGGGAAAGCATTATTAAAAAGTAATCTAAACAAAAGCTCGAGTGTTCATTGGCTCATATGAAATACAATACCATTATAAATATGTCCATATAAAATACTCTGAGATATTTTAAACCCTTCTTTGTTTGACATCTTTCCAAATTTCATAAACCCTGTTCCAATCTACCATTGATATATCAAGCCCTGTCAATGAAACTCGCATCAAGGCATCCAATGTATCTAATGAGAGTTTTGTTCTTCGTATATCTTTTATTATATTTTGTCTTGAAAATCCTCTCTCACATGCTGTTGTACTTGCTGGAATGGTAAGTATTGCTTGCCATAGTTTTGTCATATTTGGGAACCCTGTATGTAAATCTGTAGCACAAAAAACCCTCCAAGCTTCCTTCATAACTAAAGCGAAGAGTATCAAAAAAATTATACAACTCTTTTAAACAACCTTCAATATCAAATAAAGGCTTTTCTTCCTCACACAAAGTATGTTGTAAGTGTTCAAAAATTTTGAGTAGCCACCGCTTTGAATTTTCTTCTCTAGTACGTGCATTCTCTGAATAATGACAAGGGCTAAACAACTTTATGGAATTGAAAAATGAAAGATCTGGGAATCTTTCATTTAAACAATTTACAAGCTTTTGAGCATATTCTTTAGTAAGATTTTTGCAGGTCTCTAGTGACCCATCAATGCAAGGCTTCATTCTCTGTTTTGATGCATCAACATAGTCATCACGCACATTTGGAATTGCCACAAATTGTAATTCATGCCTATGAATGTGTCCATCTTGATCAATAATCTCTAAATAACCATATTTAGAGCTCTCTAAAAATTTAGACAAATAACTTGTACCATTTGCAAAAGTGTCAGGCCTTAGAAACCACCTACTTAAAGTCTGTATAGTAGAATCTATGGCTGCCCCTAAAGTTCTAACATCCACATTCTCTTCTTGAAATTTTGTATTCAACTTGTTTAGTTCACCTAATACATCTGCAAGCATATGTAATAAAAATTGTACTGAGAAGATCCTAGCCTTGTCATACCATGAGTCTCTTTTCTCACTTTTCCACAAAGTCAACAATGGAGGCATCAACACAATAAGCCTTTCAATAACTTGCCCTCTTGAGAGCCATCTAACTCCATGAATTTGAAGAGCTTGAAGTGTTTCAAGTTGCATGAGTTCTTGAAGAGCAACAAGTTCATTATGTCTTTTAGTAGAATTTTGGACCCAAGAATATACCTTATTTGCCAACTTTTCAACAAACATCAATTCAGAAAAAAATTTAGCAGCTTCTGATGCAGCTAAAGCCTCACGATGAGCAATGCAATGAATACATATAAGATTGTGTACATCTTTTTTTAGAAGTGTAACAAATCCATTTTCACTCCCCACCATTGATGAAGCACCATCTGTAGAAACTGCTATCAAACTTTTATTTGAAAGACCCTTTCTTTCTTCAAAACACATAGTGCATCATATATTGTTTTCCCTCTACCATCACACACATTTATGAGCTTTAAGAATTGTGAAATAGATGGCCCCAACCCTTTTGAGTCTAAAAAAGTAGCATAAACCACAAGGTGTTTCTCTAAGCTTCGATCTGTACTTTCATCTAACATCAAAGAGAAGAATGGACTATCTAACATTTTTGCACTTTGTCTCTCTTCAAGATAACTAGATATGGAAAAAAGGAAATCATTTGCAGCCATATGATTTGTATATGATTTATAGTCCCTATTTTTTGGCATGTTTGGTGTTTCTAAGTGCATTTCAAGAGAGCAAAGGGACTCATATTTTGAAAGGGGTAAGTCTTCTTGCACAACCCAATAAACTAATTTCATGGTTGTGATGATTCTTTCTTTATTGGTGTCATCAATGCTTGCAATGTGTCTTGGAATTGATTTTGCTTTCCCTTCATTTCCACATATCCATTTTGCTTGTGAAATTTTATGGCTGTTTGAATTTGCATGAGTAATTATTGCATCATGTTGCAAAGTAGTACAACCAGTTCCAGTGCCCCATGGTCCTGCAGACTTGTGTCTTTCACAATATATGCATTTCATGATTGTTTTCCCTTCATGCATTGTACACTTTAACCACTTAAATTTAACTTTCCATTCATCTCTAAACACTCTATTTACTTTAGCCCTTTTCTTGTTTTGTGTTGAAGCTTCCCCCTCTTCAAATTCTTCATCATAGTTGTCATCACACCCCAATATATTTAAGTCTTCATTTAAATCAAAATTTTGATTGTTTTGCGATGAAGCTTTCGATGTTCCAGACCATGCAAAAAACTTTTTGATTGAAGATTGGTTCCTTTTGTTTTGAGACATTTTTTTATAGTTTTTAGTACCTATACAAACCAAATGATAAAAAATAATTAAACATAAAAATTTAAATATTCATGTAACTATATAAACTTCATAAATTATCAACATAAATTATTACAAATAAACCTTTATAAATAAAAAAATGATAATTAATATAAGTCGATAATTTAATGGTTTTTTTTTTATGAAACACAAAAGAACAATGTGACTTAAGAATTGAGTCATAAAATAAAGATTAAAAGATAAACAACTAAACACAAATGAGTACTACTTGATTTAAATTTTAATAAATACATACCTGTAAATAAGAAATGGCCAACCCTCAATAAGCTCACTGCTCCAGCCTCCAACAATAGTCACAAGTCACATTTCAATCGTGGGACTCGGAACTGGGAAATCTCCACCAACTGGGAGAGATTGTAAGAATGTCATTAGTATAATTTGTGTGTACGTTTGCTGTCCTCTAAGAAATATGCTTTAAAAACATGTTTATCCTTAGAATTGTGATACCTAAATGCTGAAAATTTAGGCATCACAATTATAAGGATAAACATGATGTCTCACCAAAATTTTAAACTAAAATATTTGACAAAGTACTAACAATTTATTGATTTATTGTAGCCTCTGAAACTAAATTTTTTTCTTACTTATTATAAAACATTTTAAAGAATATTTTAATTTTTTTTTAATATAAAACTTTATAATTATTTAACTAATCTATAAATTCAAATAATTTGATTAGTTATAAAAAAATTTATTTATTTTAAATTTAACAAAAATTAATATATAAAATATAAATAAAAGATATTATTAAATTTTAAAAATGTAAATAATAATAACTCTTCAAACTCAAATTCACCATCTAAAATTTAAAAAGCAACACAAAATTTGAACGGCACATAACAAAAAGTTAAAAACCCAACAATTTCAATATTTCATGTGTCAATGTGATGCAATCTCGAGAAAAGAGGAAAGGTCTAGAACAACCCACACAAAAGAATAAGTAATAATGTAATGGTACGCTCCAAATTATCTAAGAGAGTACTGTTTCAAAGGCTAGAAAATAACTGTTACACTCTTAGTCAAAGGCTAGAAAATATAGAAAACAAAAAAGAAAAGGAGAAACCCATAAAGGAGAGAAAAGACCATAGGAAGAGGAAGTGAAGGTCAAAATATCAATATATTTTTATTAATATTTTTTACATATTGAAAAGATATAGTTTGTATTAATATTTTTTATATATTGAAAAAATATATTCATAAAAACATTTGATATGAGTTTAATTTGATTTAACTTTTTTTGTAAATTAATTATGAGTATGCTTTTATTAACTTTATATGAATTTTAATTTTTTTTTCATACAACAACAATATATATTTAAATTTTATAATACTAAATTAAAATTGAATAAGTATTTTATATTTAAATATCTGAAATACTATAAGATCCCTGACAGAGTTTACTGCCTCTTTAATAAAAATCAAAGCTCATTTATTATGAGAATAAAATAAATCTCTCCACTAAAAAAACACTCTACTGTAGCAATTTCTTTGGCTGTCAGCTTTATTTTTTACTCTAAATTCATATGCAAATCTATGGGCTGATCTTCACTAATGTCTTGATTGAGTGGCAGTGCCTAAAAGACTTCGATATCCTGTCATACAGATTTTTTCAACCAGCATAAAAGATTTGTAGCAAGCTTCCTTTGATGCCTACCAACAAATATAAAAGATCTGGACCTCCGTCATCTTGTAGTGGCTTTTGCAACCTTCTTCAAAAGAATTCATGGCTACTCACAATTTCCATAGCACAAATTTGAATGTCCTAAAGAATTATATCAAGCCATTTCACAAGAAAATACAGTACAAAGATTCACTTGCCTTAGAGGGGAAATGGTGAGCTATTCTTGATAAACAGCATTCATTCTACGGCCTGCCCCTAAACATCTTCTACTACGCACTTCCATGTTGAACCTTTTTCCCTTTTTCTATTCTTTTCCCAGGGCGTCTAGCTTTCCTGACAAGTTTTCATGCTTTCAAAAGAGCATAACAAAGTCTACAGCTTGCAGGGCAAGCACATTTACTATCTGACTCTCTGAGGGCCGAGGCTTACAAGGTTTTAAAAAGAATAACAAAGTCTATAGCTTGCGTAGAGACCAAGAGACATTAATGCATAGGCTGTAGGTTGTAGCCGTAGGCTATCGGCGATCGCTGATAGAAAATAAATGGACTGGGCAGTGGGCAATGAACCAAGTTACCAACTATTATTTTCATTGCCCTCCTTAAGCAGGCGTGGTATGGTGGTAGACTACAGCAGGCTGCAGACTGAGAGTGAGGACCTTTAGGCTATGGGTTGTGGCGTCGGGGAGGCCGAGGCGGACAGTGGACTGCAGACTCGTGGAGGATAGAATCATAGAACATTAATGAGAATCTCACTGTTCATGATTTCATTGTATGAGTATCAGCAATTCAACGAAAGATATCTTGGAGTCTGGACTCAAGAATGGAAGACTAAAGTGAATTTAATGTTGTAACTTGCAGTCCACGACTCCACAGTCTGCATTGAAGAATGGAGCCCCTGCCGCCTGCGTGACTAGACCTGTAGGTTGTAGGTTGTAGACTAGCATGCTAGTAGTAAGACCCCTTATTACTTATTATATAAAATAGCCATTTTTGAAACTTGAACGTCAGAATGATAGTCTTTAAACAAATTTACCTGTCACTTGATACGTTTGAAAAAAAATCCGCCTGTATTTTACGTTTAAAATGGCTAAAAATGCCTAAACCAGCGTCAAATAAAACTGGAACGGAATCGACTCACGGCGGCAGTGGGACCACCAGCAGCTGTTTGTATTATTTATCATCTATTTTAGCACTGCCCGCCGCTAATGAGGGTAAGGTTGCACACTTCAAATCTCTTTCAATCTCTGACACAAGCATGGGAAATTGTTGTAATTTCTATTGTTTCAAATTTGAAAGCATTCAAGTTATAATTTTTTTGTGCTTACTGAGTATAATACAAGATATGGGGAAATAATATAATATTTTATATTTTTATTATTGATATTGACTATTATGTTGGTATTATTTCTTTTTTGATATTGGTTATTTTAGATTTGTCAAAATAATTGTTGTTGAGTGTGATGTATTGGGATATGGTATGAAAGTTGTACTCATAAAAGAAGGTAGACCACTAGCATTTGAAATTTTTCAATTGAAGGGTAAAAATAGGCTCAAACCAATCTATAAGAAAGAGATGATGGTTATCTTGCATGTAGTTAAGCAATGAAGACCTTGTTTGATGGGTTGTCATTTTTAGGTAAACACTAATCATGATAGCCTCAAATATTTTTTGGAACAACGATTGTCATTTGAAGAACAACAAAAATAGGTTACTAAAATATTAGGCTACAATTTTAAAATAGTTTATAAGAAAGGAAAATAGAATGTGGTGGTAAATGCACTATCCTGGAGGGATGAATCAGTTGAGGCATTGTTATGTGCAAGGACTATTTGGCAGGCAGATTGGCTCGAGGAAGCAATCTTAGAATGGGAAAATGAAAGTGCTACCCATGATTTGATTCAAAATATTCAATAGGGTTCTAGGGGAGCTAAAAAAATTACGTGGAAGGGAACGCATTATGGTATAAAGACATATTATACCTTTGAAAACATTCTCTCCTCAAAACTAAAATCTTTCAGAAACTTCATGCATCTCCACTGGGAGATCACTCGAGATTTTTGAAAACATATCATAACATCAAGAAAGATTTTTTTAATGAAGGTCTCAAGGGGGATGTCCAAAAATATGTGTCTAAATACATGATATGTCAAAAGAACAAAGGTGAAACCATTAAGACCCCAAGTCTTTTGCAACCTTTATCAATCCCTAGCCAGCATTGAGAGGATGTTTTCATGGATTTCAATACTAGGTTACCACGGTCTGAGGGTAAAAATGTTACCATGGTAGTTGTGGATTGACTCACCAAGTATGCTCATTCTTATTCCTTATCACAACAATTTGCTGCTAATACAATAGCTTCTGCTTTTCTTAATACAGTTTAGAAATTGCATGGTACTCAAAAGATCATTTTAAGTGACCAAGATCTCATATTTACTATTAATTTTTGGATTGAAATAATTACATGTTTTGGCACCCCGTTGGCTCATAGTTCATCATATCATCCTCAATCTGATAGACAAACAAAGGTAGTCAATAAATGTCTAGAAGGATATCTTCATTGTTTTGTTTCTGAGAAACAAGACAAATGGATTTATTCCCTGCCACTTGTCGAATGGCGGTATAACATTTCTTTTCACACTTCTTTCAAAATGTCTCCCTTTGTGGAATTGTATGAGTATAAACCCTCATCCATGAGTTCCTCCTTGATGGTGCATACCAAGGTTTGAGCTATTGAGTAACACATTCACCATTAATAAGAGGTACTAGCGAGTTTGCAAGAGAATTTAGCAATGACATAAAATACAATGAAACAACAAGCATATCAACACAATATGAGAGGCATTTTGACATAGGTGATTGGGTCTTTGTACATTTGCAACCATATAAGTAGATGTCTCTAAAACAACAAAAAAATGATAACAAGTTATCACCTAAGTAGAATGGCCCTTATCAGATCTTGTAGAAAATTGGTAGTGTGGATTATAAATTATAATTTCCCCCATCCACTCACATACATTTGATTTTCAATGTATCTTACCTAAAGAAGGTAATTAGACACAGATTTCTCACTCAAATTGAGTTGCCAAAATTGGATGAAGAAGGCCTAGTCATTTTATAGCCTAAAGAGGTCATTCACACGCACACTAAGTAATTATAGACTAGAGAGATTAAGGAGTATTTGATCAAATGGAAGAACCACATTATGAAGATGCAAGATGGGAGTATGGAGCGTTGTTATGCATCTGCATTGTTTAAAATCATCTAAGTAATTTCATTACATATTGAGGTAGGAGAAATTAGGCATGAAGAGGCTGAAGAGGAACTTGGAATAGGAATTAAGGAATTGATTGATATGGTAGAAGCCTTGGAAGATGCTATGGTATATTTTCCTCTACCTTCATCTCTTTCACCTTCCTCTCCTCCATCTTCATCATCTAAGCCACTTCTTAACAAATGAAAATATCCAATGGAAGAAGAAGAAGAAGAATAAATCCATTCCTCCAATTCAAATGAATAAACAAAACTACAACAAGCCCTTCTTCTTTCCAAATTTGAAGCTACTATGACATAACGAGTAGAGGAAATTGTCTTCCTTAGACTACAATTACAAGGTAGGGTCAATATTATTTCCTCTTTGCAAAAATAATTTGAAGAAGTCAAAAATCAGTCTATAGAAAAAGACAATGAGATAGGGGTACTTAAATAAAATATAGTTGAATTAAAAGTAGTACCAAACCAAAATGCTTAAACACATACCAAACAACAAAGAAATAGAGAAGTCCAAACCTTGTTGTCTTCTCAAGAGGTCATGTCCATATGGGATAAGACCTGTACAAAATTTAGAGATATCAAGGTAGAAAATAGGAGACTTAAAGAAGAGAACAAGAAATTCAAAGAAGAAGATGATGAGGCAAAGCAATTTAAGGCCACCCTTTAAAAAGCTTGTGAGTAGGGTGAAGATATTTTGGCATGTAGGAGACCTTCCTTTGCTTACAACATTTTTCTTCAAGAAAATTTTTTAAGGTGGAAATTGCTAAGAATTTTTTGTGATCAAAATCATGAAATAACATATGAGAAAGAATTTATGGATTTTTTTTAAAATATTACTCTAGGCCATCAGGATTTGTTATGTAAATTTTATTTGTGTGATTTTACTCTAAGGAATAGGTTTGGATTCTTGATTAATATTTTAATAAGAAAGATTCAGATCAAAGCTCTCCTTTCTACTTTTAGAAATAAATTTGCATCGGAACAAAGGACTTATGAGTATTTTGATAAAGCAAGGACATTAAGAATTTGCAAGAGACCTCAATGTGCTAATGCACCTAGATTTATATAAGTATTCAAAATTTAACACTTCTAGTATATGCAAGATCATTACTTGCAGAGCCTGTAACAAAACATTGAGGATTTTACAAGATTTACCCAACAACATTTTGAATAAGCAGTAGTGGTAAGTATGAAAATATGGGATACATTGTCCATCCCTTTAAAGAGAAGGGAAGTAATCTCTCTCACCAAGCTCTGATGGTGTCTCCAAAGGGCCAAAGTTGTTATATAGTTCATTTCATAGGTCATAAATCAAGGGGGAAATAAAGCTTGGATTGGTATGAGGTTTAGACCACCACTCCTTCTCAGTCCTATGTCACCATGGAAAAATACATCACCATAGTCAACTAAGTAGTTTTAGATATGGATGGAATTTGTTTTTAAGGATATGAGATTTATACTTGCACCTGAGAACAATTTGGGAACTCTCTATAGTATTTATGATCTTAGCTAGAAGTTGGAGTAAAGAGCAATCAATTATTATGAGAGAAGGCTATAGTTTGCAAGAGGACTTACAAAAGGTAAAGTGTGGGGGAAATGACGAGTCTACTTTATGACTCATTATATCCTTATATTGAATTTGTAACACCTATTAATCTACCTTATTAGAATGAGTATTGCATGGATTTTATGACTTAATTCTAGTCTAAAGTAGGAAATAAGTGCTTATGTCTCAATTTGTATGTATGAGTCAATACTACCTATTTTACCATTATGTTAGAATTCTTCCTATGGTTAGTTCTCAATTTTACATATACAAGTGATGTAAATACACTATGTTTTAATGTTATAAGTTCTGACAAGTGGATTCGACCCCTAAGATCAAGCTCAACATATGATGGAACATTCTAGCAAAGCTTTGGAGTTTGTCAGCCAATCTCTGGAGTCTAATAGTCGAGCTCTAGAGTCTAATAGTCAAGCTCTAGAGTTTGTCAGTCAATCTTTGAAGTACAATAGTCAGCTCCATAATACCATAGGCTAGTCCTAGAATGTACCAGTGAAATCCAAAATACTTTGGTTAAGTTCCAAAATACATCAGCAATAATCCATAATTATTCTATTCATATGCAAAGCATGACAAAGGCATTTTAGATGATTAAGCAATGGTCCATGGGTCTTTCTCCAACACTTACCAATTATAGCATTCTATTCATAGTCTTATTATTTATAGTAATGTTTGTAAAAATCCATTATAGACATTGTAAAAATTTTGATTACCAAGAGCAAAAACACATTGTAATAACAATATGATGTAACCAAATGACAATTATGCATGTTATTACACTTTCTTTCTCAGTGTTTCACCTAGAAATGTGAAAATGGTTATAACACCCTTCACTTTTTGGAAATAAGTTGGATCATAACTATGATCCAGTTAATTTGTTAATTATTAATGTATTTTGATATAGCATTTAAGGAATGTTGGAGCTTAATACCACGTATTCTTGTTGTTTTGAGTGTTAGATATGTAGAGAGAATTAAATATTATAAAATCAAGCATATGTGAGATTTATTTGATAGATTGTAAAATTTTAATCTTTTCAAAAATAAATGAATTTTAAATGTTACTAAAGTTTTAAGTTGATCTAAATCCCATTCCAAACAAGATCAAGGGCCCACTCACCTAAGGATTTAGGATCTGTGTTGGTATTTATGCATATTCAATTATTTAATTTTGTTAAGAGTATTTATGTTAATCATTATGAATTGATAAACTTGTAGGACTCTATTTAATTATGTGTGCATTTATCATTTACTATTTACATCAGTGTTATCATTTTCACTTTCAAAAGCAGTTCCATATTCAAATAAATACAATTCTATAATTTTAATACAAGTAAATTCAATTCTATAATTAGATTAGAGTAGGCTTTCTTTTAATCAATAAAGTGTGTTTTGATTATCATTATTTTTCCTTTCGCAAGCAAAGAGTGTTTTTATTGAAGTAAGTGTGTTAGTTTAAACATTCTAATTCAACAAGCATGTTCCTTTAAGTAACTAGATAGATTCAATTCTAGTTGAGTAGAGTATAACCTTAGAATTAGTTGATTCATCTAAAAACCCCCTTAAAATCATAATTGTTATCAACCAACTGCACACCTTATTGCATTCAGCTTTTGAACATTGGCCTTGATTTTATTGACATCAACCAATGAGTTGATTAAATTATTGGATTGATGACACCAGTCAATGATCATGACGAACATATAAATATGTTCATTTATGGATACAAGAAGAGGCCTTTTTCCATTTAAATCACTTCACTTATTAAGGCAGTTAGATCTTAGAGATATAATGCAAGGTGAAAAAAAGCTAAAAAATGGGAGGCAAGGAGTACTGCATCTATTATGAGAGTATTACCAAGGTTTTCCTTCATCCTTGCATGTGAATACACCACATTTTGTGACATACAAAGAGATATTAGAATTGATGATGAAGTAATAAAATAAAATTGGCACTTATTGGCATGTCGAGAGAAGAACAATTTCAAAAGATGTTAAAATTGATGGTGATTCTGAAGATGAGGATAATCAACCTATTTAAAAAAACACATTAGAACATGAGTGGGTAATCATACCTAGTCTAAAATGTGGCCAAGTTATGAAAGTTAGTGAAATAGAATGTTGGGAAGAAGAGATATTGACAGGTAAGCATTATGGAATAATGAATATTAAGGTGAAGAATACACAAATAAATTGATAAAATTCATAATCACCTTGAAAGATAATGGGTTTTTTATAGATGATGATATAATACCAAATATGAATTATGAAACCATGGATACTAAACAAAAACAAGCACTTGATATAATTATGGCAGGTTATCTATAGGTCAAAATACTTTACCATTATGCATGATGGTCCAAGGAACAAAATTTATGGGGTGTCAAGGATCATGATCTTTAGGAAGTGATCCTTGGGATTTTATAAGGTATATTAAGTTTCAAATTCAAATACTCAGTTTCATGTTTGTAAATGTTCAAAACTATGTTTATTGTCCTTATATAGTTTAGCTACGTAGGAAAAGGTCTAGAATTAGCTTTGTCTAAAGATAGTGTGTGGGATTTGAGAGAGTTCAGTGATCAAAATAAAATTATCCATGTTGGGAGGTTTGTTCCAAGAGCTCAGTTTCAAATCTCATCAGGGGGAACCAAAAATAGAATAAAAACATGCTTAAAAAGGATCATTTTTCTTCAATAGAGAGTTGGTCAATACCCTTGCTAGGACTATAATAAGGTTTGAAGTTTTAATCAATAATCATTGGTAAATATAATCCATTATGTTCTATATAAGATTATATACATTATTTGAGGATCAATTTACATCAAATGTACATCTTAGAGGTGTTTGAGAATAAAACAGTGCCAAGGATCTCCATTTCCTTCCAAGATGTAGGTCTAAAAAAGATTGATTTCATGTATTTTACTTTGCATGAATGTTTTAAAAAGATATATAGAGATTGATTAATAAGTTTATAAGTCTTAAAATGCATTAATATATTTCAATCCACTTATAATTTGAGTTTATAACCTTTAGAGTTCTCTTGGGCTCAGAACAAAGGACTATGTATGTACGTACTTTTGATGTATGGAGAGTATCTAATGATTGGAAGAAGATAAAAGGATGCATAAGGAACCTATTCTATTTGGTTTCAATGTTTGTCACAAATAAAAATATTGATATTTGAAGCCTCTCGGACCTATACAAGTTTGTTAAACCCTAGACTAGGGTTTCTAAAGGAAAAGAGCTAGATGAGGAGTTTCAACCATTGAGAAATTAAAAAAATTGGTGATTTAATATATTGAATCATACTTTAAAGCATTTTGAATATTTCAAGATTATTAGATTTGTATGGATAGTACCATGATTGATTGTGTTAAATCAGGCCTAATGGAGACCTAAAACATGATTAGTTGAATGGTTTTCCTTCATTTACTTGGAATTATAAAGCAATCAAGGTTAGGGGAAATACACATAGGTGATTTTATGTGTTAATTAATTTTATAAACCTTATTTAATATCTTAAACAAGTTTTTTCTAGTTTAATTTGTGTTAGAAACCTGTAAAAAGGCCTAAAAGAGACTTACAAACTCAAATTTTCAAATTGTTAGCATCTGGAGAATGAATTGAGTTAACTAAGATCTTCCAAATCATTTTTTAAAACCATATCCTTCATTTTGAATCCCTTTAGGCTTACTTCTATCCTACAAGGTCATTCAAAAGACTTGAAAGAAGAATGAAGAGCTAAAACACCTTTTATTTCTCAAAACCAAATTGGCCATACTTAGTCCTATAAGGGTCCATAAAGCTGAGTCAAGTTCCAAAACATTTAGTGATCTACATAGGTGTTACATTTATGTGAAATAATATTTATAAACTCAATATACCCCTCTTATTGATTGTCATAGGTTTTGTGGATGATTGACTCACAAAAATAGGGTACAAATAGAGAATTGTCTATTGTCAAGGTCCAAGTGACAGTCATACAAAAATGTTAAGGTGTGGAGCTAAAAGCTTCAACTATTTGCAGACACAAGAAAAAGATGTTGAAGAACCAGAGCCACCGGCATCGGCAGTATGACCGACATCGGTCAGATGCAGTGGAGAAGGAGACCGGCGACGGCAGAGAGTCGGTCGACGTCAGTAGCACCAGACCAACAGGGACCGGCGTCGGTCGCCTGTGTATTTCCAGAACTGCTATTGACGAACAGTCAGTTAAGTGAAGCAAGTGTTTGCATGTTAAATGACTAATTATAGTCACGAGCTGCGTGTCTAATTATTGTAACTAGAGTTCTATTTTTGTAAGCATGGGATCCTATTTAAAGACCCATAAGGCATGTATTGTAATATATATCAAGAAGGCAATTAAAAGCATTGAAGCAAGCAAGGTCAAGGAGATCTACAGGTGTAAGGTCAAGGAGATCAGCTGAAGCATTCAAGGGGGGATAATAACTCAGGCTATAGAGTTGTTGTGTTGAGCAAGAGAGAGAGGGAATAAGGTCTTGAGGTGTGGCAAGCCTTTGAGGTGGAGGAAGAAGTGGCATCTTCCTTATTGTATTTTCTTCTAGTAATATTTAATACAAGAGTGTGTATTGTCTCTCAAATTCTTTGTTGTCTCAAGTTTCTAGTTACTTATTCATTTTGGTATAATTCTGTGTTTAATTACTTATAAGAAAGTAATCAATTGTGCTTTCGTTGGATAAGGGGTCACCTAACAGGTGGTATCAGAGCTACGGTTTGCAGGAAGTAGGGTATTGTTTTTTGATTACAGGTCATTCACAGGGTTTTCTGATTGAGTGGGAGTTCAGCAATGGCAGAAGAAAGTAAGCTACGAATGGAGAAGTTTAACGGCAAGAATTATCAACATTGGAGGATGCAGATTGAGGACTATCTGTATCAAAAGGATTTGTGTTTACCATTGGGTGGGGTTGCATGCAAGCCCACAGATATGAAGGATGAAGAATGGAACGTTCTTGATCGAAAGGCTCTAGGTTCCATAAGGTTGAGCCTTGCATCGTCTGTGATTTCCAGCTTATCACAGTGCAAGACAACAGAAGAGTTGATAAAATCCTTGGCAAATTTATACGAAAAGCCCTCGGCTTCTAATAAGGTATATCTTATGAAGCAGCTATTTACTTTGCAAATGCAGGAAGGTGGATCGGTACATACTCATCTCAGTGATTTCCATGGTTTGGTAAACCAATTAGCTTCAGTCAATATTGTTTTTGATGATGAGGTAAAGGCTCTCTTGATTTTATGTTCTTTGCTTGAAAGTTGGGACAGTTTGGTTATGGCAGTAAGTAATTCTGCATCTGCTTCTAAAATCTTAAAAGTTGATGATGTTGTGAGTGTGATCTTGAATGAGGAAATATGCAGGAGAAGCATAGGTGAATCATCAGGGAATGCTCTAAGTGCAGAAAGCAGGGGAAGGCAAAGGGAGAAGATTGAGCAAGGGAAATCAAGGTCGGGAAGGAGATCCGAGTCCAAAGGTATTACCTGCTGGTTTTGTGGAAAGAAAGGACATACAAAGAAGGAGTGTTGGTTGAGAGATAAAGAGAATCAACATGCAGGTATTGAAGAAGCAAAGGATGCAAATATTGTGGTACAGGATGCTCTCATACTTTCTTTGGATAATCAGGTAGGATCATGGATTTTAGATTTTGGTTCATCTTTTCATGCATCCCCAAACAGAGATTTATTCCATGAGTATGAATAGGGAGACTTTGGAGTGCTCTATTTAGGGGATGGTACGCCTTGTCAGATAGTTGGCAAAGGGAAAGTGCAGCTGAGATTGCAGATTGACAACACATGGGTGTTGAAAGAGGTCATGCATGTTCCAATTCTAAAGCAGAGTCTGATTTCTGTAGGAAGGTTGGGAGATGAGGGATGCACAATAACCCTCACAGTGGACTCTTGGAAGGTTACCAAGGGAGCACTTGTTCTAGCAAGAGGTAAGAAAGTAGGTACTCTTTATCTGTCTACTTGTATTACTGATTCTACTTCTGGTGTAGATTCGAAGATGTGGCCTCATAGGCTTGGTCACATGAATAGGAAGGGAATGGAAGTTCTTGATTCAAAAGGTATGTGTTCAAATTTGGAAAGCATAGATACAGTTCATTGCAAAAAGAGGAAATTTGATGCTTTTGACAAGAACAAAGAAGCCTTGGTGTTTACGGAGGAGATGAAGGACAGAGATCAGTCACAGGGGCTGAATAAATCTGAGCAGGGTAGCATGGACAGAGGCATGATCCAAGAAGAGCTCGTGGATGAAAATTTCATCACTTGCAGGAACACACAGACACCGATGTCAGTCGCTTGGCACCGACGTCAGTCATCCAAATACCGACATCGATCATGTGCAGACCAGTAGGGTCGGTAGGTCAGGCAGGAGAAGTCCGACGTTGGTCACAAGGACCGACGTCAGCAGGAGGGACACCGGCGTCGGCCAGGGAAATGACGTCGGCAGTCAGGGTCAGTGCAGGGAACTGACATCGGTCGGGAGTAGAATGGGAGATGGCCGATATCGGTCACTGGAATGGATGTTGGGTAAATCAATAAGTCTCAAACACCCATGTGGAGGTCAGGAAAGGTATGTGAACCTCATATTCGTTGTTCACCTTCTTTATATTGCTTACTAACAGTCATGAACTAGGAAGATGGAAGAAGCAATGCAGGTAGAATCCAGAAACAGTGGGAGTTTGGCATGGATGAGGAAATTGAGTCCTTGGAGAACCAAACAGGTATTTGTTGGTAGTGTTGTCAGTTGGAAGGAAGCGCTGGATAGAGGGATGGATTCCCATTTTAGAGAAGAGAGTGGATGGACACATGAGACAGAAGGCTATGGTATATGGTCTTGAGTATGCTGTAGAACAATGAAGGTTTGAGCATTGTATTTTATCTTTACCAGGTTGGATAATATTAGCTACATTATCCTGTTACTGTATTGTGTTACTTGTTGCAGGGTTTCATATACAGGGAGTTTTTTTTTTCGAGCTAAGGGTAGAGTTGGTTCAGAAGTGTGTCATGGAGAATTTGGGAGTAGCAAAATTCTTGTGGCATAAGATACAGGTATTGCATCATAGGTTTGCGTGGTGGTTGGTCTTCAAGAGTGACGTTGAAGAGGGATACAGAGCCTAAGGAACAAAATAGATGGTGTACAGGTACAGGTACAAGTTACAGCTGTTTATCTCCAAGTGGGAGATTGTTAAGGTGTGGAGCTAAAAGCTTCAACTGTTTGTAGACACAAGAAAAGGATGTTGAAGAACCAGAGCCACTGGCATCGGCAGTATGACCGACGTCGGTCAGATGCAGTGGAGAAGGAGACCGGCGATGCCAGAGAGTCGGCCGACATCGGCAGCACCAGACTAGCAGGGACCGGCGTCGATCGCCTGTGTATTTCCAGAACTGCTGTTGATGAACAGTCAGTTAAGTGAAGCGAGTGTTTGCATGTTAAATGACTAATTATAGTCACGAGCTGCGTGTCTAATTATTGTAACTAGAGTTCTATTTTTGTAAGCATGGGATCCTATTTAAAGACCCATAAGACATGTATTGTAATATATATCAAGAAGGCAAGTAAAAGCATTGAAGCAAGCAAGGTCAAGGAGATCTACAGGTGTAAGGTCAAGGAGATCAGTTGAAGCATTCAAGGAGGGATAATAACTTAGGATATAGAGTTGTTGTGTTGAGCAAGAGAGAGAGGGAAGAAGGTCTTGAGGTGTGGAAAGCCTTTGAGGTGGAGGAAGAAGTGGCATCTTCCTTATTGTATTTTCTTCTAGTAATATTTAATACAAGAGTGTGTATTGTCTCTCAAATTCTTTGATGTCTCAAGTTTCTAGTTACTTATTCATTCTGGTATAATTCCGTGTTTAATTGCTTATAAGAAAGTAATCAATTGTGCTTCCATTGGATAAGGGGTCACCTAACAAAAAAGTTGTAGGTTTCCTTAAGGGAATTGAAGTCAAGAAGGTTTGTTTATGAGGTTGTATCATTGATCTTGAATCTTTCCTAGGTATTGTGAGTTGTTAAGTCAAGAGAGTGACTAGTGTTTTGTTGAAGTGTCACAATTAAGAGTCAAAGTGAAAGTTGTAGACTTTTGAGAAGATTAATCAGATGATTGAAGTAAAAGAAAGCATGTTTGTCATCACAAGTGCCCAAAGTGCAAATTTCTTTATTTTAGGATGTGCAATTCATGGATTAGTGGGATTGTGACATGTGTAACAATCTTAACGTGATCCAAAGTATATTCAAACTTTGAATCTGTACCTCACTATGCTATACTACATGTTTTCAAGATGATGCCACATATATGGCTCTCGCTAATCCACTTGCTTAGATGATCATATAATATAAGTTAGTGATGTCATTTACAGGTTAGTGAGGTTATGACATGTGAAGTAATCTCGATGAATTGAAGGATCATTGAACTTGGTGAACTATGGAAATACCCTTTGGCTAGGATGAGCTAGATGATGACACTTGGCATGACATTATTATTCTACTTGCTTGAATGAATTCATGATGTGTGCTTAATGTTTGGGCTATGGGTTAGAATGATAGTGACACTTTGCATAATCTCGATGACTCAGAGGCCTAGAGAATAAAGACTTGGTCAATCACCAAAGGCTATGGGTGAGAAGAATAATGACACTTGGCAAAAGAGAATGAGCTTAGAGACATCCCAAAGATGAAATGTAAAAAACTTGATCACTGAATAGCTTGCATAGGATCACAACCAATCATATATAAACTAAAATATGACATAATTAGTCTCGTTAGTCATTCAAAATGCTCGTTTCAAAATTCAAATATCTTCGAAAAAGATATAACAATGTTTCAACTTTGACTTTTAATAAAGCAACATAATACTCCAAAACAACAAGTTAACCTTAGCATTCACGAAATATGTCAATACTTGGATTCTAAGGTTATCTTCTCAAAGTACCATGTCTTTAGACTTTGTCTTTAAGAAATCTTGTAGAGCAAATGGGTCCTTATTTGAAATATTTTGAAATGGGGTGTGTTGGGGAAAAATATTGTGTGATGCTGAGAGGAAATGGCAAGGTATTTCAAGTGATATAGAATACAAGATTGCTCGTATCGTACACGGAACCTGGATTCAAGGTGGATAGTGGATTTACATGACTTGCACCCATTCCAAAGGGGTTTCATAGTTTTTTACATGGTGACATCTTTGATTGGCCATTTTTTTAATAGTGCAAAATGAGGTTGTGTGTTCCTTCATATGACATGTCAATATGTTGTGCGAGATTTCATTTCACAATGAGCTTGAACTATGTTTTTCTATCTAAAAACTTATTAATACATTTTTAGCATAAAAACGCTTACTAAATACTAATACTTTCAGCGGCACAAATACTACTATTATCACCACCAATTTGATAACTTAATATGTTAAAATAGCTTCCATAGTAAGTAGTTACAGTCCCTATCGAGTTGTCAGGGACCAACTTGACTCACATATAAATTTTGTCAAATAAATATTCATTCTTTGATTGAAACGTTGAACTTAAACTACAAAACCATAAAAGAATGCAAAAAAAAAGTTATATTAAGGTTAACGTTGAAATCATATAATATAAGGAAGAGTGATCAAGAGTAAATTGGAGTAAGTTGTAAGAGTTGGCCGTTGTCGAGGATTTTCAAGTTAATCCATATTTTACATGTCTAATTCATAATTAAATATAGTTTTTGGTTCAATGTAGGCATTCAATACAATGCTGATATAAATTTAAACTAATGACAATTGTCATTATATTGGCATCTAATATAACTTGTTGCTTATATTTCCTTTGCCTATATGAATAACATCAAAGAGTACAACCAATCAAATTAAATTTCAAGCTTTTATTTTTTAGAAACATTGAGAAATTTTGTTAAGGTCATATAAAATGAATACAAGGGATTAAATTAAATTCCCTTAAAAGTGTCAAATTTAAGGAAGCTTGCCAGTCATTGTGTGTACTCGAGTGTTGTGTGATTATGATTATATATATATATATATATATATATATATATATATATATATATATATATATATATGATGATGATGATGATGATGATGATGATGATGATGATGGAAGAGGGTCCTTACCCTAGAGTAAAAAAATATCTAATTATTAAAGCAAACTAAAATAGATGAAAATATCTGTAAGAGAGCAAATGGAGACGAGTAAATAGTCAAAATTGCCAAACAACCACACAACCACTGAACAAGTACACCAATTAAAGATCAAAGGAGCAGTTCCACACATTATGAACACTTTTAATGCCTTGAAAAAAACAACTAAAACTTTGTTTACAAGTACTGAAAACATAGAAGTAGATAGACAATGTTTAACCCCATCACACAATACCTTCGAGTAACCAAACTTCTCCAATATTTTGAAGAGTTTTAATTTATTCCAATTTACCATGTTATATGCTTTGTTTATATCAAGTTTGATGATCATAGTCACTTCCTTTTTCAACTTTGTTGAATGTATCAATTTATGCATGATTATAACACCATCTGGGATTTGTTTACTCTGTTCAAAACTTCCTTGTTATTTTATATCTATCTATTAATATAGAATATATAGTGTATATATACTTACTATATTATATATAATAATACACTATTTATATAATATTAAATACATGTATATTATTATTATATTTAATTTTAATTATATATATTATATATGTATGGTAATAAAATTTATTGCTGTGTGAATTTACATTGCGTAATTATGGGTTACACAATCTAAAGCATTTTTTAATTGGGAGCTTTAATTATGGTTGCATCAAAATGGTTTAAGAATTCGCCTATCTTTCTACATCGTATATTTCTTTTTCAATTCTCTAAAAATACTTGATCATCGCCCAACTCATCTTAAAAAATTTCACCACTTTAATGTTTTGTATGATCTTACATTTCCTATTTTCTATTTTCTATTATTAACTTTACGAAAAATATAATATTATCACTGCTTAACACTTCATACACAAAATATAAGACAAAATCAATAATCATAAATTTTAAATAAGATAAAACTATCAATTCACATTATTTTATTTTACAAAACCATACTTCATCAAAATAACAAATTACATGCATTCAACATAACTTACAACACCTTTAAGACAACTCCCACTATACCAATGAAAGCGATCCCTCAATGAAAATGACCGTCCGAATAACATAGTAATTGAGTATGGATAAATATATAGAGATATATATATATATATATATATATAAACTTCACGTTTGCCTGCTACACGTGGCATTTTTGCAGCCCTTGCGCCTTTATTGTATTTTTCCACCGGCCACGGATAAAACCGGAACGAGCTCGACTCGCGGCGGCGGTGGGACCACGGGCATCTGTCCGTATTATTTATTGTCTATTTTACCATCCCCGCCGCTAATGAAGACTGTCTGTTACGCTGTTGGCAAGTTTGTTGTTTTGTCGGCAAATGTGTCGCTCCGCCAAATTTATGTAGTAGTTATGCCAAGAGCATATTCTGAGTGCACCTACGATCCATTATCTCATTTGTTTCATTTATATTCATTTGGTGGCCTAATTTGTTTAGGTCCCCAAAATGAGGGGGCAATTTCATGGGTCTAGTAAGGGTTTAAAGGCCATGTTTGGCAAAACTTTAATTATTTCATGGTTTAATGTGCATACGTTTCTCTCTTCTTGAGTGATGGTGGCATGGGCTCCACTCACATTTAAAAACATAAAATAGTTTGTGTGCCATTTTTGTTATCGTTGATTTTGGGGCGTCATTCTTCACTAAAACATCTCAAATTTTTACTAACTACTATGGTGAGGGCTAAGGTTACACAGTGCAAATCTCTTTCAATTTGTGGCACAAGTAATTTCCATTGTTTCACATTTGAAAGCATTCAAGCTATTGGAAAAAGTTATAGTTTTTTTTGGGCTTAACGAGTGTCATATAAGGTATGGGGTAACAATATAATATTTTGTATTTTTATTATTGATATTGATTATGATACTAATATTATTTTTTTATTTTTATCATGTCAGGGATCTGTAGCTCTACCAATTAGAGCCCAATTGATTACTATCTTATATGCAATTTAACACGAAATTATACCATAATGATAAAGTAGCTAGAAACTTGAGACAACAAAGAATTTGAGAGACAATACACACTCTTGTATTCAATATTACTAGAAGAAAATACAATAAGGAAGATGCCACTTCTTCCTCCACCTCAAAGGCTTGCCACACCTCAAGACCTTCTTCTCTCTCTCTCTTGCTCAACACAACAACTCTAAAGCTTGAGTTGCTATCCCTCCTTGAATGCTTCAGCTGATCTCCTTGACCTTACACCTGTAGATCTCCTTGACCTTGCTTGCTTCAATGCTTTTACTTGCCTTAGAATAATTTACAATACATGCCTTATGGGTCTATAAATAAGATCCCATGCTTACAAAAATAGAAGTCTAACTACTAAAATTATACACACAGCCCGTGACTTAAATTAGCCCCTTAGCATGCAAACACTCAGTTCAACTAACTGACTGTTCGTCAACAGCAGTTCCGAAAATACACAGGCGACCGACGCCGGTCCCTGCTTGTCTGGTGCTGCCGACGTCGGCCGAATTCCTGTCGTCGCTGGTTTCCTTCTCCACTGCACTTGACCGACGTCGGTCATACTGCCGACGCCGGTGGCTCTGGTTCTTCAGCATCCTTCCTTCTAGTGTCTGCAAACAGTTGAAGCTTTTAGCTCCACACCACAACAATCTCCCACTTGGAGATAAACAGCTGCAACCTGTACCTGTCCCTGTACACCATCTATTTTGTTCCTTAGGCTCTGTATCCCTCTTCAACGTCACTCTTGAAGACCAACCACCACGCAAACCTGTGATGTAATCCCTGTATCTTATGCCACAAGAATTTTGCTGCTCCCAAATTCTCCATGACATACTTCTGAACCAACTCTACCCTTAGCTCAGAAAACTCCCTGTATATGAAACCCTGCAACAAGTAACACAATATAGTAACAGGATAATGTAGCTAATATTATCCAACCTGGTAAAGATAAAATACAATGGTCAAACCTCCATTGTTCTGCAGCATAATCAAGACCATATACCATAGTCTTTTGTCTCATGTATCCATCCACTCTCTTCTCTAAAACGGGAATCCATCCCTCTATCCAGTGCTTTCTTCCAGCTGACAACACTACCAACAAATACCTATTTGGTTCTCCAAGGACTCACACTCCTCATCCATGCCAAGCTCCCACTGTTTTTGGATTCTACCTACATTGCTTCTTCCATCTTCCTAGTTCATGACTATCAGTAAGCAATATAAAGAAGGTGAACAACGAATATGAGGTTCACATACCTTTTCTGACCTCCACATGGGTGTTTGAGACTTAATAATTCACCCAACATCCGTTCTAGTGACCGATCTAGGCCATCTCCCAGTCTGCTCCCGACCGATGTCGGTTCCCTGCACTGATCCTGACTACCGACGTCGTTTCCCTGGCCGACGCCGGTGTCCCTCCTGTCGACGTCGGTCCTTGTGACCGACGTCGGACTTCTCCTGTCTGACCTACCGACCCTACTAGTCTGCACATGACCGATGTCGGTATCTGGATAACTGACGTCGGTGCCAAGCTACCGACATCGGTGTCTGTGTGTTCCTGTAAGTGATGAAATTTTCATCCGCGAGCTCTTCTTGGATCAAACCTCTGTGCATGCTGCCCTGCTCAGACTTATTCAGCCCCTGTGACTGATCTCTGTCCTTCATCTCCTCCATAAACACCAAGGCTTCTTTGTTCCTGTCAAAGGCATCAAATTTCCTCTTTCTACAATGAACTGTATCTGTGCACATACCTTTTGAATCAAGAGCTTCCATTCCCTTCTCATTCTTGTGACCAAGCCTATTAAGCCACATCTTCGAATCTACACCAGAAGTGGAATCAGTAATACAAGTAGACAGATAAAGAGTATCTACTTTCTTACCTCTTGCTAGAACAAGTGCTCCCTTGGTAGCCTTCCAAGAATCTGCTGTGAGGGTTATTGTGCATCCCTCATCTCCCAACCTTTCTACAGAAATCAGACTCTGCTTCAGAATCGAAACATGCATGACCTCTTTCAACACCCACGTGTTGTCAATCTGCAATCTCAGCTGCACTTTCCCTTTGCCAACCATCTGACAAGGCGTACCATCCCCTAAATAGAGCACTCCAAAATCTCCCTGTTCATACTCATAGAACAAATCTCTGTTTGGGGATGCATGAAAAGATGAACCAGAATCTAAAATCCATGATCCTACCTGACTATCTGAAGAAAGTATGAGAGCATCCTGCATCACAATATTTGCATCCTTTGCTTATTCAGTACCTGCATGTTGATTCTCTTTATCTCTCAACCAACACTCCTTCTTTGTATGTCCTTTCTTTCCACAAAACCAGCAGGTAATACCTTTGGACTCGGATCTCCTTCCTGACCTTGATTTCCCTTGCTCAACCTTCTCCCTTTGCCTTTCCCTACTTTCTACACTTAGAGCATTCCCTGATGATTCACCTGTGCTTCTCCTGCGTATTTCTTCATTCAAGATCACACTCACAACATCATCAACTTTTAAGATTTTAGAAGCAGATGCAGAGTTACTTACTGCCATAACCATACCATCCCAACTTTCAGGCAAAGAACATAAAATCAAGAGAGCCTTTACCTCATCATCAAAAACAATATTGACTGAAGCTAGTTGGTTTACCAAACCATGGAAATCACTGAGATGAGTATGTACCGATCCACCTTCCTGCATTTGCAAAGTAAATAGCTGCTTCATAAGGTATACCTTGTTAGAAGTCGAGGGCTTTTCGTATAAATTCGCCAAAGACTTTATCAACTCTTTCGTTGTCTTACACTGTGATAAGTTGGAAATCACAGATGATGCAAGGCTCAACCTTATAGAACCGAGAGCCTTCCGATCAAGAACGTTCCATTCTTCATCCTTCATATCTGTGGGCTTGCATGCAACCCCACCCAACGGTAAGTACAAATCCTTCTGATACAGATAGTCCTCAATCTGCATACTCCAGTGTTGATAATTCTTGTCGTTAAACTTCTCCATTCGTAGCTTACTTTTTCCTGCCATTGCTGAACTCCCACTCAATCAGAAAACCCTGTGAATGACCTGTAATCAAAAACAATACCCTACTTCCTGCAAATCGTAGCTCTGATACCACTTGTCAGGGGATCTGTAGATCTCTTAATTAGAGCACAATTGATTACTATCTTATATGCAATTAAACACGGAATTATACCAGAATGATAAAGTAGCTAGAAACATGAGACAACAAAGAATTTGAGAGACAATACACACTCTTTGTATTAGATACTACTAGAAGAAAATACAATAAGGAAGATGCCACTTCTTCCTCCACCTCAAAGGCTTGCCACACCTCAAGACCTTCTTTCCTCTCTCTCTTGCTCAACACAACAACTCTAAAGCTTGAGTTGCTATCCCTCCTTGAATGCTTCAGCTGATCTCCTTGACCTTACACCTGTAGATCTCCTTGACCTTGCTTGCTTCAATGCTTTTACTTGCCTTAGAATAATTTACAATACATGCCTTATGGGTCTATAAATAAGATCCCATGCTTACAAAAATAGAAGTCTAACTACTAAAATTAGACACACAGCCCGCAACTTAAATTAGCCCCTTAGCATGCAAACACTCGATTCAACTAACTGACTGTTCGTCAACAACAGTTTTGAAAATACACAGGCGACCGACGTCGGTCCCTGCTGGTCTGGTGCTACCGACGTCGGCCGAATTCCTGCCGTCGCCGGTCTCCTTCTCCAATGCACTTGACCGACGTCGGTCATACTGTCGACGCCGGTGGCTCTGGTTCTTCAGCATCCTTCCTTCTAGTGTCTGCAAACAGTTGAAGCTTTGAGCTCCACACCACAACATATCATTGATATTGATTATGATGTTGGTATTGTTTCTTTATTGTTATATATATATATATATATATATATATATATATATATATATATATATATATATATATATTAGTTATTGTCGATTTGTCAAAAACTTTTGTTGTGGAGTGTGATGCATCTGGTTATGATATGGGAGTTGTACTCATAAAATAAGGTAGATCATTAGCATTTGAAATTTACCAATTGAAGGGCAAAAATAGTTTCAAACCAATCTATGAGAAAGAGATGATGGCTATCATGCATGTAGTCAAGCAATGGAGACCTTCTCTGATGGGTCGTCACTTTTAGGTAAACATTGATCATAAAAACTTTAAATATTTTTTAGAACAACGATTATCATTTGGAGAACAACAAAAATGGCTATGATTTTGAAATAATTTATAAGAAAGGAAAAGAGAATGTGGTGACAAATGCACTATCCTAGAGGGATGAATTAGTTGAGGCATTGTTATATGCAATGACTATTTGGTAGGCAGATTGGCTAGAGAAAGCAAGATCAGAATGAGAGAATGATAGTGCTACCCATAATTTGATTCAAAATCTTCAATAGGGTTTTGATAGAGCTGAAAAATTATATGAAACAGGAATGCATTATGGTATAAAAATAGATTATACCTTTGTAAGCATTCTCTCCTCAAAAATAAAATCCTTCAAGAACTTCATGCATCTCCATTGGGAGCTCACTCAAGATTTTTGAAAACATATCATAAAATCAAGCAAGGTTTTTTTGGGAAGGACTCAAAGGGGATGTTCAATATATGTGGTCGAATGCATGATATGTCAACATAACAAATGTGAAACCATTAGGACCCCAGGGCTTTTGCAACCTTTATTCATCCCTAGCCAACATTGGGAGAAGGTTTCCATGGATTTTATTGCTGGGTTACCACGGTTTGAGGGTAAAAATGTTATCATGGTAGCTGTAGATCGATTTATCAAGTATGCTAATTCTTTTTTGTTGTTAGTAAAGTAGCTCCTACCTTTCTCCATACAATTTATAAATTACATGGTACTCTAAAGATATTGTAAGTGATCAAGATCTCATATTTACTAGTAATTTTTGGATAGAATTATTTGCATATTTGGGTACCAATTTAGCTCATAGCTTATCCTATCATCTTCAATCTAATGGACAAACAAAGGTAGTCAACAAATGTCTAGAAGGGTATTTTAATTCTTTTATTTCTGACAAACAAAATAAATGGATTCATTCGATGCCACTTGCCGAATGGTGGTATAATGCTTCTTTTCACACTTCTTCCAAAATGTCTCCCTTTGTGGCATTGTATGAGTATTAATCTCCATACATTTAACGCCTTGAATGCATTTTCAAGTTTGTCAAAGGACTGCGTTAAAAATAGGGCAGTTGTCTTAACTATGGCGTGCCATTTCATCCCATATGTCTTCTCTCGAGTATGGATCATCTAGTATGTCCCCTCTGATGTCTCCACAGCTATCCATTCGTTTTTACTTCATGGAAGAAAATAGGCTGTGTTCTTGGTTGGTGCCCTCAGAAGTCTACTCGATCTGTTGTTTCACCTACTTGGAAATAACTCTTTCGAAGATATTTCTGATCCTTCGGTCTCGCTCCTCTCTTCACTGCTTAAGCGCTTCTTCGCTCTTTATAGCCCTTCTTGCCTATGTCTTTGGGGGGTCCTTTCTACGTCTTTGACAAGTGGCAAGTTCCACTATTATGTAATTCATTAGAAACTCACGAAAAATGGAGTCCACGACACGTTTTGCCTGAGCAACTCAAAAGGAGAACACGAATGCAAACACTTGTCACATTTGTTGCACTTTGTCTTCTTCCATCAGGCGCTTTTTCGCGGGCTTTTCTCTTCCTACTACAATTCAAGCTATCGATCTATCTTTCCAGCCAGTCACTTGGTCTTTCCTTTGAGTTATGCGCTTTATTTGTGTTTCAACGGATATTCCCTTATGTTAAATTTGACGTCCACGGGGACGTCATCGGTTGACTATTGCTTGAACCATGTTGAACTTTTGAACCCGTTGAACCTTTTGATTCAATGGTTCAATGGTTCATCCGTTGAAGCATCTTAAACCTTTTGATTGAACCGACTGATTGAACCAACTTTGGTTCAACGGTTCATTCTTCGTTACTTAGCTAGCCTTTGTTCTTTTGCACCAAGCGCATGGAATCAACTTGGTCGTTGGACCCATTGAACCTGTGGATCCCCTTTACGAAAAAAGCTTAAAAATGAGGAATTTGAAAGCTCACAACAAATTTTGAGAAGGGGAGAGAGAAATTGAGCTGTAGGTTATCTCAAAAATGAGTGGCATTTTTTGCAGACAACAGCTGGCTCCAGTTGGGGAACTACCTTCAGTTGCAAAAATCGATTGAAGGGAGTAGAATCCAGAATCTCCAGTGCCTTAGAAGCATGCCATTGGGCCACGTAGTCATGCTACCCAAAAAGAAAGGCGACAAAAATGAAGACGAAACGAACAAAACAAAGCAAGAGATTATACAAATATACATATATACAAGGGGGCTCATCTGACACTTCAAGAGTTGAAGTGCTTCAGATGTTGCCCATTGTAAGGCAGAGAGAAGAGAGTGCCATCTTGATATTTCAATAGAAAACTATTTTTACCGTTAAGCTGATGAATAGTAAAAGGGCCCCTCCACAAGGAATCAAAATTTCCATGCATCCCCTTTGGTTCTCTTCTCTTATCCCACAGCAGGACTTGATCTCCAATCTAGAAATCATGATTCTTTGCTTTCTAGTCAAAGAGCTTCTTCACTAGACTTTGATGGGCGGCAATCCTGTCCACCACCACAATTCTCTGCTCATTCAACTCAGCAAGGTACATGATCCTCTTCTCAAGTGAGTTCTCATACGTTTGATCTTCAATTGCCTTAGCCAATTTCAATGCTGGCAATTCCAAAGTGATTGGTATCTCAGCATTGACACCATACATAAGTTGGAAGGGAGATATACCAATTTCTCTTTTTGGTGTAATCATGTCTGCCCACAGAGCATCAACCAATGCCTTATGCCAAGTTCTTTGGTTGTCCTCCACCAGCTTCTTGATGATAGTTACCAAATTTTTATTGCTTGACTCGACCTGTCCATTTCCTTATGGAAAGTAATCAGAGGAGTGGGAGAGTGTAATTCCATAGCAGACGCAGAATTGAGTAATCTCCTGAGAAGTGAAACAGGCCGCGTTGTCAGTGACAATTTTGAATAGGACCCCAAACCTGGACATGATGTTCTCTTTGAAGAAATTGCATACTACTTCAGAAGTAGCATGTTTAGTTGGAACCGCTTCCACCCATTTAGTGAAGTAGTCTATTGCTGTAAGGACATAATCATGTCCAGTGCTTGACGGTGGGTTTACAGCACCAATAAAGTCAATTCCCCATTGCTAGAAAGGCTCCTCAATGACCACTGGTTCGAGAGGTAGAGAAGCTAGCTTGGGCCTTCCAACGAATTGTTGGCACAGTTCACATCCCCTGACCCACTTGTATGTATCTTGAAAGAGAGTTAGCCAATAATACCTAGCTCGTAGGATCTTGTGGGCAGTCACAGGGGCAGAAAAATGTCCTCCATAGGTCGAATTGTGGAAGGACTTCAGAAGGCGGCTTTGCTGCTCCTTGTCCACATAGCGAAGGAATGTTCCATCCATGCTTCTCTTGAACAGGCCATTGTCCTAGAGGACAAAATTAGCCGCTTTCAGCTTGATGGTTCTCCTTTCTTTATAAGATAGGTTCGTAGGACATTCACCATAAGTGAGGAAATAATCAATACCTGAGTACCACTCATTTGTGGTGGAGACAAAGAGGACTGTTGGTGTGTTATCTTCATCCACTTTTGGTTCTTCATGCTCTGTTCATCTTGGCTTGTTATCAACAATTAGTTGGCATAGCCCTTTTCCTCGTACTAGCTTTGTTGGCTTGATGATCAGATCGAACTCCTGGATCTTTACAACCCAATTGCCTCTTTTCGTCCCAAACTCCTGTTGAGTCAATATAGATTTCACTGTGGTGTCGGGAACCAAGGCAATAATTCAAGAATTGAGGATGTAGAAACGAAAATGCTTCACGGCCTTCACTACTGCATAAGCGTGCTTCTCCATATTTGAGTATTTCAGCTCATGAGCTTTGAGAGGGTAGCTCATGAAGGAAATGGGAGATTCCATACCTTCTTTATTTTGTTGAACCAAGATTGATAAAAGCGTATGTTATGAAGCATAGCTGTAAATGGTCAATTCTTTGTTATAGTCTGGACACACCAGAATTGGGGCATGGGCGATGGTAGCCTTTATATCTTCAAAATTAGAATTGCCTTCTTTAGTCTAGCTGAATGTGGCCTTTTCTTTCATCATGTTTACAATGTGCCTGGTCTTCTCGGCAAATTTGGGGATGAATCTCCGTAAGAAATTCACCTTTTCGAAGAAAGAGTGAACAGCAGTCTTGCTTATGGGCAAGGAAAGTTCTTGAATAGACTTGACTCTGTCTGAGTCAATCTTTATGCCTCCTTTGGACATGACGTGTCTGAGAAGTTTCCCCTTCGTTACTCTGAAAACTGACTTCTTGGAGTTTAAGGAAATGCCATTCTGACGGTAGCGTTCCAGCACTTGCTGCAAATGGTTCACATGATCTGGATGATGCTTATAGAAGACAGTCAAATCATCAAGATAAACTACGATGAACTTACCCATCTCATCTTTGAAGGCAAGGTCCATTGCTCTTTAGAAGATGGCACCAGTATTTATTAAACCAAAAGGCATCCTTTTATACGCAAATGTGCCCCAAGGTGTGGTGAAAGCAGTCTTATGTTGGTCTGCTTCACCAACCTCGACTTGATTATATCCTGAGAAGCCATCAAGCATTGATAACATCTCTGACCCTGTCACTATCTGTAGCACTTGATCCATGACTGGCAAAGGATAATTATCCTTCAAGGATGCCTGATTCAAATTCCTAAAATCCACACAAAGGCGAATTTCACCATTTTTCTTTCTTACAGGCACTATATTGGCAATCCATGTGGAATGATGGATTGGGAAGATTATCCTGGCATTTAGCATTTTTTGTATCTCAGATAAAATAGTACCTGAGATTTTTGGATTATAATGCCTGGTCTTTTGCCTGTAAGGTGTTGAATCAGCCTTGAGAGGAATGTTGTGTCAGATTTCGATAGGCCGAAGTGATTTTAGATTAGCATATGAATATGCTAGGACGTCCATGTATTCATTGAGCAAAGAGATGAACTTGGAACGCTCTGCAGGAGTACAACATTTCCCAATGTTCACCATCTTGGGGTCTTCTTTGGTTCCCAGATTGATTTGATCAAATTCCTGAGATGAGCTTGAATCTATTGGCTACTGTCTGATAAATCTATCATGTTTATCAAATAGCTTTTCAAGGGAAACCAGGCCTTTAGGATCTTATTCCCTTTTAGTTTCAAGAACTCTTCACCTGTGTCTACATTTGATTCAGGAGCTGTTTCATACTTCTGAGATTCGTTGCCTTCAAAAAGCAGACGTTTGAAGCTGTCTCTTTGCTCCAGGAAGGCAATGATGTGGCTGTCATTGTTAAATACCTGCCAATGACTGGCATTGTAAGGTACACTTGGCCGAAAGACTAGCTCAATCGTGTACTTGTCTCTTTTGAAATCTGGGTGGGGGACCAAGAGAGTAGCTGAAATAGCCAATGCATCCACTCGATTATTAAACTCTCTGGGAATTGTAGAGATGCTAAAAGCATCAAAGTATTTACGCTGGTCCCAGACTAGATTGCGATAATGGCACAATCTTTCATTCTTGGTTTGATACAGGTTCCTCACCTGACAAACCACTAGTTCAGCATCTCCTTTAGCATGAAAGAGCTTGATGCCTTTGTCCCGAGCGGCTATCAATCCAAGTAGTAGAGACTCATATTCAGCTGTGTTATTCATGTTGCTGAATTGCAATTTATAAGCTGAGGGAAAAATATCTCCTTGAGGAGATATTAACACCACCCCAGCTTCTGAACCAGTGGAAGAGCAGCTGCCATCAAATTCAAGAATCCATACCTTATTTGATCCCGATTTCCTTTTAAATTCTTCTTCATCCGGTGGTGGAGAAACTTCTACACTTGCTTGGTGCTCAGCCAATTTCTCTGTTGTTCTAGCTGACTGCATTTCCAGGCTGTCATCAGCAGGAGCTTCATCAGATGTATCATGAGCTCCATTCGTGTACAGAAAGCAGTTACCCATGTCTGAAAATTGAAACAGAATTTGGGCTTCAGGTGCTGAGGTCTGGGTAACAACATATTTCACTTCCTTCTCAGGGAGCAGTCTCTTCATAACACCCTTAACTGGAATCCTTGCCTCAGATAAATCCATGCTTAATTCACCACCGACATCTCTATAAAAATTCTGCCCAAGAAGGATGCCATATGACGCTGGAACTTCTGCTACCAAGACAGTCATCTTGATTCTTTTGTCAGGAAATGCAGCAAACGCAAATTGGGCATCTTTAATTTGTTCCAGCAAAGGCACTTGCTTGTTCTCCATGGAGAAGCATCTACCAAAAGTTTTGGTCAATGTGAGATCAAGGGATTCAGCCACTTTAGCAGGCATGACATTGTCTGAAGCTCCAGAATCAATGATGCAATTATTCAGCTGATGTCCATTTATTAGCAATGAGACATAAAAAGGTTCAGTCCTACCAAGAGCAGCAGGGGGAGCGGTGACAAGGTTATTCTTGGTGGGTGCATTCCTGGCAGCATCATGCCTCATTTTGGAAATTGCTTGCTCAACAGGGATGTCCTTATTTCTAATACAGTGAACCAATCTGTCTAGTTGCTCGAGATGGGACTGTAGAAATTCAAATTTTGACATTTGAATTTTGGTTCTCTTTATATGGTCAACAATATCAAATGTCTAAAACAAGCTAGGAACAGAGGATGGGAGTTCATCCTTTTGATTTTTTAACGGGGGAGGACTGGGCTGCGAAATTAAAGTGAAAGGCGTATGGGCATTTGGGGTATTTACCTCTTTTGAAATCCCCGGGTCCTTTGGTTGGAAAGGAAGAGTAGATCCTCGCTTAGCAATCGAGACTGCTAGTTGAGGTCACTCCCCTGATTTCTCCTTATTAGCTTGTTGAGCTAATTGATTTTTGGACTGGGTGAATACAACATATGACCCTTTAGCTGCATTACCTTCATGCCTGGGTTCATCTTGATAATTTAGGAAACCAATATGGGAGTCGCCAGCTAATTCTTCTTCTACCTCAGTGAAGAGATTAGTATCATCTTCAGAATTTAACTCGGGCTGGGATGAGAAATATGCTTCAGCTTCTAGATATCTGACTGTCGAGTTGTTTGGAGGTGCTTCAAGGGCGAGGTTCCTCTGTGGAGGGGGAAGGCGATTTTGCTGTCCCTGATTCCTGGCAGCATTGCCTTGGTATGCCTGATTCTGAAATGTCCTCCTGGGCATATCTCTATATGCGGGGGCAAATGACATTCCTTACGCCATTTGCTTTTTGAGAGCCAGCATTTCATTTGCTAGCTTTTGTACCATCGGGTCGGTGGTGACTGTAGGTGAATACTGAGAAGATGAAGAGGATTTACCTTTATTAGGGTCTCTCCTAATATTTCCAGCAAATATAAGGTCATCCTCCACTTCAGTGGCTAGGTCCTGAGCTTCAGCTAGGTCTATTTGGCCAGCATGCCTCAACAAGAAACTCACTTCAGGAAGTTGCGAGTTGGTGAAGAAGCATTTGAGGTTTTGAGGTGTTGGTTGGGCAATTGCAGGAATTCTGTTCCTCAGCTTGTCGAACCTGGCAATGAAGTCCCTCATAGGCTCTTGGGACTCCTTCATCTAAGTGAGTTGGGCTAGCAAGGCATGTGCATTCTCTGCGGGCTTAAACCTTACTTCGAATTTGGCTTTGAGCGTATCCCAGTCAGTCACTGACCCAGCTTGTAGGTGGTAGAACCAATCAACAATAGCACCTTATAGTGTTTCTACAAACAACCTGATTGTTATATCTTCATACTCTACTCCAATCACGCCACAGGCTATGCTGAATGCCATGAGGTGTTCATCGGTGTGAACTTTCCCGTCACCAAGGAATTTGGGGAAGTTCTTCCTCGAGCTGCGTGGAAGCTCATGTAAAGGTGGAGTAAGGTTGAGTGGACCAAATGAGTTACCCCAGGGGCCCCGAGCTGCCATGATTAGATTATGAAAAGTGGGGATAACAAATTTGGGTGAAGTATTTATAGGCAGGGCTCTATTAACAGCAGGAAAAGAAGCTCTGCCTTGTGTTGGTGACCCAATAAGGTCAGGAGGAAGACTCCTAGATCATTGGAGGAAAGGTGGTGGAGGAAACAAATCAAAATGGCTCTGTTGCGCCAACTCAAACACAGGGTCAAAAACACCATTAGATCTCTGGCTTCTTGTGTAACATGGAGTTGCTAGATTTAAAACAAAGGAAAGGAAAAGGACTGGTCCTACTTCAGCCTGGAGCTTGAGGCTCCAAACTGCTTGTCTTTCCCAGCGGGTCTGGTTTGCAGACTAGATAATGTAATGGATATGGAGGATGGAGGGAGATAATAAGGCTATAATGATAGTGGGTAAGGCCCAGATGGGAGTCGCCAGACTTTATAATGGATAAGGGTAGGGACTGCTTGTTTAAATCCCCAACAGAGTCGCCAAAAATTGTTGGGTGAATATTTTGTCGGCCAGCTAATTGGTGCCCAAAATAGTTCCTATCACCACAGCATAGGGAGATCAATCGACCAGATGTGCAGGTTTATTACATCAACAGGAGACAAATCTCTCCTCTCATCAAGGGGAGGTTCCCTATAGGTATGCAGGAGATGCATGAGGCTATATACTATATATATGTATGCAGAAAGTAAGACACAAGGGGTAGGACAAACCATCCATCTCTCTTCTTTCAGAGATGATGCTAACAAACAAAAGAGAAATACTGGGTGATGGGGAAGGTGCTTCTCTTCTTTCAGAAGCAACTTTCAGCCAAGAGCCAGATTCCTTCCTAAATAGTAGAAATCCTGGTGAGGCAATAGAAGGCACTTCTCTTCTTTCAGAAGTGCTTGTTCTTGCAAACAATAAGACTCTTTCTGGTAGCAAGTAACTAGTAACAGGGTAACCAGCATCCTGAAGTGTAGCGCAAAGTCTCCACCTCGACTGCCCAAAGAGTATATCACAAAGGATAATGGGGGCACAAAGTCGCCCCAGAATCCTCAACACAAAAAAGGAAAGGAAAAACACCGACTGAAATCAATTGTGAAATCACAAAGTCTTTTTACAGTTGGTTTCAGGACACTTCTTTGTTACCTTTACTAATTCTGTGCACCAAATTAAATGAATAAGGACAACTTCAGATGACACAAGTCAGAACATCACAAAGTCTGGAAAAACTTGGTTTCTTATTCAAATAATAAGGAAAATGAAATTACAACCTGAGCTCAAAGTCTCAGTCTTCTTCTTTCAAAATGTGCAGAGTTTCGTTCTTGTAAAAATGAGAAGTCCCCCTGGTTCAAAATGAGAGATTACAATATATAGAGTCCCAAGAAAGACTTGGGCATTCATTTTTCAAAGAATGGCCCATGCTATACATTTAATGCCTTGAATGCATTTTCAGGTTTGTCAAAAGACTGCATTAAAAATAGGGCAGATGTCTTAACTATGGCATGCCATTTCATCCCATATGTCTTCTCTCGAGTCTGGATCATCTGGTCTGTCCCCTCTGATGTCTGCGCATCTATCCATTCGTCTTTACTTCATGGAAGAAAACAGGCCGTGTCCTTCGTTTGGTGCGCTCAGAAGTCTACTCAATCTATTGTTTCACTTACTTGGAAATAACTCTTTCGAAGATATTTTTGATCCTTCGGTCTCGCTCCTCTCTTCACTGCTTAAGCGCTTCTTCGCTCTTTATAGCCCTTCTTGCCTATGTCTTTGGGGGGTCCTTTCTGCGTCTTTGACAAGTGGCAAGTTCCACTGTTATGCAATTCATTAGAAACTCACAAAAAATGGATTCCACAACACGTTTTGCCTGAGCAACTCAAAAGGAGAACATGAATGCAAAAACTTGTCACATTCGCTACACTTTGTCTTCTTCCATTGGGCGCTTTTCTGCAGGCTTTTCTCTTCCTGCTGCAATTCGAGCTATCGGGCTATCTTTCCAGCCAGTCGCTTGGTCTTTCTTTTGAGTTCTACACTTTATTTGAGTTTCAACAGATATTCCCTTATGTTAAATTTGACATCCATGGGGACGTCATCGGTTGACGATTGCTTGAACCATGTTGAACTTTTGAACCCATTGAACCTTTTGATTCAACGGTTCAATGGTTCATCTGTTGAAGCATCTTGAACCTTTTGATTGAACCAACTTTGGTTCAACGGTTCATTCTTCGTTACTTAGCTAGCCTTTGTTCTTTTGTACCAAGCGCGTGGAATCAACTTGGTCATTGGACCCATTGAACCTGTGGATCCCCTTTAGGGAAAAAGCTTAAAAATGAGGAATTTGAAAGCTCACAACAAATTTTGGAAGGGGAGAGAGAAATTGAGCTGTAGGTTGTCTCAAAAATGAGTGGCATTTTTTGGGGACAACATATAGCTATATAAGCAGAAGTCTCTGAAACAACAAAAAAAGGATAACAAATTATCACCTAAGTATCATGGCCCTTATTAGATTTTGCAAAAAAATGGTAGTGTGGCTTACAAACTTTAATTACCCCATCCACTTGCATACATCCAGTTTTCCATGTATCTTATTAATTGGACATAGAGTTTCCACTTAGATTGAGTTACCAAAATTAGATGAAGAAGGCCTAGTCATTCTAGAGCCTAAAGAGGTCCTTCACACGTATACTAAGCAACTACATACTAGAGAAATTAAGGAGTATTTGATCAAATGGAAAAACCTACATTTTGAAGATGCAACATAGGAGGATGAAGTGTTCTTACAGAAATATCATGGTTTGATTCAACATTGAAGACACCATTGTTCTTAAGGGGAAGGGCATGCTATGCCATTAACCTAAAGTGCATCTACGGATATGTGTGGTTGACTTGTGGCTTACATACCTTCATATTATCTTATTGCATTTCTCAATATTCTTAGTATGGTCAGCCTATGGAATAACCATGGCTAAGTAGAGTATATATAAGAGGTAGTGGTAAGTCATTTATCATCATATTATGAATTATATTTTTATTGTATTGTTGTCGAGGTTGCCCCCTCGAAGTGGTTCAGTCATAATATTCAAGTATTCTGCTTTTTCACTAATTATTATTATGGATATATGTATTTTGTTCTTAATTTTATGATATATAATTTTATTGTTGTGAATCATCTAAGTTATTTTGTTACAGATTGAGGTAGGAGAAATTAGGCATGAAGAGGCTGAAGAGGAACCTTGAGTAGGAATTGAGGAATTGGCTAATATGGTAGAAGCCTTGAAAGAGGTTACAATATAATTTTATCCACCTTCATCTCTTTCACCTTCCTCTCCTCTACCTTCATCATCTAAGCCACTTCTTGACAAAGGAAAATGTCTAATGGAATTAGAATAAGAAGAGGTCCATTCCTCCAGTTTAGATGAAGAAACAGAGCTACAACAAGTCCTTTTTTTTTAAAGCTAAATCTACCATGAAGCAACAAACAGAGGAAATTACCTTCAATATACAATAATTACAAGGTAGGGACAATACTATTTCTTCTTTGGAAAAAGAATTTGAAGAAGTAAAAAATTAGTCTATGGAAAAAAAATAATAAGAGAGGGGTACTTAAAGAAAATGTTGTTGAATTAAAATTAGTATTGAGTCAAAATGCTCAAACACATCCCAAATAAAAAATAAACAGATAAGTCCAAACCTTGTTGTCTTCTCAAGATGTCATGTCCATATGGGATTAGACCTATACAAAATTTATAGAGATCAAGGTAGAAACTAGGAGACTTAAAGAAGAGAACAAGAAATTCAAAAAAGAATATGATGATGTGAAGCAACAAACTCAACAAGCTAAGGCCACCCTAAAAATAACTTGTGAGTTGGGTGAAAAACTTTTAGCCTATATGAGACCTTCCTCTGCCTAAAACCTTTTTCTTCAAGAACAATTTTTTAGGTGGAAATTGTTGATAATTTCTTGTGATCAAAACCATGAAATAATAGATGAGAAATAATTTATGAAATTTTTTGTAATTAGTACTCCAGACCGTTAGGGTTTGTTATGGGAATTTTATTTGTGTGATTTCATTCTAAGGAATAAGTTTGGATTCTTGATTAATATTTTTGTAAGAGAGATTTAGATCAAAGCTCTCCTTTCTACTTTTATATATCAATTTGCATGGGAACAAAGGAGTGATGAGTATTTTGATAAAGCAAGGACAATAGGAATCTACATGAAACCTCAATGTGCTAGTGCACCTAGACTTCTGCAAGCATTCAAAGTTCAATACTTCCAGTATATGTGAGATCATTACTTGTAGACCCTATGATAAAACATTAAGGATTTTGAAAAATTTACCCAACACCATTTTGAATAAGCAGTAGTGGTACGTATGAAAATATGGGATACATTAACCATCCCTTTGAAGAGAAGGGAATTAATCTCTCCCACCAATCTTTTATGGTTTATCTAAAGGGCCAAAGTGGTTATACAGTTCATTTCATAGGTCATCAATCAAGGGTGAAATAAACCTTGGATTGGTATGAGGTTTCAACCACCAGTCCTTCTTAGTCCTATGTCACGATGGCAAAATGCATCACCACAATCGATTAAGTAGTTTCAAATATGGATGGAATTTGTTCTTAAGGATATGGGATTTATACCTGTAGTTGAGGACAATTTAGGAACTCACTATGATATTTATGATCTTAGCTAGAAGTTGGAGCAAAGAGTATTCAATTATGAGGAGAGAAGGCAATAGTTTGCAAGAGGACTTGCAAAAGATTTTGGAAAAGGTAAAGTGTGGGGGAAATGATGAGTTCATTTTATGATTCATTATATCCATATATTGACTCTTCACCACCTATTAATCTACTTTATTGGAATGAGTATTGCATGCATTTTATGACTTAATTCTAGTCTAAAGTAGGAAATAAGTGCTTATGTCTTAGTTTGTATATGTGAGTCAATACTACCTATTTTAACATTGTGTTTTAATTTTTCTCATGGTTAGTTCTCAATGTTGCATATACAGGTGATGTAAATATACTATATTATAATGTTATAACTTTTGTCAAGTGGATTTGACCCTTGAGATCAAGCTCAACATATGATCGAGTAGTCCATTGAAGCTCGAATTTGTTAGCCAAGCTCTGGAGTCCAACAATCAAGCTATGGAGTTTGTCAGTCGAGTTCCAGAGTACAACAATCAACTCTAGAATATTATAGGCTAGTCAGAGAATGTACCAGTGAGCTCCAAAATACTTCAGTTGAGCTCCATAATACATCAACTGTACTTCAAAATTATTCTAACCATATGTAAAGCATGACAAAGGAATTTTAGATAATTGTGCAATGGTCCATGGGTCATTCTCCACCACTTACCAGTTATAACATTCTATTTATAGTCTTATTATTTATAGTAATGTTTGTAAAATGCCATTATAGGCATTGTAAGTTTTTTGGTTACCAAGAGAAATAACACATTGTAATAACAATATGATGTAACCAAATGACAATTATACATGTTGTTACACCTTCTTTCCCAATGTTTCACTTGGAAACATACAAATGGTTGTAGCACCCTTCCCAATTTGGAAATAAGTTGGATCTCGATTGTGATCCAGTTAGTTTGTTAGTTGTTAATGTATTTTGAGATAACATTTGAGGAACGTTGGAGCTTAATACCATGTATTCCTATTGTTTTGAGTGTTAGATATATAGAGAGAACTAAAGGATGTAAAATCAAGCACATGTAAGTTTTATTTGGTAAATTGTAATCTTTTTAGAAATCAATGACTTTTGAATTATCTTAAAGTTTTAAGTTGATTTGAATCCTATTTCAAAGGAAAGCAAGGGCCCACTCACCTAAGGAGTCAGGATCTATGTTAGTATTTATGTATATTCAATTTAATTGATATTTAATTTTGTTAAGAGTATTTATGTTCATCATTGTGAATTGATAAACTTACAATACTCTGTTTAATTGTGTGTGCATTTACCATTTATTGTTTACATCATTGTTATCATTTTCATTTTCAGAAGTAATTCCATTTTCAAATAAATACAATTATGTAATCTTAATTCAAGTAAATTTAATTCTACAACTAGATTAGAGTATGATTTATTTTAATTATTAAAGTGTGTTTTGATTATTAGTATTTTTTATTTTCATAAGCAAAGAGTGTTTTCCTTGATGCAATTGTGTTACTTTCAGCATTCTAGTTTTGCAAGCTTGTTCCTTTAAGTAATTAGATAGATTCAATTCCAGTTGAGTAGAGTATAAGCCTAGAGTTAGTTCATCCATCTGAAAACCCCATAAAAAACACAATTGTTAGCAACCAACTACATAGCTTATTGCATACAACCTTTGGACATTGGCCCTAGTTTTAATGACATCAACCAATGAGTTGATTAAATGAGTGGATTGACAACACCATTCAATGATCATGACGAACATATAAATACTTCCATTGAAAGCACTTCACTTATTGAGGCAGCTAGATCTTAGACATATAATCCAAGGTGAAAAAAAAGATAAAAAATGGGAGGCAAGGAGTATTGCATCTATTTTGAGAGTATTCCCAAGGTTTTCCTTCAACCTTACATGTGAATACAAGACATTTCGTGATATACAAAGAGATAGTGGAATTGATGATGAAGCAATAAAATCAAATTGGGATTCATTCAATTATAATTATTGACATGTCGAGATAAGAATAATTCTAGAAGATGTTGAAAGTCATGGTGATTTTGAATATGAGGATAATCAACCTATTCAAAAAAACACATTGAAACATGAGTGGGTAATCATATCTAGGCTAAAACATGGCCAAGTTATGGAAGTTAGTGAAATAGATATGTTGGGAAGAAGAGATATTGACATGTAAGTATTATGGAATAATGAATATCGAGGTGAAGAATACACAAATAAAGTGATAAAATTCATAAGCATGATGAAAGATAATGGGTTTGTTATAGATGGTGATATAATACCAAATATGAATTATGAAACTTTGGGTGCTAAACAAAAACAAGCACTTGATATAATTATGACAGGTTATCATGCAGGTCAAAATATTTTACCATTATGCATGATGGTCCAAGGAACAACATGAATAGGAAAATCATATCTAATTGGTGCCATACACCGAGATCTTCAAGATGTAACATTCCCATAACGTTATCCACTTTTATTACTTGTACCAACCGGAGTTGCAACATTCAATAATTGTGCCTCAAGTATCCATGAACAACTTTGAATCCCAATCATGGATTTTGTTGAATTATAAGGAACAAAAATTAAAACATTCCAAGAGAATATTTGCCACATAAAATTCATATTGATTGATGAAACAAGCTTCATTAGGCAAAATTTGATAAAAAAACATAGACTCTAGACTTTGTCAACCATTTCTTCAAAATGCAAGCATGAGTTTTGGTGGTATATCCAGGGTTTTGGTTGGAGATTTGGGTTAGCTTCCTCCTGTTAGTGAAAGACTATCATATGATAGTAACAAACATGAAAAAGTATTATAGAAAGAATTAAAAATAGTTGTTAATTTGGATAGGATCTTTAGATAAGAAGGATAAAACGATGACCAACAAAGGTTTTGTCGACTTCTCACAAATATGAGAGATGTAAATTCAGGTATTAATGATTGGAAGCTATTGATGACAAGAACCAATGTTGGAATAGATCGAGCCACCAATGAAAAGTTTGACAATTATATTCATATGTTTGCCACAAATGATAATATATGTAACCAAAATAGAAGAAAATTATATTCATTGAAAAGACTTGTTGCATGTAACATTTCATCCAAAGTAGGAAGTGTCAATGCACCATCAAGAGGTCGAAATGATGAACTTGATGTGGATTTATTAATTGTTATGAATGCAAGGGTCAAGTTAAATTCCAATCTTTTGATAGAGGAGCATCTTGTAAATGGAGCTCTAGGGTATATTAGAATTATAATATAAAAACATAGGAGTGTCCCACCAGAACCATTGACATATGTTATGGTCAAGTTTGATAATTACTCAGGAATATTGTTTGAAGATGAAACTCCATATACAATTCTAATTGCATCAATACAAAGGGGACACACAAACCAACTACCCTTATGGTTGGCTTGGGCATTAATAATACATAAATCACAAGGTTTGACTCTTTCAAAATCCACAATTGATATAGGTCAAAAAGAAAGAATAAGATTAACACTTGTGGCTATATCTCGTGTAAAGTCATTTGAAGGACTAAGAATATTGCTGCCATTTACATATGATCGTTATGAAAATTTGAAAAATAGAAAACAACTTTACAAACAAAACGCTGAAGAAGACAAATTGAAACTCTTAGAGGAAAAATAATTTTATGTACTTATTCATTATTTGACATTTTATGTGATGTGTATGGCATATCTTGATGAATAGTAAATAATTATTTAGTTTAAACTTTTTATCTTATGTGTGTGTGTGTGTGTGTGTGTGTTACAATTTTGGGTCATTTAATATAATGTATATTGCACTTTTGGATGGTTTAGTGTGATGTTAACTATATATTTAAAATTTTATGAAAATTTTAATATTGTATATTAAATAGATATGCAAAACACACGGATGGTACTAACATACTTATCTTAGATAAATCTGTGTAAAAAATGCTGAGAGATATCATTCTCAAGGTGCCTATTCCACTTATGTCACAAATTCAGTATAATATAGGTGCCTTAAGAATGATATCTCTCAACGTCTTTTACATAAATTTATCTAAAATAGATATGCTAGTAATATGATATTATAATAATATATAATATATTATTATAATATTATATAGTATTAGTGTTTGTGTGTGTGTGTGTGTGTGTGTGTGTATTATAGTAATAATAAGAAGAAGAATAACAAAAACAAAATTTATTTTAGATTCATCTTCCCAAAGACCCTAGATTAGGCAACTAAGAACATTATCCATTAAGTACATTATGTGGCAAGTAAATTTGATGCCCTTTAGATCCTTGACATCTATCAACCTTTCACCTTATATCTATATCATGCCCCAACCCCATCTATAGAGATTTGGTAGGTGGGTGTGTGTGTGTGTGATCGAGAATTAGAGGCCTCTTCATCAAAGGCAGAGGATGGGAAGGAGATGAAGGGGATGATCAAGGCAAGCTAGCTCTCTAGCTACACAAGCTAGCTATTATATATCTCTATTTAGGCAAGCTATCTCTATAGTCTATCTCTTTCTCGCTCTTCTATCTAGTCAAGCATGCTCTTACAAAGATGAGATTCTGAACCAAGGTCTTATTGTTAGTATCTAGTCATATCTATGTCTAGTTGCTAGTATCTAGTCGTAGATTCCACACCGACACTCCATGCTTGCAATGAATTTGACATAGTTAAGTGCATTATGTGCAGAGTAAACATGAAGATGGAAACACATTATATTTGAATGTGGATATGCTTAGTTTCATAAATCGTAGAAAAGTGTGAAAATATAAGGCACTTAGAAGTCCAGGTGTTATGTCACACAACTCTTAGCCCAACACATGGCATTCCAGGTCTTTCTCTTTCATGAAAGACTTCATTCTAGTTTGATCAACATCCCACCCGTATTTTCTATAAGTCTGCAATATATTTTTCTTATGTGTTTTGGGTTTCTTGAAACAAGTAGCAGAATATAAGTGAGAATGACACAACTTCAGCCTCAACATGAACTAAACAATCGCCATATACATTTACACTGGCCAGTGGCGAGAATTATAATTTTTCTATGTTTTTTGTAGAATGTTAAAAAAAATGATGATTGGACATTCATCTATAGACACCTCCTCCTAGAAGATGTTAAGAGAAAAAAACAACCACACGAACTGTTCAAAACAAGCGTTTATGATAAATGGTTAAGAGACATCCTTTATTTATTTATGTTCCAAGGATGAAAGCAATTAAACTGAGCAGATCGACAAGGTAGTAAAAATGACTTGACCCAGGGCCTCCAACGAATGATGTAACACACATTCCTAGAGTTCTCTTATTTCTTTTTCTTACAACCTTTTGGCACTTATATTTCCAAAAAAAATTGCAAAAATTCCTAATAATTAAATGTAACTCTGGCTAGATCATTTACTTACCTAACTCCATAAATTATTATTTATATTTTAAATTTCCCATCCACTAACATACCTTGCTATAAGTGTGTTTGAAGATCCAATGCGACTATAAAATATGTTGTAGAATATCCAAAAACAAATCAGAAATAAATATCTGCTTATAATGCTATAATAAAACATCTCCACCGTAATTAATACAAACTCTTACAAATGTCTTACTTTCTCAAATTAAATATATACATTTAAAAATTTCTCTAAAATCTTAATATATACATTAAAAACTTAATCTTTAATAATTGAAATGACCCTCCAACGACCATAATAATGGATTATAGATATCTGTCCGTATTATTTGTTGTCTGATTTTAAGACCCCGCCACTGATCAACTTTGTATTTTACGCTGTCGGAAATGAAAGTTTTGATAGATTTTGTTCTTTTGTCTCCAAATGTGCCCCTCCGCTAAATTTATCTTAGTTATTGTAGGCTAATTTATGCAATCAAAATATTCGCAGGGCGACTATACCAAAAAGAAATATTCCATTCACAAATCAATCGATTATCAGTTGTGTCATTTATGGTATAATACTAGTTTTATATCCATTTGGTGGTCTATCTAAGTTTCCCTATATAAAGACAAAAGGGCCCCTCATCAAAAGGTGGCCATGATATGCCCTGGTAAAGGTAATGGGTCATGTTTGAGAAAGCTTTCATGGAGAATGATATAATTTATTCTTCTAAGGCAAGTTGTAATGAATATAGGGCACTAATGTTAAAAGGGAGAAATGCATGCTTTGTCTAAATAATGCTTAAAATGATTAAGATTCATGCCTTTTATTTTAGGTTAATTTCTTTTTATTTTATATTAGTTTAGTAAATTTGTTTATATAGATAATTTGATTTAAATCGAATAATATTGATATTTTTTTTGTCAACTTTTGAATTTTAAATGTCCATTCATATTTTTTGAGATTTGTATTTAATATTTTTAAGTTTATGTTCTCATTATCTAGATCAAACTTAATGGTCTTGAAAGTTATTCAGAGTAAATTGTACGATCTTGACAATCTCTTTCTCTCATTGTTTTCAAGATGCGTTGATATGCTCCTTTATGCCCTTTCCAATTCTAGCTAATGGAAGTCAACGCACATACCAATATTGAGAAGTTTGAATTCAAAGTCACATATAAATAGATACGTGTTATAGATCATTGACACATAAAACTATTCATTACATAACAGGGATTTTGTTGTAGAAGACTTTTGAGAGACATTTTAAAGTTCTTTCCTTTTTATAATTTACTATTTTCCAACATTTTTATTCCCATTCAAAATCTCTGATAAAATCAACAACTTTTCATTGATGAGTCTTCTACATCATTACACACACATATATACCATTTTATCTTTTTTTATTTAATTTTTTTTATATCATTTATTATTTAGGTGTTATTGTTATATTTGATACGTATTATTATACTTGATCTAAATCCTTCATGGCTCAATCATCCATTAATCCTTTCCATGCGGTTCTATATATTGAACTACACCCCCATGAAAATCATCTTTTTGAAACTTTGAATCCTTGAGTCTTGAAACTTTGTCTTCCATTGGTTCCTTACATCCAAGCTATCCATCAACCATTGCCAAGAAATTAAGCATCCTTAGCCTAAGTGTTATCTCAAATCTTGAGTCATCAAGAAGTAATCACACAATCAAGCATCAAGCATTAATCCATCAAGCATTAATCCATCAAGCATCAATCCATTAAGATTTGTAGCACATTCACAATGTCAAGGGAGAATTTGTTTGAAAATTTGAGGTATAATTGTTGTTGTGTGTATTTAATTTAATTTAATTTGTATTATTATTATTTTAGCTTAGTTTGAGGTGTGATGATTTAAATTAGACCAAGATATTTCATGGTTTCTAAAACTTATCTCTAATGCCATTGCTCACATATTGGTTTTAATAATAAAAATGTGTTATTTAGATAATAGTTAGGCATTAATACACTGAAGTTATTAAATAATGTATTTTCTCATGTGTGTTATTCATAAGTATTTTTTTTAATTACCCAATTTATTTTATGTATTGTTTTCAAATAAATAAAGCTTTATTGGAAAATACAAAATCGCATTTAATGGAAAACATATTGTAAGTTAGGGACAAGACATATGTTAAGGTATATTATTTAATAAAAGTACATCCTGTTAATAAGACTATGTTAGCCACAACATGTTAATAAAATGGTTTTATTCACACTCTATTGTTGGTTTGTAATAGGAAATTCTTTTTCAAATATTTATCATAGATTCGACCTTAGTTTACAGTGTATTTTCCATTGAATTACAAATTATGTTTCATACTAGACTTTTAATAGGAAGGAATGTTATTTAATAAATTAATAGTATGTTAATAAGAATATGTTATTTACTACTTATTAATATGACTGTGTTATTTAAAGTATAGTCACTAAAATTAACATTTTATGCTAAAATAATGTATTTGCGACCCTTTTTATACACATTTATCTTATGCTCAATTCTATAATTTTAAACTATTATTTATTTATTTCTATGTGGATGATCATTATACTTAAGTAAATTATGGTACTTGATGTTCCTTTTTGTCATTCCAAACAACTTAAACTTGTTATTAGATTGATTCCCACTTTCAATTTAGTTCTCTTTGCTCCTCAGACAAGGTCACTCCTTCAGGGCAACCCCATTTATCGGTAATGTCTGAAGCCATCGTTTTCATTTTTTAGCTAAATGATGACTCATAGCTCAATTTAAAATTCACCTTATGGGTCATCCCACACGTTTCACAAATCCCATTTGAGGATATTCCAAATATATGACTATTTAAGCAATTTTCCATTTATTTATTCACTAGTTAGCAAGAAGATTCTATATTACAAACACTAAAATTATTCTAGCTTTACATTGAGAGGAAACCACACATTCTTCCCAATTTTGAGTCCACATAGCCCAAGTAACAATGAGTTAAGTCTGAATACACCTCCAAGGTCACAAGTTAGTGTTGAAGCACATAATTACACTAGAATTGTACTAACATATATCATTACACAGTATTTCACATACACCATTGTAGCATGGGAGAATTGCATGAAGTTTGATCCATCTTCATAGTATTAGTATGTAAGCAACGGTTAACACATGGGTTATTGATGTCAAGCACAATTTCATCCACTAACCCATTTTTTTCATTTACTACATTTGTTCCTCGTTGTCTTTTGAGCTAGGGTTCAAAGTGAATAAGAAGGCACACAGTGGCTCCCATAATGAATCAAGCAAATCTAATCACACACATAAGACCTATAGGAGAAGGCACACTTATCCAAATTCACACTAAGGGAAAAAAAACTTATTGGATGTCAGTGCTCCCTATAGACAATATCACATGTAACCTTGTCTGAATAACATGAGCTTGTCTTAAAATAAAATGAAGCCCTATTCTTGATTCGTAACAACCTCACATAGTCCCACAATTAATAAAATTGTCTGGGTTACAGTTTGCTAGATCTGAATGCTAGTTAGGTTATTTGTCTTTACTACTTTCGCCTTTTAACATATTTAAATAATTAACAAGTTTTAAATCAGCCTTGTGTATTTATTGTATATATTATATATTTTGATTTTACTCAATAGTTTGTCATAATTAGATTAACACATTGTTTAATTCACTAATTTTGATAAAATACAAATTTTTTATTTGACTTATTACAATGTAAAATAGGTGTAGACACACCAAAAAAAGACCTATATCTATTTATTTGTTGTTAAATTATATGTTTTTAAAGATATATGTAAATATCATTTATTAGTCTAAATTAAATATTATTACTGTATTTTTTAATTTTTCAATAGTCCATGCACCTTCTTATGATACCTTCTAATTGTTAAGTTTTTCTTCTTTGAATTTTATACTGCTATGTTTTTCTTGTGTAGAGTGAACTTGTTACTCTCTAGACATGTTTGGAGCATGTTACACTCTAAACATGTTTGGAGCATAATTATATGGTCTTGGTAAGGTTGTTTTGACTCTTTTACATGTTGTCCCATATGACCCTTATCCTCTCTTTTTTAACTATTTGATATTTATTTGAGTGTCAATAGGATCCTAATTTAAATAAAAAGTGTCTATAAGTACACACATATTCTAGTCATTTAATCAATTTGCACTGGAAATAGTTCATATATTGTTCACATAAATCTATCAAGCATTTATAAAAATCATGTAAACATTACAACTTTTATTAAAACACAAATGATCATGTTAGAAACACATTGTATTATACTAGTTTGCATGGTTGATAAATTACTATAATTATTGGAGTGTTGTTTTTTTATATTGTACATCGTTGAAGGCTTGAAAACTATAAACATAGCTCGACTATTCTTTGGTAGAAGCCATACCCAAAAACATCTATTGTTTTTCTTACATTTTTTAGATTTAGCTATCTAATTGGGGCAAGAAGAAATAATTCATTTTCTTAGCGATCTGAACAAAGGCATAAAAATCTGAGTGGCATTTTTGGAGGTATGGGTCGTGCAAACATAATTGTCAAAGCATATTTTTCATACTTAATATTTTTTCTTGAGTTGATCTCAACGCTCTAGGTAGTGGATGCCTTAAAAACCATGCTTTGGACATCTTCCTCTCATCTTTGTAAATTTTTTGAGTCAGGTTCTAATCATTATTCTTCACTGCCACGTTTTGATGATTATGTTTCGATCAATCTCGAGAATCATATTAGACTAAACCTTGCATGTATCTCTATTTATCTAATGGTAAAATTTATTAAATATGTCTTATTAATTTTGCATTTGTTTAAGGCCTCGTTAAATGTATATATACATTTTTGTTGCATATTAACTTAGATTAATTTATCCATAATACAATAGGTGAGTACATAGAACTTTGTAATTCAACTTTCATTTTTTAACATAATCTAAACATTGATTATAAGGTTTGGTTGGTGATAACATTTAATTCTATAATATGATGATGGGTCATTTAAATATAACATTTAATTTGTTTTGGATGAATATATTTGTTTGTTTTGTGGTATAGAAAAACTTTCTTAAAATAAATTATTATAAATATCTTACTATCTCAAATTAAATAAATATAAGCTATCCATTTATAAATTATTTTTACAACTCTAAAATTTTATTATATATATAATTTGTATTTTTCTTTTGTTATAATGAGAATTGATTATAATATATCATTATCTCCATCTAAATTTGAATTTCTACTCCAAAAATTAAGCAGCTGCTTTCATGCTTCATCCTGCTAAACTCTCAACACATTATATATATATATAATTTAATTTCTATTAATTAGAAGGCCCAGTCCATAACAGCAAACCCAATATTACATTACGATTCTTCTATTTAAGGATTATTGTTGCACTGATTTTTGAATAATATTGTGTTGTTGCAGGAAGGTTTGGCGAAGAAGGATAGGATCAAGATTCACGGCTTCTAAGCATTATGAACACTTCTGTTTTTATAAGTGGTGGCTTTACTCATTAAAATATGTTTGTGTTTGCTAAGCAAATGTTTCCCTCCATAATTTGTATTGTCTTTTTATATTTTTGAAGCAAATATTCAGAATTATATACATTCAAATGTAATGAGTATTAACATTGGGCTAAGCATTAAAAATGAAAAATGAAAAATGAAAAAAGTTGCTTCCCTATAAAATATATTTTTTGAAAATAAACACATGCAACGTGAGTTATTCCCTTCATTGCCATATTCATATCTATATGTCCTGACATCACTGCTAAAACATGATATCAACATTTGGTTTTAAGCCATACAAAATATCAACAAAATCGACCAAAGACATAAATATACTATTGAATTATGTAGAATATTTATGCAGAATATTTTTGAAAGTATAATTCTTCTAGACAGTAGATATCTTAAGTTTAATTATGTGATGTATTCACAGTTATTCTAAAGGTGTAAGTTATATTGAAAAGGATATAATTTTTAGTTTATTTTGAAATAAGATTTTTTAAAGTGAAAATGTAAATCAAGAGTTATAATTCATTTTAAATTCATGATTGATGATCATGTTTCATCTTTTGTGCATGAAGTGTTAAGCAAGAATAAATTTTATATTTTTTGGTAGAGGTGACAATGTAAAATGATTTTGTGTTTCTTCATATGACGTGGAAATGAGTTGTGCAAGGAGGAGACATTTCATTACACAGTGAGCTTAAACAATGGTGAAGTGGGGGGAAAAGGCAAGGCCATACATAACATGCAACTGGTGGAAAATTTCAAAGTGAGTTGGGTAGTGATGGTGAGAGGAAATGTAGGGTATTTCAAGTGATGTTAGATACAAGATTGTTGATATTGTACAACGAACTTGAATTTAAGGTGGATAGTGGATTTACATGACTTGCACCTATTCCAAAAGGGTTCATAGCTTTCTATATAGTGACATATTTGATTGGTCATTTTTTATTTTTAATAGTACAAAATGAGGTTGCGTGTATCTTCATACAATGTGGCAATGTGTTATGCAGGGATTTAATTTCATGGTGAGCTTGAATAATATTTTTCCATCTAAACACTTATTAATGTGTTTTAAGCATAAAAGCACAACTAAATACTAATATTGTTAGTGGCACAAATACTACTACTATCACCACCAATTTGATAACTAAATATGTTAAAGTAGCTTACATAGTAAGCAGTTATTGTCCCTCTCAACACGAACTTAACTTGCATAAATTTTTTCCTAAATAAATATTCATTTTTTTATTGAAACGTTGAACCTAAATCGCACACACATAAAAGGATGCAAAAAAAATGTTACATTAACGTTAATGTTGAAATCACATAATATGAGGAGTGGTCAAAAGTACGTTGGAGTAAGTTACAGGGGTTGGTTGTTGTCGAGGATTTTAGCGTTAATCCATATTTTACATGTTTAATTTACAATTAAATATAGTTTGTGGTTCAATGTAAGCATTCAATACAACGTTGTTGTCAATTTGAACTAATGACAATTGTTGCATTATTGTCATATGATACAACTTGTTGCTTATATTTCCTCTGCCTCTCTGAATAAAACCTCAAAGTACAACCAATCAAATTAAATCTCAAGCTTTTATTTCTTAAAAATGTTGAGAAAATTTGTTAAAGTATAGAAAATAAACATAAAAGATTAAATTAAATTCCTTAGAATGTATCAAATTTAAAAAAGTTTTCTAATCGTTACACATACTAAAATGTTACGTGAATGTAATTATAATACCAACAACAACAACAACTACTATTATTATTATTATTAGATAATGAATAATGAGGGAAGAGGGTCCTAACACCATTTAAGATTTATTTATTTCATTCAAAATCCCCATGTTGTTAATGAATATATATAATGTGTATATACTTACTATATTATATAAAATAATATAAATTATATTAAATATATTTATATTATTATTATATTTCATTTTAATCAATACTATAATTATTATTACATAATAATTATTATTGTTTATTATTAGTAATAATTATATATAAAATAATAATATTATATATAATTAGTAATAATAATTATATATATATATATATTAATAATAATAGTTATTATATATAAAATTAATAGTAATAATAGTTATATATTTAACTATTATTATTTTATATATACAAGTATTATATATTTTTGAAGTAATAAAATTTGTTGTGTGAATTTATAATGTGTAATTAAAGGTTGTATATTGTAAGATAACTGTTTTGTTATATTAAAATGGTTTAATAATTTGGCTACCTTTTTATATTGTATATTTTTTTTCCAATTCTCTAAGAATATTTTGATTATTATGCAATTCATTTTGAAATCTTTCATCACTTCAATGTTTTGTATGATCTTATATTTCCTTATTTTCTATTGTCACCTCTACTAAAAATATAATATTATTGTTTAAGCAATAGTATTTCTACAATCCATAGATTATAGTAGAGAGTTTCTGAATAAAATTTTGTTTAAATTTTTGATACAAACTTTCGATTATAATATTATTATTGCTTAACATTTGATGTACAAAAGGTGAGACAAGGTCAATTATCAAATATTTTGAGTAATAAAAAATTATCAATTTATATTCTTTCGCTTTACAAAACCATAGTTTATCAAAATAACAAATAAGTGAACGATTGTTGGTTCAACTAGAGAATTTGTTTGGTTCACAAAAACCCTGTCAGGGATCAATTTTTGTTGTTAGTAAAATCTGATACACAAGAAGGGATGAAATCGACATCATACCCCGAACAATTTTAATAGAATGAATACCCCACAATTCTTAACTCTTAACTTAAAATCACCACATAAAACAATGACTCATCGAAAAAAAAAAAACAAAACATCTCTTTCTATATAACTTGCACCTTTCAAACAACTCTAAATATGGTGCAAACAACTCTAAATAAATATATAATGGAAAAAATAAATAAAATAATACTTTACGTTTATGTGCTACACGTGGGCATTTTTCAAGCCTTTTTTTCGCATTTTTCCACCGGCCACGGATAAAACCGGAACGAGCTCGACTCGCGGCGGCGGTGGGACCACAGGCATCTGTCCGTATTATTTATTGTCTATTTTACCATCCCCGCCGCTAATGAAGACTGTCTGTTACGCTGTCGGCAATTAAAGTTTTGTTTGTTGTTTTGTCGGCAAATGTGTCGCTCCGCCAAATTTATGTAGTAGTTATGCCAAGAGCATATTCTGAGTGCACCTACGATCCATTATCTCATTTGTTTCATTTATATTCATTTGGTGGCCTAATTTGTTTAGGTCCCCAAAATGAAGGGGGCAATTTCATGGGTCTAGTAAGGGTTTAAAGGCCATGTTTGGCAAAACTTTAATTATTTCATGGCATTATAACATTTATTTCTCTTAAGGTAGGTCCTTATGAATATAGTCCAATAATGTCATGAAAAAAATGCGTTGTCTAAATGCATAAGAATACATTAAAGGCACACGGATAATTTTCTTTATAGAGTGTTTATATGATTAGTTTTTAGAGTTTTTTTCACGAGTTCTAAAATGGCCAATATATTTGTCATGTAATAATTACATGAGTATGCTTGTCACGTCAAGCCTTCATTGACTTTGTACAAATTTCTTATCGATTGGATTCTATTTACTTGCCATCAAAAAGTCAAATTTGTCCTTGTTTGTGATGTGCATACGTTTCTCGCTTCATCATTCATGGGGATGTGGGCTCCATTCAATTTTAAAAGCATAAAATATTTTTTTGTGCTTTTTATTATCATTTTTATTGTTATTGGTTTTGAGGCATTTTTTGCACTAAAACATTTCAAATTTTTAATCAACTATTATGATGAGAGGTAAGGCTACACAATACAAATCTCTTTCAATTTGTGACACAAGTATAGGAAAAAGTTGTAATTTCTATTGTTTCAAATTTGAAAACCATTATATTGATTTTTGTAAATCTTGGATTTCTTTGAGTTTTGACTCTGCAGCTCCTCTTTTGGTGGATGTCATGTTTTTCTTCTTTAGCGTTTGTTATGGATTTTTTGCTTGGTGATGTTTGAATTCAGGGTGCCAAGTCAGTTCCTAAGTTCGTTATCCCTGTCCCTCCTTTGTTGGAGATGGAAGTTGATGTAGGCAACAAATAATTGATTGAAAAATATGTGGAGTCGTTCGCTTCTCCTTCAACTCTATCATCTTGAGCGTCAAAATAATGGCATTCCATCAGTCCTCCCTCATTCTCCTTGCTATGTGCTGGATTCTTCTTGGTGGAATTTTAGACCCTAGTCGATCGTGACTTTGTGTGGAATTTCAGTCTGTGGTTCTTTAACCATTCTAGCCTTTTCTTCTACCCTTGGGACCCTTTTTTCTCCCCAGATTCGGCTCATCTCAATGTCGTTCCAATGTGGCTCAGACTTCATTCTCTCCCTCTGATGATGAGGAAAAAGTGCTTCATCAAACTCTTGGTAGACAGTCATTTCTTTCATAAAGATTATTATTGCCTCTTAGAGCCTCAACTTGGTCCATGTTTGTACCTACATTGACCTTTCTAATTCGCTCTCTTTTTCAGTTCAGCGACTCTCTTTGCATGACTCATGAATAAAACATATCAATTGTGAAGGCCTTCCCTTTCATTGCTTTCATTTTTATCTCTCTAGTCATTGCATCACTGGTTGTCGCTCTAAGCCCTGACAACATCTCAACTTGTCTAGAAGAGGAAAGAAGGGGAGATTAACCTGAATTTCAAATGGCACAATCACAACAAGTTCTACCGCCCCCTTTTTCTCACATGGTGGAGTTGACCGACAGTGATGTGTGTTGCCCTGGACCTACTCCCCGCCCACCCCATCCCCTCCCTTCTTAGATTGCTAAGGACCCCCCTTCCTTGCCCTAGACCTTCCCCTTCATGGAAGACCCCTTGTAGGAAAATCCAACCTCCCAGTCCATTCCTCCCCAAGGGGACTCTCCTTGGGTTCCCCTTTTTAGGCCTTTTAAGTGTCATGTGAATGTTGGTGTTTCCTCTAAGAAGAAAGGTCATAGATCATAAGTAGAACTACTAAGTGTGGAAGCACACTCTCTCATCAACAAAGGTTCTCAATGGACCTTGGAAGATCTTTTGTCTAGAAGAGGACGACAGGTAGTACGAACTTGTGGATAAACCCTTCTGGCAGATGATTAGCGTGTTTAGCCTTAGGTGTCATGTTTTTTTTCCCCCATTTTTGAAGTGTTTTGGTTTTTATATATTGCCTTCCCATTTTTATGGCTTTTTTTGTGGTTTGGATGGAGATTAGTGGATCCAACTCTTCCGCTCTTAATGGTGTTCTCTATCTTTGGATTGTGGTGTCCTTCATGTTTTTATCTTTTATCTTTCATCCATCTAGTGTGGGGAATGGGCCCCCAGTTGTGTCCCATGCCTGTTCATAACTCCAATCAAAAGTGTTTTACCCTATCAAATAATTTTTATTTGAAAGCATTCAAACTATTGGAAAAAGTTATAGTTTTTTGTGCTTAACGACTATCATACAAGGTATGGGGAAATAATATAATATTTTATATTTATAACATTGATATTGACTATGATGTTGGTATTATTTCTTTATTTTTATCATTGATATTGATTATGATGTTGGTATTGCTTCTTTATTGATATTAGCTACTCTGGGCTTTTCAAAAACTTTTATTGTGGAGTGTGATGCATCAGGATATGACATGAGAGTTGTACTCATAAAAGAAGGTAGAGTATTGACATTTGAAAGTCATCAATTGAAGGGGAAAAATAGGCTCAAACCAATCTATGAGAAAGAGATGATGGCTATTCTTCATGTAGTCAAGCAATGAAAACCTTATCTGATGGGTCGTCACTTTCAGGTAAACATTGATAATGATAACCTTAAATATTTTTTTGGAACAATGATTATCATCTGAATAACAAAAAAATGGGTTACTAAATTTTTATGCTATGATTTTGAAATAGTCTATAAGAAAGGAAAAGAGAATGTGGTGGCAAATGCACTATCTCGAAGGGATGAATCAATTGACATATTGTTATGTGTAATGACTATTTGGTAGGCATATTGGCTAGAAGAAGCAAGATTAGAATGAGAGAATGATAGTGCTACCCATTATTTAATTTAAAATATTCAATAGGGATCTGGGGGAGCTAAAAAAATTACATATAAGGGGAACAAATTATGGTACAAAAATAAATTATACCTTTGTAAGCATTCTCTCCTCAAAAATAAAATCCTTCGGGAACTTCATGCATCTCCATTGCGAGGTCACTCAAGATTTTTGAAGACATATCATAGAATCGACAAATATTTATTTTGGGGAGGACTCAATGGGGATGTCTAGAAATATGTGACTGAATGCATGATATGTCAATAGAACAAAGGTGAAATCATTAAAATCCTAGGGCTTTTGCAGCCTTTATCCATCCCTAGCCAACATTGGGAAGATGTTTCCATGGATTTCATTACTAGGTTACAACGATCTGAGGGTAGAAATGTTATCATGGTAGTTTTGGATCGACTTACCAAGTATACTCATTTTTTTATTTATTATAGCCATTTGTTGTTAGTACAATAACTTCTGCTTTTCTTAATACAATTTAGAAATTACATGGTACTTCAAAGATCATTGTAAATGACCAAGATCCCATATTTACTTGTAATTTTTGGATTGAATTATTTGCATGTTTGGGCACCCATTTGGCTCATAGCTTATCCTATTGTCTTCAATTTGATGGATAAATAGAGGTAGTCAACAAATGTTTAGAAATATATCTTCATTATTATGTTTCTGACAAATAAGACAAAGAGGTTCTTTGGTTGTCACTTGCTCAATGGTATTTTAACACTTATTTTCAATTTCTTCCAAAATGTCTCCCTTTGTGGCATTGTATGGGTATCAACCCCCATCCATCACTTCCTCCTTGACGGTGCATCCCAAGGTTCAAGCTATTGAGTAACACATTCACCATCAATAACAGGTACTAGTGAGTTTGTGAATGAATTTAGCAATGACACAAAATAGAATGAAACAACAAGCATATCAACACCGTAATGAGAGTCATTTTGACATAGGTGATTGGTTCTTTATGCATTTGTAGTCATATAAGTAGATGTCTCTGAAGCAAAAAAAAAAGATAACAAACTATCACCTAAGTATTATGGCCCTTATCAGATCTTGCATAAATTTGATAGTGTGGCTTACAAACTTTAATTACCCCCATCCACTCTCATACATATGATTTTCCATGTATTTTGCTTGAAAAAGGTAATTGGATAGAGATTTTCCACTCAGATTGAGTTACTAGACTTGGATGAAGAAGGCCTAGTCATTCTAGAGCCTAAAGAGGTCCTTCACATGCACACTAAGCAACTACAGACTAGAGAGATTAAGGAGTATTTGATCAAATGAAAGAACCTGCATTTTGAAGATCTAACATAGGAGGATGAAGCATGCTTGTAGAAACATCTTGATTTGATTTAACATTTAGGACAATGTTATTCTGAAGGGGAAGGGCATGCTACACTCTTAACCTATAATGTGTCTAGAGATATGTGTGGTTGACTTGTGGCCTACATACCTTCATATTATCTTATTGCATTTCTCAATGTTCTTAGTATGGTCAATCTATAGAATAACCATGGCTAAGTAGAGTATATATATGAGGTAGTGGTTACTTTTATCATCATATTGTGAATTTTGTTCTTATTGCATTATTATGGAGGTCACCCCCTTAAAGTGGCTTAGTCATAATATTCAAGTATTCAACTCTTTCACCAATTATTGTTCTGGATCTGTGTATTTTGTTTTTAATTCTGTGAAATAAAATTTTATTGTTGTGAATCATCTAAGTAATTTCATTACAAATTGAGGTAGGAGAAATCAGGCATGAAGAGGCTGAAGAAGAACCTAGAATACAAATTAAGGAACTGATTGATATGGTAGAAGCCTTGGAAGAGGTTGAAATAGAATTTCCTCCACCTTCATCTCTTTCACCTTCCTATCCTCTACCTTCATCTTCTAAAAAACTTCTTGACAAAGAAAAATCTCCAATGGAATAAGAAGAAGAAGAAGAAGAAGATGTCCATTCCTCTAGTTCAGATGAACAAAGAGAGCTACAACAAGCCCTTCTTTCCAAAGTTGAAGCTATCATGAAGCACCACATAGATGAAATTACCTTCCTTAGACAATAATTACAAGGTATCGATAATACTATTTTCTCTTTGTAAAAAGAATTTGAAGAAGTCAAAAATTAATGTATGGAAAAAGACAATGAGATGGGGCACTTAAAGAAAATGTAGTTGAATTAATTTAGTATTGAATCAAAATGCTCAAACACATCCCAAACAATAAATAAATAGAGAAATTCCAAACCTTGTTGTCTTCTCAAGATGTCATGTCCATATGGGATAAGACCTATACAAATTTAGAGAGATCAAGGTAGAAAATAGGAGACTTAAAGAAGAGAACAAGAAATTAAAAGAAGCATATGATGAGGCAAAGCAAAAAACTCAACAAGCTAAGGCCACCCTTCAAATAACTTGTGATTTAGGTGAAAAACTTTTAGCCTTTAGGAGACCTTCCTTTGCCTACAAACTTTTTCTTCAAGAATAATTTTTTAGGTGGAACTTGTTGAAAATTTCTTGTGATCAAAACCATGAAATAGTAGATGAGAGAATTTCTAGAAATTTTTGTAAATAGTAGTCCAAACCATCAGGATTTGTTATGTGAATTTTATTTATATGATTTCATTCTAAGGAATAGGTCAGGATTCTTGATTAATATTATCATAGAAGAGATTCAGATCAAATCTCTCATTTCTACTTTTATAAATCAATTTGCATGGGAACAAAGGACTAATGATTATTTTGATAAAGCAAGGACAATAGGAATTTGTGTGAGACCTCAATGTGCTAGTGCACTTAGATTTTTGCAAGCATTCAAAGTTCAATACTTCTAGTATACATGAGATCATTACTTGTGGACCCTACAACAAAACATTGAGGATTTTGAAAGATTTACCTAGCACCATTTTGAATAAGTAGTAGTGGTAAGTATGAAAAGTGTTGGATATTTGATCCAAGTGTGTTTATTTTGCTTAGATTCAAATAATAATGTTTGGGGCATGCATCACTTTATGTGACACCCCCATAGTTAGTATACTTAGTTTTTAATAAATGATGGGTTAGTTAGTTAGTGTATGGGTGGTTTAACCTGTTGGGTAGTTACCCTCGATAACATACCCAAATGCATTTTAAAATGCATTCCTTGTACAAAAATAATTATGTTAGAATCTCAAAATAATACAATGAAATTTTTGTGTTGAAAACTACATTCACAATGTAAATCTTGAGTTATTGTTTATCGCTCCTTGGGCCATTAGTGGTATTAGAGCCACAAATCATGAAGGAGGATTGATGTGTGTGTGTGTGTGTGTATTAGTAATACTATATTTTATAAATATTATATATTGTAATATATAATAATAAGATTTAATAATAAGAAGAATAAGAACAAAAATAAAAAATATATCTGATTCATCTTCCCAAGACCCTGGATTAGGTAGCTAAGAACATTATCTATTAAGTACATTAAGTGGCAAGTAAGTTTGATGCCCTTCAGATCCTCGACATTTATCTACCTTTCACCCTATATCTATATCCCATCCCAACCCCATTTACAAAGATTTAGTAGGGGCATTATATATATATATATATATATATATATATATATATATATATATATATATATATATATATATATATATATATATATATATATATATATATATGCCATCGAGAATCACATGCCTCTTCATCAAAGACAGGGGATGGGAAGGAGATGAAGGGGATAATCAAGGCAAGCTAGCTTTTATATATCTCTCTCTAGGCAAGCTAGATCTATAGTCTAGCTCTTTCTCACTATTATATCTAGTCAATCATGCTCTTACAAAGATGAGATTATGAGCCAAGTTTTGATTGTTAATATCTATTCGTATCTATGTCTAGTCGCTAGTATCTAATTGTAGATTCCACATCAACACTCCATGTTGGCAATGAATTTGACATAGTTAAGTTCATTATGTGCAGAGTAAACATGGAGATGGAAACAAGTTATATTTGAATGTGGATATGTGATGCAGAATCATCTCAAAACATCTCCATGAGGACATGGTCAAAGATGGAAACCATCAAGCATGCAGAGTTTAAGTCATGTCCTAGTATGGGTTTGGATTCAAACTATTATATTTTCCCTATAAATGTTATCTTGTGAGGAGGAGTAAATGTAAATGTCAAAAAAAAAAGTGAAAAGTGAAAGAGTGAAAAAGGGTAAAAGTTTGTTAAGAGGAATCCCCATGTTGGAGACTTGTTGAGCAAATAAGGGGGAGATGGTTTAAATCTTTCAACCATAGAAAATTTGTTAGAATATCTTTTCAAATTAGCATATTAGTTTTATAAAATCTTCTTTGTTTTGTCTTGAGCCCAAGTTGGGCGTAGGGAGAGAGAAGGAGACTCTTCATTAAGAGTAGTATATGTATTTTGTAAAAATCATTCAAGAGAGAAGAGCTCATTCAAAGAAAGAATGTTAAAAAAAAAAGAGAGCTTAATCAAGAGGAATATAAGTAGAAGAGAGTGAGGGATTCTCATTAAAGGAGAGAGAATGTAAGGAGAAGGAGAGGATAAACAGTGAGGGAAGACCTCACTCAAGAATGTAAGAGTGAAGAGGAAGGAGGAGATTGCATATAAAGACAAGAAGGTGTGAAGGCCAAATAAGGCTTGGAAGCCATGAATCATAGGAAAAAAATGAATTGTAAGTCTCTTTATTGATCTAATAAAGAATGAATATTTTGATTCACATGTTTATGTTATGCAAAGAATGAGTTCATTGGTAGAATTCTGGTTCACACAGTATGCAGGCCTATGTGTATGTCTTTTCAAGAGCTTAAGAAAATACTGAGAACTTATTAGCATAAGGTATGAATGAGGAAACTATAGACAATGTGTATTAATCATTTATAACTGGTGTCTTGTTGTAAAAGAAGTTTAGAGCGGTTGGATTCAAGAAAAGAGTTTAAGAATAGGGTTATGGTCAGGGTAAATTAACACAAACATAATCCACTATTGCCACATTAGATCAATGTGAAAATGAATGCATAAAGTTTAAAGAAACATATGGAATGTCTGTGAGATCATTGAGAGTATGTATGATGAGAAAGTGGACCTAGAAACCCACTAAATACCTTAATATTCTCAAAACCTTGCTCTCGAGCTTGTAGGTGACAAGGTACAAGTAGGTGCATAGAAACTTCTATGTTTTGAGAAGTAATTGAATGAATTGAACTCTTGATTTCATGAGGATAAGTCATATAATGAAGGAGAAGCCTATTTTTAATTCATAATACCTATTTAAAGCAAGAATTGATGAAGGTCTTGACACCCCTATTGACTGTCATAAACTCATAGTGAAATCACATTAAATCTACCTTGTTGGGAGTGAACAAAAGTTTAACTTGACAAAGTTAATGCATGGAAAAGTTGTATGACATCTATACAGGCCTAAATCAACCATTGGGAATCCTTGAAACATTTAAAAACGCTCACAGTCTCAAAAAGTGTGCTCTCGGCTTGTACAAGCCCTTAAAAAGCCCTAAACTAGGGTTTAGGGGCTCGAAAGAGTTTTAACCCTTGAAAATGCTTGAAAACTTGTAATCTTACCCTTGATAATGTTACCCAACTATTGGAGGTCGTTTAATATTGGTACAGTATGCATAATAATGAAAAAAGGACAACTAAAGTGAGATATAGGTGTATGCAAGCCAGTAAAGAGTAGGCCTATCTAGAAAAGTGGTTTTTGTCCAAAGAAGGGGTACAATAAATGTTTGATTCACTTGTAAGGAGGTAATGGGTATCTGGAAAGATGCTTAGTTTGGTCATAAAATTTGTAGTTTGCTTAGGACAACGAGCTTTGCATGAAAGGAAGGCTAATTTAAGTAGGGGCTAAAGAAGGAAGTACAATTCCATACAAAGTGATCTCATGTGATTTTCAGGTATGTTGTAACGGAATGTAATGGGTATCATGAAATGTCTTTACATTCATGATTAAGCCAATATTGAGAAAGATATGATCAAAAATCAAGGTTTGCAGAGCTACAAGGAGGATACTTCAGCGAATAGGTAAACCAGAGAGTTTTGAACCTTCTACCTAAGATTGAATGATTTTAATGGATCTGTATAAGCATGTTAAGATGTATGAAGTGTGTCCAAGAGGTTAGATGATGCTAAGAGGACTATTTGTGCAAATGTGGGTTTTATAATCTATAGAAAGAATCCTATATAGAAACTAGTCACCAATAAGAACATTGGTGACCCAACTAGTATCTTGACCCTGAGTGATAGAAAAGTTCATCATTGTAAAGATTTTAGGATGAAGTAACATGTAGCATGGGTAATCTAAGGTGTAAACAAGGTAAGGGTTACACCAATATGCTTAGTTTTAAAAATGGTAGAAAAGTGTGAAAATATAAGGCATGTGAAAGCCCAAGGTTATGTCGCACAACTCTTAGCCCAACACATGGCATTCTAGATCATTCATCTTTCATGAAAGACTCCATTCTAGTTTGATCAACATCCCACCCATATTTTGTATGAAGTCTGCAATATGTTTTTTTTGTGTGTTTTGGGTTTCTTGAAATAAACAGTGGAATATAAGTGAGAATGGTGCAACTTCTGCCTCAAATAGACACAAATAGTCGTTAAATCCATTTACGCTAGCCACTAGTGATAATTCTAATTTTTCTATCTTTTTTGGTAGAATGTAAATTGATGATTGGACATCCATCTACAAATACCTCCTCATGGGAGATGTTAAGGGAAAAAACCAACCACATGAGCTATTCAAAACAAGTGTTTGTGATAAATGGTTAAGAGACATCATTTGTGAGTTTATGCTCCATGTATTAGATCCATTAGACTGAACAAAATGACAAGGAAGTAAAAATGAGCTAGATACTCCAACCAATGATGTAACACACATTGCTAGAGTTCTCTTATTTATTTCTTCTTACAACCCTTTGGGTAATTGAATGTAGCTTTGTCTATGTTGTCTACTTATCTAATTGCATGAATTATTCTTTATATTTAAAATTTCCCATCCATTGACATTTCTTGTTATGAATGTGTTTTAAGATTCAATGCAATCATGGACTATTTTGTAAAATACCTAGAGACGAATTATAAACGATATCCGTTTGTGACAATACAATAAAATACCTCTGACATAATTAAAACAAACTTTTACAAATACTTTATTTTCTCAAATTAAATATATCTAATCTATATATTTTAAAATTAACTCTAAAATATTAATATATATACATAAAAACTCAATCTCTAATAATTGAAAAACTTGATCTATAATAATAAAATCCAATATATCATAACCTTTATGTTAGCACAAAAATGTGCCACTAAAACTAATTCTACTATTAACATAATTTATATTAATAAAAACGATGTAGAATAAAAATGACCCTCCAAAAAATATAATGACCAATTATAAATAAATACCTAAATTAAAAAAAATAGATTCTAAAAATACTTTGCGTTTGCATGCTTACACACTGTATTTTTCAGCATTTATGCCTTTATTGTATAAAACGGGAAAGAGCTCGAATGATGGCGGTGGTGGGACCACATGTATCTGTCCATTTTATTTGTTGTCTAATTTTAGGACCCCGTCGCTAATAAACTTTGTATTTTACGCTGTCGGCAATGAAAGTTTTGATAGATTTTGTTCTTTTGTCGCCAAATGTGCTCCTCCGCTAAATTTATCTTAGTTATTTTAGACTAATTTATGCAATCAAAATATTCGGAGGGCGCCTATACAAAAAAAAAAATTCCATTCACGAATCAATCGATTATTAGTTGTGTCATTTATGGTATTATATCCCTATATAAAGACAAAAGGGCCCCTCATCAAAAGGTGGCCATGATATGCCTTCTTAAAGGTGTAAAGGTGATGGGTCATGTTTGAGAAAGCTTTCATTGAGAATGATAAAATTTATTCTTCTAAGGCAAGTTGTAATGAATATAGCCCACTAAAGAAATGCATGCTTTGTTTAAATACTTATGTTATCTAAAATGATTCCAGGGCTTTTTATATATATATAAAATTTGATAGGATAAATATTTTTGATTGGAGTTCAGAATTAGTATTAAGATATAATAAGGGTTCAGTTTCTAAAACAAACATAAAATTTTAAAATAATAAAGAAATAAAAACTTCGAAAGAATGATAAAATACCATCCATAAGGGGAAACAAGCCTTCATATATGAGACATAAGAAATAACAAGAGGTCACCAAACCACTGCCCATAGGCAACAAAAAACCTAACAAAGGAGCCAAACCTTTCAGTGAAACTTCAACAAATCTATCATGGGAAATCCAGAACAACAACAAAAGTTAATTGAAGGAGGCCCAAACAAGAGCACTATCACCCTCAACTACAGGCTAAGCGATGCCTTCTTTCATGCCTAGAAAGCAGGTCCTTCATCATCCACTAAGACCCATCTCTTACCAATTCTTCCACCTCCATCCTCAATGTTTCCACCTTGAAACATTTGCCTTTCTTTTTCGAGGTTGTGCCCACATCAACTTTGACTTTCCCAACTTGTGTGCAGGGAGGGACAATAATAGGAGAGAGGGGGGTAAAAGAAGGAAAAGGGAAGGGCGACAAAGGGGGAACAAGCCTAATAGGGGAGGAAGGAACATCGGGCTTAGGGAAAGGGGGGGAGACAAGAGAGGGGAGGGTGGGCAAAGGAGGACAAATGGGATACAAAGGGAGAACAAACTAATAAGGGGAAGTAGGTTCAGTGGGCAAAGGGGGAGGGGAAGATTAGCGAGCAAGGGGAGAGTGGGGTCAGAGTTGAAGTTGAGTACAAGACCTCATGATTGCGCCACTTGAAGTCTTAACTAGGAGGTCCCTCCTTTTTCCAAATGAGTGGAGGGGAGGAAGGAGTATATGAATGAATTGCAAATGAACATGCCGCCACCTTATGACTGAGGAGGTTACACTAGAAGCAATGGAATGGAAACCCTTTCTAGTTGAGGTATTGTGTCCACCTGCTTGTAGAAGAGGGAAAAATCACCATATGAATATGAGGATTAGAAATGTCCACCAAGGCAAAAACTCACACAAATATACCAAACAATAAGCTTCCATCAATTTTTATAAAGGAGCCCACTTTGTTACTCACTTTCATGATAAACTCATTCTTCCTCAAAGTCAGCGACAAATGATAAAGTCTAATCCAAAAGAGAGCAACTGTAATATTCGTTGCAATGGGGTTGAAAAAGGGAGACCACAAACATAAAAAAGACCAGAATTGTGGAAAAACCAAGACCTAGAAAACCAAACAAAGTCTTTGTTTGAAGGGCTTTGAAAAATGACATGAAAAAAATGAAACCAATCCAATAAAAGGAGGGGGCAATAATAAAATTCCATGAAGACAAATCACATTTAGAAAGCTCCTTAGCAGAAGGGTGAGAACCCACACATTTGATAAATAGATAAAAGTAGCCAAAGTCAGATTCCATATCCGCTAAAGAAGAGTCAGGGATGATAAACTCAGGAACTTTATTCCAAAAATAAATGGGGACATCCCCCAAACAAAAGTAGGGAGAAGAAACAGAAGGTTGAGCAGAGGTCACAGAAAGAGGGTTCCTAATAACTAGTTTACTAGAGCGAGGAGCTTTAGCGAATTTGGAATAATGAACTAACGAAGGAGATGCAAAGGGAGAAAGGATTTGTAGAAGTCCATGCAGTCATGGTGGCGATTGTCAGCATTCTTGCAATCAACAAAGATCAAACTCATTTGTTAGTTTAGTATACTTATTTATATAGATAATTTGATTTAAATCAAGTGATATTGGTATTTTTTTCAACTTTCAAACTTTGAATCTCTATTCATATTTTTGGAGACTTTTATCTGATATTTTAAAGCCTATGTTTTCATTATCTAGATCAAACTCAATGGTCTGGAGAGCTATTTGGAGTACGTTGTACGATCTTGACAATCTCTTTCTCTCATTGTTTTCAAAATGAACTCATATGCTCCTTTATGCCTTTTCCAATTTTAGTTAATGGAAGTTAGCACACATGTCAATATTGAGAAGTTTGATTTCAAAGTCACATATAAATAGACAAGTGTTGTAGATATTTGACACATAGAGCAGTAATAGAAAAATTGTGGATTACTTTTGACGTACATTCTAAAGTTCTTTCCTTTTTATAATTTACTATTTTCTAACATTTTTATTCTCGCTCAAAGGCCCTGATAAAATCAACTTCTCATTGACAATCTTTCTACATCATTATACATACATATGTGTCATTCTTATCTCTTTTTATTTAATTTATTTTTATATCTTTTATTAATTAAACATTATTGTTGTATTATTGTGCTTGATTAAATTGTAGTTCATTTATTTGAATACATTTTAGTGATCCCACATTTTATTAAACTAACTAAAGTTAGATCATGTCTTATATTTTGTTGAATCTCAATTTCTTCATATTTGAGGTTAAAATTATCGCATGCTTCTAGATCTAAATCATTAACTTTATTTAATGCTTGATGTGCTAGATCCCAAAACCTGAGTCATTCTAATTTATGAAAATTCCTTAAATTCAAGTTGTGTTTTTATGATGTGTTTGATCATGATTAATTTATGACACCAAAATTAAGTAGATTTATAATTACTATTATAAAAAGTTCTAGATTTAATAAAGAAGGCTTCATATTGTTAAAAAACCTCTATCTAAATCTAAAATAAGTTTGCAAATTAAAATGGATTCTAATGGTATGTCTAATGTTTCTAAAATTATTATTTTTATTAGAAAAATGTAAATGTGAATGATGTATTTGGTGATGATGATTTTGATCAAGAACAATCTTTGAATGCCCAAGATAATAATAATGATAGTCAACCATCCATATGCCAAAATGTTCCAAAAGAACCCCTTAATAACTAGTTCAAAAAAATCTTATTAATTTCCCTCAAGATATCCTATGAATAATGAATATTTTAAAATATTTTTATTGTGTTTGTTTAGTTATCTCCCATTCATCTCAAGGTCCTTCAATTTATTTTCAAAATTCTTCAATTTCTTATCCCATGAATAATAAATATTTTGATAGAAGTTAATTGTGTTGCTTTAGTCATCTCCCATTCATCTCAAGATCCTCCAATTTTTTTTCAAAATATTTCAATTTCTTAAAAAAAAATAAAAAAAAGAAAAAAAAAAACTCATATTTTACTCTTAAATTCTTCCAAATTCTCTAATCTCTTTTCAAAATACTCTAATTTCTTCTCAAAACCCTCCAATTTCTTCTCAAATTGCTCTTATTTATTCCCAACCCCCTCCAATTTCTTCTCTACCTCATCAAATTTATTTAAATCACTACTATGTTTGGTGCAACTAGCACTTCCAATTAGGATGAACTTTTGTTTTCAACCATTGTTTTCTTTCGTTCCGTAAATCCTAATGACAATGCAAATTTGATGCTAACCAGTGACACAAATAGTGTTAGGTTTGTGTTGCCATTTTCTATATGTTACTTGATGACATTACTATATAACTCTTTATTATAAATTGTGTATCCCACTTTTTGGCATAAAGAGGCCACATACACTTTCATCTTATCCTTAAAATATATTGAGTTTGGGTCATTGCAATTAATCAAAAAATATGTTTTAGACTATATATACAAATATGTAGTGCATATATATTTTTCTTTAAAAAGAAATAAATCATTAAGTATTTTTTAAGATTTATTTTTTAATATATTTTTTAATTTTTTTCTAACTAGCTAATGGGACACAGTATTATGCTATTACCCAAATTAATTTTCATTGTTTCTAGTGATTTACAAAAAAAAGTAAGAGAAGAGAAAGGAATGAGATAGAAGGGAGGAGGAACAAAATATCATTTTCAATGAACGAGAAGGTAAGTTTTTTTCTTATTTTTTAGTAATTAATTTATTAGTTAGAGTGTAAAGAAGTTAATCTTTTTTTTAAATTTTTTTTATTAATTAGTTAAAAAATAAGATATATGTGTGTGTGTGTTTAATGGAAAGCAGATAAGGTATAAAGACACTAAACTAATCAACTAAAGCAAGGTACAATAGGCACAATGAGATAAATCTAATTTAAATATAGTAAAAAAAATAAAATAAAGACAAGGAATGTGCCTAAAGGAAGTTGAATGAAAGTACTTAGAACATTTGAGATCTGACAAAACGGGTCTATAAAAATATCGAACTATCATGGATCCAATCTAACCATGTCAAGTGGCCAAATAATTGAAACATGACTCTAAATGACCCATTTGACTGGTGAAATACTGATTGTGGGTCCAACCAACACTTCTAAGTGAAATTTTTTGCTTCCCAACTAAATAACCAAACATTGGATACCTCTCTATAACTTATTGAAATGTCGATGACCTCTTGAAATCATTTAATTGAACATAAAATAAGACAACGATGTGCCCTTTTTTGAGGTGAAGGATGTTTTTGTGTATCACTCATCTCTATTTTAACCTAATTTAGATTAATGAGTTAGACTAATCTAATTAAAATATAACTTATAAATAGAATATAGATCAATGGATATGACATTCAAGTATACATTTGAAAGTAAAATATTTACAATCGACTCTTTTAATTTAAAAAGGGCATATGTTAAATATAAAAATTACTAAATAGATCATGATACTTCAATTGTTTGGTTGACTGTCTGATTATGATTGTATTCTAAAAGTGAAATTTAGGGATAAGCATGCATATGGTTTATTTAGTTTAGAAATTGGTCTGTTGCATGTGATAGGTCAGTTCCATAGGATTACGTTAGTATTACCAACCGATACTATTGGACCCCAAATTTTAGCTAAGTCTTTTAGTGAAAATGAACGGTATATAAGAAGCACGGTACAAAATAAGTACGATGCAAAAGATTCATAGGTGTAAAAGACCATGACATAGGAGTTCATGGTGAATGAAGACCCAGTTAGAGAATATGCATAATAAATGGAGAACCTGAGAATGAAGGGCTTGGAACACTAGTAGAAGACTTGGGGAGTGCATGGTAAGCAAGATATGGTTAGGGGTTGATTCTTAGGGATGAAATAGACTAAGTCACACATGATTCTAGCACCACCCTATGAGAAGATAGGCACTAGGCAATGAGAATCCAACATTGAAGTAGGAATATAGGGGCATAAAGCACTGAGTCCTTAGGGAAACAATGTAATTGGCTACCATGACTCAATCCATTGAAGATCATTGGTAAGTCACTATGAGTGTAATTATTATTGTAGCTACTTGGTCGGGGAGAATCAAGTATAAATACCCATTGTTAGAGATTTGTAATGTTGTTGATTATTATTGATTATTGCTAATTATTATTCCATTGATGTGATTGCGGATACCATTATGATATTATTATTTTACTCTAGTAAATTGTTGAGTTATATGACCGAGTTGCACCATGCATTTGTCATGTAGCTTCCGAACCTATTATGAATATGATGAATGGAATCTGCATTACCTAAATGTTCTCTTGTGGATTATGGAAACAATGGTGTTATTCATTTTATATGTGATTTCTCATTTAATTAAATTTAGGCCCATAACTATTGTGTATTTCTTTTTTGGTTAATCATTGAGTAAAGTGGATATTTGAGCATAGATATATGTTAAGTACACCTTCACATGATAAACCTAATGGGAACTAGTCCCTTGTTGTGTGATTTAGGTGAATGCATGATAACTTTAAGTCTTGCATGAAACGCTAATGTTCCAGCTTGTTAGGTTTTAATCACTTCAACATGCCTAAGGAAAGTTAGGCCTAGATAGAAAATTACCCCAACATTTTCATTTTGTTGCTAGGACCTGTAGCACTTATTTGCATGATGGTGGAAAATGCTCAAGTGATTATCTCTTGAAAAAATTGAACGATGGATTACTAGTGTCAAAGATAACTTTGTAGTATCATTTATTGAACTAGGAGTTTCTAGTACCATTTTGGATTATACCAACTAGGATACAAATAAAATAGATTCAGAGGCTGAACCTATAAGTGAAAACTTAATTGAACAAGTTTTAGACACTATTGTATTAACTCTTTCTTTTCCTTTTCAAAGTAATTTCATGGCCCAACTTGGTATGCCTAGTGGACCCAACATAAGTAGTGGGCAAAGTATTGGCCCGAATATAATGACTCAACCTGCCTCAATGCCCAACATCTCAAGTGTTTCTGCTACTATTGGAGGCACAAGAGGTGGACTAGGTGGTGGTCTGATCGATGGAGTAGGAGGAGGCATATGAAGAAGTGGTGGACCTCTACCAAAGGATCAAGAGAGCTTGGGAGTTCTTATCAACCACCATTATAAGTATCTCGACCACTCATCGTGTACTACAAAATGATGCTCCATTTGACAAAATATTGAGGTTTAGAGAATGTCACCAAACATGTTCACAAGTGTGAACTTATCTAGAGAGTGTGCAACATAACCTCCTTTGATCGAAAAGACACTCAATTTGTAACCACCCTACTCGAACGAGCACATAAGTGCTATAAAAAATATGATCCTCAATAAGCTATAATTGATTATGACCAACTTAAGGTAGCATTCCTCCAAGAATTTGAAATTTTGGAGTTTCAACAATAGAGCATTGTTTCACTGAAAGATATCAAATATGAACTAATTAAGAGTGTACACGAGTATGATACATGGTACAAGGCACTTATTTACAAGCTCTCATTTGAGATCATTATTGTTCAACATGCTCAGTGGTTTATTGGAGGTATGTTGCTCTCCTTTAGATGAACATTATCTCAGAGAAATTTTACCACCCCACACAAGGTCTTAGAAGTTGCTATCCATGCTAAAGTTGGTGACAGTTTTGATATGGGAATTAGTCCTTTTATGGAGGCTCAAATCACTATAATGGCATTTCAATTAGAAAAGTTGACTGCACACAATTCTCATGACACTCGTAGCAACCTATGGTGTGTCTATTGTGAGTCTGAAGGCCATAATAAAAATAATTATCCTTGAAAGAACTATATGTGTCATAATGAAGCCATTGTGTGAAATTTGTCAAGAAGAGCATGATGTTCAAGATTATCCTTTGTTACAACATGCTTCTCAATCAAAGGTGTCCAATTATTGCAAGATATGTGATGCATATACTCATGATACCAATGACTTCCATCTCATTAGTGACATTCATGAGGCATGTGTGTGTGGCACACATCAGGCCTCTATTTTGAATAACCAAGAGAATGGTGGTTATCATGGGTGAGGTTGATGTTGAAGACATGGAGGCGAATGTTTTATACCATGAACTTGCTATAAGTGTGGTTCACCTAAGCACTACCAACATGACTGTCTGATCTATCCTCCATGTGCTCTATATCAAAATGAGCACCATCTAGAGGAGTGCCCTAACTTGTACACAACCATTAAAAAGGAAATAAATGAGAGGGGTGATGATATGATACACATTTATAAACCACACTAAATATCATGCCTCATCACTCCAACATGACCTAAAGTAAATATTATAATATGTAGTGGTGGACAATCCTAGTCTACATCCACTCCACCTATCGAGAAGGTACTATGCAAAGATCCTCATGCTACTAGGTATCTCAATACTCAATAGTAGAAGGAGGTGCTCTAGGATACTATGAAATTGGTAAGGAAATTGTAAGGGGATATCCAATTTCTTAAGGAATGTGATGCTCCTCAACGTGAAAATTTGCAAAAAGTCATTGACCATCATGATTTGGCATGGGATGACTTATAATAACTCTGTAATCAAATATTAGATGAGGATATTATACCAATGTTATGTAACTAGCTAAATCATCACACACCAAGGCCTAATAAATATCATCAATTAAACCATGATCGACAACAAGATACTCCCACCCCTCTAGGCCATAAGAGGACAAATAGATATTGGGGAACACTACCATTAATGGATGGGTAATCTAGGACATGTTAGTCAATATCGACACTGAAGTCAATTTTCTCATAAAGGATGCCTGGTGGAATATGGCTAGCCCAAATTTGCAACCTTCACCACATGTTTTATTCATGGATAAAAGACCCATGCTTTACTGATTGGTGTCCTTAACTATGTCATCATGGATATCCTCGATGTTATATTCAAAACATACTTTAAAGTCCTAGAGTTGGCCAAGGCTGATGACTTCCTAGCACTATTGGGTCATCCATGGTGTTATGACAACAATGCTATTTTAAGTTTAAAAAAATGATATATCAGCTTTGAAAACAATGACTAGTGCATAGTTATTCCATTGGACCATGATCATCTACCCATGTACATTGAACCTATTAATGTTGATGAGGACATTAATAATATATTTAATGTCACAGCTCGAGGTAGTGAATGTTATAATCCCACCCTAATGGCATCTTATAATGGATGGATGCACAATCCTTATATGACACCACTAGTAATTCCTATGACTATTGCATGCAGGGTGACTACGTTCTCACTAGGAGAATATGTGGTGCTATTGACAATCACAATTATACTTGATGAAAGTATCACAAATGCCATCAATTTATTCATCTCATGATTGGGAAAGTCATGCATGAACTAATTTTGGTTGCAATACCTATAAGGCTAGATGAAGCTCTATAGTTCCACATTCAAAATAAAGTCTACAAATTCATCTAATAGATATAAGCCTTTTATGATTCTAACATTGGTCAAGTATGATTAATTATTCACATTTTTGATAGCACACTACAAGGTGGTGGCAAAATCATCATGAACATCGGCTTACTTGGGATCACATACATTCTACATTACATCATAGATTTCATCATGATAACTATATACGTGGTGCTATCATCTATAGTGGGATTCGAGCACCAGAACCTTACCTTGAGGCTTACAAGGTAATGTGGATGGCTAATGAAAATTTCTTGCTAGGATACCTTTGGGTTCACATGTTTTATGACACTCTACGCACTTGGGCCAGAGCATGGTATATACACAAAGAGTGCTATTTAGGTACACATTCTTAGTGCCTGCTTAAGGATAATATGACTACAACATTGTCCTATTCATCCTTATGGATGGATTTATGACTTACACTACAAGTTATGCATCAAGCAATCATCAGTGACTCAATCCCCATTGAGGACTAGATTTGAAGCATACATGGCATGCCAGAGTAAGGATAACTATTTTTAATGAGACTATTTAGCATACATATTCTTATGTGCCTAAACCTATACTAAATCATGCACTTTGAGAGGAAATCTGATAGGGTAAGCAAAAATTTGTATTTCAGGTTGATGAGGGTGCAAGATCTGATCCACCTGACCTATTAACTAATCATCTAGATATCCACAGATAGTATGGTGATTGAAATGTTTGTGACACCATTTTGGATACACACCCATACTTGGAGCTAGTTTAGACCATTTAGCATAATATTATCATAGAGGATGCACCAAAGATGGCTACCATGGGGAGTTACTAGTCTGATACTGAAATCACAAAATTCTTTGAGCTATTGAAAGAGTACTAGGATGTTTTCCCCAAGAACTATAGTGATATTAATGGTGTCCATTCTTCTTTGGGTAAAATGCACATCAAATTAATAGAAGGCCTTATCGAATGAATCCAAATTTATGTACTCATGTCAAAGAAGAGATCGATAGTATGTTATGCATGAGAGTCATTACTCCTATCAACAAGATTGAGTGGGTAAGTCCTATGGTAATATGTATTAAAAATGGTGGGCACATGAGGATTTATGTGCATTATAGATTATTTAATGCTATTTATATTATCGATCCTTTTCCAACACCATTCATCGAAGAGATCCTTGAAGGCATTGCTGGATGTGAAATTTATACCTTTAAAGATGGTTTATCAGGGTACCATCAAGTTCAGATTATAGAGGAACACATGCCAAAGACTACATTTACCATCTATTAGGGGTTTTTTTCTTATAATGTCATGCTATTTGGATTGAATAATGCCACTACTATGTTCTCTAGGATCATTATTGATGCCTTCAAGGACTTTATCTATAATTTCCTTTGGGTTTATTTGGATGACTAGATGGTTTAAGGCTTAGTGAAAGACCATTATTCCAATCTCCAACTCATATTTGAGCACTATAAAACTCTTCTGATTTATCTTAATTTGAAGAAATGTTTCTTTTCTACTCCATTAAACATTCTCCCTTGTCATATTATTTGTTGAGATGGAATTTAATGGACCCCACCAAGATTACCATCATCCTCTACCTGCTAGTGCTGACTATCCAATGAGAGGTTCATGCATTCCTAAGTCACACCAAATACTATGGAAAATTTATCTGTGGATATGCTAGGATTATAGTGCCTATAAAGGAGTTGCTAAAACATAATTAAAACTTCATTTGGACCCATTTGTGCCAAGAAGATTTTGTTGCCTTAAAGGATAAGCTTATCACTACACTGATTCTCTAATTCCCAAATTGGACTAAACCATTCCACATTCATGTCAATGATTTTGGCATGGTAGTCAGTGTTATATGTTCTCAACTTGAAGTGGTTAATTTAGATCACCCTATATACTTGACAATTAGAAAGCTTACTCTAGCCAAACATAATTATACCACTACAAAGCGTGAGGCATTATCTATGATCTATGATCTTCAAAAGTTCCACTAGTATCTACTAGTAACCCCATTTATTTTATTCACAAACCACGAGGCATTGAAATATTTGGTCAACAAATTGGTTTTACATGGTTGTATTTTTCGATGGATAATGTAATTTCAAGAATTCTAGTTCTCAGTTATGGTCAAGCCTAATAAGGCCAATTGTGGTCTAGATCATCTCTCATGCATTAACTCTAGTGAACCAATGTGTACTATAGAAGATGACCTTCCTGACATGTATTTTTTTCATGTCCCACATGTTATTGAGAAATTAGAGGAAAAAACTACCTTTTAAACTACCAGATCTACACCAACTCACTTCAAGAATCTAGCCAAGAATCAACTCACCATTTACACCACTTCATTCTAATTTATTAGGGGTAACATTTATAAACTTGGCTAGAATGAGGTGCTCTAATGCTGTGTCATGAAAAATGAATGCATTGAGGTGCTCTATGAGGTCCATGAAGGTGTTACTGGAGTATATTATGCCGATGAAGCTACCGCATGAAAGTTTCTTTTAGATGGTTTAAGGTGGCCTACCTTATTTAAGGATGCTAAGCTTTATGCAAACCAATGTGACATTTGCCAACACATGGGCAAGCTGAATAGGTGGGTTGTGATTCCCCTTTATCCTATTTTGTCTCAATAACATTTTGAAAAGTGGGTCATTGACTTTGTTGGCCCCATCGACCGAGTAAGATGATGTATTGGTTCATGTTATGTTGTTACCGCTATTGACTATCTCACTTACTAGGCTAAAGCTACATAGACATGAGATTGTACAACTACTACTTCTACATGATTTATCTGGGTAAACATTATTACCAAGTTTGATTTTCCATTGAGTTTCACTATTGATCATGGTACTCACTTCCTTAATGAGACTATCCATTTCCTGTTAGCCAAATTTATGATTTCTCACCATAAGACAACACCATATCATCCCTAAGCCAATGATACAAATAAAGCATTTAATTATATCTTGGGCACTAATTTAACCAAGATATGTAATATTGGATGGATCAACTAGGATGATTGTGTGGCTGTGATACTCTAGGCTTATCAGACCACTTACAAGTGATTAAACAAGAACACACTATTCAACCTTGTGTTTGGTACTGAAGCAGTTCTTCTTGTAGAGTTCCTTGTTTCCTCTCTTTGCATTATGTGTGTTGGGCATCTGGATGATGAGACCTCATTGAAAGTGCACATTGATGATTTATTGTAACTAAATGAAAATCACTTTCTTACACATTGGAGTCAGGGTGTGGAGAAATGAAAACAAAAGGCATGGCATGATCACCACCTCACGAATAAGAATTTTAATCCTACAATGCAAGTCTTAATATATGACTCCATGTTCACACACCACTCTAGGAAGCTTCATGTCCAATGAGATGGTCCTTTCATTATTCATAGTATCCATCCCACTAGTGTATGTAAGTTGAAGCATTTAGATGGCGAATTTCTTTTTGGTCATTACAATGGTAGTCAGTTGTGACTGTGCTTTTTAAATTAAATCTTTCTTGTTTGTACTAATAAGGCATATGTCATGTTTTTTAATTTAGGGTTTCCTTGTTTTCAATAAAGTGTTACTCTCATTGTACCCCCTTTTAGTGGTTTTATAGTCAACATTTACATGTTTATACTTCTATTCTCATAGAGGACCACAAAGCATTATTAGTGTGGGGTAGGGGTGTTATATACATGAAGTGTTAAGATATGGTCTAGAAGGATACATGCAGAAGTAAAGGCACGTTGTTGAAAGTGTATAAGGATAAAAGGGTACGTAGGATGTGGCACATAACGATAAGCTAGCTAAGGTAAAAAATGATTTCCACCTTTGGTATGAACATTCAAATTTCTTTCCATCTGTCATACACTTTGGAAAAAGTGTGGGAAGGGACATGCAATTAATACAAGGAGATAGTAGTAATGGTAAGTGAGCCAACATCACATCATGACAATATCATTGGTCATATTTATTGCATGAAGTGATGGTTGAATAGGGGTATTAAATTCAAGTTACCCCTTTAAGTCTATAAAAAAATAAATGGTTCATTTCACTTTTTACTATTATTATGATTGTGAACTTATAGAGTTGAAGGAGTGAACTTGAGCTTTTACAAAATGAATTTCAATGCATCTAGTCAAGTACAGAGTGATGAATTATAGTTGTTTCTTGATCTTAAAGTCTGTTTTAGCTGAGAAGAACAAACAAAGTTAGGTAAATCATATAGTTAAAGGTTATATAGGTCGATGTATGCCATTAATGGGTATTGAAGTAGGAGAGCCAAGGAAATTACAAAAGCAAACATGTATTCATTTGGGAACATTAGATAGATATGCCTCAACCTTTGGGCTCCATGAAGGGTGATGCAACCTAATAAAAGAGATCAATGAAGTAAACCATTACCTCCAATTCTCAAGGAAGAAGGGTTGAGTGTTGGTGGGGAGATGGTGATAATTAGAGAAGAATAACTTGAATAATTAGATATGTGCATGAGAGATGTAGGGACAGAGCTAGTACACTAAGTAAAGAAGAAAACTACTATGCTTCCACCACCACCTTTAATGATTAAGGAAATATAGTATCCTAAGATGGTATTGCATGTTGAGAATTGGGTGTCCAATATACTAACCTGAACTATCTTTGACTATAACCATTGAAAACCCAAGAATGAGGTAGAGTTACAGAATGATTATAGAGTCAAGCATGAGAATACTAAGAGTGAGCTGGTCTATGACTTGAAAATTTTCAATGCCTTGGATACTGTTGGCCTCTTTCAACTCTTCAACCTTCCTTACTTTAGAAAGACAATAGAAGCATTGAAGTTTTTAATCGCATAAATACATGAGGATTACATTTACTTCAATGGGCACTGGATGCAAATCATGGCTAAAAGAATTAGCAAAGTATCAGGGTGGCAATACTTAGGCACAAACCTTGCATTTGAACTAGAGGACTAAGATGAAATAGAGAAGATGGCCATGGTGCTTGAATAATGAAAACAAGGCCATGTTATGCACATCAAAAGTCTTTAGGATCCCACCCTCTGAGTGGCCACGCGTGTCATAATAAAAAAGTTTGGAGGTGGAGATAGATGGAAGGAGGTGGAGATGACCCACCTGTATGTTACACACCAAGTTATCAAGGGGTTAAAATACAACTAGATGCTATATATTTTCAATTAAATCATAGAGGATGTGGAGAAATCCCACCGGGTGCCCAACCATAGGTTTGCATGGGGAACATTTTTGTTATTAATGGTGTTATATGAAATTGGTGTATCTAACTACACCTCTATAGAATTTAAATGGGTGTATCATGTTGAGCATAAATCCCTTACAAAGAAACATAAGGCATTCACCTTCCTTAGCCCAATCACTCCATCTTATAAGATCAAGATGAAATCATGGTATGATGGGATGAAGGAAGCTTTTGGGAATGAGTGACACATTCTAAAGGACTTGCGTACATAGGTTGGTGACCAATAAAAGTTTGATGTAAAGCAACATTACTCCCTCATGCATAGCAAGATGCCCTCTCTCAAGAAATTTATGCTTGACTTAAGCTACCTTACACTTTCATGGTGTGATACTTCATGAATGTCATCAACTGGATATATGATGCACAACCTATGATGCATATTTCTAAATAGATTAATTCATAGACTCACACTCTTCACCAGATGTATGGATACCTTAGGAATAAAGCTTATAGAGAAAGGGTTGAGTCAGATATAATTGACATAAAGGTCCAATAGATATTAACTTGTTGGTTAGTAGTGAAATGCATAGAAGTATGACACAATGATTGTATCGTCACATGCAATTATCTTTTCTTGATATGTGTTTGCAATCCTAAATCCTAATGAAGCATGAATATCTAGAAATTAGCCTTCTTTTATTCTAAACTTTAGATGTGGTTGTGAGGGATAGAAACCTACAAAAATGGGGGAAGTGTAATGGGATAAGTTGACCCTAATCATCCATGTCTGACTATTGGTCATTGCCTATGTATCCAATACTTTAAAGAGGGAAATCAAGCCACAAGTAGTTCTCCTACCTAGTATGCATGTACACTGAAGATCCTTTGTTATGTGAATGTAACTAATGATTAGATTTGTTAATTGATAATGATTTATTTGACCCAAATTATGAGTACTTCAAACATGGCTTGTGATTTCTCCTAATGACATGTATGTAAATTAGGACGAATAGGGAATATTTTATCAATGTGCAATAGTGTATATATTTATATTAGATAAGTGCCAAGTATATTTTAGATGATTTTCAATGAGACCTTGAATTATTTATATAGGGATCGATTTGAATAATTACCCATGCCGCGACACACTAGGATTATAGGCAGACCCTAAGGATGGGTTTGATTTTATACAATAATTATTATTGGTAGTGAGATGGTTCTAACTAATGTGGGTCACTATCAATTGGTTATAATGACCATAACTATCATAACTGATTTGTGTACAATTGGATTGCTTTGACACTCTGGGGATGTATGTGTAGGATTTTAGTAGATTTAAAATATATAGGGAGGTTACTATAGGTGTATAATATTATTTTGGAATGTTTTACTCAAAATATAACATGCAAGTGTGAGAGGATGATGAATTTTTACTTTTTTTGGCTGCTCAAGTCATGTGTGTCAAATTTGTCAATTCAAGTATTGAAGCTTGGATTTTAGTATCTAACATCTTAAAAAAAAGATTATGTACACCTTGTGTAAAGTATACAAAATAAAAATATGTAAAATCAAAAAAGCACCTTTGTAACACATGTATATAAATCATATAATGATGCCATCATCAAAGCTCATTGATAACCCAATATTACTATGCCAAATTAAAACAAATATAAGTAAGGAAATAGAAAGGGGGCGAAAATGATTTTCCCAAATTTATAACTCTACCTTAATAAAGATAAAATATAATAATGAAGCACCATAATAGTATGTCCCAATGTGAATAAGACATATGCCAAGTGCCTGCCCTGATATAAGCAATGAAAAATATATAGACACATGGGCATATCATCACTGTAATCTAAAAATATAAGTAATGAATATTAATAATAGTATTTCCTAAATAAATACATGGTAAATCCCATCGAAAAATTGGAAATAGGAACATAATCCCACAAGTAATTGAGTGTATGTTTTAAATCATGGCATTAAACATATATTCAGACATAGTATAGTCAAGTAACGTAAGCATGCTTACTCATCTATTCAAAAATTGAAACATAGTAACCATAAGAAAAAAAATGCATAAAAAACTTAAAGTGACACAAAATATACAAGTTAATGATCCTGTATAGAAAATCCAAGAAAGGCATTCCAAACAACAAGCCATTCGTAGATCAAACAAGAAAACACATAATAAAGTGACAGAGACCTACAAACTTGCAGTAACCATGGTGAAATCATTTTTAAAAATATGATGGGATGTGTTATTTAAGGTGATTATAAGTGTGGATTAAGGAAATAGAATAAAATTTGGGATAATGGGCCAATGCATATGTTCACTCGATTAACCATTTTCAAAAGGACAAGAAGTTAGTTTTGGTCAAATGGAAAATATTAGCCACTAAAATTACCTTTGATTGAATTTTAAAATAAGGATTGTTAATGAACCAACAAGTCCTTGAAAATATTTAGAATTAGTAAATAAATTTTTATATGTATACATATGTCCCACAAAGCTCATGACTCGCCACATAGTGTAGGAATAAATGGTGTTCCATGAAAAATATATGTAAAAAATAAATGAAATACCTATATTAAAATAATGTTGAATAATGAAATATAAGTAATTCAACTTAAATTTGTATTGAATAAATGTGTAGATACCCAAATTTGGTTAAACAACAAAAGTATTATGTTTTTTTGTGACTATACATGTAGAAGATCCTAATACTAAATAAGACACTGTTGGTGCATCTTGTATTGGTGCTATGTCTCTTCCTCTTATCTTTTACATTTATGTTTTCATTTATAATTTTACAAATATTATTTTGTTATTTAATTATTATGTGCTTCATATGGATCCCTGGTCCTTTACCTTTTTAATTTTATTATTTTCTTACTTTCAAATGAAACTGCTCTTTACAGATAAACACGCCCTACGTGATTATCCATAAATGTTAGTCTTATCCCAATGTCCTTTTACAGTCCTTATTTTTAGTCATATTTCATTTGGGTCTCTTTTTATGACCATTTTATTCCTTTTCAATCAGTTTTATATGCCAATAAGTTTTCAAACTCAATTATAATTCTTCTATTTATAATCACCTTAAAGGCATTTTACATCTAACACTCACCTACCTAGTAAACACAATTGATTGAACATAATATAATAAAAATCTTAACATAATTATTTTTATATCTAAATTTGATATTTTTGCATTTGAATTATAGGCTTAGACCAAAGGATGACCTAGGTGAAAGAGTATTTAGATTCACAATGCATATGATCATGTCACACACATAGAGTAAAGTGAGAACTACATGAAGTCTGAGGCCCTAGTTAGAGTATTGGATATGTAGGTCATACTCAATTACAAGGTGTTTTTGAGGCTATCTCAACTCAATCCTCTACCCATTACCCTGATTTTATGTCTCATCTGTGTGTAAGACTTTGTTATGGTTTTTGAAGAAGTGAAGATAAACACATGATACAACACATGACCACATGTTTCTAGTAGGATGAAATACAACCATAGATAGTTTCACATAGTTCATAATTTCACATATTTATCCCATAGTCAACACAAATAAAATTGCACCATCAGGACAAAGCCATAGGTTGTAGTAGTTGAAATCTACTAGCCATGTCTTAGTCAGTCAAATAGACACTCTTACAGATTTGAGGGCATCTCAATCATTGCCATGGTCAATTAAAATCATCTACAAATTTGTGTATTTAGATTATAGTTAAGTTATTATCTTCTTTTCAAGCATTCATTAAAACCTTGATTATTCATATGTTTACAAATTACATTTGTATGTGAATGCATATTGAGTTAAAATCTGATTTACTTAACAATTTGTATTAACTATATTAAAACCTTACTAATCCAAGTTTTGATTAAACATATTGGTGAACCCTCTTTATTTTTTGAATATTTTAAGCCCTAGTTTTCCCTAGGGTTTCCCATTATAATTTTGTTTTCTTAGGGTTTCATATATATATATATTTTTAATTTCCTTCTTATGTTGGATTTTTTGCTAACATTAGTTTATCTCTCTCCTCTTGTTATCATTTTAGTCTTTGTAAAGTTTAAAATGGATAGAAAGGATATCTTCCTCCTCATCCCGCTTATGAATTATTAGGCATTCCTTATATTATAATAAACAATGGACTTATTATCAAGATTACATGTTAGATGCTAATGAATTGATTACAGTGTCACCTTGAGTAAAAAATTGGAAGACTATAGCCATGTGTATTTGGTACTGTGAGTGAAAATTAGAAATCAGGTCTAAAATAAAACCTTAAGGTAGAAATCTAAAAATCCTAGAAAGAAGGATGAAACCTTAAGGGATAACTAGAGCTTGTCACTATTCTAGCAATATTAAGGTTCACCAATATGTTTTAGTCTAATTTGGATTATACAAACCTAATTCAAATAGAAAATTGAATGTAATTTAGATTGTCAAATATAAAAATTAAGCATGAATTTAAAGGTAGGTCAAAAGTGACATTATCAAGTGTCTAATACCATATTTTAGAATCTGCAAAGTCAATTAGTTAAATATTCATATGTAAATACTGATAATGTAGTGAAAATTATTAAAATGTAATGATGTCAATTAAATAAGTTATGAAAAATGTGTTCACTATAATGCATTTTGAGTATTATAAATAATAAAATAACTCTTGGATGCAAGAATGAATATGGATTAAAAAAAATATAAGGTTGAAGATTCTCAATACAAAAGCATTTGAAGGAGGAGTTGAGAGGTAGTGGAAGAGTGGTTGAGAATGGGGCATATAATATGTGTCCAATAAGTGGCATGGTATACATCCCTTTGTATCCTATCTAGGGCATGTATATCCCTTAGTATCCTAGCCATGACTACTATGTGTGTGTGATTTGGACTACTATAAAGGATGGTATAGGATTTTGGATAAATTTGCATAGAGTCTAGACACTATTAATGTGTTTAGGATGGTATCATACCTAAAAATAAAAAAATGTAAATAACAAATAAAAAAATTAAAAATAACCTAAGGAAATTTAAAAAAAACTACTAATATTCGATTTTGATATTCACTAGCCTAGATCAAGGCCTCAATGTCATTATATTGGCTAGAAGTAATCATTCACTTTTGGAGAATTTTTCTAACTCAAAGATGATAAATATCGATATGTTCAATATTCAAATGAATAGTAATCTTGAAATTTTAGAATACTATATATATTGTCAAAATTTTCATACTACTATATTACAGACTCAAAATTCTCACAATGCATGCTTGCCATATTGAATGGCTTGTATGTGGTTATTCATAACTCCTTTTTGAACCTCGTTTATTTCATGTGAAAGATGATTATGTATTTTTACTTGTTTCCTATGTTTAGATCTCACCTTGAATTTTTTGATACATCATTAGATAATGCTTTATTTCTATATAGAAATTACTTGATTGCTATGAATATTTACACAAGTTCCAAATTTAATTAAATATTTTACTAATGGAATTTTTTTGGTAATAAACATTATCAAATTGTAAACTAAGTCAATAATCACACATATATCAAATATTACTTTTGGTTTGATATATTTACACCAGTCTCATCTCTCTCACCAAAAAGGGGGCATACATAGGTACTGTTTATGTAAACTTAGTAAACATGGGGCAGTTGACTCAATACATATTCATTACACTCAGATTTGGACTCAAATTACACTTAAACTCACTCTATACATACTCATTATATCTCAGTTTTAAATCAAACTATGCTTTAATTACACATATTTTACTCAATAAATTATAGTTTCACTTAGGTTATGCACACTTGATAAAACTTATGCTCAAATTATATACATTTTTTATACAATATGACACATGTTATATACAATTTGGTATAATATACTCAAAATGTGCTAGTTGATCTTAGATTTTACTTAGATTTTTTTATTTAGATAGGTCCACAAATTAGAGATAAAAAATTAGATGCATTATTGTCTAAAAGCACAATATTTTCTAAACTGAAAAGGAAACAATATTCAGATTATCACAAATTATCATAGTCACTAAAACAATTTTTCTTAAGTAAACTAGAGATTATGCTCAGATTTGACAAATATTTATACAAATCACCAGGAATAAGGGCATGTGCATAGCATATGTTTGCATTTGACACAATTAAGCTAAGTTTTACATTGACTATGATAATGGGGGCATGTACACAACACATGTTTGCATAACTAAAAAATTATTCCTCAAAACTCATATTGATTTCTCAGACTATACAACTTATTATGCCCAATTAATAGATCTAGGGCATGTGCATGACATATGGTCTCATCTCTCAATTTTTACATTGGATTATATATAAATAATGACAATTCATGTCATTTTCTATGTTATTTACACTAGACTCAATTTAATTGATATCTACATCAATTTTTCACCAGGTATTTCACCAAATTTTAACCAGAATGAATCTTATAGGCATTTGTAGTGGTTGATTTAGTTTTTGCACTGGTACTATTATATTGAGTTGTGTGGGGCTGAAGTTAGATATTTTTTATATTCTAGGCACATCTATAGATAGTAAGAATTGGGAGAAAGCTTAGTTTGGCTCTTTATACCACATATATTTACTCAGACTCTACACATGAACTCTACATTATAGTTCATCTCTATATATAATACTCAATTTTTTTTCATTTCTCTATCCAAGAAGAGAACAATAGTAGAGACCATCTTCTCTCTGCATGGGTTGACTATATTGAACCCATGACATATCCACTCACAAGCAATCATATGCGACATAAGTAAGCTCAAGTATCACTTTTCTTTCTTTTACACTAATACTATCATTTTATTGCATTACTAGAATAAAAGGGGGAAAATGTAGATACCCAAATTTGGGTAAGAAACACAAGTACTATACTTTTTCATGACTTTACATTTATAAGCTCCTAATACCAAATAAGACTCTATTAGTGCATCTTATATTGGTCATATGTCTCTTCATCTTTTCTTTTACATTGATGTTTTAATTTATATTTTTACAAATATTATTTTATTATTTAAATCCATATGTGTCACAAGGATCCCTGGTCCATTACCTTTTTAATCTTACAATTTTCTTATTTTTCAATAAAACTATTCTTTACAAATGAACATGCCCTACATGATTATCCATAAATGTCGGTCTTATCCTATCTTCATTTATGGTCCTTATTTTAAGTCACATTTTATTTGGGTCTCTTTTTATGATTGTTTTATTTCTTTTTAGTCTATTTTATGTGCTAATAAGTTTTCAAATTTGAATTAGAAGTCTTCTATTTATAAATCCCTTAAGGTCATTTTACAATTAGCACTAACCTTCTTCAAAATCAAAATTAAATGAAAAACATATCACAGTAAACTCAACACATGTATTATATATATCTGAAGTTTATATTGTTACATATGAATTACACACTTAGACTAAATAAGGACGTATTCAAAAGAGAATTTTGATTCCTAATGCATATAACCCACTCACACCTAGAGAGTAAAGGGAGAACTACATCTAGCTCTTTGAAATATTGGCTATGTATCCAACACTCGCAAGGGGTTTTTAAGGCCAGCTTGACTCAACCCTCTACCCATTTTCCCAATTTTATGTCTCATATTTTCATTTAGGACATTGATAGGGTTTTTGAAGAAGTAAAGATAAACACATGATATATCACACAATAATGTGTTTCTATAAGGATAAAATACACATAGAGGTAGTTTTTAATAGTTCATCAATTCATAGATTTATCCCATAGTCAACACAAATAAAACTAAACTTTAGGGGTAATGTTGTATGTCGTAGTAGTCCAAATCTATCAACCATGTATCATTCAGTCAAACAACCACTCTAATAGATCTAAGGGCATCTCAGTCAATGTTATAATCAGCTAAAATTATCTATAAATCTATGTACTTAGATTATAAATAAGTGTTTATTGTTGAGTTATGGAGCTAAAAGCTTCAACTCTTTGCAAACAGGTGGAACAAGAAGGTTGCTGAGATCCAGGAGCACCGGCGTCGGCAGCAGGACCGACATCGGTCGTGACCCAGTGCAGAAGGCCACCGGCGACGGCAGGGAGTCGACCGACGTTGGCAGAACCAGACTAGCAGGGACCGACATCGATCGCCTGTGTGTTTCAGAACTGCTCGTTACACGGATAGTTAGTTAAGTGAACGAAGTGTTTGCATGTAAAGGCCAGTTAGAGTCTTTGGTTACGAGGATAATTGTCTAAATTAAGAGTCTAAGTTAGTGTTTGAGTTAGGGATCTATTTATAGACCCATTGGCATGTATTGTAATTAAGGCATGAGATAGAGAGGAAGGCAAGTAAGTTGCTTCCATTGTAAGATCATTGAGTTGCAGGTTGTTACAAGCTCATAGGAGATCTACATGTGAGTATGGTCTATTGAATTGCAGGTTGCAGGTTCATGGGAGATCAACTTGAAGTACTTTTGAGTGCTTGGTGAATTGGCAGGGTTATTACTGACTAGTTGGAGAGGTGAACACCAATTTTGTTTGTGAGTTGGTTGTTGGGACCATTTTTTTGTGTAGGAGAGTGTTGTGTGAGAAGAATTACTGTACACTTGAGGTGTGGCAAACCTCTATAAGGTGAAAGAGTGTGGTGGCTCTTTGTTGTATTCTTTTCTGTAAAGTGTTAATACAAGATAGTGTATTGTCTCTCATATTCTGTGCTATTGGTGAATTCTAGCTACTTGTGTTTCTGGTTATTTCCGCATTTATAATTGCTTATATTTGGTAATCATACTGTGCTCTTTCTGAGGAGCAAGATCCAACAAGAGGAATCAGAACAGAGGTGTGTTTGTTCTTGGACTTCCCTGACATTTATCCTCTTTTCATGTTTTTGGTTAAAACCCTAATTGTTCATATGTTGACATATATGATTTATATGTTGAATGTTTATTGAGTTACAATTTGATTTACTCAATAGTTAGTCTTAATTATATTAAACCCTTTTTAATCCAAATTTTGATTAAAAAAAATGCATGCACATGTCAAATATTGATCATGGGAGGTACAACTAATATTTTTTTCATCGAAACTTGCTTAGTATACCATTCTAAAACATGAGCATAATGCAATGCTAGTATGTATATATATATATATGTATATATATGTGTGTGTGTGTGTGTGTGTGTGTACATATATATATATATGTATATATATATATATGTATATGTATATATATATGTATATGTATATATATATATGTGTGTGTATATATATATATGTGTGTGTGTATATATATATATATATGTATGTATGTATGTATGTATGATTTTAGATTAGTTACAAGTACCAATGCCAAAGCAAGTAAATATCTCTCAAAGAGTGGTACCAGGATGGGTCCAAATAACCACAAGGTAATGCTAGATTAGGTTTAGAATGTCCAACAATGCCAATGCAAGTAAATATCTCTCAAAGAGTGGTACTAGGATGGGTCTAAATAACCATACGATAAATGCTAGATTAGGTTTAGGTTATAAGAGGGGTTCATATGGCCATTAGCTAAAGGATATATTAGGTTTGCAAAGTCCAAAGGGGCAAGTAAGGTGCTAGAATGGGTCTAGATAAACATAACGTGAAAAGCTAAATTAGGTCTATAAGACTCAAGAGGGAAGTACAATACTAACATAGCTATGGATATCCATAGGGCAAAGGCTAACTTATGTATAGAAGGCCCAAGAGGGAAGTAAGGAACAAGGATGTCTCTATATAGCTATGAGGTAAAGTATATATTAGGTCTAAAAAGTCCAAGAGGAAAGTAAGGTGATTAGGATGGGCTTGGATAACCATGAAGTAAATGATAGATTAGATCTGAAAGGTCTAAGATAGATAGAAATCTAAAAAATACCAAATATAACGAAGAGCATCTTGAAAACTAGAGATGAAAATGTAACTCTATATGACAATAATATGTAGATTAATGTAAAAATTCAAAAAAAAATTGTATAATTTTTTGAAATAAAAAATTGGTATCACACTTTGTGATCCATCATCATGATACAAATTTGTATCCTAATGATGGATCATGGGGTGTGTTCAAAACCATTGATCTCAAAATATTCTACCCAATATTTTACAATGTTTTTTACATTAATAATTATGGACTATGAAAAACTTTTATCTTTAATATTTATCATGTGAAAATGCCAAATAAAGAGGAAGAAAAGGGTATGAAGAAAGCATGAAAGACTCGATAATAAGATAATTTGTCAAGAGGAGAGATAGAAAGGAGTGAAGTGATGGTGCCACAAAGAAGAAGAAATATTTATTATAAATAAGAAACCATAATAAATTCATTGAGACTAACAACTCTTAAAATTTATATTTAAGACACCTAATGGGGCAAGGCTTGGGCTAACTAGTGAAGTAGTAAGATTTGTGTTCTATGAAGGTTCCAAATATGCATGTAAAATTAAAGGTGTAAATCTTCCCATGACTTTTCCTCCACTCCTCATGACCTGTGGGAGCCAAAAACTAATATGAGGATTCCTTATTCACATAAAAATGTAGGTGGCATTGCTGACAAATATGAGGTATTCTATTCCAGTCTCCATCTTATTACAGTCGAATAAGTCTCCTAATATTAATGAGGCCACCATAGAAATTGAGCTTTCAACTAAAGCAGGGGGCATTCTAATGAGATATTTATATCATCATTCCTTTTATATGCTTTGGATTTTAATAATTTTTTTGTTTATTTTTTATTTATGATTGAATTTTGAATTTTGGATTTTTGTATTTGTGTTCCTTCTGATAGATTTGAAAGTACAGCAATAGGTTTATAATATGAAAACACAAATATATTACACCTAGCTAGGAGAGGGGAGCCTAAGGACTAGATGCTTAGATATTTTTAAAATTTCACCTCATCAAAGAATATGATCTTAAATCTAACCTAAGTGTTCCTCAAGAGGAAACATGGAATATGATATAGTCTAAGATGATGGTATGAATCGAATAATGATGGAAATATAGTAACCACAAAATGGGAATTATTATTACTTAAGAGAAGTTGAACATGTTATCAAGATAGGAACTAGGTGTATATGTCATGGTGGCTAAGATAAGTAAAGTGTCATGGTGAGGCCAAGTGGGGTTGTAAGACAAACATATGGTAGATAATAATTTGAGTGTTGATAATGGAAGTGGTGGTAGGGATGATTTGAAAATAAGTTGTCTAATCAATCCACAAAGTATATATAAAAATTGAGATTTGGAAAATAAGAATGAATAACCAAAGAGGGGACATGGAAAACCCAAAGGGGAATAAAATGGTTAAATCTAAGAGAGGAAAAGTGGTAAAATCCAAGACAAATTAAATTATAAAACCTATGAATAAAAAAGGGTAAAAATCAATAAGGATAGAATATTAAAATCCAAAATGGAAAAAAAGGGAAAAAATCAAGAAGAATAAAATAGTAAAACCAAAAAAAAAGAGGATACTAATGGTGATATTGAAAAATGGAGGGATGTTGAGGGTTTATTGATGGAGGTGATTCAAATTATTCATAGGAAATCCAATTATACTAGAAATTATCAAGACAGGGGCACATGAGAGAAAATTTTTAATTGAAGGAGGAACTTTGGTTTAGAGTGTTAGCACTAAGCGGTATGCCATGATTTTGGTAAAGGCCTCTAGATATTGACACAATGGAAACCATAATCTCAATATTATCAGTTTGCATTCAAAATATATTTGAAGTTAAGGAAGGTCATCATTGAAAAGGGTATCAATTGAAAAAATCATCATATTAATAACATCAATTCTCCTTATCATAACCATGAAAATATATATGCTTTAATTGACATTCATGGGAGGATCACTATCATTATTAGCATGATTTTATAAGGGATGTGAATTCCAAATATGCTTGTTGAAGGTTTATGGTCACATAATTCTTAAAAGCTAACAAAAACACTTACAATAGGAATTACTCTTGGCTCTATAAAAATAAGAAGAGATAGGTGTGATGTTGAAACTTTGTCTACATAATTGGTAAGGAAGAAAGCTATGGTGTGGAGAATTATTTAGTAGGGTGGATTATCAACCTTCATCAAAAGTATTATGGGATTTGATCCACACATCTATGTGGAATTTTATAAATCATGAGAGGCTCGAGTAGTGACTTTGAGGGGTGTCTTATTCATAGTTTTTTAAGACAATATAACACAAATAACATGTATGAGTTCTGGTGGTATAAAATTCTTCAAAGAAAAAAGAGATAAGAATGAGTAAGTTATGTTCTTTATTAAGGGGTAAGGAAAAACTTATTGATTTCCAAGGAGGTTATTTGAGAGACTCAATATTTGTTCCATGGAATAAATTCTCTAACAAGTGATGAGATGTATTGCTCTTGAAGGTAAATTCAAATGTACCTACTCCTATCATTTTTCCTTCCTAAACCACGTGCGGGATAAAAATCAGATAAGATTTCCTTTTTATCTGCTTCTTTAACTAGAAAATTTAGTCTTAGATGTTTAGGCATAGAAAATTATATTAGCCATACACCAAGTATTGATTTATTTTCTCTACCGTCATGCTAGAATCCAAGTTGAGTCCACAAAACCTAGGTCATCCTCTAAACTAGTTACAAGAGAAAGTATGGAGGGAAGATCTAACCCTAAGAATTCTAATACCATCACTTTAAAAATTCCTATTTAATTCAAACCATATGTGATTAAATACAAAGTTTTTTCTCCTAAGGAAGTCACAAATAATGTGATATAAAATCCTTTTTTATAATGAAATTCACCATGTTTTATCTTTGGATAGTGGCCATTCTTATTCTTCTCAGAGTGAGACTTCTATTAAAGGGAATGAAGACTTAGATTCTAAATTTTTTATAGATCATAATATGGATACTTGTGAATAAATCAAGGTCCAATAAAGTTGAGATTAAGAGAGATAAAAGGAAAATCCTTGATCTTGATGTGGGAAATCCCCAAGATGAAGTTATTTTTGTGGAAAATGATATTAATTTGCGCAAAAGCCTTATGAGGTGGATAATGAAGGACAATGAGATTTTTAAGGAAAAAATGAAATAGATTCAAATGCCAACTAATGAGGGAGGTAATTAGGTTAAAAGGGAAGGGGAGTGGACAAAGAGAGGAGAAAAATTCAATAACAATGTTACCTTGTTGGAGGATAAGATTGCTTAGATAGATATGAAAAGAGAGAAAATGAAGGAGGTTATGAATAAGCTCATCCAATTTAATAGTATTTACATCAAGAACTATGCCACTAACACCCACTTAATGAAATAATCCCTTGGGGGAAAGAGTGAGGAACAGATAGGTAACAGAGCTACCAAAAGATTGAAGATGCAGGAAAAGGTAAGAAGGTAAAAAATAAAGATATTGATATAGAGAAGGCCAAGGACTTCATAAATTTCATGGATGAAGACTAAGATCTAGCTAAAGCCTTGGCAACATTTTTGATTCTTAGTTTTTTTATCTGTTATTTTTCTACAGAGTGGTTGTTGGTTGCATCTTTGATATGCTATCATCTAGTTGGGCTTTATTGTGCCATGCATTGTCTAGTTATGATTTTAGTATGGTTCTGTAACATTATTATCTTTATTTTACTTTTTGTATGAGGGTAGAGTTCCTCTCAAAATCCTTTTTTACCAATAATATAAAAATACTAAAACTAAAAAGAGATAAAATGGTAAAACCCAAAAGGGATAGAATAGAGAAACTCTAAAGGAATAAAAAGGTAAAATTAAATAGAAATAAAAGGTAATATTGTAAAACCCAAGAAAGATAAAATTTTAAAATTTATGAAAAATAAAATAGTAAAACCCTAAAATGAATAAAAATTAATTTCATCATGGATAAAGCCCAAATATCGCCAATAAATAGAAATAATATAGATGATAAATAAAGTACAATAATTAAAAACACATGATTGTTTTACCTTTTTATATATTTATTAGTGTGTCTAAAAAATATAAAATTTTGAGTTACTCATATTGTACAATATATAGTACTAATATACAAATCTAAATGCTAAAGTAGAGTATGATTGAATTGTTACAATTTACTAGTTATGAAAATTTCTAAGAAGATTAGATTACTTTTCTTGTTACTAATATATTATGGTTTGATACTATGCATAGGCATAAATAAGGACTAAAGATGAATTTGGAGTCACTTAGCTTCAAAAACTAGGTATCTAGATATGACTGGACAATTTCATCAATATTTGGATGCCTATGCTAGACGTAGCATTTTCATTTTTCCATAATTTTTCCTATAGCCTAGACATAAATATTTTGGTACATGTTTTTATGCATGATTTTAAAATTTATTCTTATGTGATATCTGTAGAGAGGATTACAAAGAGAGTTAGTCAAGCATTAGTCAAGAAATCATGAAAAATGCATTAAAGACATAACAAAACTTAGCCTATCTATTCATGCAGGGTTTGGTAATAACACTAAGATATAAATGAAAGAAAGTAAACCATTACCTTCCCAAGTGAATCCATTTCTCAAAAGTCACTCAAAAACATGTTGTCTCCTTGATCAAGCATTCTTGTCTTCATCAACAATGGTGGTAAACTCCTCTAAAGTCTCAAGAACACTCCATAAAACCTAGGCTCATGATATTGAAACTATCTAATTTGCCTATTGGATAACATAACACCTCCTAAAATGTAGAGAGGCTTAAAAAGAGAGTTAGTCAAGAATTAGTCAATAAATAATGAAAAATACATTAAAGACAACAAAACTTAGCCTATCTATTCATACAAGAATTACAAAGGATAACAATAAACACTTGAAAGAAAGAAACATCGATTACCTTCCCAAGTGGATTCACCTTACAAGTGTGGCTCAAAAGCATGTTATCCATTGATCAAGAGTTTTTGTATTCATCAACAATGGTGGTAGCTCTTCCCATGTCTCAATAATTCTTTGCATAACCTAGGCTCAAAGTCGATGAAATCTCCAATCTAGCCTCTCAAATGAAGCTTGCTAATGAAAAACAATGATCAACACAAAGGATTATGGAGACAATTTATAATTATAAATTTTCACAAATCAAGATTGAAAATGATGTTCATGGCCTCTCTATTTATAGATTTTTGAGATTGATCAAGATCAACCATGACCGTCCATCTCAAGATTGAGATGTGTGGCCATGAATTAATCCAATTATATAATTAAATCCATAAATATCCCCCATAAATATTTGTGATAGAGGGGAATTTAAGAGGCATGGAGGGTCTTAATGAGGCATGGGAGACCATAATCTTGACATTTTATGTATTTATGGCTTATGGATGCCACCCCATATGATGGTGTCATTAGGTGATGCAGTTAATAGAAATGAATTTCCAAAAAGAAATATTCAACAACTCTCATGGAAAATCCACTTAAGCTCTTGATTTGGATCAATTAACCTTAAACAAGGTTAATCAACATTTGTGTAATTATTTGGAAATTGGCCCTTAATTAATCAAAATAGTCAATAAGTCATATTACTGGTTTGTAATTTGACTCAGGAAGAATTGGAAGGTGATGTTAGATGCATTAGAATTGTATTCCCATTTAGAATGTTTCCAACAAAAAATAATAAAGGTACATGATGTGTACCAATGAATTAGAAGAAAAGAGTGATCTAGAGCACAAAAAGGTGAAATCATTATTTTGACTCGAAATGAATTGATCAAAGTTAGGTATCACATAAAATGCATTACCCTATTTAGGGATACTTTGACCTAAATTGACACTTGCAAATGACAAGTTTGAACCATTTAGGGTGTTTTAATGATTTTAACCTAACATGTGTATTTGAGTGCAATTTGAGTAAGATTGATAATTTTAACACAAATGGTGTTAAGAATTGGATGTCTACATTTTACCCTTATTTGAGAAGGCATAGTGAGACATTCATATGAAGCAATGTCTTTTCAAAGAAAAGAGTTTTCAAGAAGAAATTAGAATATACCCATGATGCCCCCTGGAGAGGACATACTAGGATGAAAGAGAAGAATGGACTCTTGAAAAGAGAGGGACAATGACAAATTAACCCATTGAGTAGTTCACATCCAAATGAGCTAATGCTTGCATACATGATTACCATCAATGATCAAAATGTAACTAGAGGTATAATAGGCCCTAAATATAGGGGGAATGGGAAAGATATGATCCATAAATGTAAGGGGCACACATCCAAATGAGCTAATGCTTGCACACATGATTGCCATCAATGATAAAAATGTAACTATAGGTATAATAGGCCCCAATTTGAGAGTAAAAGCTGCACGCTTATGACATTGATCAATCTCAAGACAAGTTACACACTAAAATATTGCCATCATTAGAATTAGTTTGAAGATCTTGGAAATAGAATAAAAGAGAGAAAGATCTACTTTAGGAAGGGAAGCACCACTAGAATGGGGTCTTCAAAGAGAAGATAATAAGAGGTGCCCCATTAGAGCAAATGTGATCACGATAAAATATTCTTGCCCTAAGAGGGTGAATTTTGATCATTGATAAAGAATAAATAATGGTTTGCCCTTGTAGATCTGATTTGATTCTGACATTGTTCAGATGTTGTGCCCCAACATGGGCAATTGGCAAGTAAAATAGCTAAAAGATATCACCCAAAAGATAGGTTAAAGAGAGTGAGCACAAACATACATATGACAGTGTAATGGCTTAGAAAGCCATATAAAACCAAGCATATGAGAATGCACAAAGTGATGAAAGAGATGAAAAGACGAATGAAGGATAGCCGAGATGACCTCAATAGAAATTGAGTGCTGCCTACATAGTCTAGTAAGACCTCAAGCCGATGTAGTTCACCCAAGTTTGGGAGAGAATAGAATGAGGAATGATGAAATTTAACCAAGAATTGATTAAGCTCATAATGTATGAAAAGAGATGCATGTCTGATCATAGAGTCAAGTGCTAAAATGCATGATACGTAGATGCCTATTTTCATATTATGAGCCTAGAGTATGCAAAGTGTTCTTGAGAACTATTCATTAGAGTGATGTTGACATCAAGACTTTGAAACCTAAGCACAAAGTGCTTGCTATAGAAAAAAAAATTAGGCATCATAAGTATGAATAACTTAGAATGACATAATATTTGAATTACATTGATCCGGTTCAAATGTGAATACCTATAACTAAGGATAATGGTAAAATAATGACCAAAACTGGAGTTATAGCTATTTACATTTAAACAAAAAAGGAAAAGATAAATAAAAAGAAAAAATGACATGTTAACAACATGAGATCAAGATAAAAATAATCAAGATCTATGTGGAACATCAAGATGTACTTGGGAAATGAAATAAAGAAGCAAGACCAAACAGGAAAATAAAAGACTGGACAATAAACAATAATAAAATAAACACACATAAAATGTTTTTGAATGTTTTACAAATGTTTTTGGAATTTTATAAGTATCTCAACTCGATTAAGGATTAAGAGATATAAAATGGTCCAACTCATGAAATGATGAGAGTGTGCTAACTTAAAATGCTCATAATACGATGAGAGTGTATGATAAGAGGGACTGATTTGACCTCAACATGAATCAAGCATGACCTACATAACCCCAAAATAATCCCAAGTCATATTAATTATGCCCACACAAAAGGTGGTGAAAAACCAACCAGGTCAAAATAAGTTCATAAGTAAAGGTGAATGACAAGACAAATAATAATATTAATGACCAGATGATATGACAATGCATGCTAAAAAGTCATTGTACCTAATTTACCCATAGGTGGTTGTAATCAGGAAATAATGATATAATACTAATTTTTCTTAAGGTGGTTATAATCAGGGGTACCAAAATAATATTGATTTACCCATAGGAGGTTATAATAAGTGATACCAAATAAGATGATAGATAAAAGATAACTTGCAAGATCAAATGTTACACTACTGCCATAGACGATCATTGAACACAAAATTCTAAAATTGTTGAAACTGGACCAAAATCTCCCCATAGAAAGTGTAAGATGAACCAAAGGGACCAAGATCAAAATGGGATCGATAAGGTGACTAAAATAAAGACTTGGTTAATAGTAAGGAAATGGTATAATAAAAATGGTATAATGAAATGATCCGAAGAAAATTGGCTAGAGTGGTAACAAAATTGGCCCTGAGTGATGTTTGGCTTAGATTGCTTGTAAAATAATAACATTACTTAGGTTACGCATAAAATTATGAGAGCATTACTTAGTGTTGGGTGAATATTTTATCGTCAATTAACTGAAGACAAAATGGTTATATCAACCACAGTGTAATGAGATAAATCTCTCCTCGTAGTAAGGGGAGGCTCCCTATAAACTATCAAAAACATAACCTCTACTAAATACTAACTCAGGGGTGAGATTATATCATCCATTTCTCTTTTTTTAGAAATGATGTTCACAAAACAAAAGGAAGACTTCCTGGGTAATAACTGAATCCACAAGAAACCTATAAAAACACAAAGTCTTTCATTGCTTCTCTTATTGATTTATGACTTATATCACACTAGAATGAGGTGCAACACAAAGTCTTCACTGAAAACTACAATAGAGCATATGATTAAAAAAGATAAAGGTAGTTCAAATATTTTCCAATATCCTTCACTCTAAGACACTAAAACACAAATTAAAGGCTATTATGGTAGCACAAAGTCTCCATAATCAGCTTCAAAACATCTCCCAGATTATTTTCACTCTCTCTGCTTATTTGATCAAATGGATAAGATTATATTTAGGAAAAGGACATAAGAATAATTTACTACATAACACAAGTTATTTCAAAAAAAAGTTTGAAAGGTCACTTGCTTTCTCATTTACCTAATAAAATTTGATTAACAATTTGAGCTCAAAGTCTCAAAAATGTCTTTCAATTTGGGTAGAGTTTTGCCTCCAATAAATGAGGGATCCTCTCTCCTAAAAAATGAGAGATTACAATATATAGCATCCAAAAGAAAGACTTTGGTGCTTCTTTCCACAAATGGCCCATGATGCATTAAATGCATTGGAAAGAGGAAGTCTTATGAAGGGGCCATGCTAGAGCATATTACTAGCCTTGACTTTGGCATTTAAATCATATCAAATGTCTCTTCAAAAGCATGGGTTTCTTGGTCCTCTAAAAGGCAAGGCTGCTCCTTTTTATGATACTTACATGACTATCAACTCATCTTTACTCAAATTAAGAAAAATGGGTCATGCCATTGAATGCTTATGCTCTTTGATAACCACTTGGTGGACTATTCCACCCACTGGAATAACTCTTCTGTTGACACTTCTAGATTCTCTATTTTGTTCCCTCTTTCCTTGATATATTTTGTCTCTTTTTGGTGATCTGAGCTCTCAGGGATATCTTCTCACCTTTTGCTGGCTTCTCCAGCTCCTTTCTCAGTGGGTCACTGAGTTTGTCCTCGGGTTTGCATCATTTGAAAACCAATGATTATTCCATTGTCCTAAATTTGACGTCCATGGGGATGTCACCAGTTGCTTGAACCTTTTGAATCTTGAACCATCTTTTAGAGTTTACCAGTTCAATGGTTCAATGGCTCAATATTTTATGTTTTGCAAAGAGTCGTGTTCACTCAATTTTCTTATGAATTCAATGTATCGTTGAACCAACTATTTGAACCTTCCACTTGAACCTTTTGTTGGAACCTTTTTCTTGAACTTTTTATTTGAATCTTCCACTAGATCCTTTCACTTGAACCTTTTGTTTGAACCTTCCACTTGAACCTTTTCAGCAGAGTTCAATGGTTCAAATTTCAATGTGACTATGGTTGGTCTATATAGTTCATTTAATATTATTGAACCCCATCATTGAACCATATATCATTGAACCTCGATGTTAAACCATTCTTATCATTTTTTTAGGAAATGCCTTCAAGTGTTTTGAAATTTTTTCTTGCAAAAACCCACCTTTTGAACCTTGTTCATTTTCTCGACTGTAAACCCTTTGAAAATGAGTGATTTCATTTGCCGAAAAGGCTTGTGCAATTAAATAAATTGACTACTCAGAACATTTTTGAGAAAGAAGGAGACCATTTTTGGCCTACAAGAACCAAATAGTCAACAAGTTATCCACAAAAATGAGTGACTATTTTTGGGAACAACACTTAGGTTGCTCATAAAATAATGAGAGTGTGGAAAAGGGGTGAACGAACTGACCTCAATAGTAATTGAGCATTACCTATGTAGTCTTGAAGGACCTCAAGTCAATGTAGTTCAAATAACATGGTTCATAGATCACAATGGTATAATAATGCCTAAAAAGGGCTTATAGGATTGCCCCCAAGAGATGAGGCATGGTAATAGGAAATGATAATTGGAAAAGTGAAAAATGGTTTTGTTATTCTTGCTGATAGGGAGATGCACATCCTAATCAATAGGTGAGACAACAAAAATGATCAGTTATAAATTTGCTATCCAACACCCTTTCAAAAAAGCTACTCTATTAATAACTAGCTATAGATCTGATCTTAATAATGTGTTTGTGATCTTCATGGGTCATTGAATTTGATTCCTTCAAATGTTGACATAAGATATCCTTGTAGCTTCTATAAAGGAAAGTGTTGCCAATGATAAATGATATAAGTGGGTAATAAATAGGTGGGTGATAATGAAATCTATAATGAATGGGAAACAAATGAAGATCAGGACCTTCAGTCACATGTAATGTAGTGAAAAAGGTTTGATTGTCTTCTAGTGCTTGTGAAAAGGTTTCACTAATCACATTTGATGAGATTCTAAATATATGAATATTTAAAAAAATTCCATTGATTTATTCACTAATTAGAAAGAATATTCTATATTACAAACACCAACATTATTCTAACTTCACATTGAGAGGAAAACACACAATCTTCCCAATTTTGAGTCCACATAGCCCAAGTAACTATGAGTTAAGTTTGAATACACCTCCAAGGTCACAAGTCATTAATGAAGCACATAGTTACACTAGGATTGCACTAACATATATCAATACATATTATTTCACACACACCACTATAGCATGGAAGAATTGCATGAATTTTAATCTCTTTTCATAGTATTAGTATATAGGTAACTCTCAACACATGGGGTGTTGAAATCAAGCACAACTTGATCCACTAACCCATTTTTTCCCACTTACTACATTTGTTTCTCATTGTATTTTGAGATAGGGTTCAAAGTGAATAAGAAGGCACACAACATCTCCCACAATGAATTGAGTGAATCTGATCACACACATAGGACCTACAGGAGAAGGTACACTAATCCAAATTCACACAGAGGGAAAAAAACCTATTGGATGTCAGTGCTCCCTATAGACAATAGTGCATGAAACTTTATCTGAATAACATGAGCTCATCCTAGAATCAAATGAAGCCCTATTCTTGATTCATAATGATCTTGCATAGTCCCATAGTTAATAAAATTGTCTTGGTTGCAGTCTACTAAATCTGAATGCCAGTTAAGTTATTTATCTTTACTACTTTCCCCTTTTAGCATATTTATATAATTAGCAAGTTTTAAATCAACCTTTTGTATTTATTTCATATATTATATATTTTGATTTTACTCAACAATTTGTCATAATTATATTAACACATTGTTTCATTCACTAATTTTGATAAAATACAAAAAAATTATTTGGCTTATTACAATGTAAAATAGGTGTAGACACACACCAAAAAATAGACTCATATCTATTTATTTGTTAAATTATATGTTTTTAAAGACATATGTATATATAAATTATTAGTCTAAATTAAATATTATTATTGTATTTTTTAATTTTTTAGTATTCTATGCACCTTCTTCTGATACCTTCTAGTTAATTTTTTCTTACTTGAATTTTATACTGCTATGTTTTTCTTGTCTAGAGTGAACTTGTTACTCTCTAGATATGTATAAATAATGTTACACTCTAAACATGTTTGAAGCATAATTATATGGTCCCTTGTCCCTTGTCCCTTATGACCCTTATCCTCTCTTTTTTTACTATTTGATATCGATTTGAGTGTCAATAGGATCCCAATTTAAATAAAAAGTGTCTATAAATACGCACATATTCTATTCATTTAGGTAGCTTGCACTAGAAATAGTTCACGTATTGTTTACATAAATCTATTAAGCATTTAGAAAAATCATTTAAACATTACAACATTTATTGAAACATAAATGCGCATGTTAGAAACACATCGTATTATACTAGTTTGCATGGTTGATAAATTACTATAATTATTAGAGTGTTGTTTTTTATATTGTACATCATTGAGGGCTTGAAAACTATAAACATAGATTGACTATTACTTGGTAGAATACATACCCAAAAACATCTATTGTTTTTCTTACATTTTTTAGATCTAGCTGTCCAATTGGGGAAAGAAGAAATAATTCATTTTCTTAGCGATCTGAGCAAAGGCATAAAAATTTGAGTGGGGTTTTTGGAGGTATGGGTCACACAAACACAATTGTCAAAGCATATTTTTCATACTTAATATTTTTTCTTGAGTTGAATTCAACATGCTGTAAACACCTAAAATTGGCCACCGATAAACTCCAATTAGGCTTTTGGCCAATTTCCACTTAAAATACACAATTTGGCCTAAAAACACTAAAACATGCTAAATGACGTGAAATTGAAATATTCAAATGCCAATTTTGGCTATAGTATAATCAAATGGGGAAATGCAATTGTGGGCTAGCTAACTTTGATCAGATGATTCTGAGTCAAAATGCCAATTTTGTACCTAGGTGATTAGTATTGCTCTTTCCTATCAAATCTCTTACATGAGACACATGCCTTTGTTATTTTTTGTTGGTAACATCCTAAATGAGAATATGGTTCGAATGCTTCTGACATTGCCTTCCAATTCTAATCTAGTTGAATTTAGGACCAATAACAAGGCATTCTGATCAATTTGGGTAATTTGTGCATAAAGTGCTTAAACATGCTTAAGAGATAATTAACCCAAATCAAGGCCTAATTAAGAATTCCATAGAAACTTGTTGAATAATTTATTTTGGAAATGAATATTGAATATCTGCATCATTAGGTGACCTCATTTCTTGGAAAGACATCCCTAGGTCATAAATGCCACAAATATCAAGATTCATGCCCTCTATGCCTCATCAATGCCATCCATGATGCCCTCCATGCATCTTAATTTCCCCTTCTTCCAATGTAATGATGAGGATAATTATAAAATTAATTATAAAAATTGAATTAATCCTCAACCACACATCTTAATCTTAGGATGGATGGTTTAGGTTGATTCTAGACAGTCTCAAAAATCTATAAATAGAGAAGCCATGAACGTCATTTTTAAGCTATTTTGGTGCGAAGTTATAATGCACATATATCTTCAAGGAGCCATTGCAACTAGTGTTACCATGCTAAATTTATTCCAATCCAAGCCAAGCCACAAGCCAAAGGTGCCAAGGAGAGATGGAGGTAGCCAAGCTTCCATTGCCAAGGACTTCATGAGCACAAAGCTATGCAAGCCACTACAACAAGCATTTTGGAGCATCCAAAGAAGGTAAAAGAGGTTTGTTTTATATTTTAGTTATGTGTTTTATTCATGTTTATTAACTAAGCTCTCCCTAGTATCTAGGCCTAGAGATGTTATGCTAATTAGTGTGTTTCTTTCATTTTGTTTTCATTTTGGAACTAACCCCATACTAACCATCCTCTCTTGAGTCAAATTCCTAGATCACATATGGCACGCCCAGTGGGATTAGACACATCTCACACTGAAGAATATTAATTTTCAATTTTAAAATATTAATTTGGACCCTTAAAACTCTTACAAATTGATTTTCTAATTTTATTTTGCCATTTTTATTTGCCACAGATTTACACAGTTAGTGACATCAATAAGACCGACATCAGTTTCATATCTTAACTGACGTCAGTTAGTAAAACTGACATCAGTTGTATACCTATCATCAGTCACATTGGTATAACTAATGTCAATTAGATAATTGACATCAGTTAGAAAATGCAACTGTCATCACTTATATAAATTGATGTTGGTCATTGTGTTTTTCTTAAAACACAGACCTAAGAGCTCTTTTTATAAAGTTTATTGTTTAAAACCAAAAAGAGCTTCAAAGCTAAAGGACATGCTAACATTTTTGCTGCAGGACCAAGCTTGGCATTTGCTAAAAACATTTTTTAAATCACCTTTTGCATGTTTAAAAATTAATTAGGAACCTTGTTTTGGTGTTTAACAAAAGAATTTTTTATGTTTATAGTGAATATTTTCAAAGTTTGCAACTAAGACAAAGGGATCAAATGAATGCCACCAAATATTTCATTTGGGCTTAAAATTGAACACATTTGTCAATTCTTATTTGTAATAGTTGTTTAATTATATTTTATCTGGCAAAAAGAGAAATGTTGACTGTATGCTCTTCTATTTGTCCCCTTTAGGGAACTCTTGGAATCAAAAGCGCCATTCCTATTACAAGTCACCTAGTCCAAGGCTTAGAAAGAAAGTCATCTAAATCACTCCCCAAAAACTCATCAAAGTTTGTGTGACCTTTAAAATGACCCTAAAGTCTTTATCTTAGTCTTTTATTTTCATGCAAACTTGGCTTGCAAGGGGGATGCCATTACCTCCCATGAGTTCTTTAGGGAAGCTTTGACCCAGGATTTCATCTCTCAGCATTGACTTGATTTGGATCCTAATCAGAGTTGCACATGAGACGTAGTGGCACTTTAGACATTGTACTAAACTGAGTGAAAAACAAGATGTAGTGGTTAAAAAAAAGGGTTGGACCTTTTTTCAGTAAGCCAAGTGATACAGACCCAAAATCTATGCTTTTATTTTGCATTGCTTGGCATGAAAGTCATTATGCAATTGATTCCCCTAGAATGTTCAGAAACTTGTTAGATCTTAGACAAATCCCCACTTGGCATGGAAGTATTGTTGGTGTAAGGTATGCCTCAAGGTCCATGTTACAGTATATATATGTGAAGGGTTGAAGTATAGATATATACTTTTTGGCTATATATTGTAACCCTATATTATGCATATTGCTTATGTAAATGAATTTGGGGAAAACTTTTGATGTAAGTTTTATTATAAAACCCAGGTACGGGTAGGTGAATGATTGAATGTAGGTTATTTTGTTGGTTTTAAGCAACGAGGAATACTAGAAGATGTTTTAATATATATAAGGTAGAGTTTAGTGGATTCTGTTCATTATAATTATGAGAGGATTATGTTTAAATATGACTATGTAAAATATATAGTTTGAATTCATCTTTTATTTGGGAAAGAGACTTAAACAATCATTGAATGGATTGAGTTTTTGGATTAATTGTATGTCATGCACATTATTTGGTTGTGTGTTAATATTGTTTTAATAAAAATGGTCGAGTAAAGTATTCAATTATGTTGTTTAATTAAACATGACTATTCATAAAGACTTTATTCTTGAACTAGATTTTATTATGAGTTTGTAACTTGATTAGGTATAGTCGGCTGGTTGTTATAATTTGGTTGAAGTGTCAAATTTGAATTGATTATGTTAATATGTTTAAGACTATTTTTGGATTCTATTTATTATATGTAATAAACTAGATAATGGATTCATTTCATTTGATGGACATGAATGTGTGTGATAATTCTGTAATTAGCTTAATTTTGATTTGCTAAAGAGGAATATTTTTGCATGGATCTATTGGTTTTAATATTATTATTTATTTTTACCAAATCTCACATTCATGACCTTACTTAAGTAGTAGATGGATTTAACTAGATTAATTAGCACCATAAATTCAAGATGAGGTGTAATCTGATTGAATGATGTATATGAATTTAACTGATTCTAGAGATAATTTATTATTGAAAACTTTGGCCAAAGTAATGTTTGATAAACATTGTCATTTCATATGTTAAAATATTTTTTATATTTATATGATATCATATTAGACTATATTTCTTTATGGTACACATTATGTAATAGATATCTTCAACAAATGAATTTTGGTTTGTTAATTTGGATTCCTACACTATCACTATCTACACATCCATGAAAGGAGGGCCATCCCTTTGTTTGGGAGATAGTGCGAGAGATCTATGGTCCATGGTTGGTGTGTAAAATCAATCAGATAATGCTCTCCCTCCTAGTTGGAGTACTATACTTGAGACTACATATTGATACTTGAGTCATGGACACTCTACTTAGAGGAGCTTTGTATCATGTTTTATCATTTGAGATATTTTTATTTATTATTGAAAATTGTAACATTTATACATTGTATTTCTACAACAGAGGCTATAATATTGTATCAACTATGGCTGAATTTAAAATATTTTATTTATGATATGATGTAATATTTATGGTTATTCAATATTGTTCATGATTTCTATATATGTTTATGGTGATCCTTAGCTAAATGGATTAGTTATAACCTTTTTGGTTAACTAAATTAATACAGTTAGTTAAATATCACTAGTTATGTGTCTTGTGGTGAAATTTAGAAGTTGAATATGTGTATGATAATTTAAAAAAAAATTACAATATTTTGGTAAAACTTAGTGGGGTTCTTACACTAGTCTCATTATGCCATCTCTCAATAAGTGCTGTTAGTAGTGCCCTATCTACTCAACTATTTGGCATTTATGAAATATATGATAAATCTGTAGTCTCTAGCACCCTGAACTCATACTCTATAAAACTAGCCATCTATACCATCACTCCAAGCCTCCACTCTCACGTCATTAGCACTGGTAATACCTCCTACAAATCAAGCATGCTAGAATCTAGCTAATTTTACTTAGCATAATATTCAAATAATCCCTATGCTAAAAGCATTCAAAAAACCAAAAACATTCTCAAATCAACAGTCTCATTATGCCATCTCTCAATAAGTGCTATTAGTAGTGCCCTATCTACTCAACTATTTGGCATTTATGAAATATATGATAAATCTGTAGTCTCTAGCACCCTGAACTCATACTCTATAAAACTAGCCATCTATACCATCACTCCAAGTCTCCACTCTCACGTCATTAGCACTGGTAATACCTCCTACAAATCAAGCATGCTAGAATCTAGCTAATTTTACTTAGCATAATATTCAAATAATCCCTATGCTAAAAGCATTCAAAAAACCAAAAACATTCTCAAATCAACAGTCTCACTCCAAGTATTCATATGTCATTCTCTTACCAATTGTTTATCTTTTCCTAAAATCTTCTTTCCCTCTTTACAACACATTTTTGCTTCTATATTAAGCATTTTAACTACTAAACCATGTCAATTTACTATTAATTTATTCAATTTGGCCTTTCTTTATCCATATTTTACCCTAAAATGAATTCACCTCTCATTTCATGATTTTATGACTCATTTGGATGATTTCACCTCTCATTTTCATGATTGCTAAACTGTGAATTCTTGCTTCTTCACAATTTATACCCCTAATACAATTTTGATACCTTATTCTATGAATTCAATTCTACATTTTATGAATTCACAACTTTCTCTAATGAATTTACAACTTTCATTGCCGAATTCATAGATATCCGATATGGGAATTCATTTCAGTCATCTTCAATCCCTAATAAATAACATTAAACACAAAAAATTGAAAATAAAATCTAACTTACTAGAGGCCCACTCCTTTTAGGTCACTGGAATCTCCTCACTCACTCTACATAGTACTTGTGGTGTGGAATGAGATCTATTTTTTCTCCAATACCTCAGAGAAAATCTCTCCAATCAAATTTTCTTAGAAAATACCTTTGAAAATCTAATTTGCACAAATGAATTTCCATACCCCATTATATATATATATATATATATATATATATATATATATATATATATATATATATTTACCCATTTCAATAAATCACCCCCCACCCCTCCATACTACTATTTCTTCATCCATTTTGACTTCAAATTTAAGATTCATTAAGTCAACCTATTCCATCTTTTTTTCAAAATCTTGTAACAATCAATCCGTGTAAATTTATCATTATAATTTCAAGCTCAATATATTTTTCTACTTTAAGACCCATACCTTATTATCATTTGGATATATCATTCCCAAAACTAATCAATTGACCCCTTCATCATTAACAAACACTAAGCATGCAATCTCTAAATGATAAACATATTATTTTTCTGATCAATACACTAGTTTTAATTAACTGAGGCAACCTTTCTACACAATATAAATATTTCAAGTTTGATAATGATTCTAATATAAGTTGATTTATTACTCATCCAAATCACCTTATCAATTTTCTCTTTTCATCTATTTTAATCATTTGTCCATCTTATCTACAAAACCTCGAGGGGGCATCATCACACTCATTTTCTTTCATTTGAGACAATTTTATCCTTCTTAATTATCAACACTCTACTACTATTATTATTTGAAACAATATTGCTTTGCAACACTATTTCAAAGGGGAAAATTTAGACATCTAAATTATATTTAGTGTCAAAATGCACCTAAAACCTATTAATAATCCTTAACATCTCTCTCCAAATTCAAACAATTGAATAAATCAAATTAATTAATTGTGCACACTTTTAAATCCTTATTTAAATATAAAATCCAGATTTTACACTTTACCCAACATCTTCCACCTTATTCTCCCTCACATGTTGACTCATTCCAACCAAACCCACAACTTCCTCAACCTCCTTTGAGTCACCCCTTGAGTTGTCAAATTTTTTTACTCATTCCTAATGACTCAGTTAACTAGTCCCATACGTATCTCAACTATTTGAAATAGTCATCATCATCATGGGTGAGGAATCATTAGCCACCATTGATTATTTAGATCATTTAATAAATCTAAATAATCTTCCACCATTAGATCTTCCTCCAAAAAACTATAAATAAGCTTAAAAACTATCATTTTCATCCATCCTAACTTATGTTAACGAAGTGCTATTCAATTTACAAGTGAATCTAAGTGAATCAAAGTGAATCAAAGCATCTAAAACCCTTTTTGCACTAAAACACTGCTCATTCTCCTTTACATTAGAATAATGAGAAACCACATTGTTGAAGAGGACATCAAGTTGACATTGCAATGAAGGAAACTTGCATATTAAGGTATGATTTTATGTTTATTTTTTTCTTTGTTTGTTTTTATATCTTAGGTTGAATTTAACTTAGATTAAGATTGCATACTTAGTTGATTTCTTAGCATTTCTAGATTTAGTTCATATAATATGTATAAAAAGGCATAAAAAATATGACAGATATGATGAAACATTAATACAACTAGATACAAAACTTCTACATGACCTATGTTAGTTGGTAACAATAAAAATCATTATACATAATATCTTCATGAGTGTTGATTGGACCATTCTAGGTAATCATTTTATTCGATACATACACCCCACAACGACTATTCTTTTAGCCCTTAGTTTTTTTTAATTTGACTCTTGACTTTTTCATTATTATCCTAATCTCAATAATATCAAAACAATGATCATATATTTTTATATCTTTTATGGCATATTCTATATGTATAGTCTATACAAAAACATATTATCTTTTCTTTCATTGTCACTTTTGATAACCCAAGTCATAATCATCTATTGGTATTGTTTGTACTTTGTGGAAATGACCTACAACATTTTTAATAGTCATTTCCATTTTTGAGATAACTGAGCCCTAAATATCTACAAAATTATGATAATTATCATAGGAATATAATATCTAGAAGAGGACTATCTCAGGACAAATATATTTATGTTAAATAGAAATGACAATTTAAAATTTTTCTTCCATTGTGCCCTTCCACCTCCCACATATATTATGGTCTATGGTAATAATGGGGCACATAACTTACAGCCACTCCTTCCACATAGGCTATGTTATCACATTTAAGGCACACTATACCTTGACACATGTGGATTATTCAGATCCCCCTTAATTCTTCTATTTTTTGAAACCCTTTCTACTTAGCCTCAATTTTCAAATTTTAAATTTTACAAAAATACAAATAAACAAGAAAATGCAAAAAACATTCAAATATTTAAAAAATCAAAAATAAGGACTTGAACATGATATGATGGCTAATTACATTCTTACATATGTTATTTATCACATTATTGGTAGAGGGTATGTTATTTACATACATATGTGCATTTCAAAACATCTAAGTGTTATGCAGGACACATAAGTTACACATGGACATAAAAGGTTTTATTTTTCCTTGTACCCAATGGTCACATTAGGGGAATATTGCGTATGCATGGGCCAGGAATAGCTTACAACTATATTATCTCAATATATCTAGCCTCAGATAAGGTTAATTGGATATATCATGTGATACCTATTATTTGAACAGTGACCAATGAATCCATATATGTAGAAGAGGGTTGCCTATGTCATAAATGGAAAGAGGAAAGGGTTTCAAAGCCTACATCTATAACACAAAGAAATAGCTCTAACTAAACCTTTATGAAATTATATGATTAAAAATAAGCAATGTAAGAAGATATGAAAGTAAAGTAAACTAAGGGAGAAGGGTTAGAATGATAATAAAGGGTAAGGTGCCATGTTCAACAAATGGAGGTTTAGGTAACCTAAAATGGAATATGGTAAGTCTAGGAAATATTGTTATTACACAAACTTATTTGGTGTAGAGAGAACCTAGATAAGGACTACACAAAATTCATTCATTAAAACAAAAACATCTAACCTACTAAATAAATAAAATAAAAAGTATAAGGATATAAATACTTAGCTTGGAGTGGACCTATTGAGTATCAATCTTCCCCTTGGCCAATGGTGATTTACAAGATCTTTTTGTGGTTGTGAAGAATTCAAATGGTTGGTAGAATAGCTAAGGATACTCCCAGTGACTCATCCTATTGAAACTCAAAGACTTCTACAAGACAAACTTCTTGAAGACAAGGTTCTAGACCTAACTCCTCCAAATATGACTTAAGGTAGAATTGTGAGAGAAAGCATAGATAATAGAGTGTATACAATGTGTTTAGAATGAAATGTGACACCTATATTTAGCTGTTTAATACCCAAAACCAACCCTAAAAATAAGTCAACATCGACTAGTAGATATAATACACATATGTTGGCTGACACTAAATAGTACCAACCAAATAGCTATAGTACGAATGTTATAAAATAAGCTTAGAACTACATTGAGTTATCCAATAAGGTATAGGAAGGGAGAAGGTGTAAAACATATGATATCAACCTAAAGGATGCCATAAGATATAGGGAAATTGATATAACTGAGTGGAATAGGATGGAAAGAGGTAAGTATTGAGATAAATCTAAAGAATCTTAACTGTTAGTAGGAATGATATGATCATGACATAGTAGAACCATCTCTTATAAAGCACCACAAGCCTTCCCACCCCTTTTTTGATGTACCATTTAAGGTGTGAAATCAAATATATTTATGCTCAATATCTCACTACATGAGAAAGTGTCAATAAATGATAAAGTGAAAAATATCATCTGTATACATATGCCACACCTAAGGCTCATCACATGTCATAATAGTGTAACATAGGATGGTGATTTTGTAAAGAACATATTAACATAATAATTGAGCTAATTGAAATTAAATGTCTAAATAAATGTTGATAAATGAATAAATAAAACTACCATATACATACCTTAGCTTACCTTTATCATTGAATGGTTGCATGTAAAAATTATAGTCTCAATTTTACTACATTGGAAAAAACCTAATGATACAAGGTTAGAAAGTAAAGCAAGTAAATGTAGGAAGGCCAAAGTAAATGGAAAACTCTCAAAACTGATTAAATCACTTGGAAAATTAGCAAGAGGGGTTCACAAAATCTAGGTTGGAACTAAAATACCAAGGAAACTGATTAAAACAAAGGAAAATCATTAAGCCAAAAATTTAAGGCTACTTATGACCAAAAGACCCCAAAAATGCATTCAAAGTAAAATAAGTAACAATATAGATCAAACTAAAGATGCATAGAAATGATAAATGATAACATCATTAGTGTAAGAGAAGTAGAAAACCATATTCAAACAAAGATGGAAAACTAGAAATGGAAAAAATGGGAACAAATAGCCTATAAAAAGATGTAAATAAAACTCAAGGTCCCAAAAATAACTTATAGAAATCCTAGAAAGATGTGATAATAACCAAGAGATCATAACACAATTCAAAGATACAACTTCTATTTTGAAGATGGAAAAACTAAAACTACCATTTTACTACCATGTCTGAAGAGATGGAGAATACAAAAACTGGGAAAAGATTTAGACATAAACCTACCTATTAAGGCAAAAATTATATGGGTGGTGGGGGAAATAGGGTTATACCAAGGTGAAAACATGATATTTACTAGAAATAGAACACTCAAATCAAGTTGGAAAGACTAGGATTTTTAGTAATGTAAACTTAGGCTAACTAGTGAAGTATATAGATATCATCCCATGAAGGTAAGCATGCATGAAAATCAAAAGGATCCTACCTTCACATGACATTTTTACTATTCCCTAAGACCCCTTACATAACCCTCGAGAACCTTAACTAGAAACGTAAACTTGGACTAACTAGTAAATTATATAGATATCATCCCATGAAGGTTAGCATGTATGAAAATTAAAAGGATATTACCTTCACACAACATGTTCCCTACTCCTCAAGACCCCTTATAGAGTTGTGATCCTACCTCAAAGTTTTGGTACTTGTGTGAGAAGATAGGTGGCACTAAAATGTAAGAATATATAATGATATAAGAATAAGACCTTCTAACCTAGTCTACTAGCCAACTACACCCTAATAAACCTCAGTTCTATCATAAGGCCAATTTTGGAGTTTGAGCTTCAAATAAAACTAGGATTTGTTCTAGATAAAGATCTTGTCTTTGGAGTGAACTAAATTTTAAGATATAATTTTCCTTTTAACATTTCATTTTTTAATGATATGGAGTTTAACTCTTTTTGTATTTTTACGTTGATCCTCATCCATATGGATTTGGAAAACCAAATGTGGGTGTTAAAGATGACTATCATAAGAGATATTACACTTAGTGTCTAGAGAAGAGGACCTAAAGACCATGGTGTCTAAAGACTCCTAGACTTACAGCTTAGAGGAGAGAGTAATCTTGAAACTGACCTTGGTGAGCCCAAAAGGAAATTTAAAAATAAGGAGTGATGAAAATGATCATAGAATGATTGGGTTGCCTAGATCATAAAAAATGTTTAAAATAATATGATATAATGACAGATAGACATGAATCATCATCATAAGAACTAGTAAACTATGAATGAAGACATGAATATAGACTACTTGAGTTTTACCATAAAATAATATGACTAATTCTAAGTGAGGAAAAACACTAATATTTATCATTGCCTTATCTTTTAGGGAAGACACCTAGTTAGGGTTGGGATTGAAATCAATCTATGAAAATAAAATTATGGGTGTTTGTGAAGAGTGGCCTAGTTAGATTCCCTATGTATTATACTGTAAACTCACAAACTAAAAAAATAAGAGGCATAAAATAAGTGACCCAAAGGGTATGTATAGTTAAAATTAAACCAAATAACCGATGGTAGAAATGATGGTTAACTTCATAAAAGTAAGGATGGGTGTTTTTGAGGAAAACATGGCCATATCCTAGGTGCTATAATGTAACTCAAAAACTAAAAAACTAAGCAGTATAAGTAAAGACAAAATACTTAAGGACCTAAGATAGATGTTAGGGATAATGTGAAAGAAAAACCCATAGATGTGTAAATAAGATAAATTTAAATGAAAAAATAATTTTTGATGTGAAAGCTATAAGAAATTCTAGATCCAAAGTATATATAAACCTAACTAGAATCATGCAAGTAATAATGGAAATGAAAAAATCAATATAGAAATTAAAGTGAGAATAACATGAAACTAAGCATAGCATTTTTTCAAAAACTAAGTGTTGGTTGGTTATTTGAAGATATTTCCTTCATTTGTTTATAATCTATAAGTACTAGGTCCAAGGATGTCTTTAACTAAGTAGGTAACCCACTAATTTTGGGTGTGCTTGCATTTATTTTTATGGGTGGAATCCAATTTGAGAACTAAGTGTTTGACATCAAAAGTACATACTTTAAATTTTTTTATGGTGTTTATCTATGAAAGCTTTCTACTGGAGTTTATGTTGCAAACAACTCATACATTGCTCATTAATTAAATATAAAGCATGAAGGTGGGCTATTTAGAGCTCTTCATCAAGAATGATTTTGTGAAGAGAGATGTGTAAATAAGGTAAATTAACTTTGAATGGTAATATGACTTTGGGTCCATAAATGAAAGAGAAAGGAGTTGCTCTGGTGGCAGTATAGATGTTAGTACAATATGCCCAAAGTGTAGGATATAGCTTGAGATGTCAGTCTAAATGAGAATACCTAATAGTATTTTTAGAGATCTTGTTAAGGATTTTATTGATAGATTTAGCTTGATCATTACATTGAGGATGACATGGTGTCAAAAATTTGTGCATAACTTTTAATTTTTCACATAACTGCTTCATATCATCATTTTTGAAATTCCCACCATTATCAGATATGATGTGCAAAATTACAAATCAACATTTGATCTAGTTAAGGATAAAATTTAATAGAGTGACATCGATAATATTAAAAAGGGACATATATTCTACCCATTTGGTAAAGTAATTTTTTTGGTAATGATGAATACATGTCCATCTTGTGACTTAGGCAATTTAATAATGAGATATAATCACCATATAGAGAATGGATAAGGAGACTTCAACATTTAGATTGCAACCAAATGAGAGTGAATTAAATTATCAATGAGTTGGTAAGGATTACAATTTTTAGAAAATGTGATGGTGTTTTTTTAGAGTAGGTCAAATGTATCCCATCTGTATGTATTTTTAGGTTATATTATGTCTACTACAGTGGCCATCAAAATTTCCCCCATGTGCTTGCTCAAGAAGATTAAGAACTTCATCTTGAGTAACACAATGGGGTAATATACCTTCAAAATTATGATAATAAAGGATGTTATGTCTAGGTACATATTTAAAAGCTTGCTTATGAAGTCTAGTATTTTTACAATAGTTAACCTCTAAAGGATAAGTATAAAGTTCAATGAATTGGATGATATATTTATATCATGAGATTTGTTTCGTGTTGACTACCTCCATGTGGAAATTAATATAATCATCCTTGGATTGTAAAGTAGTTGGATATTTCCTCATATGGGTGATGAACTATGAGTTGTGTAGTGCCTGATGAGGGTGAAAAAGAGAGGCTAATGAAGTAAGAGAATTGGCTATAGAATTTTATGCTTATGTGATTTATTAAATCATTAAAGATGTATTATTTTTGCAATATTGACAACAAATTGGTGATATGTGATAATATTTTTACTTTTGCATTGATATTCACCACTAACTTGATGACATATAAGATGTAAATCTCCTAACACATGTAAGTAAGGAATATCTAAATCTATGGTAAATTGCATCCAAAATATGAGAGATTCACATTCAAAGATGTTATTAGTGACTTATAATTTTAATTAAAAAATTATAGGAATTATTTTTCCATAAGGATCAATTAGGACATGACCGACCCTAGCTCCTTGAAGGCAGTTGGCTCCATTGAAGTGAAGTGTCCAAGTTTCCTCATGCATATCTAATGTAATTTTAGGTAATTCTTATATGATAAATTTTGATTTAGGTTTGGAGACTATAATTTTATTTTATTCAAGGGCATGTGCCTCAATATCATCTATAAAATTATGGACATAGTCTTTGAGAGAAATAACTTGGTTAATAAATTTGACAAAGTCAACCTCTTCATTAGAAAGAGTGTTCTAAAGGTGATTTATATCTGAGACATGATCAACACCAAGTCGATTAAAAATCACTTGGACTCTAATTGATTTTTGGGTAAAAATTATTAATTCAAATTCCATTAAGAGTACCATGCATTTGCCAATTCGATATCCAAGAAAGAGAACTTTAGAGAAGAAATGAAAAATGGGATCAAAATGGAAAATGACATAAGTGGTTTAATAAAACATATAATACCAAATATTTTCATACATGAATTAGATTTCAAGATAGTCATGCTCCACTTTTGTGTAGTAGGTTTCACAATCTATCAAGCCATGACTTATGTAGTAAATAAAATATTCTTTTTTAGGCTCATAATATTGTGTAAGTGTTACACAACCTGATATATGGGGGGGTGATGTATATAGAATGATAGGAAGATCACTATAATGTATTATAAGATTAGGAGTATGAATTAATTATTCCTTCATGTTATCAAAAAAATTTTTACATGCATCAATCTATTTGAGAACAACTTTCTTAAGCAGGGAGTTTATTAAATAGATGCAATAAGTCATCTCAGGGATAAATCATCAAATTACCCCAAGTTTACAAAGATAGGTATGAATGTCAAGAATAGATCAAGGAATACTAATGTTAATAATGACATTAATTTTAGTGGGATATAAATCAATTCCTTGTAATAAAACTAAGAACCCTAAGTTTTCTAGAAGTGACACTGAAAATACACTTGTAAGGATTAAGTCTAACTTGGTATTTGATGAGATGATCAAAGATGATAGTAAAATAATGAATAGGGTTTTCAATATGCATATATTGGGCAATAATATCATCCAATTAAGTTTCAAATTTTTTTATGGATGAGGTCATGAAAGATATGGGTCATTGCACATTGATAGGTTTCTCCAATATTTTGAAGGTCAAAGAACATCTTAATATAGCAATAGGTTCCCCTTTTGGTAGTAAAATTGGCTTTATTTTAATCCTATGAAGTAATGTGAATATGATTATATCACAAAAAACCATCCACAAGGTATAGAATCTCATAACTAGTTGTGGAATAAAAAATGGTGTCAATAGATGCTAGAGGAAAGTTGTCTTTAGGGCATGTTAAGTTTAGATTATGATAGTCAAAATAGATGCGAATGACCATATTGAATTTTTTGTTAATGGGAACAATGTTGGACAACCATTTGATTAATCAACTAGTTTCATGAACTTAACATCTAAAATTTTAATAATTTCTTTGTGACATAAGGTAGAAACCCTAGGAGGACATGTTTCACATCTTGATATTTTATGGGAAAATATGCTAGGGTCGATACTGGGCCTATCTTTTTATGACCAAGAAAATACTTCACAATATCTTTCAAAAAATAGGCTACAATTATATTTCTTATCAATACAGATTTATTTATAAATAAGAATTGGTTTAGGAGACATAGTTGTGCCATAGTTAATTATAAAATTTTATTCAAAAAACATGGCATTTTCATCTTAGAAATTATATGGACTTAAATTTAGCTTAGAAATGGGATGTGTTTTTGGATGAATGGTAGCCAAAAAAATAATGAAGATAGGATCCTTTTTATAAAAAATCCAAAGCTTGTGATGTTGGTGAGGAAGTTGACACTCTCTATCATGGAGTAATTCTATGATAGCTTGACCATTAGGAAGTGTAGGTAGAGTTCCATAATTTTCAACGTCTACTTTGAGATCCATAATTTGATTACCTTTGTTATGAAACTTAGAATGTATTTATCTTAAAGAATAAATTTAGCATCTAAGTTAATATCAAGAGGTGAATTAGAAATCAAAGAATTTGATTGTACGTTATCAACCTGGATGATATAGTTTGGTACAAAAGGGCTGATTTGAAATGTATCAATCTATTTGATGTAGTTAGCAGGGATAAAAATATTTTTAATTGTATTGGGCTATAAAATACATTTTACTGGAAGTGGTGATGATAAATAAATTTTATTGGGAATTGATGATGTCTGGCCAATGTAGTTTGGGACTAGAGGCTAGACTATATATGATTGCTTGATGCAGTCTAAAAACTAAATGATATATTGAATAGTATAAGACTGGCCAATGGTGTTATCACTTTGTTGAATTATTTATATGATATCAAACTAGCTGATACCATTAGTTTTAGGAATATCAAGAATTTCCTATATAATCCATGAAGTGTTTACTAATGGTGGTTTGACAAGAAGGACATAACCTTCAGGATCTTGTTCATCTTTAGGAAAATTAGAATATGATTGAATTACATAAACATCTAGATTAAAAGTGTGAATTTTATCAAGGGTATTTTGATAATGCATTTTGTCTAAATCTCATGATTGGGCTTGGGCCATAATGTAATCATCATCATAGTGATGAGATGAATAAACATTACATACATGAGAAGATGGCTAATCAATTTCAATGGAGACATATTTGGTGGAGACACCCATGTTATTGAAAGTTCAAGGGGACATTAATAAATGATTTTGAAAGAGTTTGGCTACCCCATAATCATTTCAAACAAAGTCATCTTCTATGTAAGTAGATTTGTTAGATTTACATGTGGGAGGAATTTAAGTCTCATCATCAATCAAGGGAGTGGTTATAACTCATTTAAGGAGAGAAGGAAGAAGCCATTTTGAAATATAAGGAGGTAATTTAGTGTTATTATAAATATTTTTCAAATCATTGGGTTTATCATCATCATAATCCACAAGAGTGACTTGTAGATTAGGAATTTTGTTGATGAACTTAGGTATAAGAATACTATTAATATGAGCAATTTTGGGGATGTTTAGGATTAGGAAGTTGAATGCCCCAAGGGTTTGGATCTACTTCATGCTTGTAACATTTTCCATTGTAGATGAAATTTATGCATTGGCTACCATAAGATGCAATAAATCTCATGTGGTGAGTCTATGGATGACCTAAAATCATGTTATAATAAATTGAAAAATATAAAACCATATAATTGGTGTGGTTTATTTTGGGTTCAATAGTAAGAGGGATCGAAATGTAACCAATAGTATTTTGATTGGTTTTATCAAATCCATGACAAGTATAGTTTGCTTCATATTATCTTTGGAGTATCCAAGTTATTGGAGTAACCAAATAGAAGTAACATTGATGTTGGAACATTCATCAACCAAGACTTTTTAATATTAAGGTATTGTTGATACCAATCTGAATAAAGAGGGGTGGGTCATTAACTTGAAAAATAATTTCATCATTAATCATATCTTCTTCGAAGAACTCTATGGAAGGTTTAGTAGAGGGATAAGATTGAGAAATGGTTTTTATAGCATGAATTTATATAGGCGTGGGATGTTTAAAATTGTGTATGGGAATTATAAATTTAGTAGATGAGGACTTTTCTATGTCTTGAAATTGATACATGAGACACTTGCACTGTTAAGGAGAAGTTCTCTTATGCTCCATTAGATGCATTTTATAAGACATGAAATTAAGTTCATATAGAAAATTCCATTATGGTTTAGAGGTAGAACTATAATAAGGCTTAGGTTGATTAATAGTAGTGTTTTTATAAGGAATAATGATATAAGGATTGAGAGATATAGGTTGAGGCATTGATGGTGGAGTTGGATCAACACTAGTTTACTGATCCAAAGATGATGTATGATAGTTGTAGTATCTTTAAGAAATTATTTTTTAGAAGAATTCTTTGGTTTAGTCACAAGATATTTTTAAACATGATTATGATGGTAGTTAACCTTTAATGCATTCACATATTGGGAATCAATATATTATTGATCATAATCAACATCAATATCACAAACATTTATATTGGAATGTTGTGTATTGGTATTCAACAATTTATAATATTTTTGAGATTTATGATTTTAAGATTTATAAGTATAGGTTAAATTTCAATAATATTTAAGATGTTATTTATGGTGACCTTTGATCATAGAATCATGCTCAAAGTTTTCTCCAAACATGAGGGTGACCACAATTTTCTGAAGGTTATAACATGTCTCATGAGAGTGACCACTATTGACATGGAACCAATAAAACATATTATAGTCATACCATGGTGGAAGGGTAGTATTAGTATAAACAAATGGTTTAAATGGAGATGAAATTTTCATCATTTTTGGAACACTGAAGGGAGAGCGGGAGAGAAGTCGATTATCTGAGTTAGGTGTTCATGATTTGGTCTGAGGAGGCTCAGCTTGGTGATTGTTAATGATTACATTAGTTGTTCAGGAAGATTCCTTTTTTGGGTTTTAAGAAGGTTAAAATTGAGCCAAAAGGAAATCTTGCCTTTTAGCTTGATCAAAATCCTATTTTAAGGTTTTGGGAGAAGAGATCTTAACCTTGTATTAAAGAGGAGCTTTTGAGCAGTATCAAAGTGTTTTAAAAGATTATCATCACTCATATTATGGTCCTATTTATGAGATAGAGACTTCCATTATTTGATGAAAGTGTGATAAAATTCCATAGGAAGTTGGTTAGTAGTAATGAAATGGCTAAGGCTATTTTTAGGAAGATCATTATGGTGGAATTCCTTAACTAAAGCATTGACTAAGCCTTCTGATTGTGTAATGGAATGTATAGGGAGATGACTATACCATTCAATCACATTACCAACAAAGGTTTTAACTAGTGGTTTGGTGGTAGTAAAGGCATTATTTTGAACCCATTCCTTATAGAGAATGCCAAAATATTTATGGAAAAATGTAAGATATTTAATGCAATCATATGTGATAGTTGGAGAGATGTTTCTAATGTCTATGAACACAATGAAAGGAGGTAAGGGTTCATTTTGAATAGGTTGAAGAATTTTTTTATACATAAGAGGTTGATGAATGATATTACTATTGGTATATATAAGAGGAGGAGGAATACAATTATGATCTAGTTGAATCATGACAATCTAAGGTTGAATAGCCATTTACAAAATGTGTTTTTATATTTGGAGCATTTGATAGCTATTAGAGGATTTCATAAGGTTATTTTTTTGACCATTTTCACAAGGATTTGAGTTGTATCTATAAGTGGATTTTGATTAGGGATATTAGGAGGGGGATTAAAGACATTAGTATTAGGAGTAAGGCTCCTAACATTAGTGTTAGTTGCCCCAACTATTGTAGTAGAAGGAAGCTTATCACAACCACCATTATTATTAAGAGTGTAAATGGTATTATCATCAATATTTTTAAATGATGTATAATCATCTAAATTTTTAGTTTAGTTTATTTCAACCTGTTGGGTGAATATTTTGTCAACCAGCTAACTAGTGCGCAAAATAGGTCTCTTCAACCACAACATAGGGAGATTGGTCGTCCAAAGGTGTAGGTTTACCACATCCAAAGGGGACAAATCTCTTCTCTAATCAAGGGGAGGTTCCGTATAGGTATAAAGGCACTATATACTATATATATAAGCTGAAAATAACACTCAGGGGTAGGATATACCATCCATCTCTCTTCTTTCAGAGATGATGTTCACAAATAAAGGAGAAAATCTTGGTGAAAACATTGAGGCACTTCTCTTCTTTCAGAAGTGTTTTTGCAGGGGACAATAAGAGTTCTTTCAGGTAGGATAAGTAACTGATAATAGAGTACAAAGTAACTAGTAATCTAAGATGTAGCACAAAGTCTCCACCTTGACTACCCAAGAGTGAGATATAAAGAACAATGGGGGCACAAAGTCATCTTAAGGTCCTTTACATAGAAAGAAACTAAAAACACACACTAAAGACAACTATGACAGCACAAAGTCTGAAAGTAGCTGGCTTCAGGACACCTTCCTTATCACTTCCACTAGCTGTACTTGTTAAATTGCATAAACAAGAATAAATTTAGGAAATAGACACAAGAACAATCTCCTAAAATGATACAAGCTATAACAACACAAAGTCTACAAGTCACTTGTTTTCTTAGTCAAATAAAATAATATGAACAATAATTTGAGCTCAAAGTCTCAGTATTCACCTTTCAATTTGGGTAGAGTTTTACTTTTGGTAACGGGAAGATCTCCCTTAAAACAAACCAAGAGATTACAATATATAGAGGCCAAAGAAGGCTTGGCACTTTGTCCCATGGAGTGGCCCATGTTATGCATTAATGCCTTGAATGCATTTTTGGTTCTGTTAAGGAGGGCCATGCTAGAATAGGGCATCTACCTTAACTGTGGCATGTTGAATCATCTTGAATGTCTTTTCCTAAGCCTGAGTCACTTATTCTATCACTTCCTATCCATGCAACTGTCCATTTTTCCTTTACTCCAAGGGAGACAAACAGGCTGCACTTTCAATGTTTTCAAGCCCAAATATCTATGTTTGCACACTGTTTTAGCTACTAAAATAACTACTACAGATATTTCCCGCTTTGTCTCTTCATACTATGATTTGGGCCCTCGATCTATCTTTTTCCCCTTTGCTAGCTCTTTCAGCTCTATCATCAGCGGGTCTTCCCTTTTGGCTTTGGTCTTCAGGCCTTTGAATGCATTCGGGTCTGCCTTAAAGTCTACAAGGATCAATGGCTATTTTATTTCCATGAATTTGACATCTGTAGGCCCATCAGTCTCTTCGACAATTCCTTTGGCATTCTCATTTTTTCTTTCCTGAAGGGGAATAATCCTTTCGGGGTCTTAGGAAAGGCCTATTTTCCTTCGATGAGAGCCTCCCGCAAGGGTATCTATCCTTTGGGATCCTTTAGGTGGCCTTCAGGCTTTCATTCTTTTATGGGTTATTATTCCATTATTTCCTTTAGACAAAATGTCTGAAGGAATTCCTTCAGATAATTTGTTTAAAGGAAATCTTTCCTTGGCTCTATGTCTTTGTATTGGGAGTGTTCCATTTTTGACCCATGGCACATTGTACTACTTTTAACAAGTGACATGTGGCATCTTCTAATGGAATAGGCAAGGACACTTGGCAGCATTTGCCTAACTTATAGGAGCTTTTAGAAACCTTTGAGGGTCTTATAGGAGATGACACGTGGCAACTTCTGCTAAGCTCTAAAAACACTACAAAAACATTGGAGACTCATTTGGATTCACACAGATGATGACACTTGGTGTGTTTCATTTGTTCTTGTGACTTACCCATGGCCCACCATAGTCCTTAGTCAATCACTACAAATGTCAACACTTGGCAGCCTCCACTGAGTCTTACCAGGGATACGTGGCAACTTTTGCTCAATTTTAGCAATCACACAGAGGATGACACTTGGAGCGCTCTACTTATTCTTTTAGCAACTTGCTCGGGGCCTGCCATAGTCTTTACTTGATAATGAAACCAAAGGAAGATACAGTGACTGTTGACACTTGGCAGCCTCCACTGAGCTTTGTAGATGACACGTGACATGTTCTACTACTTTGAGAGAAAGATATTGAAACCTTTCGTAGCTGCCACTTATTGCTTTCCATGGAACTCTAAAATAGACATGTGGCATGTTACGTTGCTTTGAGAAGCAAATCATAATGTGTCTTGATAGACGACACTTGGAAACTTTTGCTCATCTTTTTCTTTCATGCGCTCCTTGGTTGAACCATCTGTTGAACCACTTGTTTGCTACTTCTTTCCTTGACTGAGGTTGCCTTTGAACCTTTGAACCCATGAACCATTGAACTTTGAACTCTTTTAGTTCAAGCTTCAATCGGTTCATTGGTTCATCCTTTATCTGTCACTTGTTCTTTTTAAGCTCTTTGATCTTCATTACACTGGTTGAACCTTTGAACCTATGAACTTATTAAACCTTTTGGTTTAAGTTTTAGTGGTTCAATTGGTTCATTCTTTTTATTTTGGCTAAGTCCTTTTGATCTTTTTGAACCAAACGCATTGAACCATTGAACCTACTAAACCTTGAACCTTGACAAATGCACTTAACTCTTACTGATGACGTTGAACCTTTAAACCCATTGACCCTGTTAAACCAAAATGATTCAAGGTTTAATGGTTCAATGGTTCAATCCTTTCTTAGAAGCTTGCTGATGGACATTTTGGTTGAACCTTGTCATTGAACCATCCTTTAAATCCCCTAAGTGTTGAGAGCTTGCTTCTTTCCTTCAGTGTCCATAGAAATCAACCTATGAAGCCTGTAGAACTTAGCCTACAAAGTCCATAGATTCAAGCCTATAGATTCCATAGATTTAAGCCTATAGAGTCTATAGATTCAAGCCTGTAGAGTCTATAAATTCAAGCCTGTAGAGTCTATAAATTCAAGCCTACAGAGTTCATAGATTTCAAGCCTACAGAGTCTGTAGATTTCTGGAAAAGCTTGAAAAATGAGGAATTTGAATGCTCAAGACAAATTTCAAAAAGGGAAGAGACAATTTTGTTCTATACAGGGCCAAAATAGTCCATAGGTCATCCCAAAAATGAATGACATTTTTTGCGGACAACAGCAAGCTCTAGTTGGAGAACTTCCTTTAGTTGAAAACTTGAAACAACTGAGGGGAGTAGAAACCAAAATCTCTAGTGCCTTTGAAGTATGCCATTGGGCTATGGAGTCATGCTACCCAAAAAGAAAGGCTCCAAAAATGAAAATGAAAAGCACAAAATAGAAAAAAAGGCTATACAAATATACATATGTACAGGCAATCTTATTTGATGCTCCAAGATTTGAAGCGCTTCAGATGCTGCCCATCATGACATATTGAAAATGGCATTTTGTCTTGATAAACTAGTAGGAAACCATTTTGTCCCCAAAATTAGTGATGGGCAAATGGAACTCTCCACCAAGAATCACATTTCCTATGCATTCCTCTTGGCTCTTTCTTCCTCTTGCCCCATGGTAGGACATGGTCTTTAATTTGAAAACCATAAATCCTTGCTCTCTTAGTGAAGAGTTCCTTTTGATAACTTTGGAGTACAATAGTATGGTCCACTACCATAGCTTGTTTTACTGGTTCAGTCTAGCACATGATTTGATTGTCCCCCTCAGACACCTGATAAACCACTGGTTCATCATCTCCTTTGGTCTGAAGGAGTTTGACATCTTCATTCTAAGCAGCCTTCAATCTGAGAAACAAAGATTCACATTCAACTATGTTGTTGGTGTTGCTGAACTACAACTTGCATGAAGGAAAAATATCTCCTTGAGGAGATATCAACACAGTCATGGCTCCAGCATTGGTAGAAGAATTGCTGCCATCAAATTCTAGGATCCAAGCATCATCAGAAGCTAATATTTTATCAAATTTCTCTTCATTAGAGATGGAAGATCCTTCTTCATTTATACTGCACCCTACCAATTCTTTTGATGTCTTGTTTGGATCAATTCTTGGATTGCCAGCTACAAGACTTTCATCTTCAAAAACATGAACACCCTCTGTAGATAAGAAGTAATTACCCCTGCCTGAAGACTCAAACATAATTTGAGCTTCAGGGATTGACATTTGGGTGACAACATATTTTTCCTCCTTTTCAGGAAGTAGCCTCTACATGATGCCCTTAATAGGGATCCTTACCTCAGATTGGTCCATACTTAGTTCTCCACCAACGTCCAATTGCTTAGGATTGGCTTGCAGGAATTTAAATTCAGTCATTTGAATTTTGGATTTCTTGACATGATCAATTATGTCAAGTGACTGAAATGGACTCTGAAGAGAGCATGGGAGCTCATCCTTTTGGTTTTTAGTGGGGGAGGACTGATCTATGAATTTGAAGTAGAAAGTGTAGGGATGTTTGATGTACTTACCTTCTTAGCAATCACCGGGTCCTTTAATTGGAAAGGTAGATGAGTTCCTTGTTTGGAAATTGAAATTGTAGGCTGAGCTTGCTCCTCTATTCTTTCTTTATCAGCATGTTGGGTTGACTAATTCTTGGACTGGGTGAATACTGTGTACGATCCCTAGACTGCTTCACCTTTACTTCTGGGTTCATCTTGGTAATTCAGGAAACCAATGTGGGAGTCACTAGCTGACTCTTCTTGATCCTCTGTGAAGAGATCAACATCATTTTGTTGATCAAACTCAGGTTGGAAAGAGAAATCATGTTCTATTTCTAGATATCTAACTGCTGAGTTGGTTGGAGGTGCTTTAAGGGCAAGGTTCCTCTATGGGGGAGGAAGATGATTTGGCTGCCCTTGATTCCTGGCAGCATTGCCTTGGTATGCCTAATTCTGAAATGTCCTCCTTGGCATATCCTGATAAAGAGGAGAAAACATACCTTGGGCCACTTGATTTTTCAATGCTAGTAATTCATTTGCCAGCTTTTGCACCATTTGATTAGTGGTGCATGTAGATGGATACTCAAAAGATGAAGAGGATTTACCTCTGTTGGGATCTCTCCTTATCTTTCTTGCTAAGATAAGGTCATATTCTACCTCAGTAGCCAAGTCCTGAGTAGTAACAAGGTCTATGTGTCTAGCCCATCTCAACAAGAAACTCACTTTAGGTAGCTGTGAGTTGATGAAGAAACACTTGAGATTCTGAGGTGTCAGCTGGGCAATCATGGGAATCTTGTGCCTTGGCTTGTCAAACCTGGGAATGAAGTCCCTCGTAGGTTCATGGGGCTCCTTCTTCATCTGTGTGAGCTGGGCTAGCAAGGCATGTGCATCTTCTGTAGGCTTGAACCTTGCTTCGAACTTGGCTTTAAGTGTGTCCCAGTCAGTCACTGATCTAGCTTGTAAATGGTAGAACCAGTCTACAGCAACACCTTGTAGTGTTTCCATGAAAATCTTGACTGCCACATCCTCAAATTCCATGCCTATCACACCACAAGCTATGCTAAAGGCTACAATGTGTTCATCAGGGTGAACTCTCCCATCACCAAAGAATTTGGGGAATTTTTTTCTTGAGCTACGTGGAAGTTTATGCAGGGGTGGAGTAAGATTGAGTAGGTCAAATGAGTTACCCCAGGGGCCTTGAACTGCCATGATTGGATTATGAAAAAGAGAGATAAAATTTTTTGGTAGCATGTGGATGGACAAAGCTCTACTAATAATAGAAAAGGAAGCTCTACCTTGGGCTCTTTGGCTTCTTGTATAGCGTGGACTTGCCAGATTGAGAACAAAAATGGGAAATAATTGGCCCTACTTCAACCTAAAGCTTGAGGCTTCAAACTACACATTCTATCCCAGTGGCTCTGGTTTTGCAGACCAGATAATATAATGGAGGTGGAGGAAGATGGTAAGGCTAAAATGATAATGGGTAAGACATAGAACGGAGTCACCAGAGTCTATTTTTGATAAGGGTAGGGACTGATTCAATCTAAAACTTGAGGCTTCAGACTGCATGTTCATCCCCAACAGAGTCATCAAAAATTATAGGGTGAATATTTTGTCAACCAACTAACTGGTGAGGAAAATAGGTCTCTTCAAGCACAGCATAGGGAGATTGGTCATCCAAAGTTGTAGGTTTACCACATCCAAAGGGGACAAATCTCTCCTCTCATCAAGGGGAGCTTCCCTATAGTTATAAAGGTGCTATATACTATATATATAAGCTAAAAATAACACTCAGGTGTAGGATATACCATCCATCTCTCTTCTTTTAGAGATGATGTTCACAAACAAAGGAGAAAATCTTAGTGAAAACATTGAAGGCACTTCTCTTCTTTCAGAAGTGTTCTTGTAGGGGACAACAAGAGTTCTTTCAGGTAGGATAAGTAACTAATAACAGAGTACAGAGTAACCAACAATCTAAGATGTAGCACAGAGTCTCCACATTGACTGCCAAAGAGTGAGATATGAAGAACAATGGGGGCACAAAGTCATCCTATGGTCCTTTACATAGAAAAAATATAAAAACACACACTGAAGACAACTATGATAGCACAAATTCTGAAAGTAGCTGGCTTTAGGACACCTTCCTTATCACTTCCACTAGCTTTGCTTGTTAAATTGCATAAACAACAATACATTTAGGAAATAGACATAAGAAAAATCTACTAAAATGATACAAGTTATAAAAACACAAAGTCTGCAAGTCACTTGCTTTCTCATTCAAATAAAATAATATGAACAACAATCTGAGCTCAAAGTCTTAGTATTCACCTTTCAATTTGGGCAGAGTTTTGCTTCTGGTAATAAGAACATCTCCCTTAAACAAACCAAGAGATTACAATATATAGAGGCCAAGGAAGGCTTGGCACTTTATCCCATGGAGCGGCCCATGCTGTGCATTAATGCCTTGAATGCATTTTTGGTTCTATCAGGGAGGGCCATGCTAGAACAGGGTGGCTGCCTTAACTATGGCATGTTGATTCATCTTGAATGTCTTCTCTTGAGCCTGAGTCACTTATTCTATCACTTGCTATCCGTGCAGCTACCCATTTTGCCTTTACTCCAAGGGAGAAAAATAGGCTATGCTTTTAATGTTTATAGGCCCAAATATCTATCTTTGTGCACTGCTCTAGCTACTAAAATAACTACTTCAAATATTTCCCTCTTTGTCTCTTCCTGTTATGATTTGGGCCCTCGGGCTGTCTTTTTCCCCTTTGTTGGCTCTTTCAGCTCTATCATCAGTGGGTTTTCCCTTTTGGCTTAGGTCTTCAGGCCTTTGAATTCAATCGAGTCTACCTTTAAGTTTGCAAGGATCAAAAACTATTTCATTGCCACGAATTTGACGTCTACGGGCCCATCAATCTCCTCAAAAATTCCTTTGGCATTCTCATTTTGTCATTCCCAAAGGGGAAGAATCCATTCAGGGTCTTGGGAAAGGCCTATTTTCATTTTACGAGAGCCTCCTGCAAGGGTATCTATCCTTTGGGATCCTTCGAGTGGCCTTTGGGCTTTCATTCTTTGGTGGGCTATTGTTCCATTATTTCCTTCAGACAAAATGTCCCAAGGAATTCCTTCGGACAATTTGTTCAAAGGAAATCTTTCTTTGGCTTTGTGTCTTTGTATTGGGAGTGTTCTATTTTTGACCTGTGGCACATTATGTTAGTTTTAACAAGTGACACATGGCATCTTCTGACAGAATAGGCGAGGACATTTGGTAGCATCTGCCTAAATTATAAGTGCTTTTAGAAACCTTTGAGGGTCCTGTAGGAGATGACACATGGCAGCTTCCACTGAGCTCTAGAAACACTACAAAAACATTCAAGACTCATTTGAATTCACGCAGATGATGAGACTTGGAATTTTCCATTTGTTCTTGTGACTTACCTGGGGTCTACCATAGTCCTTACTCAATCACTATGGATGTCGACACTGGTGGCCTCCACCGAGTCTTACCAAGGACACGTGGCAACTTCCACTCAATTTTAGCAATCACACAGAGGATGACACTTGGAGCACTTCACTTATTCTTTTAGTAACTTTCTCGAGGCCCACCATAGACTTTACTCAATAATGAAACCAAAAGAAGATACATCGATTGTTGACACTTGGCAACCTCCGTCGAGCTTTGCAGATGACATGCGGCACATTTTGCTACTTCGAGAAAAAGATATTGAAACCTTCCATAGCTGCCACTTATTGCTTTCCATAAAACTATACAAGGGACATGTGGCATGTTCCACTACTTTGAGAAGTAAATCATAATGTGTCTCAGTAGATGACACTTGGCAGCTTTTGCTCATCTTTTTCTTTTGCACGCTCCTTAGTTGAACCATTCGTTGAACCACTTGTTTGCTACTTCTTTCCTTGACTGAGGCTACCTTTGAACCTTTGAACCCATGAACCATTAAATTTTAAACTCTTTTAGTTCAAGGTTCAATTGGTTTATTGGTTCATCCTTTGTCTGTCACTTCCTTGTTCTTTCTAAGCTCTTTTATCTTCATCGCACTGGTTGAACCTTTGAACCTGTGAACTCATTGAACATTTTGGTTCAAGGTTCAATGGTTCAATCAGTTCATTCTTTTTAGTTTGGCTAAGTCCTTTTGATCTTTTTGAACCAAATGCATTGAACCATTTGGTCATTGAACTTGTTGAACCATTGAACCCGTTGAACCTTGAACCTTGACAAATGTGCTTAACTCTTACTGATGATGTTGAACCTTTGAACCCATTAAACCCATTAAACTAAAATGGTTCAAGGTTCAATGGTTCAATGGTTCAATCCTTGCTTAGAAGCTTGCCAATGGACATTTATGTAGAACCTTGTCATTAAACCAGCCTTGAAATCGCCTAAGTGTTGAGAGCTTGGTTCTTTCCTACAGAGTCTATAAAAATCAACTTGTGAATCCTGTAGAACTTAGCCTATAGAGTCCATAGATTCAAGCCTGCAAAGTCCATAGATTCAAGCCTATAGATTCCATAGATTTAAGCCTGCAGAGTCCGTAAATTCAAGCTTGCAAAGTTCGTAGATTTCAAGCCTATAGAGTCCGTAGATTTTTGGAAAATCTTGAAAAATGAGGAATTTGAATGCTCAAGACAAATTTTGAAAAGGGAAGAGACAATTTTGGTCTGTGCAGGGCCAAAAAAGTCCATAGGTCATCCCAAAAATGAATGATATTTTTTGGGGACAACACAACCATATCACATTCAATATATCTAGAGTGATTTTGGGAAAAATTGCATTGTGAAAAGTTGTCTTCAATGGTAGATAAGGTGGGAATAAATGAACAACCCATTTAAAATATAAATGGGTTGAGACTAGAAAGAAATATATTAAGAGGTGAAATAATGATGTTAATGGGTTGGAAGGATGATAGTGAAAAGTAATTGATTGTAAAAAATAAATGGTATTAGTCTAGTTGATGTAGTAAGTTTTTTTGTCTGATAGAAAGGACTATCCCAAGTTAGCCGATGCAATACAAGGAAAAAAGGTATCACTATTAAAAGCTAATAAAAAATTATTATATTGAGTTGGTTGATATAGTAGTATATAAACTAGAGAAAATTATATTGTATTAGGTTGACTAATATAGTCAAGTAGAAACTGGGAAAAATAGACTATGTTGGGCTAGCAGTCAAGTAGAATAATGCTTGGTAAAATAGATTGTATTAGGGTCACTAATATAGTCACATATGAAGATAGAAAAATATAGCATGTTAGATGATATAGTTGAATGTAAGATGGTAAATAGTTAGATTGTATCAATTTGGTTAATCTAGTCAAAGAGATAAACACAGAGAAGTGCATCAGATTAGCTGATGCAGTTTAAACAAAAAGATAATTGTATCAGATTGGTTGATGTAGTCTAAAATATAAAAAATAATTACTGTAAAAAATGATATAATTAAATTTTGAAAGAAAGATGAGGTAGATATTCTAAAAGGATTTTATTGATAGTGTGAGATCTCAAATATACTTACTCATTTGTTAATTAGTGTCAACTCAATATTTTAGAGCACTAACTATAGAGGCTAAATCGAGTCTGTATCCCACTAACCTAAGTGTTAAGGGTATAATGAGAATATATTCCCTAGACAATATGCTCCTCTCAAGTGCAGCAAAAAATCAAACAAATGGCTAGTTTCTTAAGTTCAATAAAAATGGAATCATGGACTTTTCTAATATACCTCGAGGTACGTGGAAACTAAATGATGTGTTTAGTGTTTAAATATGGCTATGAGTATTGGGGTAAACCCCACAATCTATAATGTATATAAATAGAACACCATGTAACCCTTTATGATAGTACTAAATAGTTTTAAAACTACTATAACATAGTTTATAGGGAACACTAAACAAAGTGAACATAAAGTTAAAAAATCAATGTCAAAAATCAATGTTCAACATTCAATAAATTGAAATAAATGGACAAATAGAATTGTATCAAGCTAGTTGATGAAATTGTAAACTAAATATATTGAAATGTACTAAATAGAATTATTTTGGGCTTGATGATATAGTTAAAATCATAGAACAGATTTGTATTGAGTTCCCAATGTAGTCTACATAAACACATAATAGATTTGGGCTAGATGATACCATTGATAGACATGAAAGAAATTGTATTAGATTGGATGATGTAGTTTGATAGAAAGGAAAACTAAGACAAAGTTGTATCAGGCTGGCTAATGTAGTTTTTAGAAGGTATGGAGGTAAGAGTATGTTTCACATTAGGTTTAGGAGAATGTATGCATGGGATATGCTTAACCTACAACTATCATATCTCAATAGAGCCAAACTTGAATAAGGTTAATAAAATAAAGACTACGACACCTAATATTTTAGTAGTGACCAATAGATCCATATATCTATAAGAGGGTTACCTATGTCAAAATGAAAAGAGGAATGGGATCCAAAGCATAAGCCTATAACACAAGGAAATAACTCTAACTAGGCCTCTATGAAAGTAAATTATTGAAAATAACAAATGTAAATGGTTATGAGAATAACTTAAATTAAACTAAGGGGTAATGGTTAAAATGATCATAAAGGGTAAGGTGTCGTGGTTGAATAATATGGGTCTAGGAAACCTAAAATGGAATATGGTAGGTCTATGCAATCTTATAGACACACTAGCTTATTTGGTGTATATAAAACCTAGATAATGATACACATATTCATTGAATAAGCAATATGAAACATCTAATCTACTAAGTCAATAAAGGAAATAATATAAGGTTAGAAATACTTATCATGGAGTGGACTTATTGAGCATCAATATCCTCCTTGGGCAATTGTGATTTAAAAGATATTGTTGTGATTGTGAGGAATTTAAATGGTCAGTAGAAGACCTAAGAATACTCCTAATGACTCCCATTTAATCTCCAAGACTTTCACAAGACACACTTCTTCAAGATATGGTTCTAGACCTAACTCCTCCAAATATGAATTAGGGTATAAATGTGGGATAAAAAAGAGAGAGTAGAGTGTATATGATCTATTTGAAATGAAATATGATCCATATACTTAGATATCTAATATCAAAAACCAATCATAAAAACTAATTCTATGGCATCAACTACGCGGATACAATACAAAGGTGTCAGTGAACACTAAATGGTATTAGATAAGTCAATATAGTATGAATGCCAAAAAATAGGATTATAACTACATCGATCTAACTAATACAATATAGGAAGGGAAAATGTGAAAAATAGATTGTATCAAATCTAGTCAATTTTGTAGGATAAGAGAAACTAACATAGATGAGTAGGATAGGATAGAAGGAGGTAAGTAGTAAGAAAAATTTGAAGAAGATTAATTGGTAGTAGGAATGATATGATCATGACATAGCAACATATCTAAAAAATCACCATGAGCCTACCCACCCATTCCTAGTGTACCCTTTAATTTATATACTCATATGTCACTACAAGAGAAAGTGCTAATAAAAGATAAAGTGAAAAAAATTATGTGTATACATATTATTCCACATGTTTCACTATTATAGGTAATATCTTTCTATGAAATTTTACCATGTTGAGCCACTTATATTAATTACACATGCCTTGATAGTTACTCATTTTCTTACATAGTGACACATGATATGCCATTTTCCTATGATATGACATTGATACATATGGATGGTGTAGACTAGTTACTTATTCTATGATCCATTGATTTTATTACTCTTTTACATGATATATTACTTTGTGTGTGACTAATGTGTTTAGAATTTGGTCTTTCTTGATGTGGCATACATTAATTTCCCTTGTTTAAGAATTTTTTATGTCATATTGCATGTGGCCTTCATCTTTGATTGTCATGACATTTTATTTCCCTAATATGCAACCATTTAGCCTATGTGTGAATTTGATGAGATTTGTAACATTGAGGGGCACCATGATATATATAATACATTATTAATTTATAGTTTTTTTAGACATAATTATATTGAATGATTAATTGATATACCTATCTAGACATAACACTTAAATGCATTGCATTTCATGTGTTACATACCTACATTGATTGATAAATACATTAATATGATGACATACTCTCCACTAAAATCTATAATGGAATTGAATTAAGAAAATCACTACAGGAGGTGCTTATTTATACAATACTAAATGAGATTAGATCTCTTAATCTTTAGGAGATTACAACTAATCACACATAGGAAATACCCGACCTAACTAACTTAGGTCTATCAAAGGTGTAAATCACCTTGAGACATTTATTACACATAGCTAGGGTTAATTAATTATTATAACATTCCCCCCTTAATTGATTATAGCCTAAAGATAATAAGAGAGAGAATCCTTAAATGCCTCAAACTTATCATGTGTAAGTGACTTTATGAAGACATCTGCAGACTGATCCTAAGTGGTGCAATACTAGAGCTATATGTTGTACTGATGAACACGTTCATGTATGAAATGAATTTGAACCTCTATGTGTTTAGTTCTCTCATGAAACACTGGATTGTGAACAAGATGTCAAACACCATGATTATCATAATTTAAAACTATAGGCTAAGTTTATAGAACTTCAAGTCCTAAAAGAATGTGACATATTCATATTGTTTCACAGATAGCTCCTACCACAACATGATATTCTATCTCTGTGAAAGATCTAGAAACACAATTTTGCTTCTTAATTCCACATAAAATCAGACCAGATCCAAGAAAGAACATAAATCTAGAATTGGATTTCTTATCATCAATAGAAGATGCATTTTCTGCATATGTGTATCCTATAAATAAGAACTTATCATTCTTCTTTTACTCTAGGACATAGTCAACTGTACCTCTGATTTATCTCAATACCCACTTTACTACTTTCCAATGTGTCACCTTTGGTTCTTACATGAAATTAGAAAGATAGCTGACATCATAGCTAATATCTAGCCTAGTATATCTCAAGTAAATGAAACTCCCAATCAACTACCGATAGAGAGTTGCATTTGCTTCTGGTGATGGATCTATACAAGACAACTAAAGTATTGTCTCCATAGGTGTTATAATAGGCTTGAAGTCCATCATTGATTGAGAAATGTCTTGGCATACTTTATCTGTGAAAAAAATATAATGTTCCTTCTGCCATACCTCCAAACTAAGACAATAGTGAAGTAACCAAAGATCTATCATGTTGAATGATCACTTGAGATCATTCTTAGTTACATCGATCATCTTCACTATGCTACCGGTGATGACCAGATCATTGACATAAATAATCACTATAAAAACCTCCCCCCCATGTTGTTTGAGGTAGAGGTTAGGATCATATGGACTCCTATTGAATCCATGTTGTATGAGATGCTCATCAATATTGATGTACTAGGCTTGGGGAGTCTATTTTAGCCTATAGAGAGACTTGATAAGCCTAAACACTTTTTGTTCCTGATCAGGTGCCAAAAATATTTCAAGTTGATTCATGTAGACTTCCTCTTTCAAATATTTATTGAGAAAGGAAAATTTTACATCCATTTGATGGAATTTACATCTAAATTGTGTAGCCATAACAAAAACCATTATGATAGTCTTTATCTTAGTTGTGGTAGCAAAAGTCTCCTCATAGTTAATGCCTTCTTTTTTATCATACCCTTTTTCAACAAGCCTTGCCTTGTACTTATCAATATTTCCATATAATTTGTAATTGGTCCTAAAGACCCATTTACATCTAATAAGCTTCTTCCCTAGTGCAAGATCAACAAGCTTCCAAGTGTTATTCTTCATCAGTGACTGATATTCTACATCCATGACATCTTTCCAAGGTATAAATTATAGGTATTCTATTAGTGTAGAGGAATAATATGTTTCTTGCACAATGCTCATAAGGGCCATATTAACCTAATTTTGAGTGATGCTTTGAGTCCTTGATATTAAAGTGGATGTATTGGGTACTCCATTCAAGTTAACATCTTGTATACCACTTAGACATACGTTGAATTGTAGTTGGTGGTGCTGGAGGTCCTATTTGACCATCTTCCTTTTCAATTTCACCATCACTGTCTGAAAATATTACAAGACTTTTGCCTATATCATTTTTAGATGTAGAAGGTGGATTGATTCCACTCTTTTCATCAAACACTACATCTCTAATGATTAGTACCTTCTTTGTTTTTGGATCGAGGTGCCTGTATGCCTTTGATTATGTACTGTAGCCCATAAAAATACATTCCTTTATTTTATTATCTAACTTCTTTATTTTATTCTTAGGATCATGAATATCTGCCTTGAAACTAAAAAATCTAAGGTGAGTTACCTTTGGTTTATTCCCTATCCAATATTTATGTGGTGTGATTCCATCAAGAGCTTTAGTGGGTGACCTATTCAACAAGTAGACAACAGTATGATAGGCTTCTACCCAATGTGTATTATGAAATTTTGCATCCTCAACCATGTTGAAAAACATTTCCATAATGACTATGTTATGCCATTTTATAACTCTAGTCTATTGAGGTGAATATGGAGCTATCAATTTTGGACTGATTCCATTCACACTGAGATAGGCTGAGAATTCTTTACTAGTGTATTCCCCCCATGATCTGAGTAGAGGGTCTTGATTTTCATACCAGTTACATTTTCAACCATAGCCTTGAATTATTTAAAGACTTGAAAATCTTGATCTTTAGTATTCAATAAAATACCCACATTTTCCATGAGTAATCTTCAATAAAAATTTGAAAGTATTTATACCCTCTAATACTGGGAGAAAAATATCTGCAAAGATCAGTGTGCACCAAGTCCAACTTACCAAGTGATTAATAGTCAATATTTCTAAAGGGAGATCTTTATTATTTTCATGCTAAGCAACTGGTACATATATTAGAAGATTGTTTTATTTTGGGAAGACCATGAACCATATCTTTTTTTCTCAATCAAACCAAATAACCATAACTCAAGTGACCATATCTTCTGTGCCACAAATTACATAGTTCTGTATCTCTGACCACAAGTGCTTGATGATCATTTTGAATAAAATCAAGCTGAAATATTTTGCCAATGTTAGAAGCCTTGGCAATCACTTTGAAATGCCTAGACTTATCTTTGATGTGGTAAAACATTTAACCATTTTGGTGATCAAATTCAACCATGAGGTTGTGGTCAAGTTGCTGATTAATAGATAAAAGATTTTTTGCTAGTCTTGGAACATAGAGAACATTTAAAATGTTGCAATTTTTGTTTCCAAGTTGAAGTTTGATGTCACCACTACCTTGAACTGTATATGAGGTATCATCTCCAAGTGATACATTTCCCTTTGATTTTGATTTTTTCAAAGTAGAAAACTAGTCTTTTCTACTTGTCATGTTTCTAGTTGCTCCTGAATCAACATACCAAACTACACTTGGATGATTGGTAGACTCATGTGTTTGAATAGATAAACCATATTCCTCATTTGAAGAATCATTATCTTCAACAACATTTACATGTTGTTTAGGCTTGTAATTTTTCTATTTCCACCTATTTTGTTGTTGTGATTGCTTCTTTTGTATTTGTGGTGACTTGATGAAAGAGAGCTTTTTGCTTGATGAGCCCTATTGAAAAGTGTTGTACCAATAATATTTCAAGTCATGTCCCTTTTTTCCAAAAATTTGGCATGATTTAAAAGAACATGAATTATTCCATTGTTGGTTTTTTTATTTATTCTAACTTGGAGATTGTTTTGGACCCTTCACGGGTTTCTTCCCTTTTGTTTTGATGTGAGTGCATACTCATCATCTGTTTCCTTTGAATTATGAATATCTTCTTCTTGTTGTAATAAATTTACCAACACCTCAAAGGTTGGTTTTTGTCTTATGACATTTAATGTGGTCATAAAGATCCTATATGTGGGGGGTAGTGCTCTAAGGACTATAGGGACTAAAGAGTCATTTGTGACTATTTTACCGAACGATTAAAGTGAATCCCAAAAAGTTGTAACTCCTATAAGGATTGCTTCTACTTTTTAATTTGATTTGAGCTTAAGAGTGTGCAATTGGGTTTGAAGATGTAATCTTTGATTTTGATTCTTAAATTCATATACAGTTTTAAGCTTATCTCAAACATATTTTGTAGTTGTATTACTACATATATGAGGTTGTACCTGATCTAAAACTCCAAACATGATTAGTAACTTAACTTTTTTTATTAACCTTGTCAATTTTTCGTTGTTGATAAACATCTATTGCATGTTTGAGCCATGTGCCTTCTACTACTAACTAAATATCTTCAATATCAATATGTGTTTGTATTTTTGTTTTCCATGTTGCATAATTATCATCATGAAACAACTATGTGTCAGGGAGCACAACACATGGTCTAGAACCAAACATTTTGTAAGTTGCATATGACAAAGTATAACTATGTTGTTAAGTGTGGAAATGAAATGTGCATTTGAAAAATGTAAATAAAATGTAAAAATGCATATAAAAAGGTGAAAAATCACACACAATCACACAATGGATGTCAAACTCTACTGAAAATGTATCCAAAAAAGTAATGGAAAACTAAACGTCAGTTTCATCTGAAAATGTATCTGAAGAGCAAATGAGGTTACAATTTTTTGTGGTGTTTTTACAATTTAATGACACCAATAGATAGAGAATGAAAAAATATTCACTTTTGAAAAAAATGGAACTCAAATTCAAGTTACAAATACAAAATTATAGGTGTTTTGATTTCTCATAAAAATGGTTGAAATCAATTAAAAAATACTGTAAATTAATATTTGAGGCCAAATTAGAAAAGAAGATATTCGTGTAACCACTCATTAGAACCATAATTTCACCACAGACTTAGAAAAGCCAATGAAAGTGAAAAATAGACCTTCTAGTTATCTTAGGATGCGTGAAAGTGAGGTTAACTTACTCTTTAAGCAAATATAACATCTTTGTAAAAGAAAAATATGATTTTCTAGTTGTGTAAAGAGAGGAAAGAAATGGAATTTGGTTTGTTTTTCACCTTTTGGCTGAGAGGAGTGCCAAGATTGATGTCAAAGACAGATCTAAACTCTTTCAATGCCTTTCCTCTACCAGTCAAAGCCACCTCTTTTGCAAGATCTCCAACACTTCAACTTCTTGTTATCCTCTTTAGCACCTCAATGAAAGTTTGATCCCCCCAACAAGCTAAAATGCCTTTGTAGAATAAGCCAACCCAGACAAAAACATTAGATCTGATATGATGCAGTGGATTGTTGTAGGTGGATGCTGTGGAAGATCTATTAGGTGTTGGATGTGACATCAATGTTATGCAATGTAGAGCTATGTCGATCAGATCTATAAAGATTCTAATATCTTTTTTTGTAAAAAAAATCAAGTCTAACATAGGTCAAGAGATTTAATTCTAATATGTTAGTTGTGGATCTTTTTCTCCAAATGCAACCTATAAATCCTAATACAGGGTGGGATGCTATTGGTTGAGGTAGAACAAATAAAAATGAATATTCAGATCTAATTAGAAACTTTAACGCTAATCTATAGAATATTCCTCAAATGCCTTGGCAAATATTGTGATGCCATGGTAAAAGAAATAGGTAAAATCTCCAATGCAACAATAAAACAAAAGGATGCCTATCTCAGATCCCTCACCTACCTCTCCAACTCTAAGATCTGGTAAATAAATGAAGAATAGAGACACCAAGTTGGTGATCTAATGCCAAGCTTGGAAGTAGTGGATATCAATGCCAAGCTCACCAAATATATAGATCTATCTTTCAATGCCGCTAGATACCAAAAGAGTTTGGCTTGGAGTTGGTAACAAGAGAGTCAAATGTAAGGATATAAAATCTTCAATGTCTTGTAATGATTGATAAGCATGCAGATTCAAATGATCCTTGTGACAACTAATATAAAAAAAATTGATATTAAAATAAAACTTATCAAACCAGCCAATGTTTTAAATATTTTACCAATCTATGATGGATTTATAAATATATTTAAGAATCTCCAACAAAATAATTTAGACTAAAAAAAATTTGAATATCAGTTCTTGTTTGAAAACAATATTGTGAAAATATGTCTAGATCTGAAAATGAATTATTTAATTCAAACCCTCTTCAATAAATTATCAAAATGTGATTGAATATGAAAATTTTTTAGCTCAGATTTACTACAAATATTGTTAAAAAGTATCAAAACAAAAAAAAATTACATATTTTGACAACTATACTCCTTCCAAAAAATTGGCTAGAATTTTGGTAGCATTTTCAGTTGGGATGGCTAAAATTGGAACAACATGACACATTCAAGGATCGCACAAAAATTGCTCTCAATCTCCACGTATTCTCCATTGCTTTGAACATACTTCTCAAGAATTTATTGCTCTGATATAAAATGAAATCTAGAATGGAATTGAATTAAGTGAATTAAGAAAAGCAATACATGAGGTGATTATTTATGCAATACTAAATGAGATTAGATCTCCTAATTTGTAGGAGATTACAACTAATCACACCTAGGAAATACCCCACATAGCTAACCTAGGTCAATCCAAAGTGTAAATCAACTTGAGACATTTATTACAAATAGCTAGGATTAAGTAATTATTCTAACATCCACATGGTTAATTGATATTACATGAAGGTATCTTTATACATGATATGATGTAGTTCATTATTCGATATGAGTGACTTACAAGGGATTATCTTAGAGACATAAGCTTTCATGAGCATAAAATTAGAGTAAAGTATAGATTTTATAAATTTAAAAAAATTAGATGGTTCATATGTCATATTGTTTCAAATAAAAGATAGAGATTGGAATATTTATACATAGTAAGTAGGCATATGCATATGCATGAGCATATACATAACAATTTATATAAATAGATTTTTATATTTTCACATTCACACACATTTTATATATAGGATCAACACATATATACATGACATCCTATATCAGTTGGTATAGCTTTTGGGTGCATGATACTATTTCATACACATACATACAACAACACATATATACTTGAATGGAAAATGGTTGTCATTCCACTTCAGAGTTATTAGATCTATGATCTTGATGGGGGTATGGAAAATTTCCATTCTATTTTGATAATGATTTATTCTTTACATTGTGAAGAACTACAAAACTAAAAATACATACATGATGGGGGCATTCAAATTGTTCATTCTCTTTGAAACATGCTTTATTGTTTGTACATAGATTGAACTTGATCAAACTAGAGTGAAACATTACATTTGAGGCTATAAGCCATCTACAATGGTTAAATCATTTTAAGTGAACCTTGACTAATTGGTTATCTCATTTTACCTATGTAGTGTTTTCTTTTAGAGTTGAACCTTGTCTAATCACTTCTTTCTATATTTTTCCTTCATAGTTATTTGGGTTTGGTTATTACATTGTGCACTTTTCCACACATTCATGAGGGTTGGGGCATGTTATTATTCAATATTTACCAAATTTTGGGGCATGATCACCTCTAATATTTAATGCTTCAACAAGGAGGCATCATCTCTAATAAGTTACAAAGGCAACATGGTTTTCTCTAACACCTATGTGTACTCTAACCCTTGCCTTTTCAAATTTAAATTTTAAATTTCAGATTTCACATAAGGACATTGACTACTTTATTCTCATCATAGGTTACATGGAGTGAAATTATACATTTGGATACATAACACAAAAGGAAAACTATGGTGTACACACTTATGTATATTTTATCCTTTAGCTCTATAAATTTCTTTACTATAATAAAATGAAGGAATTTTTAGATACTAAAATTTGGTCTTTTTTACTTGACAATGATAAGATCAACACACATTTACCATGCATTACTTGAGCACATAAACAAGGTCCAAAATTTATATCCTTTTACACTTACATGTTATCTTATAAATCAATCCTTTCATTCTGATATTGTACACCTATAGGGAACTCACTGTCTATTTCAAACCCACTAAATATATTACACAGACAACTCTAAACTCTCAAACTGATCCACATGTACATAGATTAGTGTTCTCACCAAATATCACATCCTAGAGGAGGTTTTTCAAGCCTATTCTAATATTTGGGCAATATTGGAATACTTTTAGGCTTGTGGGTTGCCTATAGTAGAGGTAGACCTCTAGGTTTAAGGGCTAGCTCCATAGATTGACATTTAAGTGATTATCACCTACAATAAATGATTGTTTGGATGAAAAGAGATAAAATTATGCATGAAATTAAACTATTCTAATGGGGTGATACACCATAAGGATTTAGACTATGCTATCATACTCTTACGCTAAGAGACAAGACGTACAACACTATATTCAAAGTCCTAAAATACTCTAACATTAGTATTTCAACATGGAGGTGATATGCATGAATACTATCCAAGGTAAGTGAACTAGAGATCAGTTAAAAATACTAATTCTAATTTCACACTTAAAGACAGACTCAAGTACTTAACAATACTTCATGTGACCTGCTAGAGTAGGACAATCTTGCATCAAACATGAAAGGATTGAGAAAAAACAAAGATGGATGTCAATCACTTAACTATTTAATATACATATCTTCACACACTTTAACAAGATGATATGTGAACTTAAAATAAGATTTAATGTATTATTATAAGGCAAAGTATAACATCAAACTAACAGGGATTCGCCATACTAGGTGTGGAATTAAATACAAGAGCCAAAATAGCTAGTCATAATACCATTTTTTAAGGCATGAGAATAAATTATGTTGTATAGTATTAGAGTATGAAATAGACCATGAAATGTCTCTTTGGACAAATTCACCTCCAAAGCATGAAAACTCTTCAAAACTGGCATAGGACCCTTACACCACTTTCTTAGAAACTACCTTCATCATTTGGCCTTCTTTGCATGCTCCAAAGTAGGCTAGGGATATATACAACATGTGCACTATGATGGATGAGTTAATAAAAATCTCCAATATTCATTAGATGTGTCCCCAACCACTAGCATTCTTTGGGACAACTGTTCTCACTGCATGCATTCACCATCATCTTTATTTTCACTCATTCTTCACACTTGTCATTTAAGTGACCTTCCATTTTCCAAAAAATCCATGAAATTGGTGATGTGACACATTTCAAGAGTCATTTTATCCTTAAATCCATCAAGCAAACCTTAAAACGACTCCCAATTGGATTTATCACCTTCTCACTTGATGATCATCTTCCATTCACTATGCCAGTTTAGACTACCTGAAGTGAAGGTGATTACAGAGGTACTTGTGTGCTTGTATAAAGCAATAAATGGACATAAAGAGTTATATTGGGTCCTAATTGATCTCCCAAAGTGATCCTCATCCTTTAAATTTATTTTTAACCTATAAAACACATAAATCTATTAAAAAACCTATTTTTTACCCTATCCATACATATAAGATACAATCCAATCATATGGTAAGAAGCCTAGTGGAGTTATCTACAATTTCCAATCACTTTCCAAGTCATACTAGCTCATCTAGATGCATTTCTATCCACCTTTTTCCCATTAGATCAAGAGCAAGGGTTTTGGAGGTTTTGACCCTTAGCATTTATTCATAAAACTAAGATATTCAATCTATGAAAAAAACACACTAGGAGTGTGTTTAGGATCTTTTTCAACATCTCCTAACTCATAAGGTCTCTATGCTAAGCGTCTGTATAGATATGAGCTTTCAAAGATGCCTTCTCGAGTTCTTCCTTGCATTCTGTGCACCTTGAGTTATTCTTAAGCCAAGAAATGACCCATTTGTGTTGTCACCTATATAAAAATGGTTATAAACATTGTCATACCATCTCATGAAGGTGATAAAATTCATTTAAATTCTTACTTGGTGTTATAACTGAGACTATACCTAGTTAGGGCTTTAGGCCTAGTCAAGGCCTAATAGGCCTAATCTATATATATGTGGGGTTTAGGCTTATTTGTTCGAATCCTCAATATTTTGAGTCCTTAATATTGTTTTTATATGCTTGAAACCACTTCCTAAACCCTTTTTCAAAATTTTAAAAGTCTGTAACTCATTTCTTCATCATTTTCATACTAAACCCGTAGGGTGTGTTTATTTGGGAGCGCCCTCTATCTGAGATAGAACAAAGGGTAATTAACTTATTGTCTCAAGAAAAATAATGATATGAGAGGCTCTTTCAAGTCATGAGGACCATATATAACAATTTATAGAGTTAGATTTTACAAATAAGCCCCTCAACTCTCTAACTTTCTAAAACATACTTTTAGGCTATAAGATTGTATGCAAAGTTTATATGCAAGATTGGGTTTGTTGATTTTCCTTGTCATTTATTCTGATAACTATATGGAGATGTGGTAATAATTATATAAACATGGTCTCCAAAAATTTATTCCATATCCAAACTCTTCCAATTCCTAACTTGCATTCTTTAATGATCTAGGCTTAGTTTGCAGTCAATTATGACTGTGTCCTCACTAAAAAAAAAGGCATGCCTATAGGTGAACCTTTTGTATTATACCCTACATCCTCTACTACAAGATATTATTAAAGTGATTTAGGCTCATCTCATATGTGGACTTTTCCATAACACATCTTAAATTAGACCAACACACCAACTATTGTGTTCAACTTATACCGTCATCCTACAGTTAACTGTAGATGGCCATTCTTTGACCAAAAGGGGCTCTGTAGGTGGTAGTCTAGGTCAAAACCCTGTACTTAAAATTATTTTAATGTTATTTTAGACATTAGTGTCACCCTAATTCTAATGGATAAAATTATCTACAGGTTATTCCTCTATTTTTAATGTCAACATAATGTACATTGTAGACTGACTGTAGACACCTCATTTGAGAAGCTTGAGATCCTCTTGTAGGTGGTGATCTACCTTAAACATAGAATATCAACCCTTTTGATTATTTTTTGAGGGATAGTAACACATTTGAATCACTTAAGGTCATTTACCTTGAAATCATGCTACTAGATGTCATTATTTCCTTATAGGGTCCCTTTTGTAGATAACACTAAGAAACTATGATGAAAGATTGCATGAATTTGAAACCCTCCTACATCACCGTTATTTATCCAACATCCATGATATTTTTCAAGGTATTAACCCTACATGTGGGCTACATGAAGGGATAATTTATTCCTATCTATACCTCCTTCCATGAAACTATGAAAGGATCAAATCAAGGCAACATCTCTATTTTTGAAAGTTTAAGGGAACATGTGTCTGAAACTTTTTCTCAACATATGAGCATGAATATTCAAATTTTTATGTAATATTATAACTCTAGGACTATCAAAATGAAATTTTCAATGATCATAGGCCTTAGTGGAAGGCTAAACAAGATCAAACACCTAATATTCAATTTCCCACTGCCCTATTGGGACCTCCTATAGGTGTATATGTAGGAGGTTTGTATGTGAATATATCATATTTTATTGTGGACATGGTAGATTGGTTCTAAAAATAATACTAGATCTCCACCATTGATGTTATGATGATTTCCATGTTTCTAAACTTGATGAGGCTCTCAAACCAATTCAAAAACTTGTATTACAACCTCATATACCTCTGTATGAGCCTCCTATAGATGCATAAGCAGGACACAGGGTAGAACTTTGAATATGTAAGAATATGCTATCTTAATCTAACTCAAGCTACCATCAGATGGCTCAAATATGTGATTACTACCTTAGGAGACCTATCAACACTTTGGAATCTCTTCACCACATCACTATGACCGTGCAAGACTCTCTTTTCTCTTGATTGTAGGTATACATACATGAAAATAAATATGCAAGGTTGACTATGTTCTTCCATATAAGACATATTGAGACTAATATACACAAATAAAGGTTATTATCATGATATTTTAGAAGTTAAAACATCATATCCTCCATTTCTTAAAGCTACTACAAGAAAGAGAAAACTCTGTAGTTGATGAAATATGCTTATAACTTGGCAATGAAACTCTCACTAACAAAATGAAGTTTTTATGCTCTTATTTTTAATCCCACACATTCCAAATGGATTAAGAACCAAATGATAAGAATATATCCACTATCCAAGACCACATGAAGTACTTGGTTTATATAGATTATCTCAAACAAGGAGGAAACCTATAGGGTATGGGGATAAACAAGCATAAAAGAGATGTCAACTTATTAGCATTGGTTCATAGAGTTAGAGAAACCAAGATTCTAACTCCTATAATTTATTTTAAGGAGAATAAGTTTACTAATATCCCTTAGATGCATTTAACTTGAAATAACTCATGTTATCCATATTAAACCAAAACCAGTTAGTCATTTCAATATGCTCAGTGAAGTGATGGAAGAATGAAATGGTTTTATGCCATTTTAAAGTGTTTTAAAGCTAAGTTTCAAATTAAGTTCAAGGGAACTTAAGGGACATTATATAATCCTATCACACATGCCACACTCCTTTAGAAGCCATACAATTGCCAAAACTTCCTCTTTTATAATTATTTTCTTTATTGCAACATAATACATACAAGTTCTAAGTTAAGACTGACATATCTGACAAGGATATGACATGAAGGAAGTTGGAAAAAATTAGAAACCTTTTTCTACTTAGGAAAACTATTCAAACTTCTTAAATGACTCAAATATGACCCATAGGATGACCTAAGACATTAAGGACTAAAAGGTGACCATGACAAAGCTAGTGACACATTAAATGATGTTTATAGGACAGTGACACATCATATAATTCCCTAATATACCCATCTACAAGGTTTTAACTATAGGGGGTTGACCTATTTTGACTTGTGGTCAAAATAGTCAATAATTAGTTCTAATGGTTAATGTTGTTATCGTTACTCGATAATGACCTACAGTATTAGAACTATCTCTTTGCCAAAAATGGATATTTTATAAAATCAAACCCATCCTTATGGTCATACTATAAGCCCAAAATGTTGGTGGAATCAATAATTATTCAAATGGATCCCTATATAAACAAATCAAAGCCTCATTCAAAATCCATTTGGTATCTATTTGGCACTCATTCATACACTATTGCACACTAAGAAAATTTTCTATATTCTTCCTAATTTACATACTTATCACTAGGAATAGTCATAATTTAAGTCTAAAGTGTTAAAAAATAAGATCAAAACAAGAATTTTCAAGTGCCAAAGATAATCATTAGCTTTATACACATAACTAAGGATCATAATTGCACAATCACATTAGGTGAGATACTTACATAGCTTGATTTCCCTCCTTAGAGTATTAGATAAATAGGCAATGAACAATCATCAAGATGGGGTGATTGATTTTAAATTAATGCAATACACTTACCCTAGTTTTTAGGTTTCTAGGATTCATAAGCACATCTAGGGTTTCAAGGTAAAGGAAGTTAACTTCTATAACTACTCACATAATCAAGGTTTAGAATTAAAAACATAGAGTAAGAAAATACATTAATAGGTGATCATATAGTAACTATGCCACACTTCTACATAGGTTAGTACTGACTAGTAGGTTAGTATTGATTGTTGACACTAACCTGATCCTGTAGAATCAACCCAATGCATGCCAAAGCTCATATCTTGAACCAAGTGAACAAGAGGTGTATTTCTCCCTATTTTCCACTTCCAAAACACTATGACAATCAAATAGTCAACTAGAAAATCTAAGTATCATTTTATTTTTATTACTTTCCATATTTAACATATGCCCTAATCAAATTAGAATAATCAATTTTAAATCATTTACATTTAGATGTATGTTTGAATGCCATATCGATTGATCTTAATTATATTTCAGATTTCTACCTTAATTAGATAAATCTAACCCATTTATCTAAATTAATGTAAAACATTAGGGTTTGAAAGAATGAGATAAGGTTTCTATACTTGTGGACATAATGAGATGCTAATATAACATAAAAGATGGTTTACAAGAAAGTATAACAATGTGTGCCAAAATAGTGAGGCATAAGCTATAGGGATGAATCTACTAGAATATAGACACTTACATATGGTGTAGGTTTTTGGATGTAGATAATCTAAATACCTAGTTTTTGAATTTAAATGACTCTAGATTCATCTATAATCCTTCCTTCCACCTACAGATAGTCTTAGATCATAACATATTAGTAACAAGATAAGTACTCTAGTCTTCTTAATAATTTTCACAAATAGTAAATTACAAAATTTCAATCATATATTGTTTTAGCATTAAAAGTTATGTATTATTACTTTATATTATACAATCTAAATAGTTCAAAACTTTATCTTGTTGAGACACATTAATAAAAAAAATAAGGTAGAAAATATTATTGAATTTGATTCTTATATTGAGAGAATCAAACTCTAGGTTTTCCCTTAGGGTTTCATCCTTATTTCTAAGGTTTTATAATTTGTATTAGAGTTTCATACCTAGTTTTTAAGTTTCCATCATCATACATACAAATCTAAAACTTTTTTTTGGTCATAGGGTATTACACTAATTTTAATATTAGGGTTTCCTCTCTTAGGATTATGGATTTTATGGCTACATGTGCAGCTCATATATGATTAAAAAATATCATGTAGATGAAATTTTGAGATAATGGATTTGATTATGCAAATATATCAAAATACCCAAACTGTCAAACTACCATTGATATCTAGAGCCATTAGGATAAAATTACACACACAAATGGATATTCATATAAACACTTAAATCATTAAGATAATTGCTCCAAACCAATATTCAAACAATAAAAAGACTAAATAATTAAGGATGAAGATTGATCACAAGTGGACTCATATATGCAACATTATGATAGCTTGATTTATTGACTTATATAGACTAGTTGATCATATTGACATAAATATTTTAAGGATTCAATAGTTATTTTCAATGGAGGATTGAAGGTGTTTAAATATAAGAGAGAGGTATGATTAAAAAGGAATTAAAAATTCCTTAGAAGCCTCTAGAATAGAGGCTTCTAGAGAAGAAAGGCTAAGTTAGAGAGGATTCTATAATTGGAGAATACTAGAATCTATTTAGGGGCTAAGTAAGATTAGTAATGGATTATAATGGGTGATTAGGTACTGAGGATGTAGGAGATCCTAATAATAGGCTAATGTAGGTGGGGAGGTGGGTCATGAGAATTTAAAATTCCCAAATAATGGATGAATGGGATTAGGATAAGATTTAAAGATGATTGAAAGAATTAATAGATTGGTGGAATAAGGATAAGGTTAGTGGATCAAGACTATTGAAGGGGGATGGGATTAAATTATTTAATTAGGATTATGGTTATGGAATTTATTAGATAAATATCAGGATTGGTAAAAGGGTTAGGGCGAGCAGGTTTAAGTGCATACATTTTGCCCCTCTTTGAAAGGACATTGTGAGTGGAGTGAAGTGGAAGGAGTAATGGTCTTTAAAATAAAAACCATTTCATAGATGAATGTTAGTGGATATAATTCCCCCTCGAGGGGACATGTAGAGAAGAATGAGATGAATGGCCACTCAAAAGAGGAAATAAGGGGTGGGATGTGACGAATAGATGAGGGGATGGGATGAAAGATGTGAGAATGAAGTTGACTTGAGCTAAACATTAATGTTGCCCCTAGAAAAGACATATGTATAGGGAGTGGAAATGATTATGTTTTGGTTGTCAACACATCTCAAAGGGGAATCAACCATAACATGATGATGATAAGATAAAAGTCCACAAGCTTTCATTGTATCCCAAATAAGGACACATGCAAGGGAGAGCTTTAGGCCAAGATAAGACAATGATTTGATAATATTAGTGATGATTATAACTCTGATATAAGATTGAATGATAAGATGATGTAGATTTCATGACCATAAGACAAAGGGGAAGAATTCAACACAATGCATTAAATCAATGAGCCACAATGTGATTGATAGAGATGATGCCCCTAGCAAGGACACATGAAAGGGAACAAAAGATGACAATAAAATTACAGTCCTCATTATGACCCAATCAAGGGAGGAACCATAAAATTTAAATGATGAATTGACTAATCAATGATAATGGATGAAGAAAATACTAATGTTGTTACTTATTAGGCCCAATAGATAGGTACAGGTGATTGATAAAAAATATTAGGGAGATGATTATGGGGATAATGATTGATCAATAGATTGATTAATTAATGATTGATATTATAGCTCAATTATTTTATTAATGAAATACTTAATAATGAGAAAGGAATGTGAAGATGATAGAAGAGAGAGTGTCTGAGCTAAACTTGGACATGTTATGTGACTAAGCATTACCTATATAGTCTAAAGAGACCTTAGGCCAATGTAGTTCAAATTAGATGATAGAGGATGATAATAATGGATTAGAATATTAGAGTGATGATGATTGTTGGACATGTTAGTTGTTAGATAGATTTTAAGTGTGATGATTGGATTAAAAGTTAGAGGATAGAGATAGGATGATAATATGACTAGGAGAAATGATTGGACTATGATGATTGGTTGGAAGTCAAAGAAATAGGATAAAAGATTGGCTATGGGATGTGAGATGATAAAATGGATTAAAAGAAATGACCAAGCCATCATTTTTGTAATAAGAATCATCATAGTCTAAGAAATTTGATAAAATATGGCATTAGGTAGTATGCCACATGATATAAGGCTGACCAAGAGGACATGATGCCAAAGTGAATAAAAGGGGAAAATAGTGAACTTTTCATCATTAAGAGAACCTAAAAACATCATTGTATATTTTGGTGCCATAATAACATCCTCATTCATTGCCCAATAGATAAAAATAAACATGATGTAAGACTAAAAATAAATATAAATATATAAACAAAAAGCAATCAAATATATACATGCAAACAACAAAGAATAGAAAAGTAAATCACACAAGTGTCTAGATGGAGTGTCACAGTGTCTTGTCTAATTGTCCTAATTAAAGTGAATGGGATGAATGATCAAGTGAGGAACTGGACTAAGTTGGTTATGATGATCATGATGTGAATTTAGATTGAGAATTTGGACAAGATATGGATGTGGAGTAGACTAGTGATTATGATTAGGATAAGGTTATGGATTCAGAGTAGAAGAGGAACTTGGATTAGGATTTTGGATAAGGATATGGATTTTGAGTATAAAAGAGACTTGGACAAGGATAAGGATTTGGAGTGGATGAGTGACTTAGATAAGGACAGGGTTGTAGAAGACAAGAAAAGATGACTAGGATGTTTAGACAAGGCAAGATGACAGGATGATAAGATAGATAAGATTGTGGATAAGATGACTAGGATATGTAGGACATAAGACAAGATGACATATGGAAAGATAAATTTTAGGTTTTTGGATTTTGTGGTTTTTATGATTTTTAGGGTTTCTAGAATATTTCAATTGTTAGGTGTTTTGGGATATGTATATACACTATAAATATGGGGTTACTATCAAAGGGAATAACAAGCCTAGTAACTAAGATAAAGATGGATGGCATAATGGATGAGACAACAAAAGGATGAGGGTGATACTAAAAAGGAAATGACGACCAAAGAATATATTAGACTATGGATTGCCAATGACCACATCATGAGGGAACCATATATTTAGTTGTCTAAGTGTCCATTAGAGGATATGTAAAGATGATTATAGAACATTTCCCAAGACATATTCCACTCCCTTACAAAGGTCAAGACTAGAATAAAGGATGGATGTAATAAGATACATGATATGGGTAGGAATAATGGATAAAGGGATATGACATGGGGGGATATTATGTGGATGGATTTTCCCTCAAGTATTGAGATATAATGTGGATAATAAATTATTCTACCATGACATTAGAAACTAGTTTTCATCATGGTACTTTCCCAAGGTGCTAGAAGACTAGTTTTCACCATTGGATGAATGTTTTTTTATTTTATTTTCATTTTTTGATTTTTCAAATTTTTGACTTTTTTGAATTTTTAGGGCATCTCAATTTATTAAAGGTAGGCAAGATGTAGGATTGCATATCATTTTGTGATCTTCAATCAACACTTGTTTTGGATAGATGAGATGCTAGGATCATGTTTTCACCACTAGATGTATTGAGGTCTCTGTGACCTTTAGTGATTTTTTATTGAGACCCCTCTAGACATCTAGACTAGGTATCTTCATCGCCCCTATGAAAGATGATTGGTTAGGATGTGAATTCACTATACACAAATCACTATTCATGGTCAATATTCATATTGTTTGTCCTGTTGGTGATGTGGATGGTTAGTGATGTGTCTTGTGATTGATGTGGTTGATTGGTGATGTGGCAAGGGCCCATGGAGGGTATCTCATGAGTGTTCAAGTTGATGTGATGGGATTGGGGCGTAGCACTCCACCAAGGCATATGGGTTTATCCTTAGTAGTCACATGGGTGTTGTTATATGGTGAAAAATATAAAAAGGTTTATGTGGGTCAAATTTTTAAGGGACCCCATGGTTCACATGTGTGGATAAATTCAAATAATGATTGAAAAAACTTTTTGACTTTGGTGTGCACATGGAATAAAAAGACAACTTTTTTTTCTATTATTGTTTATCCTCACTTGTGGAGTGGGAGATAATGTTGGGATCCACGTAGATGTGGATTGGATCTTGACTAAAGTGGATGGACCACTTTTTTTACCCTTGCACATGAAGGTAGATAAATTTTGATGATCATTATTCACCTCACATCGAATGTGGTGAATTTATTGGTGCCACTATTTATTATCTGTCCCCTCTCTCTCTATCATGTTGTAAATGTTATTAATAAGCATGAAACTCTTTTCGTAATTCATCCTATTATAGTATCCATGCAAGCCTTTGGCTTCCTCAATTGAAGGTTGGATCCTATAGGATAGATTAGCTTTGTTCACAACCTGAATGCTTCAGGTGGAAGTATTGAATGCTTGTATGTTAGCACTAATGGAGTTACTAAAGGAGATGTTGTAAAATAGAATTGATGATGTGATTATTAATGAATTTTGGAAGATGCCATTTATCCCATGGTTTTTCCTTGCACATTTCAAGGTTTCTATGTAATCTCTATGTAATGTGTCCTCTTGTTTGTCTATTCTTTTGTAGCTTGTTTTCCGTATTATTTAATTATATCGTAGGATATAGTTCATTGATCTCACATGTAGTATTAGAGCTTTATTCCTAACATCTGCTATTAGAGATTTGGTTTGTGAAGCTTTAATTTCTAATAGTTGGTATAAGATACATGGTGAAAAACTCCATGTGTGAATGTTTTTTATTGTTGGCTAGTTGTGTGCAATTTAAAGCTACTATGAGAAAAGGAGAGACCAAGTGGATATTAAAGAATAAAATTGGGGTTTTGTTTCTTGGAAGGTATCTCTCTATAGAGCAAGGTGGAGGATCTATTAATGAATATCATGTTCTCTTCATGTTGCTAAGGATAAGCCTACATATTAGTGGTGGAAAAATATTTAAAAGCTTTTCTAGACAAGTCATCAGCCTACACAATGTTCCTGTTAATGAAGAAATAAATCTACAGCTTGAGGAGCAAGTTAGACTCTTTTGGAAGAGGGTGGAAGATGAAGCATGAAATTGTTATGGTTCTTAGCAATAAAAAATGGGTGTTGATGTGGTATCTTACTAACCACGTGTTTATTAGCCAAGGTGTAGAATAAAAATCCATGCAAAGGAAGGAGGTATAGATAAACCTAAAGCTATACCTATTTTGAAGTGGTTGAGGATGAGGAAGATGAATATGTAGATGAAAAAGTGAGACTTGGTGTTCCTAGAAGGATAAGGAAGGTTTTGACCATATAACTTAGGGTGCTAGAGTGTTATGCATATGTTTGTGGCATTGGTCAGGTAGACCGATGTATGGAGTAAAACTAGAGGAAAATGAGTTAGTGTTTTGGCAATATTCGATAGATCAAGATGCATTTCATATGTGGGCTCATAAACTTAGTAGGTCCAATTATGAACCAAGTAGAAAAATGACTTCTTATGAGATGTGATTGGTCCAATGATCTTATGTCATGTTTATATCTTTGTGTCTATGTGGAGAAGTTTAGTTTTGAATTTTATGAGAACTTATCTCCTCACTACTATCAAGAGTGCTACATGCACTAGTTGTTATTCAAAGAGTTGGAGTAGTGTTATTACTACATGGTGATCTCTCTTAGGGAGAGAAAAAGATAAATTTGAGGCAAACCTATTTCTAGTTTGTATGAAATCACTATATGGATTGGTGTTGGTACCGCACATATGATATAAGAATTTTAGTACCTTCACAAAGAGCCCAAGTGGATAGCAGAGGTTACTAGTATGTGTTATGACATGTTTGATGTAGGCCTGAACATGATCACTAGTGTGATGGCTCAGTAGAGACTCATGAGATGAAGGTGCTGTGAAGGATAAAACTAAGGATGGAGATGCACAAGGATGTGAGAGCAAGGAAGTACTCCACTTCTTGAATTTTGAGTTATCTTCCCATGAGAGTCTTAGAGGAGGAGAAGACATGTTATTGTCCTATGCATTAGATTCATTAGGAGTAGGAAGCCTCATGTTTCCATGGTGAGCATTAAACCAAATATTCTTAAGTAGTGGTAGTTATGAGCTGTTCATGTAGAATCCCGA